>CM046967.1:22699456-23324456 GCA_025698475.1 Gossypium anomalum
TTATGAGATTTATGATATTGCGAGCCAATTATATTTGTGTATTGTATTATATTGTGAACTATGTTAACTTGACGAATTATATTATTAAGGCGAACTGTGTTAATTTGGTAACCTGTATTAATATGGCGAACTGCATTAATTTGTCAAACTGTATATTGTGATATTTTGAGTTGCATTGCATGTAAGCTAAGGTATTGCGTGCCCTATACTAAATAAAATCTATGAACAATAATTTATGTGAGCTAAATCATAAGTGATATGTGAATGTGTTATGTGTGCAATATATGTTGCATAAAAGTGATATTATTTGCGAACCATACTCTATTGCGAATTGTGAATTGCGAACTGTGTTATAATGTGCGAGCCCTATTATATTGAATATTGTGAATGTGTTAAAGAGATATTTTGGCATTATAACCTTATGAAACCATTGGATATAGTTGGCATGCTATAAGATTGTGAGTACTCACCCATTTTTATTGTGATGGGCATTGTGGCCCGAAGATGCGTTGGAGAGATAAGGGAATGTCGAGCGTAGCTCCATTCACCATAGATAGCGTGGTGTGTTTGGAAAGTGTGAGCATTCGTGCTACACTTATATCAAAGATAGCGTAGGGCTCTTTGAGTCCAAAACTGATATGTGTTTTGGAGATCCGTTTATCCAATTTGTAGTGATAGAGTCCACTTATAGGTGGTGATTGAGTCCCCTATAAGTTTCATAATCACAAAAATGTCAAGTTATCAATGTTTGAGATATATGAGTTACAACGTGGTTTGAATAAATTATTATACTGGATGAACTATTAAATTGTATGAATTGTTATTTCATATGAATAGATATTTTATGTGAATTGATAATTTATGTGATCTGCTCATTTACACGAATTACTTATTATATATGCATTACTAATTTTATGAGAACTATTGTGTTATACGAGTTACTACTTTGTGTAGACTGTAATAATATGTGAATCGTTATAGTATGTCAACCTTTAACTTACTGATGTGTTTATTTGTAGTATGTTTGAGCACTCACTGAGCTTTCATAAGCTCACCCTCTCTTTTATAACATTGCAGTAATATAGCGTGCAAGGAGGTGTGGAAGTGAGCTATCCAAGTGATCCAAATTGAGGTTATATTTGGGTATGTTATTGCTTTCCCAAACCCAATGAGAAAGGCAATGTGGGACCAAGTTATGGGATTTAATATTAGACTTAAAATTTTCGGGTTGTAATTGGACACTATGGACTATTTAATTGTTTGGTTTAAAACTTTTATCATTGTGTTAAATAGATCGTTGAATGATGGATTGTGATTGATTGATAATTGGTTTGAATAACTATTTGACTAACTTATAAGTGCAGGTTGAAGAGTTGCTGGTCATCAAGTTAAGTCTTAGATGTTTTATGTGTGATTTAGATACAAACATGTGCTTGTTATGAGATGGAACACATAATTTGGTCAAGTCATGTAAATTGCTAAATGTTTGCTAACTAATTAATTAATAATGTTATGAGGTTGTGTGAGATGCTTTAATAAAATTTCCAAAATAAGACGTATATTCAATCCTACAATACTATTGTTAAACTTTGTGAAATGGAGTTTTTCCCAACATATTACTATATATTATGTTTTAAATCTAATTATATGTTTTTAAACTAAACAATTTTACAAGCCCTTACAAATATAACCTTTTAAAAATACTTGTTGCATGCATGTATGTTTAACTAAAGTTTTCAAGGTAATTGTCTGTTAAATATTAATTTGTGAATTAGTTTTGTTGTTGATTGTTGATCAGAGTAGTGCAACAAAAGCATGATATCAGGTTTTTATTAAATATTCCATGATGAATTGTGTGATGTGATTGGTCAGTTGGTGTGTTTTGTGGTGTTTTAACGAAGAGTCACTTCAGCAGCTAATGTGATGTTCGAAATTCAAGTCAGACCGTCCCGGCCGGGTTTAGGGTGCGACAAATATCACACCCACAATTATAGAAGGAGTAGATATCCACTAATTTTAATATGTTTTGGATTTGTCACCCTACACATGTTCCTAAACAAGGTTGCCAACACAACAAATCCCTAACTGAGCCTCTTAGTTTTTTTCAAATCAAGTAGTAGTGGCAACCACTTTAAATAGATTAGATTTTGAAATTTATCTGGCATCAATGCCCCTAATCAATCCCAATATAAATGCTTGAGAGTGCTACTCGCTTTACTCTTTAGTAGTTGTATCGAGGTGGTAAAAACTTTGTTCTAACTTCCAACCATGAGATATGAATTCGGCTACCAACAAATATTGTTGGCACCTTTAACAACAACTATCGACAAATTATCTCCTCTCTTCTTTAATTACACTAGTAATGACACCTCCATCCATTAGTAAACCTATTTGCATTGTCGCATCTTCTAGTTTGATCGTGTACTCACCACATAGTAAATGAAACGTGTGTTTCTAATTTCCATCACTCTAGCAATGCACTAATAAATGAAGATTCCTATTTATAAGCACCAAGCATACAAGATGCATGCAAGAATCCCACATCATTTAAGTATGGCTCTAATACTAATGATGCTCTCACAGTTAAGTTGTATATGAATGTCTTAATAATATGATCATCCTCTTTATAATATTGGATTGTGTTTGTTTCAAGTAATTTTTTTTTACAGAAAATATTTTCCTTATTGTTCGGTGTTTATTTATGTAAAATAGAGATGATGAAAGTAAAATGCTTTCCAAGTTAAAGGAAAATCCCTTGCTCTTTTTTTTTTTTTTTTGTGTAAAACGACTTATCATTTTTAAATTTGTAAGTCATTTTACAAACTTTTAATGCCTCTCCTTAAAAAAAAAAACGCTTCGATTCTCATATTCCTCTTTCAAACTCAAATGTTTTACAAATCAAAATACCATCACCGACACTTATCCCTTTTCGACGGTAACAATTCCTCAAATGACCTAGGCTATCTTCTTCCTTCTTTTTCCCATTATTTTCTTCTTCTCATTATGGTTTTTCAACTTACCCCTGCTTTAAATTGATTTGAAAAACCCAAAAGAACTCACTACCATTTTTCTTGCTAGAAATAATGGCGATTGATGACATTTCCCACTCTTCGACAAGGGTTTCCCCATGATCTTCTCGTGAATGATTATAGATTTTTCTATATGAATTCAAAGTATTTTGTCATTGATCATATTATCATATTTCATGGGTCTTATACGGTTAGTTGGATGGTCCTTGTTGACCACTGTAAGGATTAATTGGACACTGGTAAATGAAAATGAAACATATATGTCGATTTCTAGTCAGTAATTTGGTTTGTATTAAAAAAAAAAACATAAACTTGTTGATGGATTAAATTTCTTCTCCAAAATTTAATGAAACAAATCAAATATCAACTAGAACTTTTTTTAAAATACTATCTTGAATTTTGCATGCCTATCATGTATGTTTGAGATCAGGACTCATCATCTCCTCAATCAACTGACCATTCTTATCCTGAAGTGGTTAGTGTTGAAAATAGCGATCTTTAAAGGCAAAATTCAATTTCAACATCAACTCTTTATATTAGTTCAATATCCATGTTTATGATGTATTCATAAGTGTGGAAGTGGAATAATGATTCAATCAATGTTATTTATTTCTTTAATATATATATATATATGGATCTTCTTCTTAGCAAGTGTATATTTCATTTATCATTTCCAGTGTCTCATTGTTAATTTCTTATTTATTTGATTTCGTATTTCCCCATTATTAACCTATATATGGTGTAGCTAATAGTTTGGTCATAGCTGATGTTTCCAGGTCCAATCTAGATTTTGTTTTTGAGTAAGTTATTGTTTTTGTTTGTATGGTATGGGGATGCAAGTATCCAAGTTTCTTTTGCTGGACCTTTTGGTGCCTAATAATATTAAAGGAAGATTCCTAGAATCATTTTTCTAAAAGAATAATAAAATGCAAACTATAACTCCTTAATGAATTACAAACCAATTCTTTGAACTCCTGTATTTGCCTCATTAAAGTCAATTTCTAAAAGAATTGTATTAAAATTTAGAAAATAATTTTAAAATAATAAAAAATATTTTACATAAAATCATTCAAAAAAAATTATAATCTTTTTCAAAGAATCTATTTATTTTTGAGAGATCATTTTCCAAAAACTAGTTTTAGTGAAACAAATGCAATCTTAGTCAATTTTATAATTTAATATATATAATTAAGTAAATATTAATTAACTTAAAAAATTTAACAAAAAAATTTAACAAAATTTTCAAACCATATGTAATTATTATATGGAAATGTGATTCTAATCCAATCGTAGCAACAACATTGAATTTGATTTTTTAATTGCAACTTTTGTTAAATTAAATATATTATTAACATACAATTAACATATAAAGTAATAAAATAATATATAAATAATTAGCATTAAAATTGGGTGCAATTACCTTCACAGTCCGTAATAATGGCTAACACTATCCCTCATTTATAATTAGGTATAAATATTAAACCTTAAAATTTAATCATTAAATATTTACTAAAGCACTAAATCATAAACCCTAATACTAAATAATTATGATAATAATATTTTTAGAAAATTCTAAAACCTTGGAATCCTAAAGCCATAAATTTTGGAACCCCAAATCCCTAAATATTATTTTTTAAATTTAATCAAAATAAAAAAATTCAATGTTCGAAGATTTGTCCGTGAAACCAAAAGTAATCACAGACTGTGAGAAGATGTTTTTCCAATAAATGTCTAACGGATAAAATAATAAATTACCAAACTAATAAATTTTTTTTAAGGTAAATTCATTAAGAATGGAACCATACAATTAGAGAGAAAAAATAGTAAACATTTGTTTTAGATGATGAAGGACAAGCTTCATCAACACAATAAAGGCTTTAGCCTCAGCATCGATAGAACATTATAATACGCTAACAGTTGGCTTTATCACAATTCAAGCATGACATATCTGAAGTGATTATAAGCACTTAATACGATAATGAAATCAGTCCCGAATGGTCCAAAGCGACGAGCATAAATCGAAAAAAAAATCGAGTATTCACCAAACTAGAAAGGATGACAACAAAATCATCTCTAAAATCACTTGTAAAACTAAAATTACATGCATAAGCAAGACTAAAAAACGTGCTAAAGAAGAAACAAAAACTTCTAAAACTGAAGACTTATTAAACAATGGAAAAATAAACAAAAAACATATAAAACTTAAGACAACACGGGTCCAAATCGACACGTGAAATCATTTATTATTCTGAAATACTCTCAAACCAGAAACAAATTAAAAAATTGACGAAGAGTCACCCACTTTCTAAGAAAAACTATTGGTGGCTCATGGAGTTTTAGCGAACAACAGGCATCATCATCTATCCATCACAACTTGTGAAGACAACAAAAATACCCACAAAATAGATCTACAAACTGAAAATAGAGAATACGTGTGTAGTGAGTGAGCAGAATAAAGAAAGAAAGAGTTGATGGGAAAGGAAAAAGGTGGATGATAGCCAGCCCAAAACTGACACCGTTTCTAAACAAAACAAAATAAAAGATAAAAACAAACCGCTTAAAAAAAAAAAAGAGAACAATTTTTATTAAACAATAAACTAAAATGTACTGATGTGTCGTTGAGAGCACCAAAAATATCCTATTCCCTGTAAAATAATAAAAATAACAGTAAAGGGGAAGTAGCGTCGAATTCTCAGGGATCGGATTGTACGAATGCTCGTTTCTTGAAATCCTAGACAATTTCTTGGCTAAGAAAACCTGCGTTCTTGAAAAATAAAATAAAAATAAAAAAGAATTAAGAACCTGGAAAAATAAAAACAGAATTTAAAGTGAATTGAAACTGCGAAATTAAATAAATTGCAGAAATTAAAAAGAGGAATATAAAAATAAATAGAGTTGGGAAAAGAGAAAGTTTCTTATGTGACGAGATTCCAGCCTCCAGTTGTCTCGTTCCGCTTTGGGTTCAATCATTGGCTTTTTAAGTAACCCTTCTCGAGCAGGATAAACCAGTTATAGTGGAAGAGGACGCCTACGACCACCAGCTCCAAGGATTTAGACTTAAGATTTGGCGGAGCCTGACTCTAGCCAATAATCGCTTTTGTGGGACTATCTTCTGCTAGATCACCTCTTCCCAACGGCGAATACCACGCCGTTTTGTCTCTTGGATTCGCCAACCTTTGACGTAGAAAGCCAATGAACCGACTGTGTAACCTTTCCAAAACGTACAAAGCAGCCGTTCCTTGCACAAGTTGAAAAGATCACCTATTAAGGGACATGGAAAGAAGCGTCAGCCCCGTAATGCAGAGAAGCGACGAATACCCTGTTGAGAAGGCTAAGCGCGGATTCTAAGCCTCATGAACCTTTTTAGGGAATCTTGAAAACCTTCGGCTAGATTGGTTTAGTAGCAACAAAAAGACAGAGTTTTTAGGAAAGAGAGTGTTTACAGGAACAAGAGACGTCAAATATGTGTCACTCTATCCCCTATTTATAATACTAGAAAACCTAGTCTATTCCTAATGAAATTCTAAAAGATAAATAATAAATAAATAAAGATAAATGAAAATAAATCCTAAAATTAAATCTAAATAAAAATCCTTAATAATTATCCTAATATAATTGAAATTAAGAGTCTTGTGCTATAAAATCTCTTCTTTTGCATTTTAGTCCTTGGGTCTTCCATGTTTGCATTTTGGCACCACTTCTCTCTTTCTTTTCATGTTGGCCCAACTCATCTTTAATTTCACGCTTTTGCCCCCAAATTTCCATTTACCTTCAATTTAATCCCTAAAAGATAAAAGATCATAAATAGCCCAAATTAGTAGGATCATACTCAAAATAATCATGTAATTAGCATATAAAAATATGTCATTCTAGAGTATTATCATACATAATTTATTATTTCTCTAATACATTAGTTAATTTATTATAAACAAAACAATAGAATTAACCTAATAATATAACTAAACTAATAAAGTTATATTCCTGATTAATAAATAATTTAATAATTGAATGTACTAAATAACTTATAACAAATAAAGGAAATTACTTTAAATTAATTGATAAAATTGAGATAATGAAATTTGAAGAAAAGTAAGAGAATATGAAAATGTAAATGGAGTATTTTGTGATTGTGAGAAAAAGGAAAGAGTTTGATAGTAATATCGGTAAAATGTGATATTGAAAGAGGGGAGGTATGGTGTATATATGGGTTCAAATTAATGTTTATATATTTTTTAAACTACACCTTTCAAAAAAAAAATTGAATTGATATTTTTTTAATAAAAATATCTACTAAAACGTTGAACAGTTCATATGACCATTTATATGTGCTTC
Source organism: Gossypium anomalum (assembly GCA_025698475.1). Classification (NCBI taxonomy): domain Eukaryota; kingdom Viridiplantae; phylum Streptophyta; class Magnoliopsida; order Malvales; family Malvaceae; genus Gossypium; species Gossypium anomalum. The sequence continues at coordinate 22,706,818 of CM046967.1, forward strand.
AAAATTTTGATGAACTTTTTAATTTTTTTGATTTTTTAAATTATTTGTTGACTTGCATATAAGATAAATAATGTAATGTTAGTGTGAAATGCATGTGGGCTACAATGCAGGTGGTCACGCCAACATCGTTAAAAAATTAGGATAAATTATATCTAATGTCACTAAACTATTAGTAAATTTATGTTTTGGTCACTAAACTTTAAAATGTTACAAAATGGTTGCTAACGATTCAAAAGTTCTTATTTAAGTCACTAGCTTGTTAAGGTTTTTTTTTTTAAAGCCCGACTAACGAGCTCCAAACGACGATTTGATGATCGATACAGTGGAACAGTACCCATCAATGAGTAGAAAAACATATCTTAGATTCAAATTAATCTAATGGTCAGTGTCGTGGATTGAAGAAGAAAGTTGTTTGGATTTTGATCTGTAAATTTATGATATTCAAAATTATTTTATGAAAAAAAACTAAACTATAAAAGAAAATGGGAAGGAGAACTTCCGATTGGTGCAGACAGTGTGAAGAAAAGGGCGATTTTAATAGCTAGCGACTTGAATGAAAATTTTTGAATAGTTCAATGACGATTTTGTAACTTTTTAAAGTTGAGTGATAAAAGCGTAAATTTACTAATAGTATAGTGACCTTCAGTATAGTTTACCCAAAAATTAATATTTCAAACTTTTACTACATTTTCCGTTAAATAAATAGAAGTGATTTGTGTTTTAAAAAAAATAGAAGTGATTTGTACCTTTTTAAAATGTTAAATTTAGCTAATAAAACAATAAAGTCCAAATTGACAAAAATATAAAAACATGGAAGTAATTATGCTTTTCTTAAAGAAAAGCGAAGTATACTATTTTACTATTTTTCTCCATATCATGGTATTGATTTAAAAAAAAAAAAAAAAACCTTCGCTCACCATTTTAAAAAAAAAAAAAAAAATATATGGAAATTGAAGGTAGTGTATATTTGTGTGGCTTCAATATCTCTCTCATTTCTCTCTCTGGATTATCTCTTTACCACCATCCTTTGCTTCAAATCCATTGCTTATTGGTCCGAATTTCCATCTCTTCACTGCTCTCAAACCAAAATTCAAAAAAGAAAAAAAAAAACGTAACGTCTTCTCGAATTCGAAACGCGAATGAGACAATCCTCGAATCTATTTCTTTTCTATCAGCTCCTCCATCCGGCAATTACCTCTCTCTCCTTTTCTCTTTCTGTTTTTTTTTCTTGTTGATGTGTTTGATCATTGAGTTATTGTTTAATGCTTAGTTCGATTTCAATGAGATTACTCTGCTATTGTAGAAATGGCTTCTGCTTCTTCCTTATCCGGTGAGTTTCACTTTTTAAAAAAAAAAACTATTTTTATTAATTTTCTAAGCTCTCCGATTCACTTTGTTTCTTGTTTGGATACTAAGAAGGATTGTTTAGGAAAATGACGGAATATCTGTTCTCTGGTGCTTGTTTCTTCACTTAAAATTCGACTTAGTTTGGATTTTTAAGCAACTAAAAGAGTGTGAAGAATTTAATTCTTGTTCTTTATATCAACTCCGATTTTATTTATTTTGGTGTTTGGTTCATTTGATTGCAGTTTCCTTGGAATGCGTGAATATATGTAAGTTAACGAAAGCGGAAGGAAGTGGAAGGTTTGACTGTAGTGTTCTTTCTTGTGCTTCAAAAGCTCCAAGAGTCTTAACTGGATTCCTTGCCAGCACTGCCAATCCTTCTCACTCTTCATCCTTCGCCGACGCCCGCCACCGAAGAAGAAATCGCATCAGATCAGTAAGTTTGATTTTTACTTCTCCAGCTTAGTCTTTGTTAGATTTTTAGAATTTCAAAAGCTTGTTAAATTATATCTCTTCATCGGAGATGATTTTTAGATTGAATTTACTTTATTTGATGTATTTGTAATTTATTTCATTTATTGATGCTGTGGTAAGAGAATAGGACATTGACTCTTGTAATAGGCCTTTCAATCAGATTCCAAACTGATACATAGGAGAGGTTGTTAATGTTAGGTTGACAAAAATGACATGTTTTGGTGAGCTCAGACTGTGAGTTGGTGGGTTCTTTAATGCGTGGAATCATCCAAAAAGTTGTTCGTGAATTACTAAAATTAAAAAGAAAAAAAGAGTATGTTGTATTAAGTTTTGGAACATTTTGAAAAAAAATAAATTATTGGGCAACTAAAAGCTGCAATTTCTTAAGGCATTTAGTTGGAATATTTATCTTTTATTTGTTTTCAAGTTATGGTGCTATATAATGTGACTTACGAATTGCATGCATAGACAGCATAGTTGCTAATGCTTTTTTGCTAATCCAATCTTGTGTTTTTACCAGGCTCCTGATGTAGGTGGATGGCATTCAATGGATGTTTCCGCGTTTGTACTGCTTGAAAAACTCTTTAGGTCAAGCTTGCTTCATGTTGGCTGTAAAAGATGGCAGTTGTATTGTTCTTCATCTGTCTTTTCAGATATCTCTAGTGAGGTTTCTCCTGAAAGGATGTGGGAGGTACAATTGACTCATTTGAGACTTCTTTCCTTAGTAATACTTATTATTCTTTAAGCAAGGCTGTTACAGTCACGTGTTTAAGCTCATATTGATTATCGTTCTAATTGCATCAGGATCTGAAGCCTACTATATCTTACCTTTCACCTAAAGAGTTGGAATTGGTCCATAATGCTCTCAGGGTAATGTCTTTGCTTTGTGAAAAACTGTTATCATGCACTTTATGAAAAGTATCTCTCGACATCATGGCTTAACCACAAGTTTTTTGTTTGGTACAGCTAGCTTTTTATGCACATCATGGTCAAAAAAGACGGAGTGGAGAGCCGTTCATCATTCATCCAGTTGAAGTTGCTCGCATTCTCGGAGAACTTGTGAGTTAATAGAAGTATGCTCTTAATGGAAAATGTATTCTGCATTCTGATCTGAAGCCTAACTTGCCTTGACTATTATTCTAGGAGTTAGATTGGGAGTCTATTGCAGCTGGATTGCTGCATGACACTGTGGAAGATACAAATGTTGTTACATTTGAGAGAATAGAGGAGGAATTTGGTCCTACTGTACGTCGCATTGTTGAAGGAGAGACTAAGGTGCTTTATTTATTTTATGCATATTATTAGTGTACTTGTCTGTACTAGCTTGAATGTCATGTCTGACAAAACTCTAGATGGTTTTGGCTTTTTTGGGTTTCTTTAATCTTGTTGCATGAACAGGTGTCCAAATTGGGGAAATTGAAGTATAAGAATGAAAATGATTCAGTACAAGATGTGAAAGCTGATGATCTGCGGCAGATGTTTCTATCAATGACAGAGGAGGTTATTATTATTTCTCTCTTTCTTTTATCTTTTGGGATGTTTTTATTTTGTGGAAAGCAATGTGCTAATCAAATGGTTTCACTTCTAGGTTCGTGTCATCATTGTCAAATTAGCTGACAGATTGCATAACATGCGTACTCTTTGTCACATGCCTCCGCATAAACAGGTTGGTGGTGTGAGTTGAAGCGTACCTCGTAATTGGTCATTTATTTATTTATTTTAACATTGTTGTATTATTCCAGTCCAGCATTGCAATGGAGACATTGCAGGTCTTTGCTCCTTTGGCAAAATTGTTGGGGATGTATCAAATCAAGGTACATTCTTATGCTTTTCTAATATACAATTTCTATTTTTATGTTCACGAATTCAAGATAGTATTTAGAGTTAACACAATCTGATTGTATTTTGTAGTCTGAACTTGAAAACTTATCCTTCATGTACACAAATCCTGAAGATTATGCCAAAGTGAAGAGAAGGGTTGCTGACCTCTATAACGAACATGAGAAAGAGCTTGTGGAGGTAAAATATTGTCCTCTTTTACTCAATAGTATTAAGTTGAGCTCTGGAATACTATCCATGTGATAATTAACATAGTAGCTCAATGTTGAAAGTGTACTTTATGGTAGTGTCAAGTTTAAACTTTGAAGGTTCTTGAAGTTATATCACATCTACATGGTTATGATTCTTTCTTCTTTTTTGGTACTAGGCAGACAAAATTTTGATGAAAAGGATAGAGAATGATCAATTCCTGGACCTTATGACTCTTAAAACTGAAATTCGTGCTGTGTGCAAGGAACCTTATAGGTGAAGCCTTCAATACCTTTTTCTGCCTCTTTGCTCATCATTTATTCAGTTCTCTTCCTTGTGATACATATGTCTAGAACTTTTGGGATTATTTCAAACTGCATTTTGTGGCTATGATCTACAACTGAGTAAGTGGGGACTATGTATGCGTAATTTGGTGTAGAAATGACTACGAAATGGTTCTAAGTTTTGTGGGAATGGGGCTGGGAGACTGGGACCCATAATTTCTTGTTTCACCTGATTCTCAAAGAGGAATAAAGATGTCATTTGACCCTAAGAGTTAGACTAAGTGAGATGTATGATATCATTTTTTATATCTATATTGAATATGGTGTTGCCTTGAATTCCAGCAGCTAATTATCTGTTCCCTATTACTTTTTTTTACCTCTTATTATGCTGGCTTTTTGAAGGCTTGTTTGGCTTGCTTTTGAGTGATAATTTCCTTGCTTGTAACTTTTTGTTATTGTATCACAGTATTTACAAATCTGTGCTTAAATCCAACAGTTCAATCAGTGAGGTTAACCAAATTGCCCAGGTTTGTTCTGATATTTCCTTGAGCCATCTTGACACCTAAATTGAAACATCTCTCTTTTTTTTTTTCTTTTTTTGCTTATTGACACATTCATCCCTGTTGGTTATAAACCAGCTTCGTATAATCATAAAACCAAAGCCGTCAGTTGGAGTTGGGCCTTTGTGTAGTCCACAGCAGGTGAATTATTCTGCTAATGCAAACTTATTTAGTTATGATAGAATGCGTCTGTACTTGGGTAACAATTGCTGCTTCTTTTTGCTGCAGATTTGCTATCATGTTCTTGGATTAGTCCATGACATCTGGACTCCTGTTCCTCGAGCTGTATGTATCCTTTTTCTCCACATTTGACTTGTCTTTCTTATGTTAGATTATGGATATTTAGTAAAAATTGCCTGTCTCTTGAACAGATGAAAGACTACATAGCAACACCAAAGCCTAATGGTTATCAAAGTCTTCATACAACTGTAATTCCATTTTTGTATGAAAGCATGTTTCGCCTGGAAGTTCAGGTTCTTAAATTCTCAATGGTCCTCTGAGCTATTTTTCATTTCAATCTTTTGCTTGTTTCAATTGTTTGAAATAAATTTTTTAAATGTGAGGACATCCACAACTTGTTTCCAAACAATTTTGAATGAATGTATTGATTAATGAATGTACAAGTGATCTCATTTGTAATTTTGTCTGATCTTTTCTTTTTCCATAAGAAAAAAAAATGGGCATATTTTATTAAATATTGTTGGTATCGTGCAGATTAGAACTGAAGAGATGAATTTGATAGCTGAGAGAGGCATCGCTGCTCATTATAGTGGGAGAGTCTTTGTTACTGGTCTAGTTGGGCATGCAGAGGCAAATGGTAGAAGCTCAAGAGGGAAGGCAGTTTGCCTTAACAATGCTAACATAGCACTGAGGGTATACCTTGTTTCCTTGAGTAATTGTAATTAAAAGTCCTTGAAGGAGATTCCTTAGGACCTTTTAAAGTCCCCTGACAAGAATGCAAATTTATGGATGAAGCCCTTTCTTTTCTTCAGATTGGTTGGCTCAATGCAATTAGGGAATGGCAAGAGGAGTTTGTTGGCAACATGAGTTCTAGAGAATTTGTGGATACCATTACCAGAGATCTCTTAGGTAGTCGTGTCTTTGTCTTTACCCCAAGGGGAGAGGTAATTCGCATACTAAATGTTATGCACGTGTATTTCTGCTAAAAGAATTACAGAAGTCTATGGTGACTAGAGTTTTGATAAATATTTTTTGTGATGAACAGATTAAAAATCTGCCCAGAGGGGCTACTGTCATTGACTACGCCTACATGATACACACTGACATTGGAAACAAAATGGTAGCTGCGAAGGTATTTCTGTATATTATGGCTCAATTTTTCCGATTCTAGTGTCAATCTGAACAAAAGGCCAAGTTTAATGCTTGACCTTCTCTTTGCAGGTCAATGGTAACCTTGTTTCTCCAACGCACGTACTTGCCAATGCCGAAGTTGTGGAGATTATCACCTATGATGTTAGTACATATTGATCATTTCCAATTACTTCTCCATTACTTATGCTCAATCATGTTCCCTTGATAATGTTTAAATTGTGGGAATCACACCTTGCTACGCATGGGGAAAATATATAGTCTTTGTGTTTCTTTTTGTTTCAAAATTTGAAACTAGCAGTAAGGACCATCAAATTCTGAGTATTGTTGCATGATTTAGGTGATTAGATCTATTCAAAGAAATTTACATGTATTTACTGTTTTGTCAGTTGTGAAAGAACAGAACACAGGTTACGGGTTAAAGTACTTACAAATATTTTGTTATTGCTGTTGACTGAACTTGTATATGTTTACCTGGTTCTGTTTTAAACTATTAATATTATAGGTTATTTTTGCAGACTTCAGAGCAGTAGCCCTGTTTTTCTCATGCTAGGACTTTTCCTCTTGTTTCAGGCGCTCTCAAGCAAATCAGCTTTTCAAAGGCATAAACAGTGGTTGCAACATGCTAGAACACGTAGTGCCAGGCACAAAATTATGAAAGTAGGCTTATCGTGTGGTGTATGAATTATAGTCTCTTAATTCTCTTAATTGTCAGTGCTCTGATTGTCTAATTGCTACTTGTAATCAGTTCTTGAGGCAGCAAGCTGCACTATCTGCTGTAGAAATTACAACAGATAGAGTAAATAGCTTCATTGCTGACTCTGAAGAGGAGAGTGAAACGGAAGAGTTCTCACGTATTTCCAGACAGAGCAAACCTCTATGGGAGAAAATCCCGGGGAACTTTGTGGACTTTTCCCGAGGAAGAAGTTGTCAAGAAGCCTTGGCTGCAAAAAATGGAAATATTTGGACCCCTAAGGTCAACGGGAAAGTTAACAAGCATGTACAGCATGTGAGTTTGAATGCCGACGGGAACATGTTATTACAAGGCAATGGTGCTGCAAAAATAATACCTGCAAATATTCCACCACCTGAGGTATTGCCTGGTTTGGAAAATTGGCAAGCCAGTAAAATTGCCTTGTGGCACAATCTTGAAGGACATTCGATTCTGTGGTTTTCTGTATTTTGCATAGACCTAAGAGGTAAATCATTTGGTAATCATTTCATAGAAGGTTTTTATTATAAGTGGTATACAAATCCTTACAAGTGGAGTGGGAAAAAAGTAGGCATTTCTTGGTTTTCTGGGAAGATTTGTGAGGCATCCATTGAGATTATTGAATTAGAGTACTCTGATTGATTTGCTTCCTTAAGAATAGATCATCCTACCAAGCTATCCCAATAGACATTAGTGAAGTCTTAGATATAGCATGGCATATTAGACTTTTAGGTTATATTAACTCCTTTCTTTTTGGCTAAAGAGTTTAATTTGCAAACATGATTTTAGGGATGATGGCTGAGGTCACGACGGCATTCGCGGCTGTAGGCATCACCATATGTTCCTGTGTGGTGAGTGATTTAAATTCATCTATCACATGCTTTGCTTCTGACTGTCAAATCTTTGCTAGTTCCGTAACAGTTCTACTTTCTTTTTTTCAGGCTGAGACTGATAGAGGAAGGGGAATGGCCGTCATGGTATTTCATATTGAAGCCAACCTTGAAATTTTGGTACTGAGTTCAAATCCAATTTTTATTGTTTCTTATATTCCTTTCACCTTTTCATTTTCGATTTCCCCTTTTGTATTTATGTTTGCATGCATGAAAGAGCATTTATATACTTTTCTCAATTTTCATATCGAAAAATCACTCATTTGTTTCACAGGTTAATGCTTGTTCAAGGGTCGATTTAATCCCGGGTGTGCTGGGATGGTCCGTTGGTTGCAGCTGGCCAAGCTCGACGGAAAATAACCAACTCCTCGAGTGCTAATTTAAACAATGGATCCATCAAATCGAACTAGTTGACCCAGCCAGATGCAAGCTTGGGTATGAAGTTTTGTCCCACATATAGCTAAAGACATATTGTTCTTTCTTATAGCAAATTTTACGTCGCCACTCCATAATCTTTATCTATTTGTTAGACGCTCATAACCAAATAAACCAGGAGTCAAGTAAGTTGACTCTGCATCAACGCCCGCACTGTATGTAGAAGAAAAAGAGAAGGTTAGAGTTGAGTATACACTTGTAAAGATACTCGTATGAAAAGGATCATAGGTGAACACTTTATACAAGTTTCTTTTAAGTATTTCATATAAATACCCTCATAATTTGGTTTTTCTTTAAATACATTTTTTAATATACCCTTAACCCCGCAAACCCTTCCGTAGTTATACTTATCTGAGAACCTTTCGCTAATTATATTTAGGGGTGTAACTGAGTCAAGCTAAATTCAATACTGTCAAGTTTGAGCTCAACTCAAAATTCGGAGTTTGATACTTGAGCTCGATCGAATATCTATTTTTAAGACTCAAGTTTGAGCTTGATTAAACTTGTTTTTCAATTTTTGTACTCGAGCTTGAATTCGAGTTTGGTTCAAAAATTAAGCTTAGAGTTAATAATATATTAAGGGCAATGTAACTTAATAATATAAAAATATAAAAAGCTCGATAAGGCTCTTAAACCGTTTGAAACAAGTATTATTAAGTTCGAATTCGGCTCGACTGGTAATTCAACTTGATAATTATCGAATCAAGTAAGAAATTTTTTTGAGTCAAACTTGAGTAACTTGCGTGTACCAATATTTCATTTACACCTTTATTTATATTCCCAAATATACTCACTTAAAAAAACATTAGATACATAAGTGTAGTTAAAGATTTTACAATGACATTTGTGCAAATTGAATAAATTACAGGTGGTGGTCAATGTAATTCGATGTGATGATTGCTAATCGCTACTCGCTACACTCTCTCTTCCCCTTTTTTACACTTGCTTTAATTGTGAACTTGGGTTAGATAATTAATATACTATTTAAATGCAATTGGATTTTAGAAAATGGGGAAATAAAACATTGAACTTTATTAGTACAACAAAATAATCGTAGGAAATATTAATAAAGCAAATTAAGCACTTAACACGTTAATAGAACAAATCGATTTATAGAAATAAACCCCACTCCCCTTCTTCAACACCAAAGCAGTCAAACAAAAATAATAAAGAATTAAAGCTGCTTGTTTAGTAACCATTAGGGACTGAATTATTAGGTTGAGAGGTGAAGAAGAAAGGTCCAACGGAGTAAAGCTTGATCCTCATGTGATTGAGAATACGGAAATCAGAAAGAGGAGCACCACTAATGCCTTTGTTGACATTCACGGGAACATTACAAGTCTCCAATGGAGAGCTTTCAAGTAATGCCTTGCACTCTGTGAGCTTGCTTAAACTTCCGTACTCTGAAATCGAAGGAGACAATCTCGCAAAGAAGTAACCCTTTGCATCGGTTTCTCCCCTGCAAACCGAATGAGTCTTCTCGTACCCGTTCTCATCAACAACTAGACATGTTATCCTTGCCAAAGCACCTGTGATCATTGAAACAAATTTGAATAAACATAAAATATAAATGCTTAAATAGTGTGCGTCTCAAATGGATTATACCTTGAATAGGATAATACTTGGGACCTGATTTACATAAAACAATCCCTTCAACACCAATGGGAAGATTAGGCTGTTCTTCTCCTTCTGGCTTATTGTATTCTTCTGGTTGTTCTTTGTTGTCATAATCAGGCTTCTCTTTACCTTCTTTTTCTTCTGGTTGCTGTTGGTAGAAGTTATTTTTAGTGCCATATTCAGGCTTTTCTTCCTTTTCTGGTTGTGTTTGGTAGACTGGTTTCGTGCTATAACCAGGCTTCTCTGTCTCTTCAGGCTCTGCCATTTCCTTTTCCTTGTCTTCTGGATGTGGTTTAGTGCCATACTCAGGCTTCCCTTCCTCTTCTGGCTGTGGGTTTGTGCTATAACCAGGCTTCTCTGACTCTTCAGGCATTGCCTTCTCCTTGTCTTCTAGCTCTGGTTTATAGAAATTTTTCTTGGTGCCATAATCAGGCTTTTCTTCCTCTTCTGGCTGTTGTTGATTGACTGGCTTGGTGCCATACTCGGGCTTCTCTTCTCCATTTGGCATCTGCTTTGTTTCATAGTTAGTCTTCTGTTCTGCTTCTGGTTTTGCACCATAATCATATGCAGGGCTTTTGGATGAATCATAACCACCATAGTCATTCGCATAAGCAATGACAAGCAATGAACATAAAAGCAAGCAGGTAGCCAACAAGGAACGGGCGATAGCCATATTTTCCAACTGTAACTACCGAGCACAAAGAGAAGAAATATGATGGGATGAAGTGCAGGGAGCTACCTTCACTGTCGTATATATAGAGGAAATTTTGGTATATTGCGCCATTGATTAAGCAATAGAAGAAATAGGCTTTGTCATGATTTGGTTGCACGATGGCAGAAACATCTACAGACTTGACTACCACTAACTAATATATTTTGGGTTATTTCTACCAACCATCCCCTGATTAAGATTCAAATTCTAAATTGATCCTTAAACTTCAAAATGTTCTAATTGAGTCATCAAAGTATCATTATCAAATCTAATTCTAGATACGTGTGAACTTATTGCATTGACAAATTTTTCTTATATTTTAGTGACACAGTTTGATTTGTAATGCATCAAATCCGAGCTATATACACATGTTTAAATATACTTCAAGATATACACGAGATAGCAATTAACATTCACGTTGACAAAAAAACTTGATTAGTATAATATATTCAATTGAAATATTTTGAAGTGTGATGATTAATTTAGAATTCGGATATAGTATTAAGAGTAAGAGGTACAGTGGAATTGACCGTATAACAAAGCTAAGGCTTAGGTAGGACGGTAGACGAGGAGTGTGCCATAATATATCAATTAAACCTTTGAATATATGGTATGATATAGTAGTAATAAGCCTGAGTGTTATAAATCGACTAAATAGTTAGGATATTATTAAAATATTTTTTTATATATAAAGTAACAAATACGAGAATATTTTTTTTATTGTCCTTTTATATTTTTTAATAAAATAATATCATAATAGCAAAATTTTATTTGATTTTATATGAATTTTTAATATGTGTATTTGCTAATTTTTTGAGTGTGCTATAAAGTTAGCATAAGTAATGAATTAAAATTTCGAAATTGGATCATTTTTGGACACCTCGGAATCTAATCTTAAATCCTTCATTGTTTACCAGGCCCATGAACAAGTTAATTGGGCTACCGGCCCATAAACATACAACTGAAAGGACATTCCGTACAAAAAAATCACCGCCAAAATCTTAAAGAACCCGGTCCAAAAATTAAAAGCAAGCAAGCAGACACCCTCCAAACCCTAGGGTTAAAGCGGTCATATAAACAAGCCGCTATCACTTCTGCATTATCCTTCTTTGCTAACAGCAGTTTGCTGCACACCAAAGAGAGGGAGAGGGGGAGAGAGAGAGAGAGAGATGGTATCGCTTAAGCTCCAGAAACGGCTCTCAGCGAGCGTTCTAAAGTGTGGAAAAGGAAAGGTTTGGCTCGATCCAAATGAAGTCAACGAGATCTCCATGGCCAACTCTCGTACGTTTTCCTCTTCTCCTTCACTCTTTTTACTGACTCGAGTGGTATCGCTTCCGTAATAATCATTTTTAAGTTGAGGTATGATTTGGACTTGATATCGCATCGTTTTGTTGGTAAATAGAGAAAACGAAGCAAGATGTTTTAAATTTTTAGGAATTTAATATCTGATTGCTGATGTAGTTTACTTTTAAGCTTCTTTAGTGATTTATAACAGTAAAGTGTTATATAGTTCACTGAGATGAGCTTTGGCATATATACAATTTGATTTTTTATTATGCTATTATTTATTTGTTTGCTTGTGAGAGAAAGTATTTTCAACTAAAGCATATAGCGAATGCTACTTTAATTGACTTGAGATTTCCTGCATGTGAAGATTAAAATTTCAGATTAGTCATAGAATGCTGTACAAGGTTAAATCGTTTTTTTCTCCTCTGATTGTTTTAAGAAATTTTTTTATATTTTACTAGCTGTAATTCTGAACAATTAGTAGCAAGTTGAAGTTGATGTAATCTATTTTAAGAGATTTAATAGGCTATGGATTTGTTAGTTTGTTTGTAGCTTAGCACAAAAAATGGTTCCTTTATTGTTTTTGGTTATAACCGTGTTCATCTTTGGTTTGGCATGCAGGCCAGAATATAAGGAAGCTGGTTAAAGATGGTTTTATCATCAGGAAGCCAACCAAGATTCACTCTCGGTCTCGTGCACGCCGCATGAAGGAAGCCAAGAGAAAGGGGCGTCACTCTGGTTATGGTATGTCTTCTTTATGTACTTTATGATGGTGAGATTTAACGGGAGAAGTTATTTACTGATGCAGGGTAGGTAGCTTGAATTACTTCATTACATGCTTGCAGATTCTGTATCATGTAGAAATCAGATTATATTCTTGAATCTTGATTATGCATCATGCTTTCCAGGTTACAATGTCCAAAACCATTTTATTAAAAGATTAAATGAAGTACTGCGAGGATTCTTAATCCTGTGAGGAATCTTTTGTTAGCCACCAAAAACTTTGATTGTTGGAAATTTGTGTATATTGATTAAGTGGGTCTTAACTTCCACGCTGATTTTAGGTAAGCGCAAGGGTACGAGGGAGGCAAGGTTGCCCACAAAGATCTTGTGGATGAGGAGGATGCGTGTTCTGAGACGCTTGCTCCGCAAGTATAGGGAATCAAAGAAGATTGACAAGCACATGTACCATGACATGTACATGAAAGTCAAGGGTAACGTGTTCAAGAACAAGAGAGTTCTCATGGAGAGCATCCACAAATCTAAGGCTGAGAAGGCCAGAGAGAAGACGTTGGCTGACCAGTTTGAAGCTAAGAGGGCTAAGAATAAGGCAAGCAGGGAAAGAAAATTTGCTAGGAGGGAAGAGCGTTTGGCCCAGGTAAGAACTTTTGTACCATAACGATTTTTTACTGTTATTTTAGTAAAAAAATTGAAATTCCGTGGTCTTATGGTACAGTTCTTATCATGATTGGTTATCTTTTATGTAATTATGGATTAATGTACAATTTTTTTTTCTTCTCTTTAGGGACCTGGAGGAGGAGAAAAGCCAGTTGCAGCACAGCCTGCGGCAGCTGTGCAACCAGCCGTGTAAGTACCATCTTCGAAATAGAATTTCTTTTGGTAAAAGGATCAGTGTTTTTAAGTAATATGATTTCGTTCTCCCATTGTTTGAACTTTCAGGGGTTCCAAGAAGTCAAAGAAGTAAAAAAAAAAAAAAAAAAAGAGTAAGATTTCTTACTGAAGAGTACTGATCGAACGTGACTTTTAGATATTTAGTAATGTCTTAAGTAATTTTGTTGAGCCAATGTTGTGTTTTTTTGGTTGATATGAACTTTTGTTCTTTTAGGCGGATTAAGCTTTAAATTTTTTTTTTTATTATCAGTTCACTGGTTTGTTTGTTTTTTAAATTACATGATACAATGTTGTGTCGGAATTAATCTTAGTGATTTTCAATATCACTCGTAATAAATCTGAAAAATGTTCACTGCAGTGGACACCCTTTTGGAACCAACCCTAGGTAGCTGAAAGCTTTTATTATGATTAATCAAAATAATTTAATCATTATATTAAACCGCGTCTATATGTCATTAAAATAATAGGAGGCAATTTTATATTTTTTGTAAAAATTATCGATAGTAAAATTTTTATAAAATTATTTTGTTTACTGTGAAAAATAATCAGACCACTAATAGAATATAGTATTGATATAAAATGTTTTTTATTTCATTAATGCATAAACAATTGGACATGAAAGATTTAATCGGGGGTGGATTTCGGTTGGTTTTTTTTTTTTTTTTTTGAACTAGAACTATTAACTGGCTTAAGCTATTTATAGGTTTTATTTATTCGCCTATTTTTAGATGAAAGAAAATGAAATAAAATGAATGAATTTATAATTACATGGATGTTTATGAAACAGTTAAAGATAATCTAAATTTGAGTTGTTAAAACAATTATTTATAGATTCATTGCAGTTCTTCAAATAAGAATGTTGATTCTATTATTTTAAGTATACTAAAATATTTAAATGCATTATTTATATTTAAATTTATATATTTTATGAATAAATAAATATTTAGTTAGGTTCAATTCGTGGAATTGCTTTCTACTTGGGTGGTGTGGCTGATTGAGCCCTCTTGTTGGCTCCTCTCATTGTCTTCGGCCTTGTTCGCTCTAGTTAATGACAGACTTTAAAATTATAATATCATATTTATTCTAATGATTTATTTATTAACATATTTTGGTTGAATTTATTAATATGTAATTATAATTATAACTATAATTATGATTGGTGATGTAATTGTTTTTTTCATGAGTTATTAATTATTACAATATGATTTATAAATTTATTTATAATAAAATATATACAATTTATCAAAATTTTATGAAATTTTTGATAAAAAAAAAATACCTAAGGAACTTTTAAAAATAATATAGATAATTTAGTAAATGTGCCTTTAGGTGTACGTACATTTCATTAGTTGAATCTTATGTTTTAATCAAATAAATTAAACAAGATAGTATTCTAATCAAATGAATTAAAAAAGATAATGCAATATTATGGACATTTTACCATGTAATTTATGATTTTGAGACTTGCTTGGATAGATCAAGAATCAATTGATAATCGATGTAAAGTAAGAGAGAATTGATTGAACCACAAACAAATACGAATTAAGATACGAATTAAGATAAAAATCAGTTATACTCATGGTTGAGTGAATGTAATATTTTGTAAATAATTTTTATAATTCTGAAATCAAAGTGACAACATCGATGGCTTAACCATTTCTTGATCCATCGTTAATCTAATTTTAAAAATCATGTCTCTAATTTTACCTTCTCATAATTTTATTATGGAGCGTAATTTTACATCTTTTGAACCAAGCATGACACAATCTAAATTATATAATATTACTAAGTTTGATATCATGACACGACACTCTATCGATGAAAATATAGAAAAATAAATTTTGAAGAATGTAAGTAGAAGACGGATTTTTTTTATATATAAAATTTTAAGTAATTCCCTTGAAAAAGAAATAAATACTTCTATTTATAATTTTCAAATTTTACATTTTTAATATTTTTAATATTTTCATTTACAGTTACTAATGAAAATACCGGTTCTAAATCCTTTATCATTCCCCCCAAAAAAAAAAAAAAAAAAAAAAAGAAATCTCCTTAATGGTTAACTAACCACCTTCATTCAACACCTACATGCTATCAGGGGAGATTGAATAATAAATTGAAACATTCAGTTTTAAACAGCACGGCTCACCTTTTATCATCCAACAATAAGATAATGCAAAACTATAACACAATTTTTTCACTTGCCTTTCTTTTATTTTTTTAAACGTTGTACCTTTTGCTCCCCACTTCTAATAGTTTTAAAGACTTCTTTGGTATCGTGCATTAGCTGAAACACCACCATCGTTCTCTCTTAATATAGGTTTTTGTCCACTCAGATCTGCACTTCCATGATAAGCTCTAACACGAGACGAAACTTGAGGACGGGTCAATGCATCGTTCGGGTTGTTACATATCCCGAGCCTTATGAGGAATGTTGCCGTGCTACCTTTGTTAACACCCTCGCTTTCCAACCATATGTGCCCTCCCATCAGATTCACAAACCTGGCTCAACATTTTAACAAACGTATAAAACTTTTTTATCTACTAGATTCTGTTTATTCTGGTATTGTTACATTTGATCCATTTAATAATAGAGCGACTAATTTAAACTAATCCCTATAATAAAAGGGGATGTTTAAGAATTTGTAGGTTTACCTTTTACATATGGCAAGTCCAAGTCCAGCACCTCCACTATTTTGACTGGATCCACTGCGCGGCTGTGCAAATTTGGTAAAAAGAATTGGTATATCTTGTGGGAGAACACCACAACCAGAATCCTTAACCTGCCAGAATAGATGATAGGACATCAGCAAGAGAATCATGTGATGCAGCTAATAAAGCTCTTAGACAATCTCCGCATGGACAGTAATTCATTGAATTATATATCACAAACACTAGAAGATGGTCTTCAACCGGAAATGCTATATGGCATTATCAAAATTATAGCATTTGGTAGCAATGGAAAATCGGGAGATGCCGTCAAAACTATAAACTGCGATCATAGTATGAAATATAAGTTTAACAGAAGCAGTCGAGAACCTGGACTCGTAAGTAGAAGTGGCCTTGACTTGACACTGGGTAAAATTCGGGAGGTCGCCAGTCTCGTAAAGACTCCGGTTTTGCAACTGAAGCTATAATTGAAACATAGCCCTCCTTTGTGAACTTTACAGCATTACCAACAATGTTCAAAATGGTTTGCATAAGCCGTTTCTCATCGCCAACAGCATACATTGGCAAATCAGGTGCCAGGATCATAGTCATAGATAGCTTCTTTATGGATGCAATGGGCTTTATAAGATTAATGACCTAAATGTACGGAAATATGAACATTATTACTGAAATTGAACTGCAAAAGGCAAGATTATTTCCATTTTTATGCTAAGGAAGTACAAAATCACCATCACTTACCTCTTTGAAGATTCCATGAAGATCGAACATTCCAAAATCTAACTCTAGGCTGCCATCTTCAAGTCTAGAAAGATCTAGAACATCATTGATTAGTGTTGCCAAAAGGTTGCTACTCTTTAGCACTGTCTCAATCATAACTCTTTGTTCTGGAGTTAGCTCAGTCTCTAAAAGAAGTGAGCACAATGCAATAATTGCATGCATTGGTGTGCGCATCTCATGGTTCATTACAGAAAGGAAATCATTCCGTGCATGAATTGCCTTCTCAGCCTCTTGACGAGCCAAGTTTAAAGCAACATTCTGATCCAGGAGCTGATCACGAGCCCGCATGGATTCCTCCAGAATAGCTGCATGCGAAAGAGCAACGGCGACCTGTACAAATATTATCATGATAAGAATCACAGTCCCTCAATAAGTAAATAAGTTTTCTAAATAGAATAACAAGCAAGAAGATCAAATCCAGTGATTGAAGCTTTTCGAAAGTGAATTCATAAACTTACAGCCAAGTACAAAATTAAAACTGAAGGTCAGCATATCATTAAGACATCAAAGAAGCATCCAATGAAAGAAAGCACATAAATCATAAGATGACCTGGTCTGCCACAACTTCAACAAGTTCCAATTCATGGTCTCGCCATTTTCTGGCACTTTCCGTGGGGAGAATAAGAACCATAACTGCATAGCTTTTTGCAGAGAGTTCAGGCCAGTCATTAATTTGGAAATTTGAGAGATGTAGAAGGGGTACCCTAACAGCAACAACCTCTGGTGGCACATATCTTCCCACTAGAGGTCTGATCCTGGCTAGTGGGCAAGTGTATGGTATACGCATCGCTCGAGCACTATTGAAGACTTCATTGACCATGGGAAGATTTATTGGCACAGTAGATCCAACTTGTATTTGGTAATTGAGAGTATGAGAAAGTTGCAAATCCATACCGGTCCTTGATGGCATCCAAAGGGCACATTCCTCCAGACCCAAGGTCCTACCCAATTCAACAAGGGTAGTCTTCAATATCGTATGCCTGTCGAGCGTGCTTCTGATTTCATGAGTTAGCATCCTTACATGCCTTCCAGTTTCTTCCTGAGTGAGAATAAGTCCCATTTCCCTGTCAAGCTGCTCGGCTTTGTTCCTCAGAAATAATTCCCGAGTTTTAACACTCAACAGATCAGGAATAATATGTACAAGCATCAATGCAGTCGCACATGATACAATAGCACATGCAACCTTGGCAATGGTCATCACCATAGCAACAACTTTAGAATGCATAGTGAATGTCCACAAGTTTATAAAGTGTGTTGCCCCGCAAAGAATGATAAAAGCACCAAATTGCATTAGCACCCATCGATACGGGAAGAATGCAGATTTCTGAACAAAATAAATAAGCTCTAACGGAATTGAGAAATATGCAAGTGCGATTAAAACATCCGATATATACTGATATTTAACAAGCAATTCTTCAGGTGGCCACTGTGAGTCAATACAATCACAAGTCTCCATTATGTGACAACAACCGCGCTAAATCTGACCCCAAAAAAAAAAAAATCAAGAAGAAAATGTTATAAATAAAGTACAATGCGAAATTTACATAAACTCAGTGATCTCATGACAGATTTTCTTATCTTAATAAGATGTTTTTCAAAATTTATACATTCATATTTGACAGAATATTGCGCTACATTAGTAAAAAAAAAAAATGAATGAAACGATAAGATTCCGTTAGAAGTTTTTCTTTTTAGTTTTCCTACACAAACATTAGCATAAGATTCCATCACAACTTTTTTTTTTTTTTTTAAATATGCTTTTTTTTCTATAAATATTCTTCGTCGCTTCTCCATCTTTATAAATAAAACGAAAAGAAAAATATAAAAGCCAGGCAACAATTCAACGTTCGGCCTTCTGAAGAGAATTTGTTCTTAATAGTCTTCCTAAAAGGCGACACAGCTACTCAGTAATCACATCACTGTAATATTAATTATATGAATTTTTTTCCATGAAAACATTTTCCCTCGAACCAAACGCAACTTAAGAAACAAAAATCACTTAAACCGCATATAAAAGAAACATAATTTACATCTTATAGTAAATAAAAAAGCATTTAAATCTGAAAGTTTAATCTACAAAGAAACATGAACTAATAGAAAAAAAAAAAAAGAACAAGAAGAAAAAAAGATAATGGAAATGTAAATGGATTACCACTGCTAATGAAGATAGAAGAAGAGGATGAACGGCAAGAGATAAGTTGCAGAGATAAAGCGCGTGATCCAGCCGTCCATTAATGAGGCTTTTTTAAAAAAAATGTTTGGCCAATGTTTAAGCCTCTTTGTTTTTGATGTTGTTAAACTTGCGACTGAGAGAGAAGAACCAGTAAAAAAAGGTTGGAAAATGAGTAAAGTGTTATGGGCAGCCAAAAGCCGAAAGAAAAAAAAAAATCCTTCACGGACAAGGGAAGGTGACGCACGAATTCAAATGGAGATTTTACACGTGCGGTTACTGTGTTGGATTTTCCTTTTCAGTAATTTTTTTTCTTTTTGGATCTTACTCGCACGTGTGACTTTTTTTTTTTGGGGGTGGGGGTGATGAACCCCATGTATAAGAATAAGATTGGAAACTTCACAGGTAATCATCGGGCTGAAAATTTATGTATTAAATTTTATTTATCATTTATAATCTTATAATCTATTTATGTGTGCTATAATTTGTAAGATGAGTGATCTCTAAAAATAGTCATTTTTATTTACTTTATATTATATTTTAGTCATTTATGTTTGAAGTGTTACGTTTTAGTCATTTACGTTATCGTTTTGTCATGAAGTGATCACTCAACCATTAAGTATCATTATCTCCCTAACGACGGTCCTATGTAGCAGTTCAAATGAGTTTTAAATGCTACCTTGGATGTTCTACGTGGCAATCTGAATTAAATTTATTTAGTTAAAAACATATTTTCATCCCAGTATCCAAATTGGCATTTAAAATCCGCTTGGACTGCCACATAGAACTGTCGTTAAGGAGGTAAAGGAGTTTAACAGTAGAGTGACCACTTCGTAACAAAACGAAAGCGTAAGTAACTAAAATGTAACATTTCAAACATAAATGACTAAAATGTAATCCGAGGCAAATAAAAGACTAATTTTATAGTTTACCCTTTGTAAGATCCCTCATGAATTAAAATGGTATTGAATGAAAAGAATTTTTAGATGGACCAAATTCAAAATTAATGGTCGATATTCATAGGAATAACTTCAAACTATATGTTAGCTATTGATTTAAGGGTTATTACTTTTTAAATTTTCAATAGATTCGAGCATGGTTAAATAAATAACATGTGTATGATTTAATTTTATTGATAGTGTATCAAATAATTAAATTTTAAATTATAGTTAATTTTTAGTTCAAAATTAAACAAATAATGAAGATTATTGGTGCTTAAATCTTGTTGTAAGGTTTAAAGGTGTTGAGAGCATGCAATGGGCATTGAGATGTTTAGAAGACTTTTGGAGAGATATGAAAGACTATGAAAGAAATTGAGTAGAGTTTTGATTAATAAGGAAGGGTTTAAGAATTTTCTTAATAACGATGGGAATTTATATTCAAGGGGAGCAACTTGATGTGAGTTCATCAAAAATAGTATCTTATCTCATAAGTTTAATGATAGTGTAACAGTTGGTTAGATTTAAGATTTGTCCGAGTTAATATAATGTGACTAGTTATCGTAAAATTTAATACTAGAAAATGATGGATATATACTGGTAACCTTTAATTTATGAAAGAGATCAAGTCTTTTTCAAGTGAGGGGTTTTAGTTAAGGCTAATGTGAGATAAAATCTTTTTAGACAAACTATTTTTGAAATTATGTATGCTAATGTAACAAGTTTATTTCATAATTGTGGATGGTGAGATTGATTGTGATGTAGATAGAAGTAAAAATGATGATGATTTGAGTAGATGGAGTCCATATTATTCCATGAATCAAGGGACATACACCTAATACATATTATTATAATTAAATTCTAGTGGAGATATTTCATAATTTGGTAGGTTTAAAACTATTAGAAAGATGATGTATTTAAATTAATATACTTTATTATATATACATCATATTCATATTCATATTTAATAACTTTTATTGCATTATAACTAAACGTGTGCGCACAAATTTTCACAAACTTTGGAAAGGGTGGAAACGTATGATCTTGCCTACAGAAATGTAAGACAAAGTTCCAATGCACAGCCAGTAGCAGCTAAGAGAGCGGATTTGATTATATCAAGTATTAATTTTATTTTAGTTTTTTATTTTTTATCTTCAACTTATATTATTTATCGAATCATCTTAAAATTAATGAAAAAGTTAACATTTGTTAACTTTGTTAATGTGATATCTATATGATAGTCCACGTGATTAATTAATTTTTTAGAATTAAAGGTACAATAATTTTTTTGCCCTTCAATTTTACAAAAAAAAAAAAAAGTATTTTAACTCTCCATTTAATTTTTCGTCTCTTTTAACTCTTGAACTTGAACTTCTTGTTAAATCATCCAAAATGAATGATAATTAATGTTTATTAACTGTTCTGATGTGGCATGCACATGAGTTGCCACGTAAATGACACATCAACATTTAATTAATTTTCTTATTTTTTTAAATATTTTACAATTAATATAATTTTTAATTTTTAAAAATTGTTTTTATAGTTTTTAATTTTTTAAAATTTTAAAAATTAATTAACTGTTGACTTGTCATCCACGTATATGCAACATCAGCAAAGCAAAAAAAAGTTAACTTTTTTCTATTCATTTTGGGGTGATTTGGAAAAAAACGCAAGTTTAAGAGCTAAAAGAGACAAAAAATTAAATAGAGTGCTAAAAAACCTTTTTTTTTAAGTTGGAGGGTCAAATAAGTTATTATGCCAAAATTAAAAATATTTAAAGGCATTTTTTTAATAATTTTAATTTTTTAAAATAATTTTTAGAATTTTTAAATTAAAAAATTAATTGTTGATGTGGCAATCCACGTGTATGCTACATCAGTAAAATTAACAAACGTTGTTAACTTTTCCATTCTTTTTAGAATGATTTAATAAATAGCACAAATTTAAGTGTTAAAGAAGATGAAAAATTAAATGGAGTGCTAAAACGACTTTTTTTATAAAGTTGGAGGAAGAAATAAGTCATTATATTATTATATTAATAATTATTGTATCCATTGACACACTTACTGGTAGTGGAGAAACCGGATTAGATTATATTAGTAATTGTCGTATTCATTATGCTCATAAAAAATAATATTTAAAATTAATTTAATAAATTTTAACATAATTATTATTGTAACATTATTTATGACAGTGCGATTATCAGTTTATAATTGTTTAAGATTTAACAATTTTAATTTATAGCTTTTATGATTTTGTTATTTATTTTAAGATTAAAAATATTAGGATTTATTTTTTTTTAAATTAGATATTCTTACCGTTCATACATCATGGGAAATAATAGCGGAGTCAGAATGTTAATTTTAAAGGGGTAAGCTAAAATTAGACTTGTTACATAATAATCGATTTAAGCATATAAATAATCGATTTTTGAGAGGGTTATAATATATATACAAAAGGAGAAATTACAAAAATCTTAAGCCTTTGGGGGTCTACTTCTATTTTTTAGAGGACTATAGTATATCTATAAAGGACTAAATTGTAAAAATTTTAAACCTTGGGGGCCATGACCCTTGTGCCTCTACTAGGCTTCTCCATTGATGGGAGGTTCTTTATAGTGGTTATAATAATGGATTATTCACTTATTTATGATAATTATAAGGAGGTAATTAAAGGATTTGATATTCATCGAATATGTTATTTATCTTGTTAAGACTTTAACTTCTGAATGTTCGAATAACAAATGGAATGATAGCTTTGGTGTAGTTAAAGTCGTTTGATTGATATATTTAACTTTTGATTTAATCTCGTTAGTGCAGAAAATGAAGAAGCATTTTGTGCACATGTTTATCTAGTTTACTGGTTTGGAGAACAAGGGAGAAGTTTGAAGTGTCCTATCCTTATCTCTTAAGAGTTTCGAAGATGATGGAAAGCTATTTTATAAAAAGATTTACTTGAATAGTTTTTAGGATAATTTATGAAGATAATTATCGGCATTTAAACTAGTGATAAGTTCTTATATCTTGGTTGCTTATCACGTTAAAGAAGAGCTCATAAAAGTTGATTGTCGACTTTCTTCTTCAGCCGTCGATGTTGGTTGGGGCTATAATTGTTTATTTGTGTAAGGGTAAATCATTCTTAAGCCAATAGGTGATCTAGACAATTGTTGAATAAAAATTATTCTTTGAGCAAGACTAATGTTAGATTGGGTCTCTAATTTTGTTCAATTTCTATTCCAACAGAAATTAGAAGGAAACTACTTTTTAAATGAGTGTAAACCAAATTTTGTTGTTTCACCAATAAGTTAGAATATCATAGTTGGAACAAAGTGCAAATCAAAAGCTTTTCCATATCTGTTTTGGCACATGATTTATCTAATTGCATGTTGAGTCTTGATATGATATTTCTTAGGAATTATATTGATAATGTTTGGAACTCTATATGATGATCTCTAATGCTGCTATCGTTTTCTACTCTATTTGATGATTGGTTAAATGCATGTTATATACTTCTACTTATGTCAGTCATATATATGGTGTTTCTTTGTTAGGTGATGCAATACTTGAGGGGAGGTGTTATTTTCTTTTGACAAAAAGGTAGAAGTGTTGTAGCTATATGCTTGGACATTTTATTGGTTGGCATGGATTAACATAGGAGTTGTTTATTGGACCGATGTACTGAAGGGAAAAGCTACTTTAGATGCCAAGTTGAAAGGCAAAGAAGCAAAGAGAGGAATAAGATAGGCAAATTCTTTTACTGGGTCTGATCTGAGATTGAGAGTTACATATTCTGGCAATATGAAATGAACAATTTTTCTTTTCAATTGATTGATATATTTGCAACCCCACATGCCCTTGTGTTGTGTCTTGTCTTTAAATCCCCCAATTGGAAGATTTTACAGTGAAATCATGGGATGGGAGTGGGACCACAATACTCTGTATTACAAACTTAGCCCATATTCAATGCATTTGGATTTCTGGAGTATTCCTTTCTAATATTTAATAATAATTTGTTGACTCTCTCTCTCTTCAATGCCACCAACAAAAGAAAATGAAACAAAGAAATATGCTCTAACCATTTTTGGATCATGACATTTGATTTGATAATCCCTATTCTCAACCCATGCGTATTAAGGAAAGTAAAGGCTAAAAATTAAAATATATATATTTTATGTTTATTAAAATATATAACATGCTCATTTATGTTGACAATGTAAACATGTATACACTGACTATTGATAAAAATATTGTAGAGGTTTTTATATTATGAATCGGATTGTATTTTGTTTGTTCTATTAAAAAATAGACATATTAATCCTTATACGTGAGATCAAAGAGCAACTTGATCTTTTTTGTTAAAATTTTCATTCATTTATACTATTAAAAACTAGTGTGGATGACGAAATAACTATACAATAACACATAGCGTGCCATGTATATCTCATGCTAACGTATATAGACTAATTTTTAATAATAGATTTGGATGAAATTTTTAATTAAAAGGTCAATTTACACTGGTGGCTCACTTTTCTAAATGATGGGGAAGAGTATCGAAACATGCCACCGAAAGACTCTACTGAGACAAAGATCGTAGAAAAAGTAGGATAGGCGATTGGTTAGATCTAGTTAGATTGTACATGGACGATAGTTAGAATCGGCGGCTCCTCTAAGTTCCCCCATCTTAGATCCCTGAGGAAGAGGATCAAGTTGGCCCTTGTGAATAGCTTGATGCACTATCTCTTTTTATCCCTTTGACCAAAATGCGGTAAAAAAAAAAATCCATGGACCAACAAATAAAATGCAATCATCCTTCTTTCTTCATGTTTGGAGGTTAGATATATTCATAATTTCAGAGGAGAATGGGGTTGTATCTATTCCTATTGGGCTTCATGCCTTATTGTAATATTCTTGGTTTCCATGAGAAAAAAAATGTCAATAAAACTTGTTACTAATGGAAAATTTTCAGTATTAGTGCTTTCATTGTTTTTTTTTTACACAACAATAAGATACTCGATTGTTGGAATTTTAAAAATTAGCATGTGCAGCTTCAAGTTTGGCCATGTAATCGGCAGCACAATTAGCTTCAGGATAGATATGGAAAATTTTGACCAATAATTAACTTAATCAATGCAATTTGATTTCGTCTAAAAGCTACCTCACAAATAGGCATAGGCATTTGGTTTTTAAAAATAGGAAATTGTTATTTAATATCTCTAAAAACTATAAAATTATACAATAAAATTATATTTTAATTTTTTAAAAGTTTTTAACAACCCTAAAAAAAAATAATCTTTTAACTTTATCTTTGATTTGCAGCAATCTCAATCCATCCAATTCAAGCTTGAAACTACCCCAAGTTAAAATTATCAGAATCTAAAATGATTCAATCCCAGAATAATTTAATTTTAAAATAATTTACAATTAAACTAACTCGAATTGACAATTAAAATAATTTTAAAATAATTTACAATTAAAAAATTAAAGTTTTGCTCACTAAAAGTGACCAATTTAATGGAAGGGAGACACTATCATTTTACCCATAAATTATAAGTAGAATAAAATCTAAAAATAATCAATCCAAAAGTTGAATTTAATAACTTAAGAGTTAATTGCATAACATTCCAAATTATGATATTTATTTTAAATTGATCCTTAATTTTTAAAATATTCTAATTATATTTCTAAATTATTAATATTATATCAACCATTTAATTGTAAAATGACATGTAAAATATTATGTGGCATAATTTAAAATAAAATTTAAAAAAAAAAGTAAAGTGTGGTTGCATGCTTTAAAAAAAACAAAACTGAAAAAAGACAAAGTAAATGATAAAAGATTCTGTAATAGCTTTAAAATTTTCAAAAATAATGTTTTTACAACTGTTATGAAATAATAAAAAAAAAAGTAAATGACAAAGAAAAATATGGGAACAAAAGAGAACATATTTTATTGATCAATAAAGATGTCTACAATGCTTCTATAAAATCTATATTTATAGACATAAGAAGTATAAATGAAATAAATTTATTAATATTAGAGTCCAAAAGTAAATCAAACTTATCTTAATATTGATGGACATCCACTTAATGATAAGATAATCATAACACTGTCCCTTAGATGTCCATTGGTAGATAATGTGTCTCGTTAAAACCTTACTAAGATAAAAGCCTGTGAGAGAAAAAAATTTTAGTGAAGAAAAAAAAGTACGATTATCTATAATATACATAACATGCTGCTCATTAAAAACTTTACCAAGAAAACCCAATAGGATAAAACATCGGTTAAGAGAAAAAAATACATTGTTTATTTACTCTCCTCATGATAATTCTACGTATTCAATTTTGAATATTAGCTTTTCAAATGATCACTTCAATATATTTGCTAAGTATTTATATAATCATTCTTTTGAATGCCATTAGTGAAGAATTTTGGAGAAATATATTTTGATCTCTACAAGAGTTTCAACAATAATTATAACAAACTTTGATTATGATCATTCTACAAAAATACATATAAGTATTTTGGATCAGTTTATAATCTTCCTTCAACTACTATTCACTGTGTCAAATTTGCAACATATATGTTTAAATAATTCCAATTCATATAAATGTTTACGCAAACAAATATATTGAACAATTTCTCAAAGACTTTTATATGCTTCCAGCATTCTAATTCCTTAATATGTAATATTTAAAATGTGGTAATTTTATTGAAAAATATTAAACTTGAATTTATGTGATGAATATAAATTTATTAAATGCTTAAGGAAATTTAAATATTTTATTGTCAAAATTTGTATATATATTATTTTATCTATCGTAATTTATTACTATTTTATTATGAATTGTTAATTACCATGTTATTCATTAGTTATTATAATATTATTAATTTGTTAATGCAGTCTTCTTCTTTTTTAGCTAATATTTGACTAATATATTGTAAACTATTTAATATTATCTTGTATAACATTTTTTATTAAGGTAATAAACTTTATTTTTATATATTTAGTTTAATTAATTTAAATAAATTAATAGATATACATAATTAAAAAGAGAAATTTTAATGAATTTTAAATTTAAATAAATTAATACAAATTGTATATTTAAATTTTATTAATTTTAACGTGAATTAATACAATGTGAAATCTATTTTTAAATAATTTTTATTTTTATTTTTATTAAAATAAAATAATAAATAATATATTTAAATAGGAAAACTTTGTCAATCTAAAATTTTAAACGGCTCTATTTATATAGATTAGATTATGGCATACTTATGACTCATGACGTGAATGAAAAATAAAATTATATAAAAATATATTTATAAAAAAATTTAATTGAAATGGTAAAGTAGAGATATTAAAAACTATAATATCTTAAGTTTATGTGCCTATATTTTTTATATATAAAAGACAAAAAAAAAATTCAAAATAGTATAATATATTCTGTAAAATAATTGTATTTTAGTTATTACCTAATTAATTTGGTGTCTAATTAATTCTTGAGATCAACTCAGTTAGAAGCTTTATAAATAACTAGATTATGGCACATTTAAAATTTCTCATATAGGGAGGAACAAAATAAATTTAGGTTAATAGGCAAAATCATGGTTGTTTGAATTGGACCGAATTAGTTAGTTAAATCAATTGAATCAAGAATCGACAAAGGTATTAGTCTGGAAAAGGACATTAGATTTATTGACCTAAAAATTGGTATACCAATTAAATTGACTTTTTTTAATTTTTTTATTAATTTTTAATGTTTTATTTAATAAAATTGGATGAATCAATTTGATCCACGAAACTAATGGACTATTATGAAAATGTTATGCAGGTGTTAGCTGATATCAAAGCTGGATCACCATTTTGTACGTGTTATAGAGGGTACCTAGCATTATTTGGGGGGGGGGGACGTGTGTCCCTTTTCATGGGCAACCTGTAGAACCATCGTATATATCGAAGGCAATGGGATGGGACCAATACAAGACCATAAAATTTGTGGTACTCAACCAATCTGGTAATACGTAAAGCTAGAGTCCACATATGTTGAAAGAAAATTGCTCGAGAAAGTGACCGCCACTATTCCCCATTTAACAGTTCTTCGGTTACTTTATGCAAAGCAAAAACAAGAAATTGAATGGATGAAATATTTCCATTTAACAGCAAATATTTGGCCAACCTAAACTGTCGGTTATATATATAATTCGTGATGATCATACAATGAACCCTAAGAGACCCAAGCCAGACTGGGAGGGAAGCTGTCGTGTATTGCTGCCAGAGAAAACAGTAAGAGTGCTTGATGTTAGATCAAATCATACCAGGAACAACACTTGGATCTTAATAATTGCCACAACGAAAAAAAACTATGGTAAATCACAATCAACTCGAAAACAAACCATTACTGGGCTTTAGACATAAAAAATGTTGTGAATTAGTGTGTTGTTTGTAATGCCAATGTTCATAATCTTCCCGGTGGGTATTAGCATAGCTTTTCGAATCAAATGTAGACAAAACATGCATGTCACATATTCGAAAAAGTAAACCCCCACTGAGCACGAGCCATTGCCACAAGCCCCACGACGGGGTAAAAAGAGGGTAGAAGTGGGGAACCGGTGAAGACAGTGAGAAGTAGTAAGAGGTGGAGGTGGAGAGACAAGGGAAAGAAGGCAACGGCGGTGGCGATGAAAGGGTCTATAGAGGAAGAGGAGCAGGGGACGGCACTAAAAAGAGCAAGGAGTGGCCTTGACTCAAAAAATTTTTAAAAAAAAATTGCTATATTATCCCTTTAGAAATGATAATATTATGAATTAGTATCATGGTAGAGGAAAAAGAAAGGAGAAAATAGAAATATTTTGTATATTTCTTAGCTAATTTGTACAAAAGAAAGAATATTTAATACACTAATTAAACACATATAAGAAGAACAGATGAATGCCTTCTTTGCATTGCCCCATAATTTGCCAAATAAAAACCAACCATTGAGGCCATCAGCAAAAACGTGCTCTCTTCTTAGCATTTTGAGAAGAATCCCATTCAAATCCAAATATACGTCTTTCATCTTCATCCATCATATCCATTAACGATCCTTGAAGATCCTCCAAGCTGTTTCCTTCCTATAAAAAGTAAAGCCAAACCGCAGAAATTTTCAGTAAACCATGACCCTTTTAATTTCTTGCATATGGAAAAAAGAGGGTATACCTTTGAGTTCACATTTTGCATCATCAAAACCATTTCTTGCATGAAGTTAAGAAACCCCTGTTATAAAATTCATATCAGTACCGTATAGATTGATATCGCATATGGGATTTTTCTAATAAAAAATAACAGATGACTCACTTCATCATCATCGTCTGTAAGTAGACCCAACAACCCAGCGTCATAAATCTTTCTCTTTCCTTTATCCGACAAAACTGCATAATTATAACAAAAACACCTCCTTTAATTAAGTTTATCTCTATGGTTATCTATTTAATAAACAAACATTAAAAAAAGAACACAAATAACCCACCTGAATAAGACTCTTGAATCTGTTGAAATCGTTTCTTAGCTTCACCTGATACATTGGGGTTTTTCATCCATCTATCAGGATGCCATTTCTTTCAAAATCACATGCGCAAATTACAAAATGAAAGAGAACCCATTAGTTTACATTAATCAAGGAGTCAAGAAAAGTTGACATAATTATATAGTATATATATACCAAAGCCTGTCTACGATAAGCTTCACGAATTTCAGAAGGGGAAGCTTGTTCAGAAATTCCAAGCACTGAATAATAAGAAGTTCCAGATTTGGACATTTTTCACCACCACCACCACAACAAACAGCAATGAAGCTGTTTGGATTTTATAAAAAGAGGGTTCGGCACTTTAAAGAGGTTGACACAATGACATTATGATTAACGAAATAATATTTGGGTAAGATTTATAGAGACATGCAATAACAACATGAATTTCTGCAAGAAAATAGGTGTGGAAGGCGTAGAAAGGCACAAAGATGGGGGGGAAGGTTGCAGAAAGTTCGAGAGGGTTCGATTGAAAGTGAGGATTTTGTTGGCCACATGCAGCAGCAACAGGTGCGGAGCCACAAGAATGGTGTCTCTAAAGTCTAAAAAGTAAAACCCCCCCATGGCTGAGAAAATGCTGTGGTCCATGCTAGTATACCATTTGTGGCTTGCGTTTTACCTTGCCATTGCATCAATTTCTACTTCTATTCCAGTTTGCTTTTTTTTGTTGTTTTTTCATTTTGGGTATTAAAAAAAAAGAGCTACTCAATTAAGTTTGATTTTAGATGTAACTCAAATATTAATAATTCAAATTTATATATTTTTAAATTCGATTGAAATAATGTTGAATCAAAGAGACATATTAGTATCAAACAAGGTTGGAGTTAGTTCTGATAATGTTTCAGGTCATCTGTTCAGATTCGAAAGTTCGTTCGAAAAATAAAAAAATTTAAACAAAAAATATCGGCCACAAAATGAGATTAAACAAAAAATAAGGTCACTTTTTTAAACGGACCGAGCCTCAGATAGGTTTTTTGGCCCAAGTCCGACCTGAATTAATTTAATTTTTTTAATGTTATTTTGCTGCCATTTTGCTATTATATTTCTATTATTTTATTGTTATTGTTTGGATATTGTAGAACTCTTATTTTATTATTAATTTTATTACTATTTTAAAGGTACTTGTTTGTTAAGTTGTAACTATTTTTGTGTTATTTAAGTACAAAGATTTTTTAATGTATTTTTACTTTGTTGAGAAATATTTATTTTAATATTTTTAGTGTATTTGATGTATTATATTTTTAATTTTTTATATAAAAATAATCTAAAAATAATAATACAAGCGGGTCAAGTCAGGCTCAGATTTAGCATTTTTAATCTAGGTCCGGCTTGGACAGAATTTTAAACCCATTTTTTGAGTTGGATCAAACCCGAACCTAAAATTTTACATCGACCCAACTTAAACCCAACCCATAATCAGATCTAATAGGAGTTATGGTCACTCCAAAAAAATTAACTATAGATTCTTCACAAAATTGTTAAGTTATATATTAATATATTGATAAAATTGTATTTTACTTCAATCCTAACTTTTAAAAAAATTTCTACCTTCATCCTTAAATTGTATTCAACATGATCTAATAGCCTTTTTCTTTTCCTTTTCTTTTGGATTAATTGTAGCAAATGTTTTCAAACTATCATCTAAATTTTAAATTCATCTCTAAAATTAAAAATATTCTAATTGAATTCTTAAAATATCATTCTTGCATCGATCAAATTCTTTTGTCAACCTAACTGGCAAGTTTATCATTATAATACCAATTCAAATTGAACGCAAATCATATTTAAAACACATATATCAAATAGTAAACATATATGTATAAACCTAACTTGGATCTAAAGCATTAAAAAAATACGACTGCCTTTAAAATTTAGGAAGATTATAATTCCTTTTTCTTTCTTTACTTCGGATTCAAGTGGTCCATATTGTATGTGTACATGTATTTACAATTTAATTCATATGTTTTAAATATTCTTCATGTCATATTTGAACATTTAAAACTCAATCTAATGACTAAATTGACAGAACGACTTGATTGATACAATGTTAACACTTTAAATGAGTTGACAAAAAATTTAAAATTAAACCGGGGACGTATGGTGATTGAAGCATTTTATGTTTGTCCAGATAGCATTAGTCTCCATGGGGGAACAGCCAGCCCTTGCTTGGAAAATTGGGTCTAGGCCAGCCCAAGAAGTCTAACCCATGTTCACGTTCAAGGCTCTTACAGTTCACAAGGGAACAACTCTATATTTGGGGCTCTAGAATTCTCCCAAAGGCCGTACACATGATTTCCTTTTGTTATTCCCAGATAGTACATGCAATAATCATGATTTCCCTCCCCTTGCGTCCAAACACTTAAATAATCTTGGACTTCAATCATATTTCTTGTTTCATCTAAAATCAGTCCTTTTTTTCAAATTAAGAATTGAAACACTATGGAGCAGTTGAAAAATGAAGATGAGTTTTGTGGACAAAGAGCCCAACACCTTGACATGAAGCTACTTTTACAAGACGATGATGCTTTTGAAAGTATTTTCTTTCCCCCAGCTTTGTTGGACTACAATCTCACTAACATCAACGAACTCATCGATTTCGACGAACTGCATTCCATTCTAAACGAGGGAGAAGTTAATCAAGGACATGATCAAGGTGGGAGCTGCCATGGCAACACTACCACCATGGTGACCACTGCTGAACTAATGAATGTCAAACCTAAACTAAACAACGAACAACATGTGATCAAGAAATGGCGTACCAGGAAGAGACTTGAAAGAGGTTCTAAAGAAGCTGCAGAAAAGAAGGAACTACATAAAATCAAAAATAGAGAGGCAGCAGCTCGTGCATTTGAAGAAAAGAAGGTAAAAAACACCCTAAAGCTAGCTTGTAATTTTTAGACTTCCAAATGAAACCCTTTTTTCATTGTTTTGCACACACATATATATATATTCAGGCTTACATCAAATGGCTAGAAGTGGAAGTGGAGAAATTCCGCAAGAAGAATGCAGATATGAGAAGGCTGCTTCTGGTACTTGCTCAAAATTCCCTTCTCTCCAATATTTTCAAGTATATATATATATATATACACATGATAATGTATATAGAGATTGATTTTTTTTTCCTCTTGTTTTTAAACTTAGGTCTTAGGAAGTAGCATAGGCTCAGACATGGCGCGAAAACAATTAAGAAGGACAGCCTCTGGACTGCTGTGAGCTAATGCTTGGAATCGGAAATATTGTTCTATCTATCTATGAATATATATATATATATATATATATATATATTCTCCAATTAGATTATTATTAGTTATAAATTCTGGAAATGCAATGTTTACAAGCAATCATAATTACTCAATTTGATATTACAATTTACTAAACTTGGTATTAGCTATATTTTAAAGTATTATATTAATATAAAATTTGATATATACATTTTACTTAGGAGAATATTTTTTCACTGAAAAATCAGTTTATTTAAGAATATTTGTCCTTAAAAGTATTTTTTAAAAGCAATACTAAATTCGGCACTAAAAGCACTTTTGAAAAAAAAGCTGTGCTAAACAAGTTGCTTTTGGCTGAAATTTTTTGCTAACCATTTCTGAAAAGGAGAATCTAAATTTAGTTTTTCCTCTCTCAAAAGTATTTTTGATGCTTAATTACTTTTTCACCCCTCCAATAATATAGTACTTTCTCTTCTCTTTTTTTCTTGGTGCTTAATTACAAATGTATTAAAATCATTAACTAAAAATAAAAAATATTTTTTAAAATACTAATTACAAATATTTAATGGTTATATTTAAATATTTAAATATAGTTTATATATTCTAATTAAATTTTATCAATAATTAATATTTATTGCTTAAAAATATTGAAATTTTATATTTCATATATTAAAATATTAAGAACAGGTTGTAATAAATATTTTATATTCTTACTAAAATATAATAATATTAACTAGTTTAAATATTATTTAAATGCATATTTGTTACTTGATAATAACATGTCTAAAATAGACATTTTATTTCTCAAAAATACTTTTTGATAGTAATATTAAACACTCAAATTTTAAACTAAACTTTTTAAAAATACTTTTCTCCATCACTTTTTAAAAGCCTTTTTAAAGATATTGCTAAACTAGCCCTTAGTTTCGTAATGAGCTCCACCTTTGCAAATTGGACATAATATCCTAGCCAATTGTGTGAGTGAGTACTAGTTTTTTTGTCTTTTCTTTAGAATATTTTTTTAGGTAACTACATCAATTGTCCCTAACTTTTGATTAAAATTACATTTCAATCATATAACTTTTGAAATTTATATAATTGTCATTAAAGTTATTGAAATATTACATTTTTGTCACTCATTAGTTAGCTTCCGTTAAGAGGGTTGACGTGGCACGTTAATTTAAAGGGTTAATAACCAATTTAGCCCCTAAATTATAACTAATATATCAATTTGATACTTTCTTAATAATAATTCTAAAAAATTTAAAGGGGTAAACTACTTTGATAGTCACCTAAGTTTTAATGCATTTCTATTTTGGTTACCGATTTTTTTTTTCTTAATTTACTTACTTCTATTAGATTAGTTTTCATTTTTAATTACTCCACCAATAAATGCCTTAGTCACTGAATGGAATACTGATGCAGTAGTCTTTTGATCGGTATAATAATAAATTTAACTCTTAACACTTTACACATTCTGTCAAGTTGGTTCTAATTCTAGAAATTTTTAATAAATTTAACCCTCAAAGTTTGCACATTTTGTCAATTTAATCCAAATTCAAAAAATTCAATAATTTTAAGAACTTTAAAAAATATATAATTATTATAAAAGGACATAAAAATATAAAATATTTTAAAAATATATAAAATTACATAGAGTCTTAATTCTCATTTGGTTCTAATTCTAAAAATTCAATAAAATTAACCTTTATTGTTTGTGCATTTTATCAATTTAGTCCAAATTTTAAAAATTTATAAATAAAACATTCAAAAAATAATTGATCAAAACTCAAAATCAAAGTAAGTAAAATTTTCTTGTTATAATTCAAAATCATGAAAACCCCACAAAATGCTCCTACTTTTGATATATGCAACTGCACAACATTGTGATTAATTACAAGAAAAAAAGTTTAAACTTTTCTTTCTTGTTACATGATTTCTGGTCAATCAAACAAAAGAGAGAAACTTTGTAAAACAATATTCATCCCTTTATCTAATTTCCTGTCCATCTTTAAGATTCCTATTGTTCTCGTACTCCCGGCCAAACCTCACAATCTCAAATACCATATCAAATTCATATCCAACTTTACCAGACTCAAACTACATCATCACTTCGCCATTGAGTACTCACCATTAAACTCACACCCAAAGTCAATTTTTTTATAAACATACTCAAACTTAGTTTCGCATTTTCTTTTTAATTAGGAAAAACCGGTCGGTGAACACCAGTTAGTCTTAAGCATTTGAATCCCTCAAAGCCCTGCACTTTGCCACTGAAATGGAGCTAAAGATGTTTCTATAAGTGAAGGCTTTCTGATTTGAATCCCTCAACCAACTATTTAATCATGGTTTTGATTGGATTTGGTAGTGATTGATTCAAAAAATTAATTTAAAGGACTTGTTTAGCTCGGTAGGATTTAAAGAAAAATAAAAATATTGATTCAAAAAATTCGAGAGAAATTTTGTTAAAATTCAAGAAATATTGATTTGAATCCCTCAACCTAATTCATATTTAAGCCTTTATATAATTTTATATATTCTTTTAATAATTCATATTTTTTATGTTATTTTATAATAAATTTTATATATTTTCAAGTTTTTAAAATTATAGTATTTTTGAATTTTTTGAATTTGGACTAAATTGAAAAAATGTGAAAATATTGAAGGTTAAATAATTTGTTGAATTTTTTTAGAATTAGGAACAAATTGACAGAATGTGTAAAGTGTTAAGGACTAAATTTGTTGTTATACCAATCAAAAGATTTTTATACTTTAAATTTTTTAGAATTATTATTAAGAAAAAATTTAAAAGTATCAAATTGATATTTTAGTTAGAGTTTAGGGACTAAATAAATTATTAACCTTTTAAATGAATGTCTCACGTTGCCCTCTTAGCTGGTAAGTGCAAAAATAAAAAGGATGGACCCACTATTTAACGTTGAGGGGACCCAATATTTTGCACCGTTTGTAGATGAGTCGACCGTTGGACGTTAAGAAAAGCCCTCCACTTTTTGACTTTTATCTTCATCCCGGGCCCCCGTACATCGACCGTTTCAATTCACCCAATATCCCTCAGATCCTATCAGATCTACGGTCCATATTAGTCGACCGTTAATAGAAACTTCTTTTTTCTGCTCTTATAATATAGTAATAGATTAATAAATTCCTTTCATTTCAATTCAAAATTCAAATGCAGCATTTAACTCCTTTCATCTTCATTTCTCTTCAGATTCTTGTGAGTTTCTCCTCATTTCTTTGCTTTTCTTTCTAGTAATATTCTTTTCTTTTTCTTTCAATATTTGATAGTAAAGATGGTGCTGAAAACGGCCTCTTCTCCGTCTTCTTCTCCGGTGACGATAACGGTTTCGTCATCGGGAGGCAAAGAGACTGGGAGTAGAAGCATGGGGTTGACGAGTCCAGTTCCACGAGCTTCGAAATCAAACAACCCAAATTCAC
Organism: Gossypium anomalum; assembly: GCA_025698475.1. Lineage (NCBI taxonomy): Eukaryota > Viridiplantae > Streptophyta > Magnoliopsida > Malvales > Malvaceae > Gossypium > Gossypium anomalum. Next base: position 22,742,914 of record CM046967.1, read on the forward strand.
CTAGTCCGCTGGGTAGCAGAGGGAATCGACGGGCTTCAAGTGGAGGAAGGTATTGCTCGATGTCGCAAGACGATCCAATTCCAATTGAAGAGATAAACTCAGAGTTCGTAACGTATACGGTGCATATCCCACCAACTCCCGATCACCAATCCATCTCAACCTCCCAAACAAGCCTTAACGAAGAAGGGAAAGATGGGTTGAAGCTGAAACCCGAGAGGAGTTTCATTTCGGGCACTATTTTCACAGGAGGGTACAATTGCGTTACCCGTGGTCATGTCATTGATGGTTCCTTGGAAAGGCCCGAGACATTGAAATCAGGCCTGGTTTGTGGGATGAAAGGGTGTGATGAGAAGGAAATTGAAGGCAAATGTGAGTGTGGGTTTAAGATTTGTGGGGATTGTTACTTGGATTGCGTGGCAAGTGGTGGGGGTCATTGTCCTGGATGTAAAGAGCCTTACAAGGATGTTAGCGATGATGATGAAGATGATGAGGTTAGGTCTGATTCTGAAGAGGATGATCAGGCTTTGCCTTTGCCTTCAATGCGCGAGTCCAAGTTGGATAAAAGACTTTCACTTGTGAAATCATTCAAAGGGCCGAATCATCCACCGGATTTCGATCATACCAGGTGGTTGTTTGAGACTAAAGGCACTTACGGGTATGGGAATGCTTTATGGCCTAAAGATGGTTATGGATCAGGTGCTAATGGCTTTGAGAACCCCCCAGATTTTGGAGAGAGAAGTAAGAGGCCTTTGACTAGGAAAGTTGGAGTTTCCACTGCAATTCTCAGTCCATACAGGTAATTTCTAATTTACCTTCTAATTCTTTTTAGAGTTCTTCAGCTTTATTATTGGAACATGAAAGACGAAACCGATATTAAAATACCAACAAGCTGGTTAATTGCAATGTGATTTCAAGTAGAGTGATCTGAATTTATGTTGCAGTTGCAGTAATCTATACTATGTCAAGTTGTGTGATTTTACATTGAAAATTAGCCTTGAATCTGTTGTTTGTGTGGCTTTGTGCTTAGCCTTGAATTTAAGTTATGTGGCTTTGTGATTTGAATTCAAGTTATGTTGTTTGTCGCTTGGTGATTTTACATTGAAAATTAGCCTTGAATCTGTTGTTTGTGGTTTTGTGCTTAACCATGAATATGTTTATATGTTTATATGTGCAGGCTGCTTATTATACTACGTCTTGTTGCCCTGGGTTTCTTTCTCACATGGAGGATTAGGCACCCTAACCGTGATGCAATGTGGCTATGGGGAATGTCCATAACGTGTGAGCTCTGGTTTGCCTTTTCGTGGCTCCTAGATCAGCTCCCTAAGCTCTGCCCTGTAAACAGAATAACCGACCTCTCTGTTCTTAAAGAGCGTTTCGAGTCTCCAAACCTTCGAAACCCGAAAGGACGATCCGACCTTCCAGGGATTGATGTCTTCGTTTCCACGGCAGACCCTGAAAAAGAACCTCCTCTTGTGACTGCAAACACCATCCTTTCAATCCTAGCTGTTGACTATCCAGTAGAAAAGGTTGCTTGTTATCTTTCAGATGATGGTGGAGCTCTTCTAACATTTGAAGCTTTAGCCGAGACAGCCAGCTTTGCTAGAGTTTGGGTTCCATTTTGCCGTAAACATAACATCGAACCCCGAAATCCCGAGGCATATTTTGGGCAGAAGCGTGATTTTCTTAAGAACAAAGTGAGGCTTGATTTTGTTAGGGAGAGGAGAAGGGTGAAAAGAGAGTATGATGAATTTAAGGTGAGGATTAACTCATTGCCTGAGTCCATTAGGAGGAGATCAGATGCTTACAATGCCCATGAAGAGCTTCGAGCAAAAAAGACACAAATGAAAATGGGAGGCAATCTTTCAGACCCTGTTAAAGTCCCTAAGGCTACTTGGATGTCTGATGGTTCTCACTGGCCTGGCACTTGGGCTTCTGCAGAGCCTGACCATTCAAAAGGAGACCATGCTGGGATCATTCAGGTATATATTTCAGACTCAAATTAGCTACTGCTTTTGTGTTTGTTTCCAAATGCTTAAGTTTTAGTCTTTTACTTTGCAGGCAATGCTTGCTCCACCGAATGCAGAACCAGTTTATGGTGCAGAAGCAGATGGGGAGAACTTGATTGACACAAGAGAAGTAGATACAAGGTTGCCATTGTTGGTTTATGTGTCTCGTGAGAAACGTCCAGGTTATGATCACAACAAGAAGGCTGGAGCGATGAATGCTTTGGTTCGAACCAGTGCTATCATGTCAAATGGTCCATTCATCCTCAATCTTGACTGTGATCATTACATTTACAATTCATTGGCTCTTAGGGAAGGAATGTGTTTCATGCTTGACAGAGGAGGTGATAGGATTTGTTATGTTCAATTCCCACAAAGGTTTGAAGGGATCGATCCCAATGACCGATATGCGAATCATAATACCGTGTTCTTTGATGTGAGCATGAGAGCTCTTGATGGTTTACAGGGTCCAATGTATGTAGGTACAGGTTGCGTTTTCAGGAGAACTGCACTCTATGGGTTTAGTCCTCCCAGAGCTACTGAACATCATGGATGGTTTGGTAGAAGGAAAATCAAGTTACTTTTGAGGAAACCCAAGGTGACAAAGAAAGCAGAAGATGAGATAGTATTGCCTATTAATGGGGAACACAATGATGATGATGATGATACAGATATTGAGTCTTTGCTTCTTCCTAAAAGATTTGGGAACTCCACTTCTCTGGTAGCATCGATCCCGGTCGCTGAATACCAAGGAAGGTTGCTCCAAGATATGCAAGGAATGCGAAACCAAGGCAGGCCAGCAGGTTCTCTTGCAGTGCCGCGTGAGCCATTGGATGCTGCAACAGTTGCAGAGGCCATTAGTGTTATATCTTGCTTCTATGAGGATAAAACTGAGTGGGGAAAACGAGTAGGATGGATATATGGCTCTGTCACAGAAGATGTGGTAACCGGTTATAGAATGCACAACCGTGGATGGAGATCAGTGTACTGTGTAACCAAGAGGGACGCGTTCCGTGGGACTGCCCCTATCAATCTAACAGATCGGCTGCACCAAGTACTTCGTTGGGCAACCGGTTCTGTCGAGATATTCTTTTCGAGAAACAATGCACTGTTTGCTACTCGACGAATGAAGTTCTTGCAAAGAGTAGCATATTTCAATGTGGGAATGTACCCTTTCACTTCTATGTTTCTCCTAGTCTACTGCATTCTACCAGCTGTTTCTTTATTCTCAGGGCAGTTCATAGTGCAAGCTCTCAGTGTGACCTTCTTGATATTCTTGTTGGCCATCACAATCACCTTATGCCTACTTGCCATACTCGAAATCAAATGGTCAGGTATCACACTTCACGATTGGTGGCGAAACGAACAGTTTTGGTTGATTGGTGGAACCAGTGCTCATCCTGCAGCTGTGCTACAAGGACTTCTAAAAGTCATAGCAGGAGTCGACATCTCATTCACCTTAACTTCCAAATCCGCCACCCCCGATGACGAAGAAGATGAGTTTGCAGAGCTATATGTCGTAAAATGGAGCTTCCTAATGATACCTCCAATCACAATCATGATGGTAAACTCAATCGCGATCGCAGTGGCCGTTGCGAGAACCATGTACAGCCCTTTCCCAGAGTGGAGCAAGCTTCTCGGAGGGGTGTTCTTTAGCTTTTGGGTCCTTTGCCATCTCTATCCATTTGCAAAAGGATTGATGGGAAGAAGAGGAAAAGTTCCAACCATTGTGTTTGTATGGTCAGGCTTGCTCTCCATCATCGTTTCATTGCTTTGGGTATACATCAATCCTCCATCTGGAAGTAAGGATTACATGAAGTTCAAATTCCCTTGATGTATTTTTTTTCTGTAATAGGGGCAGCTCAATTGTGCAATGACATGAAGTTTCTCAACTTCATTCTGTGTATCTCTATATGTTCTCATTGAATGTAATTTTGTTTTGACATTTGTTACTTATTATTCATTTGAAATGGAAACTATTTACCATAAAAGTTTGGGGGGAACCAAAGAATTTTGTTGATGGTCCCTTATTCACCCCCACACATTAACCTCAATAGCTGTTTCTAGCTGTAAAAGAGGGTTGTCAAGACCTTCAACAGTCATTTTTAAGCCCACCATTTTCTTCTTTTGTGGAACATGCCCATGCTTTTAAATCTCTCCATGTTGGGAGAAAACAACAGAAGGTTTCCAACAGCCGAAATACATGTTGTGTTTGTTTGTATGTATGAATAGCAACACTCAAGATTTTTTTTTATCTACAAGCATGACCCCAAATGCTTAGAGATACTACTATCAGACAGCTATGGAAATCATTGTCAACATTCAATAAGGAGTGCTAATGTGCAGGTGGCATAAAAGGGACAGTTTTGTAAGTAACTCAACACCCGCTATAAAAGCAAAATCTTCAAGCAGTAAAAGTTTTCTTTCTTCATAAATGTGGGAAACCCAAAATAAATAGATTAGAATTAGGTAAAAAAAAAGGGGGGTTGATTTAAAAAAATAAAAACAATAAATGTCCAAGGTTTGTTATATGTGCAGGGGTCGGCTTGTGGAACAAAAAGGCCACCAATGCCATGCTCGCCCCTCCTAGAATCATCCAAATGATTAGGACATAATTAGAAATAATTAAGTTGGAAAACCTGTCAACATCATTTTTAATTTCACCACCAAAAACTATGTAGGCCCCAATAGCTGTTACCATGTTTAAATCAATTAATTAGTTAAAAATAGAGTATAGTATATCCCTATTTATTCATAGATACGAAAAGACTAGCAAAGCAGTCGCATGTAGATTGATGCCACATAGCCAATTAGTCACAACATTAACAATAAACCCACCCAACCACAATGGAACAAATCATATGGTGCTGACTAACTTTTATTTTTACAAAATAAAATTCAAACAACTGGCCACGTGTGGTGCTAGGGCACAAAAGAATCCGGTCCCATTTCCTACTTTGAACATTTCTATACGCTACAATGAATTCCGTTGATGCCACCATTGTATATGTATGCACGTATCACATTATTTGGCAATGTAAATAAATAAATAAAAAGTTACAAAAGGGAAAATATATGTGCTTATCTTCATAACTGTGCTGAAGTTATTAACACCGCTGCCAATGGCACCACCGCATCCTCCCTTTCACCGGCTAATTGGATTCCACGTCTTTGCTCATTGCACTCCACGCCTACAATCCTATTCTCTCTTTTTAATTGTGAAAAGTAAAAATTTTGAGTAGCTAATGGAATGGGCTATCTAAAAAAGATAGAATTAAAATATGTAAGTGACAAAAATGAATAGTCGTGGTAGGAATTTACCGGCCAATATATCCTTGCTGTGATTTCAATGTGGGTGTCCGTACAAGTCGTAAGGCGCCCACAATGCGTCCAGTGGACATGGCCGATTTGAGTCCAGCCTTAGCCATGGCTTACCGCTACCAGACCAATGCAAGAGGCTGACGGGACCAGGGTGCAATTCTCGACAACTTCCCTTCACATTGTCCCCACCCAACCCGTGCTGGTTCCATCTATGCTCGATGGGCGCCACGCGTCCCGCGAAAACCAACAGGAACGGCGGTAACGAACCAAGCTCATAGATCCGGTAACGTTTCTGGATCTGCATCCATCTTTCTATCCGTTTTGTGTACCCGACCCGTCTCCATTTAACTAGATCTATCACCATCACCCCTGTGTTGAAATAGCACGGCTTCCTCCCTTTGAATGTCCTCGAAAACTGTTGGTCCGACCAGAAACCGCCGGTGAAATAGTTTGTGAAGTTGGCGTGGCAATATTCGGGTGCTCCGATTGTCCGTGAACCCAGGTTGGTTATCCATAGCTTAGTGATGTCGTCAACAACGACTAGATCAGAGTCCAAATAGATAACTCTCCGTACGCACGGTTCTAGCAGATCGGCTAAGTAATTCCTAGCGTAATTTAACGGCTGCTCAAGCGCTTGCCTAACAGAAGACGATATCAGGTTCCGTACAATCTCGGGATCGAAATAATAAACCTTGAACTTCAACTGAGGGATCGTGGACCTAACGAGAGTTTCCAGATCGGCGTCTGATACGATGAAATGGAAAAAGATGTTCTCCGGACACAACGAATGCTGGAGAATGGAGTGGACGGCGGCCATTGACCCACGGAGGTAGACAACATCGAGAGTGATGGCCACGTGGACTAAAGAAGGATCGCAGACTCCGGTGATTTTACGGTCGGTGAAGCCACATTCGTCGGCATTACGAAATCCAGAGGCCTTTCGAAAAGAAAACCGATCCTTGGAAGAGTGCGACGCCTGATACGATGGTAATCGAAGGTAGCTGTCTAGGTGAGAGGATTTAATGGCTTCAGCTGGAGGGAATGAGTGGAGTGAAGGGGAAAGAATAATCATCAACATTGCTGCGAAAAAGAATCCCGAAAATCGCCTTATCCAAAGTATTTTACTACTGCAAATCCCTCTCCTCTTCTTCTTTTTAGATTTAAAATCAAGCCAATCTGCTAAGAGAATGAACAATGAAGAACGAAAGAACAACAGGATTCTCTTTAGGTCCGCCATAGCTCATGAACTGAAGTAAGAAAAAGCTAAGTTCAGATTTTAGAACTGGTAGAAACTGAGGCAGACACTGAAATAAGGGAACCGAGCACTATCGTGCGCCGCCGGCATACTCCCTCTAACTCCCTTTCACTTCTCCTCCTTTTTCTTTATCCAAAGAAGCTGACGGCAGCACCCAGGGAGACAAGGGACAGTGAAACGGAGGTGATGATACTAAGAACTTTTATTTTTTCTCTTAGCTTTACTGTTTTTCTACCATAGAAATCCACGGCCGAACGTGATTATAATTTTTAGAATTTAAATATATATATATATATATATTAAAAACAGAATAGAAGAGGGTGTGATTGAATTTGGAAATTGTAAACTGGCAATGCTTTGAAGAAGGAAAGCAAAGTGCAGACAGCTGTCCTTGTCTTCTTCTACAATGACGATTCTATCCTAAAGCCTTAAGCCAGAAAGCCTGCACGTACGACACTTGGATTGTTCTACACGTCACTTACCCCTTTTTCTTGGATTCTTTTATATATTTTTTAAGGATAAATCTTAAAATTATACATTAATTTTTATTTAACGTGTAATTATATATACATTTTAATATAATGTAATTATACACATAAAATTTTAATTATGGTTTAAATATATATTTATAATTTTAATTTTAATTTAAATATATATATTTAAAGAAATAAATACATTAATTTATTTTTATATTTAATAAATATAATTACTTATGTATATAATATATAAACATAAAATGATATTATATCAATAATTATATTAATAGTTTATAAGAGTTAGATTAAATCAAAATTTCATGTATAAAATTATACAAAATCAAATATAATTGCATATTAAACTACAGTTCATGTATAATTTTAAATTTTATCCTTATTTTGAATATAATATATAATGTTACAATTTGTTGTCAACTTAACTTTTATTTCTTAGTTAAATTTAGTTATTTACCTTTTAAAATGAATTAAATTATTTTTTTACGAAAACGGTGACTAAAACATTACTTTTTATAATCTTAGCATGGCAACTATATCATGTTGGTATGGCACTTTTTGTTTTATACGCCACATCAACAATCTATATCATGTAATTCTGACCTCTTAAACATTTAACCTCGAACTTATAACTTGTAACCCCAAACCTGAAATTTAAATCTTGAATTCAAACCCTAAACTTCAAAGTTCAAGGTAAAATAATTACCAAATTTATGTGTGAAAGAGATGGAAAAAATTGTACAAAAATTACTAATTTTTTTTAAAAATGGTTGCAAAAAAATAAAAATAAAAAATTAACTTATGAAAAAAAAACAAAATGATTAAAATTTGTAAATGAAGAAAAGGTGTTTGTTTATAATTTAAAAAGTTAATTATTTTAAGCAATTTAATTAAAGTTAAATTAAGTTGGAGAAAATATTAAATATAGATGAGTGTATAATAATATTTTGTTATCTTTAAAATTTAATAATGTGACACTATTTTATTGGTGCCTAAAAACTATACTTTTAAAGATGATCCTAATATAATTATTCCTCAAAAATAATAATAGTCGAATGATAAAATATGTAAACATTAATGGCTAAATTTATCATTATGCCTTTGTATAATAATTTAACAAGGTTTAATTACTACAAACATCTTCAAATTATAACATAAATTTAATTTGATCCTAAATTTCAACACAATTTGATTAAGTCCTTCTATCAACTCATTTGTTTGCTTGGGCATTAAATGTTAACTCAAATTTAGATTTAAATGTAAATATCTACATATCTAGTTAATAGACAACCTGAATATAATGCGTTCAAAAAAGTAACCCTTCTAAAATTTACTTTAGATTAAAGTTGTCCATGCGGTGTACATGTTTGAACAATTTGATATATGTATTTTAAATATGATCAAGTCTAATTTTAATTTTCATTTAATATCTAAATTGAGGGTTAGAATAATAGAAGTAGATGATTTTGCAATTTAGTTAATAATTTAGGACGATGAGTGGAATTAACCCATTTAAGAATACAAAATCAAATCCAAGCCCACCCGGTTGTCTTTATAAGTTATAACCCGATGGGTTAATCAGTTCCTTTGGAGGGGGTTGCACAGACTTCACGTGACCAATAATCTTAGCCTTAAAAATGGTTATGGTTAATAATTGTCGGCAGGGAGAAAACAGATTTTTTATTCTTTTAATTTATGATATATATTTATAATAAATTAAGTCATCATATAATGGAAGCTCATAGATGTCTTTTCTTGTTTGAGAAACATCGTTGTCCTGTTTGTAAAACATTTTCTTTTGTCTCACTCTTTTTTCCCTAATAACACAAATATCTTTATGCTTCTACTCTTATTTTTTTTTCATAAAAGGATAATTAAAAGGAATAAAATAATTGATTTTCATCGTTTCATTTAAATTAATAGTTATTTAAATAATATTTTACTAAATCAACAATTCAATTAAAGATTATTCGTTAACATAAGAGTTTATCTAACTAAAGATATTTGCATGCTCGTCACATGAACTTTCACATTTTGATGGCATCCAGCTTGGCTTACTTTAGAGAATCTTCTCTTTTGTGCGAACCATCACACAAGAAGCACTTCTTTAACTCCTTTTTTTCCTTGTTATTTGATGGACTTCCACTTTCTTGTCAATGGTTTCCCATTACTAGTTTTAGACTATCCCCCATCATAGCCTTTGCCCTTAGGTTTGGAAGACTTGTATTTGTCTTTTTCATTGAACTCTATCAAGGACTTAGCTATAGCTATGGCTTTGGTAAGACCCTGGACAACTCTCCATTGCAACTCTTCCTTAGCCCATGGTTTAAGTTCATCCATGAAAAAGCAAAACGTTTCTTTTTGACCCAAGTAAAAAATCTAAAGCATTAATTCGTTGAACTCCTACACATACTCATGAACATTGCATTGTTGCCTAAGCCGTTGCAACTTGGCATGAGCCTCGTCTTCAACATACTCTAGATAAATTGTTGCTTGAATTTAGTTTTCAACTCTACCTAAGCTCCAATAATGGTGCCACCAAGTTTCTTATCTGTACGATCCCACCACAAAAGAGTAGCATTAGTAAAAATACATAAAAGTAGTGTTTACCTCGATGGCATCATCCTCAATGTCGACAACGTGGAATTATTGTTCCATTCCCCAAATAAAGTTGTCTATTCCCTTGAATTCTTTCAACTTAAAGACCTCAATCTTGTGCTTGGGTGTCATAGCTAGCATATAATTACACACAGCTATTTTGCACAAAACAAACTCCCTATAAATTCTTTTATCTTTTTCATCAACGCCATCACCACTGTTTCAAGAGCAACATTTTTTAGGGTCAACATATCTATAATGGCATTAAAAGCACCATGCATCTCACCCTTAAGCTCATCTCCGGCAGAGTCGAGTTCTTCAATGTGAGCCTCAACAATCTCAAGGCTTTCCTGCATATTTCCCCATATATTCCTTGAGTTTGATAGCCCTACCTTCCATTGCTAATAACATATCTCTCGAGCTGCTAGATTTCTTAACCTTTTTACGAGTTTCTAATTAGACACATTCACCATCTACATGAGTTGCCATCTCAATTAGCACATTGATTGAATCTTGCTCTAACACCAACTATCACAAGCTTAAATTTTAATCAAGAAAACCATGTGGCCTTAAGTGAAGAATTTGCTTCAAATTGCCTAAGTCAACCTAAACCTTTGACGTTGAGAATCATAGGCACTGAAGCTAGAAATTTACTAAGCAAAACAAGATAAAAGCAAGAAAACTCAAGAAAGCTCTAGAGTAAATGCTTAGCATATCGGTTTCTCAATGTTTAATGATACAAATGAGACTCGAAAGGCCTGTATTTATAGTTGAGTCTCTTACATCAACAATACATTTTAAATTACATTAACGATTTAAATTCAAACTTATTTAGAAGATAAAGTTCTATTTCCCTTAGAATTCAAATTTACTTGGTAAAATAAATTTATGGGGGTATTTACTAAATCATCAGGCTTCAAGTAGATGAACTTTCTAGAATGTTCTAAGGATTGGACTATATTAATAGGTTAAGTAAGTTTAATTTACTCAAATGATCGTCTTAAGTTATTATTTGCGCCTTTGAGCATGGGCCATGACACCCAACCCTTCCTTTATATAAGTTTCTTCTTTCTCCAACAATACTCTGGACACTCTTACACCACCAAAAATCTATTTATATATCACTAGATTCTCCGAGTTCTTCACCAGTGACTTGCAACACTTACTTATAAACCACTTGAAATTTCTTCCACCGAATCTTATATTAACAATACTAAATATAACAAATTAGAAAACAAAAAAAATGAAAATCATATTCACCAAATAAAATATAAATGTATTCAAAATGATGAAAGACACAATGTTATTGCTACTACGTACATGTACGGATGTAGTACAAATTGAACCTAAAACATACTCAAGTACTTGTTTGTCGCATATAGTAGAAACATACTAAATTAAAGATGCCACCAAATTCAATGCATCAAGTTTAGGAAAAAATACCATGAAACCAGGCATATGCATGTGACATAATCTTTCCACATTCATGATCATAATTATTTGCTACAGCACCGCCCCCACATTTTAGCTTTTAATTAATACTGGCTGCTAATTATTTGTTCAACGACGAAATTGTCGTCCTTAGAAGAAAGGGTCCTGCCCAACCATGAATCCCATATCCGACCTTTTAATCCCACTGAGCTTTTGACTTACCTTTCGCATCATAAAAACACTGGCGATAGTTTACCGGTAAGATGAAGATCAATGGCGTGCACCAAACGTGGGCTTAATGCAAAAGTAGTGAGGTCTAAGTCCACGTTTTAAGTGGATTCACTTTTGCTAGAGATGAAATTGTGTTCAAACTCTTTCACACTCCGTATCGAATATATAGTTTAAAATATTGGTTTTCGATTCAATTCAATAAACAAATAAAAAAAAAGTTAATAAACACGAATAAGTAATAATAATATACAACATTCATTTTATAACAACACTACTACGATTGGTAAGTGTATGGTTTTTTTCACATGTTTTGATCATGAGCTAGTTACAATTTAATTACATTGATAATTTTTAGTCACTTACACGACTTCTTTGTAACAAAGAGAAGGAAGGGTGTTTTTTTTTTCCTTATTTTTTATAAGAGTTTTTTACTATCCTTCTAATTTCAAGTTCTAATTTGTACTAATTATTCTTCATTTTATATCTAATTATTTTAACACATATGTATTAAATAAGCTTATTCCTCATATTATTAGACCGGTAACGTTACGTAGCACAAAGTTAAAATTTTAAAGAGATAAAATATCAAAACTATACATGAACTTTGATCTGATGCACAATTAGAAACATGCACTTTAATTTTGTGCAATTGGATATATAAAAGTTTGTTTTCAGTCAATTTTCAATAACTGCTAATACTATTATAAATGTAATGTCATTTTATGTTTACGGATTAATGCATATAGAAATGATTATGTCTTAAATATGAAAATAAATCCAAGTACTTATTTATTTTTTAAATGTGTACAAGTAAATCAAAATCAACGTTTTATATTCACGTTTGAAACACAATCTAAGTTTTATATACATAATTAGTTTGATGTCTCGTGCGATGTATGGGTTAATTGTGTTATAATTAAAATATGTTAATTTTTTTTAGTTTTATGGTAGAAAAATAACTAATATTTTAGTTATAATAAATCATATATGTTGAAACCATTTTTTAAAGGGCGTCGACTTTGTTTGAAAATAAAAATTAAAACGGGAGTCGCCACCGATCTTTATTAGGTGTGATCGGATCACCTTTGTTTTAATAAAATGTTTTAGTTTACTAAAACAGTGTTTTTTTTTTGTCTACAAAACTCGAGAGAACTGGTTCGGGAGTCGGTTACGTGCGAGGAAGGATTAGCACCCTCGTCACTCTCAAAATTGGTACCGAATTGATTAGTTAGTGTCTTAATGTCGAAAGTTAAAAATCGGGAACGGATTTAAAATACGATCCTTTTTTATTAACATCGATTTTTAAAAGTGCTTGAATTAGATCAAAGCGATTGCTAAAGATTTTCTCGTCTCGAGATATCGGAGTATTACATCCCGTAAGTTAGGACGCGATACCTTGAACTCCCGAGCGCAAGCTTGTCTTTAATTTTAATTGAAATTTCATGTGTTTTGGAACTTAAAAGCATATTTGGCTATTTAGGTTTAACGAGAAAAAAATCGAAACCCCGTAAGTTAGGGCACGATTCCTCGAATTTCCTAAAATGCGAAATATTGCCTTATTTAAAAAATTTTCCTTTTTTTTTTTAATAATAGTGAGTACAACATTTAACAATGTGCATTTATTTTGTTTAAAACAAAACGATTTATTGGATAAATGTAACGAGGCTTGATTCGTGAGGCGATGATACGAAAATAAAAATATAGTAATGAGCGTGGACAATAATACATGAATTCAATATTACACAAGTGAATGACAATAATATGAACACGAATAAACAAATTAAAGAACACGCAATGGCAATAGTCTCACAACATACATCATTTAAATACTAACATTAATAATCAAAAGAATGAAATAACATAAAACAATTTAAAATAAATAATGAGACAACTTTAAATAAAAAATACATAAAATTTTTTGAAGTGAATAGTATAAAACAATTTAAAATAATTAATATACCAAACAATTTAAAATAATTAAAATAAATAATATATATAATAATTTAAAATAACATATAGAAAGTCTAAAATAATAACGTGTAAAAAGAAATTTAAAGTAAATACTATACATAAAATATAAAAATAGTTTAATATAAATAATATATAAAAAAAGAGTTTAAAATAAACAATATATAAAAATTTGAAAATAAATAATCTATATAAAAAGAGAGTTTTAAGAATAAACAATATAAATAAATTTATAATAACAATTCAGAAATAACATATAAAAAGAGTTTAAAATAAATAAATAAAACAATGTAAAATAAATAATATATAAAATAATTCAAAATCATATATATTAAAACAGTTTAAAATGAATACTATATATATATATATAAAATTTAAGATGAATAATATATAAAATAGTTTATAAAAGTTGAAATTAAATAAAAGAGGACTTAATTAGGACAAATGTGAAATTAACAGTAAAAAATTATAATAAAATAAACAAAGAAGGACCAAATTGGAAAAGCGCGCAAGGGCAAAGGACTAAGTGGGCAAAAAACCCATCATTGGACATGCGTCCTTTCCCCAGAGGATCGGCGCTCGAAGGACTAATTTGAAAATCGCAGCAAATTCGAAGGCCAGATTTTAAAAATATAAAAAAGTAAACAAACGGATTAAATTAGAATAAATAAAAAATTTAGAGGGACCACGGGCGTAAATATCCCATTTAGAGGAAACACGCGGACCCCTTAGAGCGGGTCGGGTCACTCACGGGCATGCTCCGAACGACGCCGTTTTCGGCGCTGGTGTCCCTAGTCCCAAACGGTACCGTTTTGGGCCTTATTTAAGTTAAATTTTTTTGTTTCATTTGCTCCCTTTTCTTAACAAAAAAAACAGCAAACACCCCGCATTTCTCTCAACGCTCCCCTTTGGTTTTGAAAACCCCTTATCGCCGCCGTCGTCATGCCTCCTTGAAGCCACTGTGGTTTCCACCGTAGACGATGGTCGGGGCCGCATGAAATCGAGTTTTAACCCTTTTTAAAACGAGCTCGACGGCGAGGGCTTCCTAGACCGAAGAAGATCAAGAGAAGAGGAACCCCCACGACCTCTTTGGGACGAATCTGACGACGGAGAAGCGATCTCCGGCAACGGGGCTGCGTGGATTCTGGTAAGTTTTCTTCCTTCTTCCTTGATTCGTTTTTTTTATGCTTTAAAGTAAGTTAACAAATAAAAATAAAATAAAATAAAATAAAATAAAGTAAAACAGAAATAATCAAGAAGATCGAGATAACAAAAAAAAATCGAAGTTAACCTTCTAAAGTTTCTATTCTGTTTTTGATTTCTGATGTTCGTAAAAAAAATACAAAGGGAAGATTTCGGCTTTTATAATCGAGTTACAGACTGTTAGTTTATATTGTTTTGTCTTTTTGCTATTGTTTTTTTTCTATCTTGCATGTTGAACTCTTTGTTGTTGTATTTAACTTTTGTAGGTGTCAGTGGTGCATGATGGCTGGTGGTAGGCATGCGGCGGCGGCAGTCAGACATGCGTGGAGGGAAACGGCGGCTGCAGCTCTTTAGGGGGGTTAGGGTTCTTTTTATGCTTTTTGAAAATGATAAGAGTGGGCTAGGGTTTAGTTTGGGCCTTGTAAATTGGGTAGGATAGGTTTGGGTATGTTATTGGGTTTTGGGTATTTTTATTTTAATTTGGGCCCTTTTAATGTGTAAATGAACTGTTAATAAATATTTGGATTTTTACTTATTTTTGGTTTATTTTGTTTTATAGACATGGGCCAAAATTGGCTATTATAGCTGCCCCTCTTTGTTTATTATCGTGTAACGAGAATGGAGCAAAGGCTTCAAAAGGGCCAATTTTGCCTAGTCTCGCCGAATCTTGACTTTTTTGGTGCTTCTGTTCTTCGAGTAGCCTCATTCCACTCCACTGCATCTTCAGGGGTGTAAGAAATAGTGCTTTGATCCATTCAAATGTAATTTCAGGGAGAAGAGATTTGTAACTTCGATCTACTCCACTGGAGCTTCAAGGAGATAAGACTTGGTAATTTCAACCTGCTCCACTGCATTTTCAGGGAGATGAGGTTTGTGACTTCAATATGCTTCACTGTAATTTCAGGGAGATAAGATTTGCCATGGTAACTTGATCCGACCTACTGCAACTTCAGAGGTATAGGATTTATAGCTTTAATCTGCTCTACTGCAACTTCAGAGAGATAAGGTTCGCTATCTTCAATCTACTCCACTGTAACTCCAGGGAGATATGATCTGTAATCTGTAACTTTGATCTACTCTACTATAACTTCAGAGAGATAAGATTTGTTACTTGTAGCTTCAATTTGTTCCACTACAACTTCAGGGAAATGAGATTTGCTATTTTCAGTTTACTCCACTGCAACTTCAGAGAGATAAGACTCGTACTTCAACCTGCCACACTGCAACCTCAGGGGGATAAGGTTTGCTATCTTCGATCTATTCCACTGCAACTTCAGGGAGATAAGATCTGTAACTTCAATCTACTCTACTGCAACTTCAGGGAGATAAGGTTCGCGGCTTCAATCTGCTCCACTGCAACTTTAGGGAGACAAGATTCGTCATGGTAATTTCAATCCATCCCGCTGCATCTTCAGGGGTGTAGGATTTTTTATTTCTCTGGTCTTTACGCCATTCTTTGAGGAACATGACCTGTTGAATCTATTTCATGGGCCTATTTATGCCAAATGATTAGGATGTCATGATCAGAATGAATCAAATGCTCCTAGCTAAATGTGTATGAATGATGCTTGCATGAATGCAAAAATGCCATTTTTTAATGCTTAATTTGATATTATTCGTTGTTCATCGAGGTTTTATCAATGACGTATTACTCTGTCTTTTTCTTCGACTGGTATCTCTGGCAGAAAACCCAAAAAATAATCACAATTTGGGCTATTTTCCCCAATTTTTCCAACCCTTGAATTTGGGTAGTTCAAGCTAATTAGTCCCATTTCAGGTCCTTGTATTATTTAGAAACATTTCAGAGTAATATGTAGAACTCTTTTTTTGAATATTATTAGTTCATTAATTATTATTTCAATGAAAAACACTTGAAAAAGATTGTTGCAATGGATAAGATGAAATTTTATTGAGAGCAAAGCTCGAAATGAATAAAGTAATCAAGATAGCAAATTTTGCTAAGATACAAAATGAATAAAATGAAAATAGGTGCCCCAAATATCGTAGCATGGGCTTCTCTGCACAAAACTTCATAAGGATCCTTTAAACATGGTATGTGTTTGGAAGACCTAGAGTACTTTGTTGATACCCCATCTTCGATCTAAAATTTGAATTGCCCATTCTTGGGTTTTCAATTTAAAACCCTTTTGGTCCCAAGGCGTCCTTTTGCGGGTTTTTGCCTTGGCCTCTTTATTTTTTTAGGTGAAGTACCTCTTGACCGAATCCAAGTTCATAGGATTAGGCAGGTTTTTACCATTCATTTCAGTCAAAATCAGTGCTCCTCCAGAGAAAGCCTTCTTCACCACATAAGGTCCCTCTGAAGTCCTTTTGTATAGGAGGATCTTTTTCAAAACAATGTCTCCTTCATGGAATTCTCTAGGGCGAACCTTCTTATTATAAGCCCGCATCATTCACTTTTGGTACATTTGACCATGACGGATAGCTTTCAGTCTCTTTTTTTTAATTAAGTTCAGCTGATCATATCAAGATTGGACCCATTCTGCTTCATCCAATTTTAACTCTGATAAAACTCTGAGAGAAGGAATCTAAACTTTAATGGGCAAAACTGCCTCTATTCCATAAACCAAAGAGAAATGTGTTGCCCCGGTGGAGGTTTTGACTGACGTCCGGTAGGCATAGAGGGCGAATGGTAATTTCTCATGCCTATCTTTATAAGTCTCAGTCATTTTTCCCACAATCTTCTTGATGTTCTTATTGGCTACTTCCACCGCACCATTCATTTTTGGGCGATATGGTGACGAGTTATGGTATTTGATATTGAATTGGCTATAGACCTCCGCTATCGTGCTGTTGTTCAAGTTCAGTACATTATCTGATATGATCCTCTTAGGCATCCCATATCGACATATGATTTCTTTCTTTAAGAACTTGCTGACTGCCGACTTTGTGACGTTGTCGTAAGAAGTGGCCTCTATCCACTTGGTGAAGTAATCGATGACCACAAAGATAAATCGATGCCCGTTAGATGCTTTGGGCGAGATCGACCCAATGACATCCATGCCCCACATAGAAAAATGCCATGGAGAAGTCATGACATGAAGAAGTGAAGGCGGTACATGAATCTTATCTCCATAAATTTGACATTTATGGTACTTCTTTGCATAGTTGATGCAATCCCCTTCCATAGTGGACCAATAATATCCGAATATCATGATTTGTCTGGCCATTGTGAAACCATTAGCCTGTGTTCCGCAGACACCCCCATGGACCTCTTCCAAGATTTGCTTAGCCTCGACAGCGTTCACACATCTTAGGAGCACTTGATCCTTCCTTATTTTATATAGGATCTCTCCATCTAAGACATAGTCACTAGCCAGCCTTCTCAATGTCTTTTTATCATTCTCAGTCGCTTGGTCTGGGTATTCACGATTCCTCACATATCACAATATATCTTGATACTAAGGGTGATCATCTTTTTCTTTTTCTTCGTCGATGTTGTAGCAATGAGCCGGAGCCTCATAAATACTCATTTGGATAGGCTTCACATCCTCTTGCTTTGATCATAGAGGCTAAAATAGCTAAGGCATCAGCCATCTGATTTTCATCTCGTGGGAGGTAGCAGAAAGTGATATCGTTATACTCCTCAATTAACTCTAGAACCAGCCTTCGATAATTGATCAACTTGGGGTCTCCTTTCTCTTATTCACCTTTAAGCTAATAGATCACTAATGTAGAATCCCCGTATACCTCTAATACTTTGATCTTGCGTTCCATGGCTACACGGATGCCCATGATGCATGCCTCATATTTTTCCATATTATTTGTGCAATTAAAATCCAATTTACTAGTAAAGGGATAATGATCTTCATTTGGGGATACTAGAACTACCCCGATTCCTTGCCCGCGGCATTTGAGGCTCCGTCAAATTTTAGTTTCCAAGGATGACCTTCTTGAGAGTCTTCTTCAGCGGTTGCAACATGCATTAGATCATTATTCAGGAAATCAAAGCTCAGAGGCTCATAATCTTCTAGAGCTCTACTGGCCAGAAAATCTACTATTGCACTTCCTTTTACAGCCTTTTGGTTCACGTAAACTATGTCAAACTCAAAAAGCAAAATTTGCCAACGAGCCATTCTTTCGTTCAAAGCATTTGACTCCATCATGTACTTCAGAGGGTCTAGCTTTGAGATAAGCCAAGTTGTGTGGTACAACATGTATTGTCTCAGTCTTCGGGTTGTCCAAATCAAAGAACAACACAACTTCTCGATCGACGAATATCTTGTCTCATATTCAGTGAATTTCTTACTGAGATAGTATATCGCTTTTTCTTTTCTTCTTGACTCGTCATGTTGGCCTAGCACGCATCCCATGGAGTTTTTGAATACTGCCAAGTATAGTATTAGTGGCTTATCTGGGCAAGGTGGCATCAGCACTGGGGCATTGGATAGGTAATGCTTGACCTTATCAAAAGTTTTCTGGCACTTCTCATTCCATACACCTAGGTTGTGTTTCTTAAGGAGACAGAATATTAAGTCACATTTCTCCGTTAGTTGCAAAAAAAATCGGGCGATGTAATTTAGTCTTTCTAGGAAACCTTGAACTTCTTTTTGAGTGCGTGACGGAAGTAATTCTTGTATGGCCTTGAATTTATCTGGGTCAATCTCAATCCCCTTTTCACAGACTACGAATCCTAACAGCTTTCCCGATCTAGCCCCGAAGGTGCATTTTGTGGGATTGACCTTTAGTTGGAACTTCCTCAACCTTAAGAACAGTTTCTCCAGGACTTGCACATGCTTATCTTCTGTTCTAGATTTTTCAATCATATCGTTGACGTAAACTTTGATCTCCTTGTGCATCATATCATGGAACAGAGTTACCATGTCTCTCTAATATGTCGCTCCTGCATTTTTCAGTCCGAATGGCATCACTTTATAACAAAATGTTCCCCACATGGTTACGAATGTAGTCTTTTCCATGTCTTCAGGATGCATCTTTATCTAGTTGTATCCCGAGAATCTGTCCATGAAGGAGAAAAGTGAGTAGCCTGCCGTGTTATCCACTAAGGTATTAATGTGAGGCAATGAGAAATTGTACTTTAGGCTAGCCTTGTTTAAGTCCCTGTAGTCCATGCACATTCACACTTTCCTATCTTTCTTAGGAATGGGGACTATATTAGCTACCCATTCTGAATACTTAACCACTTGTAAGAAACCAGCATCGAACTGCTTCTTGACCTATTCTTTTATCTTCAACAAAACATCGGGTCTCATCATTCGGAGTTTCTGTTGAACTGGCTTACACTCTTTCTTTATGGGGAGTCGGTGTACCACGATATCAATATTCAATCCAGGCATGTCTTGATATGACCATGCGAAGACATCCTTGAATTCTTGTAGTAACTCAATGAGGTTTCATTTTATTTTTGTGGCGATACAAGCTCCAACCTTCACCTCTTTTCCTTCTCCTAAGCTTACAATTTCCACCAACTCTTTGTGAAATAGGATTTGTTTCTCTTCTTGTTCTACCATCCTTAAAAAATCAAGAGATAAGCTACAATTTTGGTCATCTTTAAAATCCTGAGAATCCTCCATACACATATCTTGCTCAAAATGAGACTTTAAGTCAGTAGCAACGTTGCTCATATCATTGATATCTGGAGACCTGTTATAGGGATGAAGAAAAAAATTCAAAGAACAAAAGAATCTAAGAATATTTATTTGTGTGGTATGATTATGAATGAAATAGAAAGAATAAAAGAATATTTGCTGAAGATGGTACGCAAAATGCATTTTTATTGAAATAATGATATTGGACAAGAGCCTATTTCACAAAAGGATTCTTATTGCCCCTAAGATTAGAGCAATAAGCTTGTTTTGAACATTATTCTGAGTTAATTCCAAAATTTATAGGGATCTCCTCCTTGGTCCAATTGTTCAAAACGCTCCCCGGCATGTATGGGCAAATGCTTGATAAATTTCTTTCTCCCGTTTCTTCCCCAGATATGGCGTTAATCCTCAAATTTTTAAACATTTTTTCAGCAGACTCATTTCTTGTCGATCTTCCTTCGGAGTAAATAGTCCCTCCTAACATGAATGTCCTGGATATATGAGGAAATGTCATTGGTTCCCATTTGGTCTCACTCCCGCTCATACGTGCTCTCTTCCTTTCTTGTCTCTTTTCTAGCTCTTTCTTCTTTTGTCTCACATCTAGCTTGAATCCTAAGCTAAAGCGGTCTCATTTATCCTTCAACATTGGTACTTCGACCCTTCCTTAGAGGTATCTTCCGAGCCCTCTTCCCAGCAAGGCTCTTTTTTCGACTGTCAATCGCAGGCCCATCTTTATAGTTTTGGATATTTTGGGCATTGGGATATTGTTCCCTTCGACAATGAATGTTGCATTGATGAATTCTAGCGATCGAAAGGAACATTCTATTACCTCGTCGTCCGCATCTATGTATAGAGCGTCACTAGTTACGGATGCAATAATGTCTTCCTCCGCGTTTATCGTTACCAATCTACCCTCAATTACCAACTTTAACTTTTGGTATATTGACGACGGTATTGCTCCTGCCGAGTGAATCCATGGCCTCCCCAACAGGCAATTGTACGAAGTCTTGATGTCCATCACTAAGAAGTCTACCTCGTATGTGTTTGGGCCAATCAAGAAAGGCATCTCGATCCTTCCTATTACCTTTCTTTTAGTACCATCGAATACTTTCACTATGTTTTGACACGTTTTCATATGAGAGCTATCCACAGGTAACCTATTCAGTGTGGATAGGGGTAAGACATTAGGGCCGATCCATTATCAATCAACACCCCCGGCAGTGTATATCCCTTGCAGCAAGTTGTGATGTGCAGAGCCTTTGTGGATCCTATACCTCTCGATGGTATTTCATCATCATTAAAGAAGATAAAATTATCAGCACTGATGTTATTAACCAGACGATCGAGCTTGTTGACAGAGATATCATCTGCGACATATGTTTCATTTAAGACTTTCATCAATGCACTGCGGTGCGTCTCTGAGCTCAAGAGCAAGGCTAGTACTGATATGCGAGCTGACTGCTTGTGCAATTGTTTCACAACGCTGTACTCGCTGTGCTTCAGGAATTCTAAGAATTCCTTAGCCTCTTTTTCAGTCACTGGCTCATTGACAGGTGATTTAGGTCTCGTTGTCGATTTTCCTTTAACTGGTTCTACATTTGTGTTCAGGGTATAACGCCTTCCACTGCGTGTATAGAAACCCTCGTCTTGACCTTCCTCTGAAGTGCTAGCTGAGTTCTCCTTTCTCGGGATCGTCACGTTACAACTATAGTTTCAAGGCACCCTCTTTCTATCTTTATAAGGAAAAGCAATAGGCTTCTGGATTATGACCTTTGGTGTAATTGGTGCTCCGACTTCACTGATTCTTGGTCGTGATATGATTACCACCGGGTGATTGACCCCATGGACTTTATTGGTTGACCCTTCTTCCGATGAGTACACATCTTTTCCTTCCGGGCTCTCAGTATACTCAAAGAATTCAAGCTCCTTATTTTCCATTAGACCCTGTACCAGTGCCCTGAATTCCTTGTATTTTTGAATCTCATGACCCTCTTCGTTGTGGAATTCACAGTACTACTTTGCTTCTCCGGGCTTCCTCCCTAAATCTTGTGTGACTAAACCTCCTTCTACCATCTTCTTCCAAACCTATTTCAACTGGGTTTTTACCTCTGATACCTCTATCTTGGTTCTCTTCCCTCCATTTTCAATTATCGCATTTACCCCTCTGTCTGAATGATTGGGTAACGGATTTCCTGCCACATTAGGTCTCGTGGAATCATCTAACTTTACAATGCCCATCTTTATTAACCTTTCAACTATCTTTTTAAAGGCGGTACAGTTTTCAATCGAGTGTCCCTGGATTCCTGCATGATATTTACATTGAGCGTTTGCGTCATACCACTTAAGGAATGGAGGTTGCATGGGTTTTAGGTAAAATGGGGACACCACATGTGCATCGAACAGATTTTGGTACAACTCCCTATACGTCTTTGGGATTGGCGTGAACTGGACTCTTTCCGTGTTAGGCCTTGGATTGGAATCTTGTCTTGTGGAGCCTTGATGGCTAGTAGCCACTGCCCTCGGCTGGTTTACGGTGACTGGCTTGGAATAACCCTTATTGTACACGCTCGCATTGCTCACCTCATTTTTTTTCCTTCTCGGGGTTAATTTCTTGGCACTTTCCCTTGCTTCAATCTTCTCGCATCTTATTGCGTTTTCTATCATCTCTCCAGACATTACTATGTCTGAGAAGCTCTTAGTAGCGCTTCCCAACATGTGGTTAATGAATGGGACCTTTATGGTATTGATAAAGAGTATGGTCGTTTTTTTCTCCAAGAGAGGTGGTTGGACTTGCATCATTATCTCCCTCCATCGTTGGGCATACTGCCTAAAGCTGTCACTTGGCTTCTTTTTCATGTTTTGTAGTGTAATTCTATCGGGTGCTATGTCTGTCATGTAGCCGTATTGTTTTATGAAAGCTTGAGCCAAGTCTTTCCATGAACCAATTTGGGCACGGCTTAGCTGGTTATACCACTTGGCCGCCGACCCTATTAGACTGTCTTGGAAATAGTGAATTAACAGCTGATCATTGTTAACATATCCCGTCATCCTTCGATAAAACATTGTAATGTGAGCTTCACGGCAGCTAGTCCCATTATATTTCTCAAATTCCAAAGTCTTAAACTTTGGTGGAAGCACCAGATCTGGGACCAAGCTTAAGTCCTTAGCGTCGATCCCGCAACGGTAGTCAGCTGTCTCCATTACTTTAAATTTCTCTTCAAGCCATTTGCACCGGTACTCGAGTTGTTTTGGCAAATCTACTCTTACCTTTTCCATTTCTGCCACGTTATCAAGGTCAAAGACAATGGATTGGTTGGATTATCCCCCAGATTGGAGTCCGAGCCTGTTGAAAAGTTTATCAGTGTCGAGGCACTGACCTGGTATTACTGAGGCCTGATAGTAACGGGTACCCCTCGTAAGTGCACCTCTGGTTCTGGTTGGGTGTTTGCCGGAGCAAAGCCTAGAGGATAGACAGGGTCTTCATTATCGTTCCCTGCAGTGCTCTTCCCTTTTTCACGTTCTCTAGCCAACAACTGTGTCAACTGGCTTATCATACTATCTTAGGATTCTTGCATTTGTTCCCTCATGTCTTTTTGGATTTTAGCTAATTGCTCTTGCATTTGTACTTGTAATTGTTCTTGCATATCCCTTTGGATTTGTTCTAATTTTTCTAATCTCTAATCCATTGCTTTGGTTTTGCGACGAATATTGTAGCGGTATTCGGTTGGTTAACTATTGTTGGTTTCCAGATTAACTGAAATAATTTTGTTTAATCAGGGTCTTTTTATGAAACTTAATGCGTATGATGAAATGTAATGCAAATTAATGAATGCAAAAAGAGGCGTTGATTCTGATTCAATTTTATTAGAATACCTTTGCTAGAAAATAAATTTCTTTACATAAGATGGATTACATATACTACTTTGCTTTAATGCCTAAAGCCTTAGCCTTCCTAAGAAGCCAAGCTAACTCTCGGCCTCGATCTGATTCTGACTCATATTTTACACTTAGTACATCGGCCTGAACCGTCAGGTTTTGCAGATGGTCAGCCACTTCTCGTACTTGAGCCACAGCTTCACCCATGACATGATTTCTATCTCTGATCTGATCTTGAGAGCGGTAAAGCTGTTCTTTCCAATGGTCGTTGTTTGCCTCAAGGAGTTCCACTCGAATTTTACTATCTTGTAGTGCACTCTCGAGTTCCTTTATTTTCCCTTTTAACTTCTTGATCTTGCTTATACTGGCCTTCAACTCAATTACGGAGTTACGACTACGATGCTGATGTAGTGATTTTTTCAATTCGGCCACTCGAGCTCTTAACCTCCCTTTTTCACTTGGCTTTCCAACAAACTCTTTTTCAAAGCGTCCTCCCATACTCGAACATCTTGGAACTTCTTCTCTCAATGATTGGCTCTAGTATTTTCTTCTTTAATTTCTTGACGCCACTGCTCCGACGTTTTACCTAAATCGACAGGTCTTATCGACATACGTAGCTTCTTGTAATCAGTTTTCAGACTATCCAAATCTTTCTCTGCCTTGTTCTTTCCCTTCCTTAATTTTTCAGCCTCTAGCTTGTGGTATCGACGTCTAATCCCGACTTCATCTTCTCTTCTTCTAACTATTCTATCTTCTTTCCAAATTCCAAGCTCCTTTTCTCAAAGTTTCGCTTGATGATCTCTAACTCAGACGGGATGACCTGTAAATACTCCTCTATCGGTCGAGCGTTTTTCTGACTTGGCATTGGGATGTTGTCGTTGATTCTTTTACCCCACCACCAGTCATACTCGGGGTCGTAATTGGACTTGCAGCGAATCCCTTCATCCTACGGGTTTGGTTCCACGCATTTGATATTTCACGGATTTTCTTCTTATAATTATCGCATTTATATAAAAACTCGTACTGAGCCAACCCTTGTGTTGCCGGTATGAACTGCCTTGATCGATATTGCATTAATACGAGTAGTGGAGCATATCCAACGGCTCCCCATATCCCAAGAAGAGGGACCCAGTTGAAGTCACCGCACCGGTATAATATCTCGTCAGGGATCAACCACGGAGCCCTCCATTCAACATTTTTGACCTACAGATTTTGGAGAATAGCCATCTATTTCTCTTCTGAAATGTCGTCTTGCCTCGGTGTAGCCACTAATTCTCTTAATGGGGAATAGTTCTAGAAGAAAACTCGATAGGAGACCTTTTCTACTTTCCAAAAGTGGTTGTGGAACCAAGCCAATAATAACTGCGCACATCCTATAAATCTTCCTTCGCTCGCCCTCTGACTTGCATTCAAGGATCTAAAAGTTTCTGCTAGGATTGCCGGGACGGGTGTGACCCCTTTATCAAGTCGATCGAATAGGTCTAAGACTGCTTCATCTACATGTCCTAATGCCTTGGGAAAGACGACCAAACCGTAAATGCTCAAAGCGAAAATGTCAACCCTCTTCTTCATATTCGGATGTGCTAGAATTAGATCTCTCAAGTTCTTCCAAGGAATACACTTACTGTCTTCCTTTTACTTGATCCGAGCTGTAACCCACTGCTCGCTCATTCATGTGATACTCATCAATTTCTTCAAAAAGGTTGGGACATTAGCGGCTCTTGAATAGGCTTTGTCGACCTGAATATTCGGGCAACGAAGTAAAGTCATGTACTCCTCCACAGTAGGTACCAAATCGACTCTTCCGAAGGTGAAGCAACTGTAAGTGGGATTCCAAAACTGCGCGAGGGCTCAAAACAAGTACTTGTCCACCTTTACATCGAGCAGATAGGGTAGGTTGTCGTAATTACAATAAAAGAGTTACTTGATCTCGTCATTCCATTGATCCTATATCTCTTTTAATTCTTGTAGGTCATTCTAAGTCACACTAATGTGAGTGAAATCCCATAACTCTGATTCATACCCCTCGGTCAAACTATCGCCTTTCTCTTGCTGCGTCCTCTCAGACCATACTCGGACGGCCACATTATCCTCCACTTTATCAAGAAACCCCTTTTCCATGCTAAGCTTTTCTATCTAGTAACTAAACGTGAATCGACACCTTTTTATGATTAAATGCCATACAATAACAGCAAAATACAACAAGTCAGTATTATGTACAAAAATAGAACTCAAAGCAAACAAGAAATAATCAAGCACCTATTCGGGTAACCACTGGGGTTTGGTGTGGTTCTACCTAGGGTAGGCTCTTAGGGCACACTATATGTGGTTTGGTTCTAAAGTAAAGGTACCTGAACTGGCAGATTCCTCAATCCTCACCCATTATAGGCTTATACAGACTGACTTCAGTTCAGGAGAATACATTTCCCTACGGCTATACGAAGATGAAAATCTCACGAAGACGTAGGTACAGATGTATCCCGAAAGCGATCCACTGTCCTATACGGAGGTGAAGGCCTCACGAAAGAATAGTTTCTCACTCCCACTTACAGGGTAAGATTGACCGACTTATGATGCAACATGCATAGAGGCTAAAATACTTGAACCAAAGAAGACAAACATATTACGCTGAGAACCACAAAATGACGTGTGAAATGCAATGAAGGGATTCGTAAATTTAAATCGGATTTTCAAATGTCAATGAGAAAACAAAAATTAATCAATTTTTTGGCTCGACCCTCTCACGTCCCTAGTGGAGTCGCCAAGCTGTCGAAACTATTTTTTGAAGGGCGTCGACTTTGTTTGAAAATGAAAATTAAAACGGGAGTCGCCATCGATCTTTATTAGGTGTGATCGGATCACTTTTGTTTTAATAAAATGTTTTAGTTTACTAAAATGGTGTTTTTTTTGTCTACGAAACTCGAGAGAATGGGTTCGGGAGTCGGTTACATGTGAGGAAGGATTAGCACCCTCGTCACGCCCAAAATTGGTACCGAATTGATTAGTTAGTGTCTTAATGTCGAAAGTTAAAAATCGAGAACGGATTTAAAATATGATCCTTTTTTATTAAAGTCGATTTTTAAAAATGCTTCAATTAGATCAAAACGATTGCTAAAGATTTCCTTGTCTCGAGATATCGGAGTATTACATCCCGTAAGTTAGGACGCGATATCTTGAACTCCCGAGCGCAAGTTTATCTTTAATTTTAATTGAAATTTCATGTGTTTTGGAACTTAAAAGCATATTTGGCTATTTAGGTTTAACGAGAAAAAAACTGAAACCCCGTAAGTTAGGGCACGATTCCTCAAATTTCCTAAAACGTGAAATATTGCCTTATTTAAAAAATTTTCCTTTTTTTTTAATAATAGTGAGTACAACATTTAACAATGTGCATTTATTTTGTTTAAAACAAAACGATTTATTGGATAAATGTAACGAGGCTTGATTCGTGAGGTGATGAAACGAAAATAAAAATATAGTAATGAGCGTGGACAATAATACATGAATTCAATATTACACAAGCGAATGACAATAATATGAACATGAATAAATAAATTAAAGAACACTCAATGACAATAGTCTCACAACATACATCATTTAAATACCAACATTAATAATCAAAAGAATGAAATAACATAAAACAATTTAAAATAAATAATGAGACAACTTTAAATAAAAAAATACATAAATTTTTTTGAAGTGAATAGTATAAAACAATTTAAAATAATTAAAATAAACAATATATATAATAATTTAAAATAACATATAGAAAGTCTAAAATAATAACGTGTAAAATTTTTTTTAAAGTAAATACTATACATAAAATGTAAAAATAGTTTAATATAAATAATATATAAAAAAAGAGTTTAAAATAAACAATATATAAAAATTTGAAAATAAATAATCTATATAAAAAAAGAGTTTTAAGAATAAACAATATACATAAATTTATAATAACAATTCAGAAATAGCATATAAAAAGAGTTTAAAATAAATAAATAAAACAATGTAAAATAAATAATATATAAAATAATTCAAAATCATATATATTAAAACAGTTTAAAATGAATACTATATATATATATATATAAAATTTAAGATGAATAATATATAAAATAGTTTATAAAAGCTGAAATTAAATAAAAGAGGACTTAATTAGGACAAATGTGAAATTAACAGTAAAAAAATATAATAAAATAAACAAAGAAGGACCAAATTGGAAATTTAACGCCCCTAATTATTTTTCTCCAATTTTTGATGATTTTTCAAAGTTAGAACAAGGGAGCCTGAAATCATTTTGACCTTGTCTCACAAATTTTATTATATCTCATGATTTTAAATTCCATTGCTTACATAATTTCTTCTCTAAGAAATTAGACTTAATAAACTTTAATTTCATATTTTATTCATCCTATAATTCGATTTTTACAATTTTTGGTGATTTTTCAAAATTAGACTACTGCTGCTGTCCAGAACTGTTTTAGTGCAATATATTAATTACCATGTTTATAACACATTTATTTTCTTTTTCTACACTATTTCTCATCACTTTCTCTTATTTTCTCTTCACTAACATGACAAGAACATAAGACCATATATAAGAAAACTCTAAATTAACATCAATTCCACGCTTTTTCAACAATATTAAACTTAAAAATATATTGAAATCTTGATGTTCTTACCTTTTCTTATTGACTTCAATCTTTAACTTGATTTTTCTCTCTCCTCCAACTTCTATTTCTTGAATCCAACTTGATATTCTTGCTCCCCATCGTCTCCTTGCTATCTTTCTCTCTTGATGGCTATGGAAATTCTTTCAACTTTTAGGTGAAAATAATGAATTTTTGGTGGAAGGACTAAATTGTAAAGAAAGAAGACTCATTTTCTTCTTCTTCTCTCACATTGGTTTGCATGGGAAAGGAAAGATGATGATTCTTCATCTTTCTTTCCTTATATATACTAAATAAAATAATAATCAAATAATCAAATATCATTTAAAAATTAATTTAAAGTATTAATAAACTAATATTTATTTATTTAATTTATCTAAAATATCTCCAACATCATCACTGTCTCTAGATTTCTCTCTCTTCTAATTGACCATTTTGCCCTTAGTGGTCTTTTAAAATTTTATTCTTGAGTCATCACTTAATTTGGTAAAATTACAATTTAGTCCCTTATAATTCTTCACCTATTCAATTTGGTCCTAATTCATCAATTTTCCTTGGTTTCTAGATCATTCTATCCTTAAAATATTTACACTATTAGTCATTCAACTTTTCATATTTACACTTTAATCCCTCAAATTTTGAGTATTTACTCTTGGGCCACAAAACTTTTCTCACTTTTACAATTTAGTCTTTTCTTAAATCAATATGTCATAATATACTTCCCAGTGACATAACTCAATTTTTACTCTTCTTGTCACTTTATTTTCTTATTTTACTATATTAAGAATAATATCTTACTGTAGAAATTTTCAAGGTGTTACAGGAAAAGCGCGCAAGGGCAGAGGACTAAGTGAGCTAAAAACCCATCCTTGGACACGCGTCCTTTCCCCAGAGGATCGGCGCGCCAAGGAATAATTTGAAAATCGCAGTAAATTCGAAGGCCAAATTTTAAAAATATAAAAATTAAACAAATGGATTAAATTAGAATAAATAAAAAATTCAGAGGGACCACGGGCGTAAATATCCCATTTAAAGGAAACACGCGGACCGACCTGGAGCGGGTCGGGTCGCACACGGGCATGCTCCAACTGATGCCGTTTTCGGCGGTAGTGTCCCTAGTCCTAAACGGCACCGTTTTGGGCCTTATTTAAGTTAATTTTTTTTCATTTGCTCCCTTTTCTTAAAAAAGAAAACAGCAAACACCCCCCATTTCTCTCAACTCTCCCTTTTGGTTTTGAAAACCCCTTATCGCCGCCGTCGTCATGCCTCCTTGAAGCCACCGTGGTTTCCATCGTAGACGGTGGTCGGGGCCGCATGAAATTAGGTTTTTAACCCCTTTTTAAAACGAGCTCGACGTCGATGGCTTCTTAGATCGAAGAAGATCAAGAGAAGAGGAACACCCACGACCTCTTTGGGCCGAATTCGACGACGGAGAAGCAGTCTCTGACGATGGGCTGCGTGGATTGGGGTAAGTTTTCTTCCTTCTTCCTTGATTTGTTTTTTTATGCTTTAAAGTAAGTTAACAAATAAAAATAAAAGAAAATAAAATAAAGTAAAACAGAAATAAACAAGAAGATCGAGATAACAAAGAAAAAAAATCAAAGTTAACCTTCTAAAGTTTCTATTCTGTTTTTGATTTCTGATGTTCGTAAAAAAAAATACAAAGGGAAGATTTTGGCTTTTATAACAAAGTTACAGACTATTAGTTTCTATTGTTTTGTCTTTTTGCTATTATTTTTTTTCTATCTTGCGTGTTGAACTCTTTGCTGTTGTATTTAATTTTTGCAGGTGTCAGTGGTGTATGATGGCTGGTGGTAGGCATACGGCAACAGCAGTCAGACATACGTGGAGGGAAACGGCGGCTGCAGCTCTTTAGGGGGGTTAGGGTTCTTTTTTTGCTTGCTGAAAATGATAAGAGTAGGCTAGGGTTTAATTTGGGCCTTGTAAATTGGGTAGGATAGGTTTGGGTATGTTATTGGGTTTTGGGTATTTTTATTTTAATTTGGACCCTTTTAATGTGTAAATGGACTATTAATAAATATTTGGATTTTTACTTATTTTTTGTTTATGTTTTATAGACATGGACCAAAATTAGCTATTACAATATATATTAGTGTAATTGTAATGGTTTGGCTATAACTTGGTGGTTGAAAAATTCCACCCCTTTAATGTAAATAAATCTTTTTGAAAGCAAAGTAAATAAATCTTTTTGAAAGCAAAGTAAATAAAAATTAGGTTGTATTACTCTATTGATATAAAACATAAAAAGTTATATGAAATTAATATGCTATAAAAAATTGGTTGTGAAATACTAATGTGAATATGAAAAATAAATAATGGGAAAATTCATCAAATGAGATGATGATGGGAAGATGTTGACAAATATTGATTTATATAGGTTTCCATAAATTACCATAATTGTATATGGCTAAATGTGAAACCAAATAATTCCCTAATTAAAGAAATATTTTATAAATTTCATGGCCAAAAAATAATGCGTATACTAATGTTAAAGATGTGTTTTAGGAAACATTAAATTAATGATTGACCTTCAAAATTGCACTAATTTCAAATTTTAATTCGGCAATATATCATAAATTAGAATATTGAAAAGCATGATATTATGATATAAATAATTAAATGCCATAAATTATCAACAAGTGGTTGGCTATAATGATAAGACACATTGCAATCTTAAGAGGAGGACTCGAGTTTGAACCTTGGGAACAAACATTGTTGGGAGGGACAACCCCAAACATGGACCGTAAAATAGACATGAAGTAAACCAAATAAAAATAATTAAATGCCATCAAAAAGAATTGTAAGTAACAATTATTAAAAATAGTTACCGTACTATTTTTTTTTAGAAATTTTAAATGTAAAAGTTTGACGGTTTTGATTTAATAATTTTTATAATAAAGATTTAAAAAAGTTACAGATCATGAACGAGAGCATTGATAAGATTATCAAGAAGGTCCGACTAAAAGAGGATGAGCCGCCAGATAAGGAGGGGGAGGCTGTTCAGATGGATTCTAATGGATTCTAATGCATCACTGGAGACTGAATCTAAAGAGGAATCTTGGGTTGAGGATGATATTGAACTAATAGAGGAAGATGTCAAAAAAGAGATAATGGATGGTGTTCCATCCATTGATTTCTCTAAACGTGTTTATTCACTGATTGAGAAAAGTATGGCCAGAATGGTAGTTGTAAAATTGCTTGGGAGGACGATTGGATATAACACCTTATGGAACAAAGTATGTTCCTTATGAAAACCGGCCCAAAGATTTCAGTTGATGGATATCAAGAATGACTATTTCTTGGCAAAGTTTGAGTCAATGGAAGATTATACGAATATCCTATATAAGGGTCAATGGGTGATCTTTGGGCACTATTTGACGGTTCAACCATGGTTTCCTAGTTTCACAACGTTACAATCGTACCCCCACAAAGTTGTTGCGTGGATTCGTGTCTCGGGATTGTCAGGAACATTATACAAAAAGAGCATTCTCTATGAAATTGGAGAAATGATTGGCACATTCATAAAGATTGATCTCCAAACTGACAAGGGATCACGAAGCCAATTTGTAAGTTTTTTGTGCATGTCGACTTGCTTAAACCTCTTGTTTCAAAAATCAGGATAGATAAAAGAATTCATCGTGTAGAATACGAGTCTCTACCAATTAGTTGCTATCACTGTGGTACTTATGGACATTTGAAGGATAAATGCCTTCAAAACCAGAATGAGAAAGCTATGAATGAAGAGATTAATGGTGATAAGCAACATTTTTACGGAGAATCGAACTTGATTGTTGCTTATCACTTGTCGACAAGTGATAATCATGGAAACAATCAAGTTCATGGAAACAACCATGATTATCACTTAGATTGTTTCCATGATCCACTTGGATTGGTTCTAGAATAAGAGTGCCTAAAAGCCATCACTTCCTGAAGCTTTTAAAGGGGCCATATCAAACAATGTTGCTTTAATTTCATCATCTGACACTTCCTTTCCAAGAATCTAAACATCACATTGCTCAAGAATAGGGAATGAGCTAGAGGGTAAAATGCCCATGGGTCCAGGTTGCTCGCCATGTAACTTCTAAAAAAAAAAAAATTGCTTCAAGTTGAAGGGCTCAGCATCATATATCTATTCACCACTACCATTCTTCAGAGTAGTATTACGATTATGTTTCCTTCTTTGTAAGGTACGACAGTGAAAAAACTTGGTATTTCGATTATCCAAATTTAGCCATTCACATCGAGTCTTCTGCTTCTATAAGAGTCCCTCATGATGAAGAACACTTTCCAATTCCTCTCGAACTTCCATTTCAGACTGAAGAAGACTACTAGAATCAAAAAGCTTTGTCATGTTTTGTACACTAGAAAGCTTATTTAGCAAATGCCTTTTGCATGTTCCAATATGCCCATAAACAGTTCTATTCCACTCTTTAAACCCCAAAGAAAAACTTGAAATGCAGCCTACCAAATTACCATTAAATCCCCACTAACCTTTACCAAAATCTGAAAAGGTTGGATGTTCAAGTCACCTAGCTAGAAATCTAAAAGGTCGCTCCTTTGAAGTTCTAACATTAGGTTTTAAGGAAAGAAAGAGCGGTCTGTAGTTAGACTTAATCCTTAGAAGATGAGTAACCAAACAAATAGGGAAAACATTCAGCCATGCATCATTCTCAATGGCTCTTCAAGCCTCTCAAAAATCCCCCATCTACACCAAGTGAACTGTGGGCCTTTAAAACATAAATAATGAACATTAGTGGACTTTAAGAAATCATCACAAAGTGGAAACCTCCTTCCTCTGATTTGTCCACCTCTCTTATCATTAGTCGAAAGAATGACATTAAAATCCCTAATAGCGAGCCAAGGGACCTCCCACAGGAATAGTAGTCTTAAGCCCTTCCTAGAGAAATTTCCGTTTTTACCGATCAAGACTTCCATACACAAAAGCGATATAAATAGGTTAGCAATGAGAATGATCAATGAAACAAATTAGAATAAATTGGGGATGATTATAAACTACCTCAACCTGAACCAAATCCTTCCAACCAACCCAAATATCACTAGAAAATCCAATAGCTTCTACATGATGAGAAAATTGAAAACCTAACTTGTCGATGATGTTATATGCATTTGTTCAATTAACTCTCATTTTCAACAAGCTCATGATATTGGTTTATATTCCAAATTATACTCCCAAAAGATATAGGGAAATTCTATACTTGTGCATCCTTGATAATTCCATGAAAAAATTGATAAATTCATAAAAAATACAAAAGTTAAAGGAGAAGAGAATAACCTCTACTATTTAGTGGAAGACGAACTTTCCAAGCCTTTCTCATTCCTTGATTGAGCTCCCGGGTCACCAACAATATCAATTTGGGAACTAATAAGTTCAGCCATAGAGTGCATTATGTCTGAAAGAGGAAAACATGAATTCCCTGAAGCCTTGAATCTTTCTCTATGACCTCGAAGAGTCATATTTAGAAATTTTCCATTCCTATTTAAATCATTTTTTCCACCATTCCCACGTCCTCTACCAACATGAATTCCCTTCCTTGAATTTATCAGGTTATTTTCCTTTAAAGCTTTTCCTTCCACTGCAGTCAATTTTTCCTTAGAAGAAATGGTCCAATGCTTACTTAAGTCAAGCATCATTCTTTCAAAGGAACATCTATCCCACTTGGTCCTAAAAAAATAGGATTTAAAAAATTTGTTGAGTTAGAAATCATCTCTATAATATTAACCTTATTGTTAACACAAAACTCCTTGATATTTTCATTGACAACCAGTACATTAAAGTTAACATAGGAAATATTAGGGTGGGCCTCCCCATTTTTGGTGAAAATAAAAATGGAGGGACTAATGGGCTAATTGCCCATCTCTTTAACTTGTCGTTCTTCTATACCCAGATTTGGGTTATAAAAGGCCAAATGGGCCACAGTCAACACCAACCCGCCATGTGCACCAATAGCCAAATTAATTTCCTTATTATTTTTATTTTTTGATGGGCCTACTATCTCCTTTACTTTTTGAAGTAAAACCTTTTGTGATGCCCTTTTAGGAGAAGCCTTAGGTTTTAGATTTTCAGTCGAAATCTTCTACCCTTCAACCCCCACTTATCGCCACTATTAACGCTGAAAGATAAAGTCCTAAATCTGGAGCCATTCCCTCATGTCCCAAAACAAAAGCCTGTTGATTACAATTCGGCCTTGAACTTTATCGAGATTTCCTATTGATAACCATCCAGGGCCCGTACGCCACCAAATCCCCAACTGAATTCTCCTTCACCACCGTCAGAACCTCTACCTTCGATTGGCTCATTTTAGTAGCTTTTTTTGGAGACATCTTTCTCACATAGACATATCGTCCACAATTAAAGCACACCATTGAAAGTGATTCAAATTCCACCAGTTGGATAGTTCCATGATCAGCACCTAAGAGATCAATGGCTTGTCAAGGTCCATATAAATTGGCATCCAAGCAAATTTTCCTCTTGTTCCACTGTCTATGTTGAAACCAAATTTTGTAACCTTACCAATTGTCCACCCGATTTCTTCAAGAATCCTCCGTTTGTACAAGAAATCCGAAAGACATGGAAATCTAATCCATGCTTTAACAACACTTGAGTAAGGTTTCATCGGGTTAAAATTCGGACTCCAAGGCTGCACTATAAGGTATTGCCCGTAAATAATCCATGGTCCTTAAGACAAAACTTTCTCAAAATCTTCTTTGTTCTAGAAATTTGCTAGAAAGTATCCGTTTTATAAGTCCATTAGATGAAATAGTGAGGAAGGTCCCCATAAACTATTAATTCTATTTTGCAAGGCATTATATCCTATAGAATGACCCAAAAGCTTGATTACCACCATGGTTGCCATGTCTTTCATCAAAAGTTAATCGACTCTTTCAGAAAAGTTAATCTTAAGGATTCCATTTACCATGGATCTTGTGATATCCCCTTCTAACAATTAGATTTCTTTGACATATCCAAAGTTGGATTGGGTCTCTGACGCCCTAGTGTCACGGGGCTAGAACTTTAGTCTTACAATCTGTGCGGCCTTAGACAATTCCTTCGTTTCAAATGCTCCTAAGTCAGCTTAACTCCTACAAAGTGAGGATTCTGCAAGAATCCTCTAGGGCACCAATTTATATAGAGGAAGCAACACAAGCCAAAAGAGTGCTCAAAAGAACATAATAGGTATAGAAAAATAATACAGAGAAGTGTTTGAGTAAATGCTCTCAATTTAGTATTCACTCTCAAAAAATATAAAATAATGGATGATTTACAACTGAGAGAGAAAGTCTTTATTTATAGTCAAACTCCCCCAAATCTAACTGTCTAATTAATTTACATCAACAGATGAGATGAAGCCTATCCCTTCAATTAGGGGATTTACAATATTATACAATCAAATCAAATCAAATCAAATCTTATCATATATTATTCTCTTCAATCTTCTAATATTAGTTTCTTATTTATCAACGTAGCGTAACTTTTCACGTATGCTTTATTGAGCCACCCAAACTTCAAATGGATAGACTTTTTCATCAGTTTTTTAAATCGAATCAATTCTCGTGAATCAAATAATTCTTATCTAACTGATAGACCTCTATAAGATGTACTTTAAATTATAGCATAAGACACTAAAAGCATCTACCAAACCACCCAAGAGTCTGTCTTTCTAGAAAAGTATCGACTCAGGTTCCAAATCCATAGCCATATCGATGTCCCGTCCTTATTCATGTAATTGAATCTCACTTTTTTTTTTTTATTGATGTATCGTGAGAAAATCCAGAGCTTCCACCACCGTTATTTTCCATTTTTTTTATAAACCTTTGACTTTTTCTCTAATGTAATCAATAGCTTTATGATAGGAATTTTTCAATAGTACAAAAATCTTTTATATGGAACTGCCTTTTTCTTTTAAATTCATATATATATACATATATATAATTATGATGTAGATAGCTTTCCAAAATATCTTTCCCTACATGTATACTACACGATATTTATATTTCTTTAAAAAAGTATTTATATTTCTATTTAAATTGCATTAATAGTGAAAGAATTTTTAACGTGCCAAAAATATAGTGATAGCAAATTACGCAATAAATTTATTATTTCAAAAACATTCAGAAAGAATCCCAAAAATTTTTAATTATAAAAATAGGTTTTTTATTTATAAATTTTGAAATTTATAACATAGTATATCTAATATTTATTATATTTATTTAATAAAATAATTTATTTCCTTCATTAACTTTTCTTTTTTACCAAAAAATTACACCTTTAATGTTAAAAAATTGCAAAATATTTTCTTTCCATATGTTTTACATTTTATATAAGTTTATTCTCTAGAAAAACAGAAAAATAAATCATAGGTCAAAATGCTAAAATTATTAATTAATTGCCAGCAATTAAAAACAAAATTTATTGAAGATGATATTTGACTGCTTTATATGGTTTTGGCTGAATCAATTAAACAACAAATGATGGCATTACACGTGACATTCTTAGATGATGACAATTGTCGTCTTTCAAATTTATCCACGTAACTTATTTTTTATTTTTGGATAAAAATTCTACTATAATACATATATTAAATTACATAAAATAAAACTGGGTTTATTCTAATAGGGTTGAAGGGGCAGCTCAGCCCAGAAAATGCTTGAATTGATGATTCACAGAACCCCTGGTAGTGCTATTTATATATCCAAAAGTATGAAAATAAATTAGTAAAATTATCGTAGAAGCCTTTATAAATTTATCTCCTTTACTAAAAAAATTATAAATTAATCCGTATATATTAGATCAAAGAATAAATTAATTTTTTTTTGTTAAAATTTCATCTATTTTTATGGTTAAAAATTGGTCCATGTGTGTCTACATGAGGTACACATGGCACGCCATGTATAACTGTTTGATTATTTTGTCAGTCACATAAGTTTTTAATAGTAGAAATAGATGAATTATTTAACAAAAAAGACTGATTTACTTTTTGATATAACATATAAGAACAAATTATCTATTTTAAAATGAAACAAATAACATATAATCTAACTCTTAATACAGGATCCTCCGTACTACTACCATACTTAAGCCACATTTTATACCCATTTTGCAAGAAATATGTTGTCTTTCTGAGAAAAACCATACCTTGTCTTTTTCTACCTTTTACTTAGTGTTTTTTTTTTTTTTTTTATCATTCTTAAATATTTTTCCTTTGACTTATATTTTCATTAAAAAAAATTTCAGCCACATAGCTTCTTCTATCTCGGGAGGTCAATTGAAAATCTGTCGAGGCACATGGGTTGAGCACATGCCGAAACAAAGGATCCAACAAAATAATCCTTGTGGACTTAGGGTCGGCCTAAAATCTGGGCTTTCAGTTCAATATAATCTATCATTGATTTCAGCTTTGGATGTTGAATATGGCCCATAACAGTTCTAAAATAATTATTTGTTGTTTAAAAGTCAAATGTATCACTTTTGAATTAAGTTTGAATATTCAAATCATCATAGTTGGAAAGACTGTACTTAAATATCAGCTCCAATTTGGGAAGGCTAGCCTTAGACCGTAAAAATAGATAATGACACGTGATTATACTAAAAAATAGAATAATTATATATATATATATATATATTAGGGTAAACCAAAACAATGACACTAAATTATTAGTAAGTTTACATTTTGGTCACTCAACTTCAAAAAGTTGCAAAATGATAACTAAACTATTGAAAAGTTTTCATTTAAGTCACTAGGCTATTAAAATTGCCGCTGTATGGCTTTCTTTGTCTGCATTATTTGTACCAATCAAAAGCTTTTCTGTTCATTCTTTTTTACAAGTCAAGTTTATTTTTTCATGAAACAGTTTTGAATGTCACAATTCTATTAACCAAAATCTAAACAGCTTTCTTCTCTTATCTTCAATATTAACTCTCAATACCGTATTCATTTAGAAGAAAAACAAAAATTGTGTTTTTATTATGGCCTTACAGAACGACAATTACTTAAATACGTTCATATTACCAAAAAAGCCAAAGGGTCAACATGTCAGGTTTTACTATAATTACTTGAAATGCGGTTGGATAACACCCTTTTTTGATTGGGAATGGCTTCGACTATTCCTCAGGCCCATCAATTAGTTAACCATAGACGTATTTTAGTTAATGGGCGTACAATAGATATACTAAATTATCGTTGATCTAAAATATGTTCTTCTACTTGTCAATAGATGTTGATTAATCATACCGATCGTCGAATCGTCACTTGAAGCTCACTAGTCAAACTTTGAGAAAAACTTAATAGCCCAATAATTTAAATAAAAATTTTCAAATAATTTAATGCTTATTTTATAACTTTTTAAAGTTGAGTGACTAAAATATAAACTTTCTAAATAGTTTAATCAACCTATTTTTTAAGGGTAGGAACATGGATTATCCATATTTGAATCCAACAAGCAAAAATCTACTATTACATTAATGATTAATTTACTTTATTTTTAAAAAAAATTAAAGCTAAAATTGGGAAATGAAGTAAAAATAATGTGAAAAGGATTGATTTAGTCTTAGCTCGGTTGTTATCGATATTATTATCAGTGCAGGAGGACGTAAGTTCAAATGCGCTGAAGCGCGTTATCTTTCTATTTAAAGGTTGAAGAAATAGTGTGAGTAATTTTAAACTTTATATAATAATAAAAAAGTGAAAAGGAATCTAAGCAACCTCGAAGTGTAGATGCCATCTTAAGAATAGAGTACAAAAAAAAAGTGAATTAATTATATAGATAGGCACATTAATTAAAACGCGTGGGGGTGAGGGTACCGCCATTTCTTGCGCACTTTAAGTGGGGCGGACGGTCGCTTGGAATAGCAGCGCCACCACATTATATAACTATATTTACGTACACTTTATTTGACCAGTCACGATTTAGCTCAACTTTATAGTCAGTCCATATGTTTTTACATAATTTGAGATTAATCCTTACTTATTTGCTACACATGATGCTGTTTCTTTGCTCGATTCTCTCACCATCTAGTGTGACGATACGAGTAGGGGTGTGCAAATTTTGAGTAAAACTGAATTAATTTGGTTTGGGGTCGATTAATAATTTTTTAAAAGTTCGGTTAACGGTTAATTCGGTTCGAAATTGGTCGGTTAACCGAATTAACCGAATTTAATAAATAATATTATAATATATAAATATTCGGTCAGTTCGGTTAATTTTTTAGAAATATAAATTAGTCGGTCGGTTAAGTCGATTAATTTTTTTATATGTTTTATACTTGTTTTAACTAAAAATAATATATATATATATAAATTTCGGTTAATTCAGTTAATCGACTGAATTAACCGAAAAAGTTCAGTTCGGTTAATTTTTTTGGAGAAAATTTCGGTTTGATTAACTGTTAAGCGTTTAAAAGAGTCAGTTAATTCGGTTAATTGTAGTTCGAATTGGCTAACCGATTGAATACCCTTAGATATGAGTGTTATCAATATAATCTAATCACTTTACCTAAAAAATCATTTATTTTATATAAATATATATCTATTTACATATTTTTTTCATTATATGTTTCATAATTTATGAGAATAAATATTGTAGAAATAATTTGTGATGACTTGATAAAGGGGTAATCTTTATAAATGTATACACTAGAATCTAGATATATAGGTAACTGCTAAGCTACATTTCTTGTTAATTGAACAAACCCACTAATTGAGACCCTTGTTTTATCTTTCATGTAAATGAAAACCAGACAAAAGTTTCATTGCACGTGAAATAGATTGAGAATGATTTTTGTTTTGTTTTTTCTTTTCTTTAATGTCAGGTTATGCTAATAAATAATTTTGTTCTAGGTAAAAGATTGATGGATTCAAGACACTCGTTGAGTTGTTAAATTTATCGTTGTATAATTTTTTCTGTTTATACTATTTGTATCAATCAAAAGTTCTCATTTCTTTTTCTTCTACAGTTCATTTTTTTTTTCATGAAATAGCTTTAAACGTTATAAATCTATGAATTAAAATCCAAACAACTTTCTACTCATCCATGAGTATTGATCTACTATACCGAGTGTTAAATCTTCATTTGAATCTCATTAGGCAAATTTGTTTTTATAGAAAAAGAAATTTAAATGAAAATTTTTAAATTTGTTAATAATTTTTTAAAATTAAATGAATAAAATATAAATTTATTAATGATTTAATAATATTTAGGTTGGTTGAAAGGTGAAGTGAGGCAACAACATCAATTCTTATCACATTCTTCTAATTAAATATGCTTTTGACATTAGCTGACGTTTTATTTTTAAAAAAATTGGTAGTATTATTTTATATTGGACAAGTATTGGTGTTATCTTTCTTCTGTCACGATCGATTCATACAGATTTGTTCATGTCAATTTGAGAATGATTTATAA
This sequence comes from Gossypium anomalum, assembly GCA_025698475.1. NCBI lineage: Eukaryota > Viridiplantae > Streptophyta > Magnoliopsida > Malvales > Malvaceae > Gossypium > Gossypium anomalum. The sequence goes on from CM046967.1 coordinate 22,783,966, forward strand.
TGTCTTCTAATTCTAATTAAAATAAATTTATATAATTATTATAATTTATAATTAGATTATTTTAATTCATAATAAATTGATTTATAATAAATTGCAATATTTTTTTCTAGTTATATGGTTATCAAGTAATTTTTTTTTTTGAAGTACCACACCAATAAATTTAACAAAAAATTAATAGTATTAACAGTTCGATATGAATTTTGAAATATGATAAGTAAAGAGATTAAATTCTTAAAAATAAAAGTATAATGACTAAATTCTAAATTATCAAAAAATACAATATCTTATGGCATATTTAACCTAAATATTTTATAAATGCATGTTACGAGGATCTTGTATTTTATTGCGTGGAAAGGATAGTATGTTGTAGGCTTATAAATGTTGTTGCAAAAGTTGTAGTCCTTATCATGTCTCTTTCATCAATGCTTAAAGAGATACAAAGAAACTCAAAAAAAGGAATCCAAACAATTTTCGAAGTTGTTATACCTTTCCCACCAAGGAAGACACGTGCCAAGCTGAAAGATCATCGGAGCGATGAACTCCGTCGAACAATAGTTCCAGAAGGATGCTAGAAACCTCACCTCTCATCCTAACCAATCAGAAAAACGGAAGGCAATCGATTCAAGGAAGTCAACCACCCGCTTCTCCAAGCTCCCAATTTCCTCTTAAGAACATGATCTTCTTTGTCACCAAACCCCACGTAGGTTCAATTGCTCCATACCATTGAATCAGAATGAATGACATGTGTCGAAACCATTTTTAAATCGATTTTTGGGAAAATGGGAATCGACTTTAAAGAAACGAAAACAGGAGTCGCCACCAATCTTTTTAGGTGTGATTGGATCACCTTTAAAACATTTTGTTTTAAAATCATTAGTTTTGGTCTACGTAATAAAAAGAACGGGTTCGGGAGTCGGTTACGTACGAGGAAGGATTAGCACCCTCGTAACGCCCAAAAAAATTGGTACCTAACTGATTATCAAATGTCTTTAATGTTGGAAATTCAAAAAGTTTTAAGATGTAATCCTCTTTAAATTAGTATAATTTGATTTTTTTGTAAATTAAAGTTTATTCGTATCAAAGTATTGACACTAAATTGGCTTTTTAGAAATCCCCATCTCGAAACAACAAAACGCTACATCCAATAAGTTAGGACATATTATTTTGCAATTCCAAGATGAAGAGCTCACGCTTTTGCAAACATTTAAAAACTTAAGGAGGGTACTTGATTATTCGAACTTAACGAGAAAAGTTGCAACCCGATAAGTTAGGGCACTACTTTCTTGAAATTTCCAAACACCAAGCATTGCCTTTGTATTTTTTTTTTTTTTGAAAACTTTGGGGCCTTATTTTTTTTAAAAAGATGCGTGGGGAATTATATTGTACTATAAATCATACATTGTAACATATTATTGTGACTGATACGTGCATTTTAACAAAATGATAGCAATAATATGAAGATCGCATTAGATGCATAAAAACTATATATACATGGCAAATATTAACAATATGCATACAAAAAATATATATAGCATGTATTGAGAATGAATAAACAAAATATACAAATATACGAGGTAATAATTAAATAATGCATGATATGTAAAAAAGCAATATTATTTAACATACAAATAAAAGTATAATATCAATGTGCATGTCTACAAAATATAACATATAATAATAATAACATTTAACACATACATGTTACATGCAATATAGAAATCTACCAAAGAACTAATTAAAAAGAAAATGATTGATTGCTAACAAAATATGCATATAATTAAAAATAAGATATTTCATAACAATTTTAAAATAGAATTTAATATACAAGAATATTTACAAAAGAATAATAATTATATGGTAATATATATTGGCTTGAAAGTATGTAAGAGAATTCATAATATAAATTTAAAATGAAATGATATATATAATAAATAATTAATTAATTAATAATGAAATGTGAATATAATATGAGTTAAAAATATGATTTAATAATAATAATTTACAAATTTTAAATAAAATATATATAATATAATCATAAGTAATATAATTGGTAATATGTAATATACATAACATATATATATATATATATATATATATATATATATATATATATATAAAATAATAAGCAATATACAAGTAAAACATAATAAATATTATATATAAAATATATGGGAAATAATATAATAAATATAGCATATAATAATGAAAATTTATATATAAAAATAATATGTATAAATAAATATATAATATATGTAAAAATATAATAATATATATAAAAATAATAATTATGAGAGAATTAATATACAATAAACAATTATAATACATATAAAAATAACACTTATAAAATGATTTTATGGAAGTAAAATTAAAATAAAACAAATAATAAAATATATAGAATAATAAAATAAATATAGGACTAAATTTAGAGTCTAGCAAAATTAATGGGCGAATTTTAAAAGGAATAAAACTGAAATAAGGTCCCATTTAAAACGTACGCAAAATTAGAGGGATTCATTGGACAAATTGCCCTATTCCCAAAACGGTGACGCTTTCCAGAATATAATTTAATAGCCATAGAGATTAAATTAAAACTAAAATAAAATAATAGGCCAAATTATAAAATAAAATAAAGTTTGATTGTAAGTACAAAAGAGATAGAAGGATCAATTGGGTAATTAACCCAATTCTCAAAAATGCGCGGATCCTCCCCGGGTAATCGGGTCAACGCGTGGATCCTTGGGTCACAAAACGATGTCGTTTTGTCAAGGCTATATAAGCCAGATTATTAGCCTTAAAATCATTTGAAACCGCTTTTTTTTTAAAAAATTTAAGAATTCTCTCCGAAAGAGAGAAAGGAGGGAGCTCCGGCTCGCCTCCGTCGGCCACATCGCCACCACGCGCCCACGCGCCACCTCCTAAGGACCACCGTACACGGTGGCTAGGGTTTAAAACCCTCCTCCTTTCACTCGCTGCTCATCGTAAACTTCCTTCCTTTTATTTTTGTAATCCATATTTTTGCTAAAACAGTTTATATACATGTATATGTTACTGAAAATAAAAATACTAGTTAAATCACCTTTTCAAACTGTTTGTATCTCTCTCAATAAGTATCTGTAAGTATGTATTTCTATGTTTGTTTAAAAATCGCTCCCCCTTTACAATGGTTTCATTCGGCCTTTTATAGCCACTATTTATTACAAAAATTTAGGAAAGAAATCTTTTATATCTTTCCATATTTGCTTTGCTTGTCGTGGTTCTTTTTCTTTCCTTGCAGTGTCCCAAGATCTTGGTGACGGAGGGGAAAGCTGCGTTGATGGAAGGTCAAGTCCGTGGCGGCGGCGCTGACACGGAGTTGGACAGACGCGTCGATGATGACTTCTCTCTGAATCTTTTGCTTGCAAAGCGAGAAGAAAGAGGCGAAACCCTGGGTTTCCTGCTGGGTCTACAAATCGCTTGGGCCAATTGGGCCTCTGGGAATTTTGGGTTTGTAACGGCAGAGGTGTTTTGGGCTACCACCAGAATTGAGTCCATTTAGGTTGCAACTGTTTGGGGCTTAGTTTAGGTTGGGCTAGTCTAGTAAAATTTGGCTATTGGGTCTGTGTATTTGGGCTTTGTAAAAAAAAACTTTTATGGACTGTTTAAATTAAATAAATAAATATTTATTTATTTATTCATTAATTTTTCAGCTTTAATAGTCCGGGCAAATTTTGGTGATTATAACAGGATTTGTTCTATCACAGACATCCTCGTCCAACCAAAGGCATCTTCCACACGCGTTCTGCAATGATGATTAGATGGCAAGTTCAACACGTTATCACCATTTTACACGGGATCCCACCTATAAATACCCCCAATAACGATGGAAAGGGGATCAACTCTCAAGCATACACAACCTACACTTTGTCAACCTAATCTTGGCGCTTGGTCTCCATATTCTTTTCACCATAACTCTTTGTAACCTCCGGCATTCTACTTGGATTAGGTGAATTGACCTCTACAACCACCATCACTCCCTCCTCCTTACTCTTCCTTTGTTGTACCATTGTATCAATAATTGGTGTGATGAGCATGGAAAACATGACTTTACAATCTTAGAATGACATTCCCATCGAGCTAATTAACCCTACCAACATGGTTATTTCTTCTCCCCTAATTGACACCTCCATTCTCGCTAGATTAGGATCCTCTTCTGGCTTGTTGTCCTTTCAAACCTCTCTTCTTCCTCTTCTCAAACCACAAGATTGCCTTTTCATCATACGTCCAACCTTTTGCCATTCTTGGAGCAATTTATGAAGGCTTTGAATATATCGTTGTGTCCCAATTCAGTTGTCTCATCTGTACCAACTATTTCTGTAACGACTCAAAATTTAGTGGTGTCAAAAAATGCAATTTTGGAACCCTATTTCCTTAAACCAAGTCCATAAATATAAAATAGAAATATTTATAGAGTTAATACAAAAATATATTGAAGTTCGATTAAATAATTTAGCCGAAAAAGTGGTTAATGATGGCTTAGGGACTAAATTGTAAAAGTTCAATCACTATATAATTTTAATTAAAAAAAGCTTGGGGACCTCGAAAGTAATTATTCAAATGATAAAAATAGTTATTTAACCATTTTTAAATTATAATAATGGAATAGGATGATTACTTGCAGTTAACTTAATAAGTTTGATTAATTAGATTTAATTTAAGAAAATGATACTATTAATGATGATTAATTAAAATTAATCATGTAACACCCTATACCAGGCTCGGCCGCTAGGCCCACGTACCGAATGTCACAACAATCTGAATAAATTAACAAAATTTCCATCTAATTATACTACATACTTAGAGAACCCAACTTTTCTAACAATTACCTACTATTAAAGCTCATATCATCCTAACAATAAATTTTTATAGCTTTGGATCCCTATATAAATACGAGGTTATTTACAAGTTTTAAACTAATGGTCAAATTGCAGACGTAATCAATTTAGACCTTTAGGCGTAACCTCCAGGGTTGCCCCTCTATATACATGATACAATTGTTGCGCCCAACTTTCGCTTTGGTAGAGTTTAGTTGGGTCCCCTTTCTATTGATTTCATATTTACTTTGCATCCAAGCAGTAAATTTTATAAGTTCAGAAGAACTTAGTGAGGTCTGTTCATATAATTTTATAAAAGATTGCTTAAATTCTAAGCAAAAAGGATTCTAGGCACATAGTTAAACTATTTGGATTTTGTGGGCAAAATCTAATGACTTAATTGACGTAGCCAATGTTTCATTCTCTCTAAGCTGAATGTTGGCAGACAAAGTCCTTGGTTTGAACATAACCATATTCTATCTAGATCTATTCTCATGTGGGTCTTACCCCCGTTACTCATTATTTTAACTTTCAGTGTACCATTCTTGATATGCTTCAAAATTGTCCTATAATTGCCATTTCGAACCGGCGACAACTATTGGTAGTTATTTAATTAGTCGCCCTGACAGCGGGTCCTTAGCTTAATCTTTTTTCCTGAATAAGGTCTTTTCCTAATACCCTCTTTTACGGACTTAACTATAGTGCTTAGCTGAATAACACCCTCCTTTCCTTGGTGGACTCGTGTCCCCAATGTAATCCCATCGTACTTATTCTTTTAGTATTTTACTTTAGGATACTCAAATAAACAAATAGTTCCCAACGTACTTCCTCTTACTCAAGTATCCCTTGACAGTTTCCACCCTTGGTAGACCTACAAGATCTTTTCCGTACTTCATGGCCTTAGAGGACTTTTGCTTTTTACTTTTCTGGTAGACCTTAATAATTATTCAGCCTTGAGCTGGCATTTCCCCGCATGAAGTCTATTGTCGGTCTACTCATTCTTCCAGCTACCTCTTTGTCGATTACCAAATTAAGATTTTTTTCCCATTGTAACCTATTTTGCATCTTATTAACCAGTGAGGGATCCGCGGTTTCTCTGGCGAACTCTTGTTGGCAAACATCATATTTACCAACTTGTTTAAGGAATCTCTCATTCCTTTCACTCATAATTGAGTTAAAATGCTTTATAGGCTCCTCTTATCGTTTCCATTGGCGAATCCCTTTATTATCCAATTAGCCCACGTTCCCAGACACATCAATTCCATTATGTCTTGTGTCTTGTCGTGCGAGTCACACTGTGACTTCTTCTTTATACCTTGGTAGGACTCTTGGTTTACTGACCTACAGACTCTATAAGTTACCATACCCAAGCCCTGGTCTTACACATTGTAACCCCATGTTTAATGTTCTAGCGAACTCTATTGGTTGCATAGTCGAGATATGGTCTTACACCTTAACCCTATGTTTAATGTCTTTGTGGACTCTTTCATGTTTACTGTCCTAACGAAGTACCCCGTGTTTACTGTCCTGGCGGACTACCCCATGTTTACTGACTCTAAGAGTCTCTAAACCTCTTTCAAAGTGTCGTTTCACAAAGCCTATATACAATCATCACGGTGTTACCCCGAAGGACCAGTCGATAACTGTCGTCGTGGTGTCATTCTAGCAGGCCAATACGTAATCAATCCATGATGCCACCCAACCTTCCTAGAATTCCCATTCCAAATCACTCATTTCTTCAATACACTAATTATTCATATCTTCAACTATCACGTCAAGGTAAATTCCCCTCCATACTCCATATATATTACTCAAGCATTTCATACAACTCATTATTATACATACGATACGCCAGTTAACTTGTAATGGCCTAAATTCAAGGTTATTGGAATAGTGGTTTCGTAACCACAAATCTGATTTAAAGAGAAATTTATTTTAATATTTTTGCATGAAAATTGATATAATAGGAAAGTCGTATGAAAAATATTGATAGAAAAATTTTATCGATTTAGTGGTTAGTTAGAAAAAAAAATTATTGAAGAAATTAGGTAAAAATAAGGTATCGAGACCTTTATCTTGTAAAACCGAGTCAAAAATAATTTTATAAATATTTATGAAATGTTAGTAATGTGGTATTAAAATTTCGTTAGGAAATTTTAATGTTTGGATAGTTAATTAAATGAAAATGACTAAATTGAAAAAGATGTAAAAGTTGCTAGAATGATTAAATAGCTTAAGTGTCTAATGAGAAAGGATTTAAAAGGAAATTAGACCCAAAATTTATTTGGGCTGGACGGCAAGGGCATGAAAACAGTAGAAAAATTGATGAATTAAGGGCAAAATTGGAATATTGCAAAATTAACTAAATAAAGGTAGGACTAAATAGGAAATATCTAGATTTCTCTTCATTTTTCTTCAATTCCAGCAGCTAAAAATGCCATAGGAGGGTTCTCTAAGTTGGTATTCCATAATTTTTGCACCAAGTGAGTTAATCCTTGCCTTTTTCTTGTAATTTTTATGTTTCTAAGACTTTTACAACTAGGTCCTACTATTAAATTCATTAGTTTTTGATTTCATGGATGAAATTTAAAGTCACCATGGTTGAGTTCTGTAAGTCTATGATAAAATAGAATGAAATTGAAGCTGTAATTTGTTTATGAGATGATTTTATTAGGTAATTTCAATAGAAATTGATTTTTAGGACCTAATTGTGAAAATGTTTGGAATTAAATTCTATTGACTAAAAGTTTTAAACTAGTTTAAGGTGATAGAATAAAGTGTTAATTGAGAAAAATCAGCTCAATTGAGAGGCTAATTGAGTAGGGACGAAATTGTTATTTATTAAAAGCTTAAGGGAAAAATGGTAATAAGCAGCTTGCACTAAAACAATATTGGACAGCAGCAGTAGACTAACTTTAAAAAATCATCATAAATTGTAGAAATTGAATTAGAAGATTAAAAAAATATGAAATTAAAGCTTATTGAGTCTAGTTTCTCATAGAAGAAACATTGTAAGCAATGGATCTGTAAATCATGAGATATAATGAATTTTGTGAGACAAGGTTAGAATGAATTCGGATTCCCCTGTTCTGACTTTGAAAAATCATAAAAAATTGAATTATATGTATAGAATTATTAATGAGTCTATTTTTAATATAAACAAACGAGAATATCATTTGAATCTTGTATGAAGAGATAATTAATTTTTAGTGAAGAAGGGTCAGAGTTGTCAGACAGCAGAACAGGGGTGACTTTAAAGAATAAACTGTACTTATTGGCTAAACAAAAAATTATGAAAATTTTATGGTAAGAAGATATGTGAGTCTAGTTTCAGGAAAAATTATCGGATCCTAATTTGGAGTTCTGTAGCTCGAGTTATAAATAATTTAGTGACTATGACTCAAATAGACAACTTTGAATAAGCTATAAATAATAATAATGACATTATAGAAATTGTTGTATATGAACATGAAATGTATTAAATTGATTATTAAATTTATTTATTTAGATCCAAAAGATTCAAATATGAGGCTAGATCGAGGAAAGGAAAAATTTCGGGATTAGTAGATTTTTATATACAAACGAGTATCAAGGTAAATTCGTGTAATTTGAATTATATTCTTAAATGCTTAAAATGTATGTTTTTGATATGAATATGATTTGAATGTTCATTATATGAAAATTGATGAAACATTGACATATTTGATAAAAAGGGAAAGAAATCCCGGTTGAATGAAAGGAAAATTCGATGGATCTCTGAAAAGGAATTGACGGTAAAAAGGATCTAGCCCGGACGGGTGATCCTATCTTGATATAGCCCTCCCGAAGAATATGTGTAAAATAGATTTAGCCCAGACGGGTAATCCAAATTAGGGTCTGAATTTAGCCTGGACTGGTAATTCAGATTCAAGTTCATTAGAGTAATTGTCGTTGCAGGGGATTTAGCCTGGACTGGTAATCCCGATAATACTCTATGAGTTTATATTGCAGGGGATTTAGCTTGGACTGGTAATCCCGCTGCAAGGTTGAGGTTCACGGGAGTGTGCTCTCTGAAATGGAAATGTGTGCACATGAATATGAATTGACGGACCCGGATTTGTACACTAAAAGTGTACCTCTGAAAATCCATCGAAATTTCTAGTAATTCAACGGGATAAATATGGAAAAATAACAAGGGAATGGAAATCATGGTATTGGTGAGCTCATCAATCATGATATATATTACTGATACAAGGAAATTATTATACTAACTTGAATGTTGAGTTTGTGCATGTTAGGGTAATAATGCATTGAATGGATATATGTAATGTTTATTGTATTGTACTGAAAATATTATGTAAGTATAATTCTTGTTACATGAGCTTACTAAGCACAAAGTGCTTACCCTGTTTCCTTTTCCCCTATTTTGTAGTGTTAAGAGCTCGGAGATCAGATTTGGTCGGAGACATATCACACTATCAACATCAGGATTTCGGTATATAAAGAAACTTTATTTTGGGAATCAATGGCATGTATAAGCTGATAAAGTAAATGATTTTGTGAAATGAATATAAGGTTAGCCAATGGTATGGCTAACAAATCTTGGTTTTGGTATGTGATGAGGTTATCTTATAAAAATGCATGAATCTATCTTAAAAATATGTTGAATTGGATTGGTTGATGTGGATTGGTCTCGATTTAATATTGCAGGGAAGGTTAGATATCTGTAAAAGGGATTATATTGAGTTTTCTTAAAAAAAAAAATTCGTAAACTCCGGTAATGCCTCGTACCCTATTCCGGCAATGAGTACGGGTAGGGGGTATTACACAACTAATCACAAATTAATGAACATAAAATAGTCAACAGACACCCTATTAAGAGCTCACTCAACATACTCTTTCATCAAGAACATTCACACCATGCACTTAGGCAAACTTAGCACATACTCAATGTGATTCATTCAAGCAACATAACATCATCTATCACTCAAAGGAAAGGTATAGAAACTTACTTTGCTTCCTTCGTTCTCAACAGTTTAGCTTGTCCAACGTCAAAGCCTCCTTCGTCCTAGCAACTAAACATGGCAATGATAAGGACCCCCTATCGGATGGCTCTATCGTCTACTATTTCCTCCTAGAATTTTTCATGGCCCTTCCAAGCCTTTTGGAGATTGCTGAAGGAACACCACCTATGTAAAGCCGACAATAGAACAATTAATTTGGATTAACATAGATAACAGAAGGCATACCAAGTTTTAAGCATGTACCAGGATCATCCTTGTCAGAAGTAAGTGACTCTATAATATTTAGGTATTGATCATCATGAAGTTGCGGGACCTCTAAGTAGTGCCTAACAGAACCACCCAATTACAGTAGTGGAGATTGCAATAATAAGTGATGTAGCATAATGGTTTTAGTGTCAGCCCTTGCAGACACTTGGCTACTCAAGACCTCGCGAAAAATGAGAAAGCATGTGCCGCTAGCAACCATTTCTTATTATTATGAAAACCCTTTAAAAAATCTCGAGACATATTTTGTAGACACCCTAGTCTCCAAGACAATATTTGAGGACACTCCGCAAGGAAATCTTGAGTGGAACCACCAATATCCCTTTGCAATTCATCATTTTAAATTGGCTTGAACCACCAGGAATGTCTACCAATCAAGGTTAAAATTTGCACTTATAGGTAGAAAGACGTTTCCATCCTTTGGGGAAGCCAAACTTCAGTTCCACCAAAATGTATTCTTTATAATCAATCTGCATTGTAACTTCCCTACAAAAGAACAAATTCTATGTTTTAATGTGTGTATCGCGAGGCTAAAACTCAAACAAACTAGGGCACTTTTCCTCATTCACCTTTCGTAGATAGTACATATACTGAAAGACATGAACGACAGATAATAAAATACTCGACCAATAGCCACCAGGATACACTTGTTAGTTGCCAAGTGAAACATTAAAGTCATATATGGCATCTCGAATAAAATCCAAAATGGGGAAACTAAACCCTACCTCAAGAAAGAACAACAAAAGATAAAACCCAAGCCTCCCACTAGTAAAATTAAGTTCAAAAACTTCACTAAGATGATGGGACCCCTCTGGGAAGTTGATGTCATACTTATAATGCTTCTCAAGCAAGCTGTGACACTTGAAAAAAATTCTTTATTTCTCGTTTTGTCGCACTACCTATATAGCTAAGACTAGTGATCGGTTCATCCTCTACCATCAGATTCCTTAATAATGATCCTCTGCTCCTTCATCGTTTCTATTAGTGGAGCAATTTTAGAACAACCGCCACTTCAGCCTTAAGCCCTATAAAATCTCCTATTACCCCTGGCAATCTCTTCTAAAAATCATCAAAATATTCCTAAAAATTAATCAAAAAAATAGGTACCACGGAGAATCCAAAGCAGAAACGCCTCTTGGAAACTAAAGATCACTATAACAATCAAGCAAAAACCCAGAGAACAAAGGAACACAGTTGTAGAAATTTCAAATGTCGAAGAAGAAAAATGGTTCCAAGAAAGAAAAACAGAGAATAGATACGATCACTTCTTAAAATGCATCGTTTCAACAAGCATCTACCATTTAATGATAACTTACCACATGTTTAAAAGGGTCATTGTTCATCATTATCATGATTCCCCAAAACGTAACCCCAAAGCACATTTATGGCAGATTCCCAAAAGTCTTGCTATAACACTTCACTGTTTGACAAGAACCACCATCCACTAAAGAGTTATTTAGCAAGAAGACAATTAAGAACAATTCATCTCAAGAAGGGCCACTTTATAACCCCTTTTCAACTTCAAAGGAAGGAATATTGTTATACCTCCTGCACAAAGGAAGGTTGTGGCAAGCCAAAAATCACCAAATAGATAAACTCTACCAACCAACAATTTTGAAAGGACGTTAGAAACCTCATCTCTCATCCTAACCACTCGACAAATGGAGGGTAACCGATTCTAAGAAGTCAACCACCCGCTCCTCTAAGTTCCTAGCTTCTTGTTTAGAAAGTGATCTTCTCGGTCACTAAACCTTACATGGATTCAACTACTCCTTACCACCGAACTAGAATGAATGGTAGGACTTGTCCTGTCACAGACATCCTTGTCCCACCAAAGATATCCACCTCATGCGTTCCACAATGATGATTAAATGACAAGTTCAACACGTTAACACCATCTTATATTCCTGTGACAGCCCTAATTTGACCCTAGTCAAAAAGTGGTTTTGGGACCACAAAACCGAGTCAAAAAAATAATTAACCGTTATATTCTATGCTTATTATATGTGTAAATGCATGTGTGAAAGTTTCATGCTTTGATTTTGTTATTTGTATGTGAAATTTATTAAATAGGACTTATATGAGATATTTTAGAAATGTGATAGGTTAATTTATAATGGTCTATTAATACATGTTATAAAAAAAATGGACTTGCATGTCAAATTATCCATTTTAGATAGTGGCCGGCCATGTTGTTATTTAATATATAATATGTATTTTCTATTAGCATTATTTTAATTAAATGGATTAAAGATGAATAAAAGAATAAGGGAAATAAAATAATAATGTGTTAGTGGGAGGAGAAACCAAAGTTGGTTCATCTTTGTTCCTCCATTGCCGTAACTAGAAGAGAGAGAAAGAAAATTTTGTTAAAATTTTCATAGCAAGAGATTGCTAGAATAAGCTCAAGAGCAAAGAGGGTCAAAGTTGGATAGGGGAAAAGAGAAAGTAATTGAGTAGCCTTTCCGCAACCGTTCAAATATATCCGAGGTAAGTTTTGAATAGTCATATTTAATACGTAATTGATAATGTCTTGATATATATATATGATAACTATACTGCGATCTATTGATGCTATTTGAATATAGTTGTGTGACAAATAATTTATGTTTAAGGCTTAAAGCCGAATAGACATTAGAAGATAAGTTTGGAAAGTAAAATGAACATATATTCTTATGTATGTTATTGAGCCAAAAGTTATATGAATGGTGCCCATGTTATGCTATTATTCGAATGGAATAAATGAACTATGATTGTGAGATGTTATGTGAATTGAATTCTCTTGCAAATAAGTATGCATGACATTCATGATGTTTATACCGACTTAAGGTCCGCAGCTATGTCTTTGGAATTATATTCGGACTTAAGGTCCGCAGGTATATGTGTTTGGAATTATATCCGCACTTAAGGTCCGTAGGCTATGTGTTTGGAATTATGTCCAAGCTAAAGTCCCGCAGCTTCGAAATGGTATTATACTGGTTTAAATTCTCGCAGCTTGTACCGTAATTGATTTCAAGTTCTAAGACCTGACAGGCTTAATGCCAGTAAGTTAAGTCAGATTACGATATTGAATGTTCGCAGTAAACAATCGTCGAGTAAGTATTATACATTTGAGATGTTCAGGTACGTATTACTTATTCACCGGTGAATTGATTTCGAAGTGAATCATTAGCATCAAAGAAGAATATTTATATAAATATGATTGATGGTATATTTGTATATGAATTATATGTTAAAAATTTATTTATATAATCATGTACATTCAGTCATAGATTTTGTGAATTATTAGTATTAAAGAATGATACTGAAGTGTGGATGAATATTATATCCACGAGTAAAACAATAACCTATTCGGTCAAATGTTATTAATATATGAGATTATTTGATTTAAATGCATCATATGAACTTTATGTAGAAGAAAAGTATGTGCTGAGAAATCTAATTATATGTTTATGTGTATTCGGCCATGAAGCAATTTGAATTGAGAATAAGTCTGATTGAATGAATGTTTCAATTTTCGATAAGTCTTTAATTGTTTGCAATGCTTAAAACTTACTAAGCTTTGAAAGCTTACTCTGTTCTTTATTTCTTTGTTTTATAGATTGTTGATTTTGGCCATCGACTCTGGGATCGTCAGCAGTTCATCACACTATCGATCTTTTTGGTACAGTTATATTTTGGATTCGATATGGCATGTATAGGTTAGGTTGATGATAACGATGTTTTGAAATTGTAAATATTTTGGCCTTACGAAAATGGCGTATAGCTTTAAATATCAGTATGTATTTCAGCTCGATCTCTGTTTATGTTTATTGACAATGTAAATAAATTAATTAAATGTGTAGTTTGATAATACCTCTTAGCCTTAATCTGGCGATCGGATTCGAGTTAGGGGTGTTACATTTTATTGGTATCAGAGCTACGGTTTAGTCGATTTTAGGACTAACGTAGTGTAGATGAGTCTAGCTATACATGCCATATAGTGTTAATACTATAGTGTGATGATTTTTTATAGTTAAAAATGTGTTTTCGTATAGTAATGGATCCCGATCCCAATCGAGCGGTAGCTGATGATGTAAAGAGTGTAACGCCTGCTCCCGCACACGGGACAGTGCCGATGGACTCTCAACCTATTGCAAGCAATCAAAATGACGAGGCTAGAGAAGCCTTTTATAATGTGATGAATGATTGGTTTAACAAATACATTCGAACTAATGCGGCTGCTCCACAACCCCCACTTCTGACAAATACAATCCCTGCACCCACGATACCTCCGTAATTGATCGATGATGAGTTGAATAAGCCCCAGATTGATGTAATTCAAAGCACGGGCTACGAATTTAAAGCTACGATGTGATGATGATGCCAAGCAAGCTGAATTTCGGTTGGACAATACAATTCGAGTACTTGATGAACTATCTTGCGCACCCGATGAATGCCTGAAATGTGTTATATCTTTGTTACGTGATTCTGCCTATTATTGGAGAAATACATTGGTTTCTGTTGTACCTAGAGAGCAGGTGACGTGGGAGTTCTTCCAAACTAAATTTCAGAAAAAGTATATCAGTCAGAAGTTCATCGATCAGAAACAGAAAGAATTTCTTGAACTTAAACAGGGTTTCATGTCAGTTACTGATTATGAACGGAAGTTCGTCAGACTTAGTAGATATGCTTGGGAATGTGTATCGTCTGAGGCTATTATGTGTAAACGCTTTGAGGACGGGTTAAATGAAGATATTAAAATGTTTATTGGTATTCTTGAAATCAGAGAGTTCGTAGTACTTGTTGAGCGAGCTTGCAAAGCCGAGGAGCTTAGTAAAGAGAAAAGAAAAGCTGATGTTGGAGCTGGAGAGTTTCGTAAAAGATCTTCGGGAAAGTCTTTTCAGCAATCATCGAAAAAATTTCGAGATGATTCGGGCCGATCTAAGAACACTTCGGGCTTTTCCATACGAGACCGTGATCGACCTCCTATGAGTACGCGAGCCACTTCAGTTACCAGTGTTGAAAATAATCGTCGAGATAGGACCGAGTACAAGTTTTGTAGAAAATGGCATTCGGGGAGTCATAGATTTCATGATCACTCCTGTTATAGATGCGGATCATCCGACCACTTCATCAAAGACTACCCGAGATTGTCAGAGCAAAATATGAATTAAAGTGGGAAACCGGGTACTACTACAGCTCGAGGTAGACCATCTAGGAATACGGGGAATGCTAGCGGCGGTCAGAAAGGGTCTAGAGATGCTATAACCAGATCCGAGGCTCGTGCTCCTACTAGAGCATATGCTATACGCGCACGCGAGGATGCTTCTTCGCCTGATGTTATTACCGGTACTTTCACTCTCTTTAATACTGATGTGATTGCATTGATTGACCTTGGTTCTACTCATTTATATGTATGTGAGACTTTAGCATCCAGTAAGACTCTACCTGTTGAGTCTACTGAGTTCGTGATTCGAGTGTCGAATCCCTTGGGTCGATATGTGCTAGTCGACAAAGTGTGCAGGAAATGTCCCCTGATAATCCGAGGTTCCTATTTTCTGGCTGATTTGATGCTTTTACCATTTGATGAATTTGATGTTATTCTCGGTATGGATTGGTTGACCGTACATGATGCAGTTATGAATTGCAAAAGAAAGACTATTGATTTGAGATGTGCAAATGATGAGATAATCCGTGTTGAGTCTACTAATTTAAACAGATTACCAGCAGTAATATCCTCGATGTTGGCTCAAAAATATGTAAAAGAGGGGTGTGAAGCATGTCTTACATACGTACTTGATAGTAAAGAGTCAGAAAAGAAACTTGAATCAGTGCCAGTGGTTTGTGAGTATTCGGATGTTTTTTCTGAGGAATTACCAGGATTACCACCTGTTTGAGAGGTAGGGTTTGGCATTGAACTTGTACCTGGGACTACACCAATTTCGATAGCTCCGTATCGTATGGTACCAACCGAATTAAAGGAATTGAAGCTCAGTTGTAAGAATTGACGGATAGAGGTCTCGCTCGACCGAGTTTCTCACCTTGGGGTGCACCAGTATTGTTTGTGAAAAAGAAAGACGGAACCATGAGAATGTGCGTCAACTATCGTCAACTAAATAAAGTGACAATAAAGAACAAATATCCGTTACCGCATATTGATGATTTGTTTGATCAGCTGAAGGGAGCCTCAGTGTTTTCAAAAATAGATTTGAGATCGGGTTATTACCAGTTGAGAGTTCGAGACTCAGATGTGCTTAAAACTGCTTTCAGAACGAGATACGATCACTACGAGTTTTTAGTGATGCTGTTTGGGCTCACTAATGCCCCTGCGGTATTTATGGACTTGATGAATGGGATCTTCAGATAGTATTTAGATCGGTTTGTAGTTGTGTTTATTGACGACATTTTGATCTATTCGCGAGATGAAACTGAACATGCCGAGCACCTGAGATTAGTGTTGCAGATTTTACGGGACAAGCAGTTATATGCTAAGTTCAGTAAATGTGAGTTCTGATTGTGAGAAGTTAACTTTTTGAGGCATGTGGTATCTGCATCGGGTATTCGTGTTGATCCGAGTAAATTATCAGCCATACTTGATTGGAAGCCTCCTAGAAATGTTACTAAAGTTCAGAGCTTTTTGGGACTTGCCAGTTACTACAGGCAGTTTGTAAAGGGTTTCTCGATGATAGCAACACCGATGACAAAGCTGCTTTAGAAAGATATCAAATTTGAGTGGTCGAAAAAGTGTAAGAAAATTTTTGATCAGTTGAAAACTCTTTTGATTGAAGCCCCAGTGTTAGTTCAGCTAGAATTTGGTAAAGAATTTATGATCTACAGTGATGCGTCTCTGAATGGTTTGGGCTGCGTATTAATGCAAGATGGTAGAGTTGTAGCGTATGCTTCGAGACAATTGAAGCCACATGAGAAAAATTATCCGACTCATAATCTCGAGTTAGCTGCTATTGCTTTTGCTTTGAAAATTTAGCGCCATTACTTGTTCGGGGAAAAGTGCCATGTGTATTCCGATCACAAAAGTCTCAAGTACTTGATGACTCAGAGAGATTTGAATTTGAGACAAAGATGTTGGCTAGAGTTATTGAAAGATTACGAGCTTGTCATTGACTATCACCCGGGAAAGGCTAACGTGGTTGCCGATGCTTTAAGTCGCAAGTCACTGTTTGCTTTGCGAGCGATGAATGTATACTTGTCTGTTTCATCCGATAATGTGTTAGTAGCAGAATTAAAAGCCAAACCATTATTGATTCATCAAATATGTGAAACTCAGAAAGTCGATGATGAACTGGTTGCTAAACGAGCTGAATGTGTTTCGAATGTGGATTCAGAGTTTCAAATTGACGACAATGATTGTTTGAGGTTCAGAAGTCGATTGTGTGTTCCAAGAAATTCAGAACTTATTTCGATGATTTTGAGCGAAGCTCATAATAGCCGAATGTCAGTCCATCCTGGTAGCACGAAAATGTACAATGATCTAAAACGTCAGTATTGGTGGCATGGTATGAAACGTGATATATCTGACTTTGTATCGAAATGTATAATTTGTCAACAAGTGAAATTAGAACATCAAGTGCCTTCAGGGTTACTTCAACCGATCATGATACCCGAGTGGAAGTGGGATCGAGTTACGATGGATTTTGTGTCTGGGTTACCATTGTCACCGAGCAAGAAAGATGCGATATGGGTTGTTGTGGATAGATTGACTAAATCAGCTCATTTCATTCCCGTACATACAGATTTCTCACTTGATAAGCTAGCTGAGTTGTATGTCTCTCAGATTGTCAGATTACACAGGGTACCCGTTTCAGTTGTGTCAGATAGAGACCCAAGATTTATATCAAGGTTTTGGAAGAAATTACAAGATTCTCTAGGTACCAAACTACATTTTAGCACCGCGTTTCATCCTCAGACGGACGGTCAATCAGAACGAGTAATCCAGATACTCGAGGATATGTTGAGATGTTGCATCCTTGAGTTTAGTGGTTCATGGGAATAGTATTTGCCTTTGATTGAATTCGCTTACAACAATAGTTTTCAATCAAGCATTAAGATGGCACATTACGAGGCTTTGTACGGTCGTAAATGTCGTACACCGTTGTTTTAGACCAAGCTCAGTGAAAGTAAAATCTTCGGGATTAATTTGATTAAAAATGCTGAACAGAAAATAAAAGTGATCCGTGAAAGTCTGAAAGCAGCTTCAGATCGTCAGAAGTCATATGCAGATTTAAAACGAAAAGACATTGAGTATCAGGTCGGAGACAAAGTATTTCTCAAAGTTTCACCTTGGAAAAAGGTGCTCAGATTTGGTCGTAAGGTCAAATTGAGTCCGAGGTTCATCGGGCCGTATGAAATATCCGAACGAGTTGGACCGGTAGCATACAGATTGATTTTGCCCCCTGAACTTAAAAAGATTCACAATGTTTTTCATGTTTCGATGCTTCGACGTTATAGATCCGATCCATCGAATATAATTAGTCCATCAGAGGTTGAGATTCGATCTGATTTGAGTTACGAAGAAGAACCGAGCCAGTATTTTGGCTCGTGATTTAAAAAACTCTACGAAATAAGAAAATTTCATTAGTGAAAGTACTGTGGCTCAAACACGAGGTGGAAGAAGCTACTTGGGAGCTTGAGGACTCTATGAAAGAACGATATCCTAACTTATTCACCCGTAAGAATTTTCGGGGATGAAAATTTCTAAGGAGGAGAGAGTTGTGACAGCCCTAATTTGACCCTAGTCGGAAAGTGGTTTCGGGACCACAAAATCGAGTCAAAAAAATAATTAACCGTTATATTCTATGCTTATTATATGTGTAAATGCATGTGTGAAAGTTTCATGCTTTGATTTTGTCATTTGTATGTGAAATTTATTAAATAGGACTTATGTGAGACATTTTAGAAATGTGATAGGTTAATTTATAATGTTCTATTAATGCATGTTATAAAAAAAATGGACTTGCATGTCAAATTATCCATTTTAGATAGTAGCCGGCCATGTTGTTATTTAATATATAATATATATTTTCTATTAGCATTGTTTTAATTAAATGGATTAAAGATGAATAAAAGAATAAGGGAAATAAAATAATAATGTGTTAGTGGGAGGAGAAACCAAAGTTGGTTCATCTTTGTTCCTCCATTGCCGTAGCTAGAAGAGAGAAAGAAGAAAATTTTTGTTAAAATTTTCGG
The DNA here is from genome assembly GCA_025698475.1 of Gossypium anomalum. Taxonomy (NCBI): domain Eukaryota; kingdom Viridiplantae; phylum Streptophyta; class Magnoliopsida; order Malvales; family Malvaceae; genus Gossypium; species Gossypium anomalum. The sequence goes on from CM046967.1 coordinate 22,803,269, forward strand.
CTAAGGAGATTGCTAGAATAAGCTCAAGAGCAAAGAGGGTCGAAGTTGGATAGAGGAAAAGAGAAAGTAATTGAGTAGCCTTTCCACAACCGTTCAAGTATATCCGAGGTAAGTTTTGAATAGTCATATTTAATACGTAATTGATAATGTCTTGATATATATATGATAACTATACTGCGATCTATTGATGCTATTTGAATATAGTTGTGTGACAAATAATTTATGTTTAAGGCTTAAAGCCGAATAGACATTAGAAGATAAGTTTGGAAAGTAAAATGAACATATATTCTTATGTATGTTATTGAGCCAAAAGTTATATGAATGGTGCCCATGTTATGCTATTATTCGAATGGAATAAATGAACTATGATTGTGAGATGTTATGTGAATTGAATTCTCTTGCAAATAAGTATGCATGACATTCAATGATGTTTATACCCGGACTTAAGGTCCGCAGGCTATGTGCTGGAATTATATTCGGACTTGGTCCGTAGGCTATGTGCTGGAATTATATCCGGACTTAAGGTCCGCAGGCTATGTGCTGGAATTATGTCCGGGCTAAAGTCCCGCAGCTTCGAGCCGGTATTATACCGGTTTAAATTCCCGCAGCTTGTGCCGCTGTAATTGATTTCAAGTTCTAAGACTGGCGACAGCTTAACGCCATGAAGTTAAGTCGATTACGATATTGAATGTTCGCATAAAACCATCGTCGAGTAACTATTATACATTTAAGATGTTCAGTACGACATTTACTCACCGGTGAATTGATTTCGAAGTGAATCATTAGCATCAAAGAAGAATATTTATATAAATATGATTGATGGTATATTTTTATATGAATTATATGTTAAAAATTTCTTTATATACTCATGTACATCCAGTCATAGATTTTGTGAATTATTAGTATTTAAGAATGATACTGAAGTGTGGATGAATATTATATCCACGAGTAAAACAATAACCTATTCGGTCAAATGTTATTAATATATGAGATTATTTGATTTAAATGCATCATATGAACTTTATGTTGAAGAAAAGTATGTGCTGAGAAATCTAAGTATATGTTTATGTGTATTCGGCCATGAAGCAATTTGAATTGAGAATAAGTCTGATTGAATGAATGTTTCGATTTTCGATAAGTCTTTAATTGTTTGTAATGCTTAAAACTTACTAAGCTTTGAAAGCTTACTCTGTTCTTTATTTCTTTGTTTTATAGATTGTTGATTTTGGCCACCGACTCGAGGATCGTCAGCAGTTCATCACACTATCGATCTTTTTGGTACAGTTATATTTTGGATTCGATATGGCATGTATAGGTTAAGCTGATGATAACGATGTTTTGAAATTGTAAATATTTTGGCCTTACAAAAATGGCGTATAGCTTTAAATATCAGTATGTATTTTAGCTCGACCTCTGTTTATGTTTATTGACAATGTGAATAAATTAATTAAATGTGTAGTTCGATAATACCTCTTAGCCTTAATCCGGCGATCGGATTCTGGTTAGGGGTGTTACACGGAACCCCACCTATAAATACCCCCAAGAATCCCGCCTATGAATACCCCCAAGAATGATGGAAAGGGGATCAACTTTCAAGCATACAAAGCCTACACCTTGTCAACCTACTCTAGGAGCTTAGACTCTATACTCTTTTCACCACCACTCTTTATAACATTTGACTTTCCGCCTCGACTGGATGAATCGACCTCCACAACCACCATTGCTCCCTCCTCATTACTCTTCCTTTATTGTACCACTGTATCAACAAAAGTTAGGATGATTTATTTGTCTATTCCAATTCAATTTAAATAAATAATAATGATTTAAATTTAAATTTAATTATAAAAATATTAATAATAAAATATTTTAATATTTATTATATTGACACTAAAACTAAAGTTAGACCAAATTCAAGTTTAAGTTTGTAAATTTATTATAACCCAACTCAACCCGACTCATGGGCACATATGTATGACAAACAAAGCTTAGGACTTCTCATTTTGAATTAACTCTGAAAGTGCATTCTCCATTAAGGTGAAAAAATAACGAAGAATACTTGATTTTTTAAATTAAAAGTGCGATCTTTTTTACCTAAAACCAAAAGTTGGAGTTAATTTTTATTTTATATATCACTGTATTAAATTATTTAATATCACATAATTTAGCTAATCTTTTACTTTCTACTATATATCATATTTGAAAATAACATTTCACCCTTCAATTGCAATTGTTAACAGCGATACAAAACACTAACAAACAATCTATTTTTTAAATACATTTAAAAAATATACTTATGAAAAATACTTCTCAACTACAACCTCTTCATTGACCCACATGAAGGATCTTGATATTGAAAGAGCTTTGCTTTCCCATTGTCAAAGCTTTTTGCAGTTATTACTTTCCTCATTTCATGTAGTTCCAAAGCCCCACCAAACATGAATATTTTAGCTGTGTTTTAGTTGGAAGTTGAGTCCTTAATTGTTATACAAAAAGAAACTTTGCTCTCAATCATTTTCTTTGGTATTTGATTGCGTAATATAGCTACTACAATCAATGAATCTTCATCAAAAGTTGAGGTTATGCAAGAAAAAATATAGTCCAAATTGTTAGTCACTACCTTAATTTTAACGTGGTGAAAGAAATAGAATAGATCTTAATTAAACTTGTTAAAAAAAATTAACAACATAAGATGAACATTAAACCATTTTGAACAGAAAAAGTAGTAGCTTTTTTGGGGGGCTTGTCTTTGAGGATCGATCCCTCCTCTATGGTTCCATGAACTTGTTTTCGCCACTGAGTTTTGTGGTACAATCCGATGACTGAAAAGGAAGATAGTTATTTCCCCCATTTCACCGTTGACAAATAATGGCAGAGCTGAGCTTCCCCGCCTCACGAGGCACCAGCTGACCTTGCGCCATCACCAACGATTTATAGATCTCGACGATCATTTTCTCATCGTACTCCTTAACCGGACGCTTCCCCAAGGCTGCAATCCCATGATGGTCCCCCATAGCTCCACCGTAGCCGGTACTAACCATCCGGGAGTTAGCCAACCCCAGCATCATTTTCACGTACGCATCACGTAGCCAAACAAAGAACTTCTTGGGCGAAGGTAATCTCAGCTTCGCTTTCACCCTTATCTTCCAGAATCGCCTCCGCCGCGACGACCCAAGCTCCACCTTGCTCCGCCGTCCTCCTCCTTTCGTACCATTTAGCTTGATGTAGCCTCTCCTCTGCCAGTACCCTTTCAAATTATTGTACATGGTCGCTGAAATACCTTCCATCACTGTTTCTTAAGAATTTTCTTTTCAATGGAAAGAGAAGAAAAGAAAAAGGAAGTGGGGTGGAGATTGAAGAAGATACGAATACATATATACATATACACACATATATGTATTAAATATAAATTAGTGTAGTAAATAATTAAAGAGGAGAAATTTATAGATATATAGAGTAGAGAGGGAGAGGGTGGGGGTGATAAATGAGAGAGATGCAAATGAATTAAATATATGTAGCAGTGCCAACATTTTCTTACAGGGTGTCCCCCTGTCAATATTAAATGTGTGTTGCCATTCCACGTACCACGTTATAGCCGTCTGATCGTTGATCAGAGTTCGTGGGGCTTCAACTCTTATTGGTAATTTGGGAAGTATTATATATTAATTAAACTCACTCACGTTCTTTTGAGATAAAGATTGATATATGTTTCAACAACTTCAGCTTTTTATCAGCTTATAAAAATCAAATCATGTAATGGGGATGAAGGGAATTCCGTTTTCAGATTGTAGGTAGGTTTTCCAATTCCAAGGTGAGAAAGAATGAACTACCTAGCTACACCTAGCATTTGGATTAACAAGTTTTTATATATGATATTGGTGATGGAAGTTGGTGAAGGTTATTTCTTGGTATAGTTTGAAAGAGTTTGGAAATGTTTTAGAGTAAGCTGATGAATGGACTTGATGTGGATCATGTTCTTATAAGTAGATCAAGTAGCTGAATCATGGTAAGTTTGTTTGCACATTTATTTGAATGTGATTGGATAGTTCATTGTTTGATTATAGAGCTGTCGTGTGGGTACGATGTTATTAGGAGTATCGCCAATGTATTAAGCATGTAGAACACAGAACACAAATGTGGGTATGATTGATTGCATATATCTCTTAAAGCTCAATTTTGACAAGGCCATGCATATTAATGGTGCTAATGGCATATCATTCATTTGTTTACGGATTGAATTTCTTCTAGAAACAAGAAATGATTAAGCAAAGATGAATTAAATATTTAATGAGAACACATGGATGATTGGGCGGTGGCTTTGATATCTGAATAAATTACGCGAAAAAGGGCAGACTTTAAGCAATTATTCAAGCAAGTCAAATCTTGCACATGTATATACCTTGGACCTGTCATGGAGATCATTTCCTACTAGGGTTTTATATTTTCGGAAAATATTAAACACTTAAAAGGTTAATTTAACAGTAAAATAATGTTGCAGCTGAGAACTGCAGTTAAAAATATATTTGAAAAGCAATGAGCCACCAGTTCTTAGTTTGTATTCCATAGATATGGGAACATCATACATTTGATCTGTTAACTGAAGTTTCTTCAAATGTAGACAAACATTTGGAAATTGGGAGTGAAAAGGATGATTCAAATTCGATTAGAAAAAATCGATTTTATTTTTTCAGTCTATTCGAGTTATTTAATTTTTTTTATCAAAATAAATAAGTAATTTAATTTTTCGAGTTTACAATTCAAATAATAAATTAATATAAATAACCCTGTCCTTGAAAGTTTAGGAAATCCATATTGATCCTTTTCAAAAAATTCAAAATAATCTTCAAAAATTTTGAATATTTATAAATATTTTTTCCAAAAATATATAAAAGCAGAAAAAATAAAAATTATTAAGAAATCTTAAAAATATATAAAATATAAAATTATAGTTTTAAAAAATATTTAAAATGATAAATTTAAAATGTTAAACAAATAAATTATTAAATCAAATGTATCATACTACTTTAATTAATTAAAATTTTATTCGAAAGTTTTTAAATTAAATTAAAAAAATTATTTACTCGATTAAACCATTGATTTATTCAATTAAAGAGTATCTTTACAGGATTGGGGTGTGTTGGAAACTGTTAGGTATTCTGCCAAAGCCGTCGTTTATTTGGACGGTGATGATTGGGTCATAAGACAATAGCCGGATGGTTTTGAAGTAGTAATGCCTAAGCTATTAGAATAGCTTGGCCAGCAGAATTCTCTTCTTCATGCTGGCTTGTTAGGCTGAGGACCGTGCTTAATTTAGAGCTAAGCCACCTCCAACATCTCATATAATTTATTGAGGGGATTTTGATAGATTAAAAAGAGTACGTGAAGTGTGGTTTGTTAAAAGATGAAAAAATTTCAACAGGTATAGTATTGGATTCGGGTATTTGTGTTTAAATTTATTTTAAAATTTTGTCTCTCGATTTTATAAAGAGTATGAAGAGATAGTAAGTTTACAAAGCGAGAGCACTTCCATTCACCAAGGAAATTTCTACATATGCTCTTGTTAAGATTTAAACCGATATCCTTATATGGCATTTGTGAGTAAAGAGGGTATTGAGTCATTTTGTGAACCTGCTCCGGTTATTAGCAAAATTGAGAGTCAAAACTCGATGATAAAATCTCACATAGTCACCTCAAATCCAATACCTGTTGAGGGGATCCGTCCGCCCTCAGCAAACAACAATTCATGGATTTCTCCTCGAATGATCAAAATTTTCTCAACACAAATAAATCACTACCAAGTATTGAGTGTAGCGGTATGGTAAATCGTACTCTTAAAGAAAGAAACCAAATTCTAACTTAAGAGACAATATTATTAAAAGAGAATTATAAACCCCAAATATGAATTGATTTGAAAAATACCAAAAAAGGAAAAAAAGAAAAGGTGATACGGGAGATTATGGGACGTAATCACAATTGATGTAAGGTTGGAGCAATGTTCAATCCATTTACTGTCTAAATATGAATACCTAGAATTGTTGTTGTGAGCCGCCAGTCCGTGGTGTTTTATGGAGACGTTGGTCTTATATTTTGCCCACTTATTTAGTGAAAACAATCAAACAAATGTCAATTAATTTACAGACAATGCTCGAGTATTTAATTGACATCCCCCTCCAAGTAAGCTGAATTGGGCAATCAACGGAAAGGGTAATCCCCTTTTGCCCTCATCATTTAATATTAATACATATATTGAAACTAGGGGTGAGTATTCGATCGAGTTGAGTTGAATCGAGTCAAAAAATTTCGAGTTAGTAGAGTTAACGAATCCTATTTTAATAACCGAACTCAATTTGAATTTTTTTCTGAATCGAGTCAAAAAATTTCTAGTCGAGTCGAGTCGAATTAACGAATCTTATTATTTATGCTCAATGTTCCGTTTACATAGATCGATTATTTTACTAGTAGACAAAGTACAAGCTTTTAAATTAATTTTGAATAAAGGAAAAAAAGGAGAGTGGGGTAATTCTAGAAGAAAAGTAAGACTAATGGGTAAACATTTATCAAAACAATGTAGCTTTGCAACTTGATTTTTTTACTTTTAACTTTAGAAAAGGTAAACATTTATCAAAGCGACATAGTTTTGCCTTTTTCTTATTTGGATTTTCGGATAACTAAAATTAGGGGTGAGCGTTCGATCAAATCGAGTGAAACCGTTTGAGTTAAATTAAAAAAATTAATAATGTTAAATTAAAATCTTGTACAATATAACTATTTCCATGTTAGAACACATAAATCTGAAACAATATATATTTGAAATTTTTTTAAAGCAAAATAATAAAAAATAAAATATTTTAGTATGATAAACTTGAATCATTAATCCTTTATTTTAATTTCATAATTATAATTTTATTAATTTATTTATTTTCTTAAAAAATTTATAATTTTTTTAAAAATAAAAATTTTAAAATTTTTATAAATATTTTGAATTTTAAATTTTTTTTTTAATTTTGAAAATTATTTTGATTTTTTGTTAAGAGAGACCAATTTGCTCATTTTCAAAATTGACAGGGATCAAAATGGTATTTGTCCTAGTCAGTTGTTCAAATTATTCGAGTTATTTGAATTGTAAAAATTCAAATCGACTAGAACTCAAAATCCTAAATTTCTTATTCGAGTTGACTCGAATAATTCAAATAATTTGATTCGATTAACTCGAAATTTAAAAAAAATTTTAATTTTTTCGAATCGAATCGAATTTTGCTCACCCCTATTGAAACAATCTCTGATCATATATGATATTTTTGACACAATACCTAAAACTATCCATAAGCCCTCCCCAACCCATAAATAGGAGGATAATACGCTTCAGCGCACTCGAACCCACATCCTCCTACATTGACAACAATAACCATGTCAATCGAGTTAAGACTTAAATGACTAACATCAATATATTTTTTAATCAATATAAATATAACTTTTAACATTTTAATACAAATATAATTTTTATAATTCATAATCATTTTAATTTATAATATATTATTTAAATGAATATAATTTCAATCTTTTTTATTTTTTATCATAAATTTACTTATTTTGATCTAATATCATTAATAATCATTTTATACTTTCACTTCACTTCTATCATTGTGATTGAATCTAAATACATGTATCACTGTTGATTTTAATCTCACTACCACCCTACATCTAAATCAAACCTTGAAAAAGAAAACTTTTTAGGCCATCACATGCCTCACCGAAGCCAAAATCTCAAATGCTCCCATATCTATATGCCACATTAATTTTGTAAATCCCATCAAAATTCACGTATGCATGTGCAATAATAACAGCATCATTTAAACTTAATACTTTAGGGTTTAGTCATATGAATCAGTGCCTTGCATTAATAAACCATGTTTCTTGATAAAATTAATTAATTAACTAATCCCCAAGTCTCCTGAATCTGGGAGTCCATTCCACCTTGGTCATTTCTATGCAATTTCAGCTAGAAACTTCGGCATTGGTAATAAATTTTGGAGTATATAACTTCAAGTTATAGTTTATTGGTTATTTTCTTTTAGAAACTATTTGAGCTTGAATCGTTGATATAATAGGTGTGGTGCTGTGTGCTGGCAGTAATTACTTTTAAAAGTTGTCTTAGTTAAAATCATTGATATAATACCTGTTATGATGTGTGTTGGCACTAATTTACTTCAATAAGTGAAGTATGAGTTGTAAAGAAAGACACATGGGTTATACTGAGGTTGAACAACTTGTGTTATGTATTTATAATCATCAATCTGAGAATTAGATAAGGTTTGGATCGTCTACCCGTAATCCAGTTAAGTCCTACTGGATGGATACGCACAAGTTTTACAGTAAGAAGTCAGCAACGGGAGCTTGTTGTCTTAGCTCACACATGCCACGGAGTACTCACAAGGGAAACCCGCGGTCTTAGCTCACATATATCCAAACAGTTCACATGTGGAGGCCACAAAGTCTAACAAGCAACCTAGAACAATACACGTGTCCTGTATGCATAGAATCTATTAAAAATGTCAATTCCATAAATAATAATCATGTATATAAATATTTGATTTTCCTTTTTAATAAGAAAAAATTAATCGACATATTGCAATATGGAGTATTGACAAGCAGAAATGATTCACATGGAAAATTATATATTCATTTTTTTCAACAGATTACAAGGAAGAGATTAAAGATAAAAGCAAAAACTACTACAACCAACATTTCTTAATATGATGAAATCAACCTTATTTTTCATGACCTAGCTAGTGATTGAAGTTGATTATTATCTGCCATTGTAGAAATTTGGTAACCCTTAGAAGAAGCCGAAAGTGACCGACAGCAATAGAAGAACGATGGGAACGAAAAGCTTCAGTTCCAAATGTCTGGAGCAACCAGCCCAATGATATGAAGGTGGAGGGAAGTAAGGAGCCGCGCCGTTGGGCGGAGAATAAACACTGCCACCTACAAACTGTGGAGGAGGAGGTCCTGAAGTTGATGGAACCTGACATACGTTGCAAGGTGGTGGAGGGCATCCGGGGCACGGTGGAGGGCATAAGTTGCATGGAGGACATGCAGGACACATCGGGGGTGCTGGTGGCAGTGGCGGCGGATAAGAAGGTGGAGCAGGAGGTGGTGGACACTCAATTACCACAGGAGGGGATGGTGGTGGCGGTGGGAGAACAACAGGTGTGCAAGTATCGCATTTGATTTCACCTTGGGATGATGTTGTTGTTATGGTAGGTGATATTGCAGCCAAAGGGAATGCGAGACGCAAAATGAAACCAGCAATTACCAGTAGCAGTTGCATGGGATAAATCGACGCCATATTTGGAACTCTTTCACCTAATAAAAGCTTAGAAGGTAGGGTTAAATGTTAAGGTATATGAAGAAGGAAGGGAAGTGATATGGAGAAGAAGATAGAGGAAAAAGAAATACATGTGCATTGGTGACCGCAGCATTGTTTCGTATTTTATCTTCTATGGCGCCATTATAAAAACAAGTATTAACTTTTACAAAAATAAAAAATAATAATAAATTGGGTAAAAAAACAAAATGTTGTATCCTTCTATTTATTATAGTAGAATTTTACTATATATTAACAGATAATTTCATAATTTATGAGAAAAATTGAATTGTAATTTTTCTATTATAGAAGGACTAAAATCTTTACCTACTTCCTTAGATTCAAATTCGACTTGTAAATTTTATAGTTCGAATCTTACTCGTAATTCCATATATTAACCCATGTAATGACCTGATGGTTAAGAGTGTTCACTATCTCAAGTGTGGTCTGGGTTCGAATTGTGCTAGTCGTGTTAATTGTTGGGTTTTGCCCTATTATTGTAATTCACCAAAACAAAAACAAAATCAAGAATAAAAAAATTGTGATAGTGATTAAGAAGCATGAATGTAATAAAGATAGAATTTTAGAATGAATGGTAGGTTTGGATGAGTGGTGCATTTAACTATGGTCAGTGTAAAAATAATAGTGACGGTGAGATTAAATATTGTAGCGATACTGTAGCGTGAAATAAAAAATAAACTAAACGTATCGCACCACACCCCACCCAATCGCCCATTCAAACAAAGTATTTTGTTAGAACTTTGCTTAATTGAATAGAATGCAATATTTACAGCTCTTTAGGGTTTACTCTCCTTTACATATTCTAAACCTAAAAGTATAGTTTTTGAAAGAAAACAAAATGTTAACTTTGCAACAAACAAATTATAGGAAAGAACAAAATTAAATGATGGACCACTCTAATTGGTGGCTACGTACCATAACTTAATCTTTATTACCATGGCATAACATGATACAACTCAGCCACCGACAAGACATAATTAGTTAAAAGAGAAACACTATTGTGGGGGTTCTGTTTTAAATTTATAAGGTGTCGGTGAATATCAGCATTCCCCTCCATTGTACTTCTTATGAGATAATGATTAACTATGTTATTAGGGATTGAGTGTTATCTCAATTAATATCCTTATTATAATAAGGTTTAATAATTAATTTAGTACTGACACTATTTTTTAATTATAATATTGTGTTATTTCACAAACTATATTTGAAAATAACAATATTAATTTTTTAGTCTTTACTTTATGATTTAAAGTTGATTTGATGAAAATTCATAATTAATTTATAATATTAGTTATTAACTTTCATTAAATCAACCCTAAATATAACAAGTAGAATTTCAATGGCGTCGTAAAATTCAATTGTGGGGGCAAAATTCATTAAATCGAGTTATCTAAAAGTTTGGATCGAATAATTATGAATCAAATACATGTTAATTAAGAAATGAAATTAGTTAGTGATTAAGTGAGTAAGATATTGAGTATTTAGTATAGGGACTAAATTAAAATAAGTGAATAAATAAGAGATTTGATTTGAGCTTTGCCGTAGGTCCTGTTTTCCATGTCTTAATATGCAAATATCCCATAATTAAAATAAATTTAGCGGATTGAAACAAACTTAGCCGTTGGATTCCATTATATGTTTATTAACCATTGATTATTAATAGATTTAATCAAATTAAGTTTAATAGACAAATTGTTAATGAGAAAAGAATTGTATGAAACAGTGACGCTACATTATTTGTATCCTTTTTTCAATAGTTCAATGCAGTATCAAGATTTTCATCTTGAAAAAAATTAAATCCAAATAAAAATATTAAAATTAAGAATGAAATTACTATGTGGCATTAAACTATTAGAAAAGGATAATATCACTGTTTCATACCATCCTAGAGAGATGACTTGATAAATTAAGATCGTATCCATTATGTATGGATATGTATAAAAATTTTGGATAAATAAATGGATTAATATAATAATTGTTCATTGAACTATGTGATTAAGTACTAAATTAGCTTGAATTGCTTCGCAACGTATTGTAACATCACACATTCAGATCTAACAACCATATTGAATATTGAGGTGTCACATTTAACTTTGAATTAAATCAAATTTATCACGCTGTATTTAAAATATAACAAATACCACATTAAAAAAAGAGAATCAAACTCGAACACCAAATGATATATTAAACTTTATAATAATTAGGAGATTATAAATTCTAGTATGTACTGTATTTTTATACCCTAAGATTAAATTTACTTAAAGTTGTAATTTAAAAAAAAAAAAAAAAAGACTACTACTTAAAAGTGTAGGTCGAAATATGAAGAATATGATTATCTCTTATATCTTTTATGTTTCAAATAGCAGCCATTAATATTATATTTGTTTGATACAAAATCTAGTATACCCTAGCACTAAATATACATTTATTAGAAAAGATGGAAGAAAAAAAGCATAAACATATCAATAAATATTGGGTGTAGTGGTAAAGTAAATTGTACTCATAAAGAAGAACGTAAATTTAAATCATGAATATAATAATATTGAAAAGAATAACCATAAATTCGAACATAAACAATAAAATAAATATGAATTAAAAAAAAAGATGTCCAAAATTTTGTTTGTATATAGAATTGGAGATTTCTTTTAAAGTTCACAATAGATGGTATCGTGGTTTCTTCACCCATCTCTAAGATGTTCCTTTTTTTTTTTTAAATTGAAAAGCGAATTTTTTTAATCTTAGTCTTTTCTTTCCGTTGCTCACAGTTTAACATTTGTCTCCACTGGTGTTGAGATTTACTTATAATTCTGCATTGATTTGTTATAGTTTAATAAATTAAATTAGACTCTTTAATACACTCGAGGAGCTTATTCTTAAGTAATTTAAATAATTTTATTTATTTTTGTCGATTTTTAGATTTAAGCATTAATAAACATTTTTGTTTAGTTTTACACCCTTTTGAAACCTAAATTGGCCAAACGTGTCATGAGGAACCTAGCAATGTGATTAAGTTGGTTTAGGGAGACAATAAGAGCTCAAAATTGAGAAGAACGTCATTCAAAGTGGGTATCGCGACATCGATACCATGAAAGTCGTGATATCCCTGAAGGTACTGAAGTAAGGAAATTGAGTCAAGCTCCAATGATATCGCAAAATTGAGAAGTGGGTATCGTGACACTGAAGCCTGGTGTCACGATATCATTGCTTGATGGGAGAAAATTTACTGCAAAAGTAGTTTTTATCCAACACCAACCTCAATTAAAATATAGCGCCCAGGGGCATTCTGGTAACATTTTGAGTTATAATCATAGGTTAAAAGTCTCTTTTGACTAAGAACAAAAGAGAGGTTGTTATCTTTACTTTTCTATAATTTTTTTTAACTTTCAAGTTATCATCTTCTTTATTTTTCTAGGGTTTAGTTTCAAACTTTTCTAGTATTTAGTTGTGTTAGTTGGTAGTTAGTTTTTACAGTAGCTTGATCTTAATTGTTAATTAGTCCTTGAAACTTTTTTGTATTTTCATTTTAATCTATAACATTTAATATAGCTTAACTTCATTTTCTTTTCTTTTTTTTAGTTAAAAATCTAACCTTTCATGATATTTTACACCCACATTATTATCATCTTCATTCTCCTCAAGCAACCATCAAGAAATTAATAAGCTTGTTCAACCCCATTCCCTATACTTATTTTAATGTATGTTATGAATGTATGTAAGGTTATTGCTTGTATGGAAATGCTGATGTGTAACTAAACTTATGGTAGTTGGTTAATAGAAATGTTGCTTGATTAGTTTTTGTATAGGGCATATATCGTAAAAACTAGACCAAATCAAATAAATTTCAAAACTTGAAATTAGGTGAGGAGATCTTATTGAACACCAAGTTCATTGTCCTAGGTTAGTTTGGGAAGGTCAAAAGATAAATCAGATTAAATCATCTAATTTGATAAAGTGGTAACCAAGAAATAAAACTAAAACAATTAAAAAGTTCAATTTTTTAATCCCTAATCCAAAGACTAATTAGCAACATGAAAACCAACCCGTTGTTCTTGTCTATTGAATTGTTAATTATCAATTAGAGTTATGAATTGATGTAATATAAGACTTAACAAGTAGTAGTTAAGCTTTTTAGCTTCATGCTCGTTTCTTAATAATCACTTAACTCTCGAACTCTTTTGGATTTGGTCCTTAAAATATTCAGGTGTTCCATTATAAGACTATAGGTATTACAACTCGACTTGTCATACTTGTAATACACCACCATATTATAATTATTTTTGAATTGCTTCATAACCCCTGTACACGTACGCCTACTAGTTCATGCATCCCATATTTTATTTACATTATCTTGCATGTTTTTGCGGACCTAGGAACAAACCTCCCTTATTTGTTCTATCTTAAGCCCAAAGAAATGCTTCAATTCTCAGAGTTCTTTGGTCTAAAATATTGTTGAAAGATTAACTTGTATCTGATAAATCTCAATCCATCATTTCCAATGATAATAAGATCATCCACGTAGAGAAATGCTATTGATATTCTTCCATCACGAGCTTTCACGAATAGGCTTGAGTCTGCTGGTGCTGTTGATTAACCACTTTGCACAAAAAATCTGCTAACTTACTATACTAGGCTCTCGGTGCATGTTTTAATCCATAGAGTACTTTCTTTAGTTTACACACATACTTGGGGTGATTCTTACTTTCGAATCCCCTTGGTTGTTGCATATGGTCTTTATATAGAATACCGAAGTCTCCAAGACCTAAATGGTTATGATTGAGGAGCCACAGCTAGAAATGCTCTAACAATGGTAGAGAATAATTCGATCAACTATCAAAATGACTGGATAATTAACTCTGATTGCTTTAATCATAACACTGGAGATAACAAATGAAGAAGAATTGTGGTTACTGCCAACTATTCTAAGCTATGAGGTTACAAAATATGCATCATGTATTAGAAATGAAGAAAAATCTGTTACAATATCACAACTCATATCAGATAGAAGTTATGTAGTTTTCAGGCCTGACGACGTCAGAAATAAAAACTCACCAATACACCAATCGTGGAAAGAAGGCAATTGAAGTCAATCTACACAATGTCCACATAATCAACTTGAAAAATGTAAGGCACACAAGGCTTGATCACATGAGTTATGTAAAACTAAAGTCGATGCTGTAGTTTGTGTCGATTGTCAATATGGAAAGACACATTAACTACCCTACAGTGAGTCAAGCTTTTGAGCCGAATTACTATTAAAATAGGTACACTCAAACGTGTTTGGACTAGTAAAGCAGCCATCAATTAATGGTTTTGAGTACATGATCACTTTTATTGATGATTTTTTTAGATATGTATGGATGGATTTCATGAAAAAAAAACTCAAAAGTTTTAATGAAGTTTAAAGCAATTAAAGACATGGTCGAAAAGGAACTTGATCGAAATTTACGATGCCTTTATACAGATGACGTCTAAAGAATATGCGAAGATAGCCACCATGTCAGACGACCCCACAAAAAATGTAATTGTAGAGTAGAAGAACCGACACTTGACAGACATACCAAAGCATGTTACATACAAAGAATGCGCCACTACGATTTTGAGTAGAGTATACGAAAGTAACTGCTGATGTTATCGATCCACTGCCACAGGCAAAGCTTAATTTCATGACACCATACAAAAAACTTGGGAAAATCAAGTCTACGGTTGTATGGGCTACGTATTTGTGCCTAACCAAAGTTCGATAAGAAGGCAATCGAATACATAGCCGTGAGCTATGATACTCAAAGAAATGGTTGAAAGTGTCGTGATCCAACCACTGAACGATGTTATACATCTAAAAGTGTCGTGAGCTATGATACTCAATGAGGCGTCATCCAATATTCTCCTTTCAAAACACCATAAATTACCTTCTTTCAAAAAAAAGAAAACCATAAATTACGATTGCAGCGTTAGCTTTTACAGAGTTTTTTGGAGGCAACAACGCCATTAGCTTCATTTATTTACCCTTTCTTGGGCTTCACTTGCAAATCAAAACCATTCACCACGGAGTTCTCTGAGTCTCCTAGAATGCGGAGCCTCTGGAATGCCACGCATCGCGTTTTCCTTCCAAATCCTCGTAGCCCTCAACAGCGTCTCTTCAGCCGTCTCTAGCTGCTCCGCCCTCCACCCTATCCTCTCTCCCTTACTCTGTTCCGTTTCCGATGCTGTCCCGTCCGTCGCTCTAGTGATCGGCTTCCGAGTATCCGCCACCTCTATCTCCGACAACGGGGAAGCCTTGTGATGCTTAAAATACTCCTTGTCATCCATCGTTTCCTCTCTTTTTCCCCTTTCCTCCTTCCCTTTACTCTCCGACAAAGGCGTACCGTCCATCCCCACGCAGCTCACGTCGTCCAGTGCTGCACCGCTAGTAGCCGTACGCCTTTGTTGAACGTTGGGTTCCAAAGGATGATTCACTGGCGAACTCTTCAGCCTCGGAGAAGATTCATACGGCAGCTTGGGTTGTTTTACCGGATCCGTTTCGGAGCCGGGTTTGGGTTCTTTCTCTCCATGGTCATCTGGATGATTTTCTATACCCTGCAACGTAAAATTTTTTTTAAAAAAAAAAAAGGTTGTCACTTTTAACAAATCAATACAAAGCACAAAGCAAAAAAAAAAAAAAAAAAAATAAAATCTTTGATACCTGAGGTTCACCCCTGTGAACATCAGGTCCAGCTTCAAGTTCTCCAGAGTGAATAGTAGGGTCAGCTGTTCTTCCTTTAATGGCTGCTCCAGAGGCAAATCTTAGGAACTGACCCTGTTTTTGGGCTGCAAACACTGCCAAATACGATCTTGATGATGCTGTTGCCAATCTAAATTGCATCATTGCCTTGTTTTGTCTTGGTTTATGGTGTGTGGTTTCTTTGTTTGGTCGAGTAAGAAAGGGAACACACTTGAGATTTTAGATTAGGAAATGGACAGAGGTGGACGAAGAAAAGAGATGGATTAAGACAAGAATTTTGTGAAGACACGTGTACGAATGAATTGAGGTGGCATCTATTTATAATGCCTCGTGGCGTGGTTTTGGTGTTGGTGCCAGAGGCACCTAGAAGCATGGGGAACTTCCCTCTGCCTGCTTGGAATTTGCTTTAAACTTCGAGAACTTGAAACAGCAAAAGCCAAAACTTTCTTTTATCTTTGGTCATCTTCACTTATCCAGGCTACCCTAGAATTAGGGTTCCCAAAAAAGGAAAAAATAATCCGATTTTGATGGGTTTCAATTTGATAAAATCGGATTTTTTTTAAAAATCGAGAATTAAAGAAAAAGCCAAAATCAAGTGCAATTTAGAAATTTATATATATATTGTAGGCACTGGTACAACCAGCAAGTTTTAGAAAAGAAGGCAAAAGACGAAGCAATAAGCAAATATATATACCTTATATTAACATATTATGGATTACATCAGATGCAATAACAATCGGGGTTTTGGGTTTTTTTTAAATATTCTCCTAAGCCTTAAACAGGTCCTAAGCACAGTTAATAGCCAGTAGATAAAGCCATTAAAAGAAAAGCTGCTTGTTCTTCCTCTCTAAGCTTCATCTTCCATTTCTGGTCTTCCACTATTTGATGCACCTTCATATCTCTTCCCTGTATTTTGATCCCAATTGGACCAACATCATCAATTCCAGTTTTAGTTTTATATTTTTCTGTTATGTTCCTACAGTCACTGTTCAACCCAAGAAGTGCTGCCCTCTTTTTCTTTCTGAGCCTAATCCCACATGCATTGCAAAGAGACTGCATGTTTGTAAATGAAGCAACAAAAACACAAAAAGTCAGTCACAGCAAACACCAAAATTCTATACATATTATGGTTGTAAAATGAGTTTTTTTTACCTTAGGACCAGCAGGACCACCTCTCCAAAGTGGGGTTTTAGTGGTTTTACAATCTACACATCTTTTGTTTTCCTCCTTCAATTGTCTCTGATGTAAAATATGCATCTTAAATAGGTTTGATCAAAGGAAGGTGAAGGTGGAATTGGAATTGGAATTGGAATTGGAATTGGAGGGTTTACGGCAGGGGAGAAGCAGAGCAAAACAGGGGATAAAAAAAAAACAGAGAAAGTTGCAAATGTTATACAAAGTCTACAACTAATGATTGCTTCAAGGATTTTATAGAAATCATATACACTAAAAATGACCACCTGTTAAAGTATTTGGGTTTATCCTTAAACTTTTTACGAATGAAATGTTGACATTTTTACTATAGATTTTATGTTAAAATAAACTTTTAATTTTATGTGTACATATATTTATTACGCAAATTATGCGTAATATTTTTATATATTAGAAAAATTTTCATGGAGGGCTCAAGCATAATACTTTGAGGTGAGGGGCTGATGGCAGAGTATAACATAATCACATAGCATCAACCATAATGATACATTCTTCAATAAATTGTAGCTTATTAACCAGATGTTCACTTTCGTCAATAATAACTCTCGTGCCCTAAAAAAATAGATGGGTTAAAAGACATTTATACTATAAGGTCTGCCATTATCAATCTCAAGATCACTTTCCTAAGCTAAACTCCTAAAAGAAACACATTTTTAGTGACTGTAACACTGTTTTTTTCACTCAAAAGAAAATTATGGTTTAAGCTTGTAATGTCTTGAATCAAATTCATTCCTCAGTTTCTGTTTCTTGCCAAGGTTGGAACAAACATCAGCTAAGAAAGCAAAACAAAAGCCCATGAAGCGCATTAGCCATAATAATATCAACATTGCCCAGTCCTTGAATTTCATCTTTGGAAAGTGGCTTCTATCTGAGATGAGCAGTGCCCTGTATACAGCTTCGGTCAAGGCATAGGCTGAAACTGGATCAGATTCTTCTACTGGGAATCCATATTCATTGAGGCATAGTATGTCGTAAACTCCATTAGTCTCCGATATTTCGAGATGTTCGCATATCTTCATCCTGCCATCGATCCTCTCCTCAGTCGATAACAAATCACCATGTGTTAAGATCAATAGAGGGTTCTCATCTGCAGCCACACATAGTTTGGAATGGAGACTTAGTCAAGACATGCATGCATGTATGTATGTATGTACGTTTGTACGTATGTATGTATGTATGTTAAAGACAGTACTGAGAGAGAGAGCTTACTGCTTTTTCTTAAAGCAGGGAAGCTGAAAAGCTGCCTGGTGGCCTCTAATGGCTTTAAGTCTCCTGCTTTTAAAGCTTTGTAAATCTGTGCTAGGTTAGCTACAACCATCACACAATTTACTTCTCTCTGCAAAAAGTTCGAAGACGATCTCAACGTAATGTTTTCCATGGCAGCATCGTCTGCCGTCGTTGCACGGTCATTGTATCTGAAGCATGGTTGATTATGATGAATCCCCTCACTCATCCAACTTGACATTTCCTCCAATGCTTCTCTTGTACTATGGTAATCGAACCCTCTCGAATCGTAAATGCAGAAGCCGCTACGGGTTGATCTCAGGACATTATGTTCTTCCATGTACATGGTTGTGTAATTGGACCTTCCTGCAGGTCAAAATTGTAAAATCTCTTGTTGCTGCACCTAAAGTTATTAAATTATACAAACAGAAAGTTACCTGATGATGTTTGAGCAAAAGGTATTAGACCGGACCGACCGAGAATACTGTACATGAGATTTATAAGCGAGCTCTTGCCTGAACCCGAAAACCCCACCAAGAGAATTGTGTTAACTGGTGGAATATCCATATCTTCCTTTGTGATCCCTCCAGTAGGTACCCAAAAATCACCTGAGCGATACTCGAGCAGCTTGTGCTGAAGCTCATTTAGTCCATCAGGTGCAACCAAAGCCAATCTCTCCAACTCCCTAAGTAGTCTCAGCCTAGGCGTTAGAATGGAAACATTAGGAAATCCCAGCTTCAACTTAACGCATTTGTCGAATTCCGCAGCTGTTCTCCACCAACAATACGCCAATCTACATGACTCGCAGTCGTCTTCATCAACACAAGATACTTGGCTTTTCATCTCTTGTTTCCAACGGCATTCGTCAACACGACGATGGCAGCTTAGCGTACACCGATGATTGTTGAACCAAATGACTCTATTAGCCAAAGGTCGCACTGTTGGGAATAAAGGTTGAAGGTGATCAAAAGATGCATGTGTAAAACAGTGCTTCAAAGCTACATCCAAACATGTACAATCTTTGTTCAATTTCCCGGTTCCTTCCATACAAGATGATGGTTCATTTTTCGGATAGTTCCAACCGTCCATAATTTTACGGAATTAGCATCATCACAAACTTTTCCAAAAGGCTACGACATGGGTAGTTTTGTCATTAGGTTTTAGTAAAGTTACCGTTAGTATATACTAAAAATGTAATGACCCCAAAGATACAAAAGTTAAACATGCAAAAAGTAAATCAAATTGGCGGGTGTAATGGGACAAGTTTTTAACTATTTTAAATAAATATTTTTAATTTTTATAAGATTTTCTGGACAAAGAGTGAGTTGAATTTTCTTTTGGTTAAATTCATACAAATTCACAAAGAATTGAGATGAAAGATATAAAACTTGAGCCGATATCAAGGGGAGCAAATAAAAACCCAGTTTTTACGATCCCTATTTACCGACCCTGGATTGCTCTAACACAAAGGGAAAGCAATATTTTTGAAACTAGGTCCAATCTTCAAATTAAATAAATTAAACTTTTTGAAAAAAAAAAGATTCAAAAGTCAAATTTTTTACTTTGTTCATGCAAAAGTGTAACATGAGATGCAATTAACGAAAGTGGGCATAAAATATAGGAATAATACTAATTGTATTTAACCAACACTGTAGTTTTAACTCCAAAAACATCCTTCTGGTTTTCGACAATGATGCATTACCGTAAAAGATAATTTTTCTTTTTCTTCCTCAAAACTGATCGGAAAGACCAAAATAGTAACTCCACAACTATTACTAGAATGAAATATCTAAAAGTCATTTTTTTTTTAAAAGAAGACCTTTAATGAAGAAAGTAAATTGAGCATATGCAGGAGCATATACTGAGACTGACTGATATAAAACAAGGGAAAAAAGCAGAAGGTAGGACATGGAGCTGCATGCCTCGACCCTTGCATCCAAGTATTACGATGCTGAAAAAGAATGAACTACTGCAAAGATAAAGTAGAAAAAACAAATATTTGTACGGCTTCTGGACTCTTCAAGCGTCTTTACCATGGTTTATCATACACCTTGTCTTTATTTGATGACTTCTTGAGGACATACTTATGCATTCCTCGAACGATATGTGAATTCCGAGAAACACCAAGAAAGTACTGACCACTGAGTTTCATTCTACTCCAACCAAGCTTCCTGCAAATTCGAAAGTTAGCCCAGACAGCCAAGATATATACTCTCTAAGCAATTAGACCGAGCAGCAGCAAAACTGAATCACTAGCCATAAGCGGCATGTGACCAATTCCAGATGCAAATCACAAACTAATGCAATCTAGGCAATTAAGTCAAAAACTCATTTTCACAAAAGTAATTTTTTATAAAGCATGGCACAGCCAAATAATTCACATATTCACTCCCTAGATATAGAGACCTAACTGAACATTTGGAGTAGAGCATGAAGAAGAGATGCAATGAGAGCTATGCGGGTTTAAATGAAATTCATACCTTCAATTGAAATTGAATCCACCAGAGGGGACAGGAAGTTGATTGCCTCCAAATTGGAGCCCAGATTGTGCAGCATCACCAGGGGGTAAAGGCTCGTCCTCATCCTCCACCCAATAAGTTTCAAGAATCTTCACTGCCTTCTCGTATATTTCATTGTTGTCATGACTTTGGAGGTTTTCAATCTTTTCCAATCCCTCAGCATCATCAATTAACTGGGCATAGAGATTGACGTCTCCAGTGTGACCCAGATTTTTCTCTGCTTCACCAACCTTCAAAATGTTTTCAAGACCTTCTAAACAAACCGTGACAATTCTTGGGTCAGGACAGTTCAGAAGATCACATAATGGCTTAATGCAACCTTGGCTCACCAAAAACCTGGCGAACAAGACAGGAAGTTAATAACTTAAAACAAATTGTTCCAAGAAGAATCCAGAGAATGATTATGGCAAAGGGAATATACTTTATTTGTTCATGGGTACCACCGGATGTAGCATTTGAAATTGCCCAAGCAGCTTCTTTCTTGATCTCAAACTCGGCATTTTGAAGGAGATGGACTAGAGGGGCAATAATCCCAGCCTCAATTACAGCCTGCAAAAGATTTTCAAAACTCATGATCCAATGGATATCCATTCAAATAGGATGAAAATGCTACAATTGAAAACTAAAAACTTTTACTTTTTTAAACTTTGCAGCAGACCATCAAACTATAGATTTGATATACTCTATGATTGGCTTACCTGTATCTGATCTACATTTCCAGCAGTGATGTTTGAGACGGTCCAGCAAGCTTCCTTCTTGATACTCTTCTTGTAGGTATTTGTCAACAGGTTCGAGAGGCAGGGAAGGGCTTGGTGGCCAATAATGCACTGAACAGGGTAACAACATAAAGAATCAGAGCAATGCAGAAAGAGGCAACCTAAAGCAGTGGATTGAAAAAATAATAATAATTGTATTCGAAATAGAAGCAGGTGACGTTATAACTTATATCTCTTACAATGATTATTCTGTCTGATCAAATGTATATTTAAGACATAAACTACGATTTATCTCACAATATGCCAATTAACCGTGAAAAAAAATAAACCAAAAACAAATTATGCATGGATAATATGATAAGATGTACAATTTTTGCCCAGTCAGCAATTTTTACATAACAAATCTTCTAATATCTAGATTCTTCTAGAAGGAAAATATGTGAAGTTCAATGTTATTCACAGAAAATTTTCTATGTGCATGTCAAACTTAAAAGTCAATTGAAAACCATGTAAAAGGTTTCAAGTCTTCAGAATAACACTCAATAGTAAATCTTCATTTAAAACTCTAAAATCTTCAGAAATAAATTGACATGATCAAAAGGGATAAACACATGTTAAGGACCCACACTCAAAATCAGAGTTGCAATGAGCACACTGGCACATTAGATGTTATGCATCACTTGCTGTATTTACCAAGCAACAGTCATGTACATCTACCTAGCAGAACAGAGTAATAGATCTGCATTAACGTGTAGAGACAGTCTATCAAAATAATCCTAATAAAAAATATCAGCACTGCCCCCCAGAAGGTTGAACCACAAAGAAGCGTTAGGATGAGTCAAAATACATTATAATAAGTTGTGTACAAGAACAAGGACAATCACAAACCATATCTCAAGGGAATGCAGTTGAAATAACTGTTGAGAAAGTAATATACATTGTCAGGAAATATTCCGTACCTGAGTCTGCATATCATCCCCAGTAACAATATTTCCAACTGTGCGAAGGGCAGGAATGAGGACCGTTGGGGATGGATGACTAACAAGAAGAGGGAGGATGAGTGAGAAAATATTCAAAACAACCAGAATTCACAAGCAACCACTAGGAGAAATAAACATAGGAAAACAAACACGTCAATTTCAGAAAGACAAAGAAGTCCATCACTTACAGCAAGAGCTCAATAAGTCGAGGGCAGACACCTGCCTCAATAACAGCTTGGATTTTGTCATTAGTACCATCTGAGAGATATGACAGAGCCCAGCATGCATCTGTCAAGACTTCCTCATCATTTGAATGGATAAGGCGCTCAAGAGCTGGCAAAGCTGGCTTTGTCTGCTTATCATATTTCAAAAGCACCATGTATTAGAAAAGTTCCTCATCAGAAAAAGGGTCATAACTCGAACAAGTCATCATCAGAAAGTCCAACCTGCTCAAATGAAGGTTGTGGCTTGCCCCTGCAGAAGTTTGACAAGGTCCAGGTAGCATTTCGCAACATAGAAAGCTTTGCATGCTCATTAAATTGTGCCAAAAGAGGCACTAAGGCCCCATGGCCAAGGACCAGGTCACGGCATTTAGGAGAGTCTCCAGCAACATTCCCCAATGCCCAAACAGCCTGCAATTCCAAAAGAACAATGAACCATAAGAGAAGTGCAAATAAACTGTGTTAATGAATAGATGATCACTTGCAAACTGCAGTATTTACCTGTTCGCGTACGTCATCCGTTGGAGAACCTAGGAGTTTAACAAATATAGGGACAGCTCCATGATCAATTACAACTTTGGTATTGTCTGATGTTCCTGAAGCAATATTTGTGAGAGCCCAAGCTGCCTCGAACTACAAAACAAAAGGATAAAACAATAAAAACAAAAAAGAAAGAGATTGAGCAAAATCTTAGTAACTTCAGAAACAAAATATTACACCTGAAGCTGAGGGAAGTCATCCCTATTAAGGAACTCAACAAAGCGAGGAACAACACCTGCTTGTACAACTTCATTGATTGGAGGACTACGTTCTGCACATAAACTAAGAGTAAAACTCAAATTTCTGACAAAAAACGATGCCAGAAAGGGGAAACATAACAGCAAATTAATCAACCTATTGATAGCAGCTTTCGGAATTGAGTGGTTGCCTCAAGCTGCGCATTCTTGTCATCAGACCAAACGCCCACAACCATAGCCGGAAGACTTTCTAACTGCAATTAGATAATAAAAATACCAGAAATATTTTGTAATGCAATATCCATTATCAATTTTCTTCTTGAGGCTTACTACAATCGATAAATTAAACAAACATTCCTCTCCATTTGATTAATACAGCTTGAGCTACCTACTAATCAGCAATTCATATTTCAAAACACGATTAACACTGCAAAAAAGTATTCATGTACAAAACCTAATTAACCCTAGTTAACAGTCACATCGCAACGGAGCAAATCGATTAATCAGTAGAATATACCTTATTCTCGGAACCAACGCCGGAAGATAACATCTGCTGCTGCTGCGGTTGCGGTTGTTGAGCAAGAAGTCCTTCGCGACGCTTTTTTAGAAGGTTCTCTTCTCTCTTGTTCTTCCGGATCTCCACCATGTTGTCTTCTCTCCTCCGCCGACCTTCCTCCGCATCAACCGCCACCTTGTATCGGTTCCGTCGAACCTCGGTCCTAGCGCTTGGTCTAAGAGACATCTTCGCTTGTTTACTTTTTTCAGTCAATCCGATCGAATCACTGATTAATTGGCTGGTGAAATACGGCGTACGATTTTCGGAAAGAACCGATCAGTTGTTTGAGAAAATGACAGAGAGAAAGAGAGTGAAAGGGGAAGAGGGTTTTTGGAGCGTTATTCGTATTATTGGATCGGGAGAGACGTTGGGCCGAAGCTGAGGAGAGATATATTGTTTTATACTTTATATCACAGAGAGGGGATTTTTTTTTCCTTTCTTTTTCTGGTTTACTTTCCTTTTCGAAATTATTTATTCTTTTCTTTCTGGTGGAATATGAATTTGATGTGCTGATAATTACGATGGTGCCACTGATTTTAAATTTGAACGTTGGGGAGAAAACCTAACTCACCGGATAGCTTAATAGTGGTTTTTTTTTTTTTTTGGTTCATTCAAAATATATATTTTAAGCATGTTTAGTAATGCTTAAAAAAACACATTTGGTTTTAAAAGTATTTTTGAAAAAAAGTTGTATTTTTTTTACTTAATTATAAATTTATTAAAATTATTAATTAAAAATTAAAAAATATTTTTTAAAAATATTAATTAAAAATATTTAATGATTATATTTAAATATTTAAAATATAGTTTATATATCCTAATTAAATTTTATAAATAATTAATATTTATTGTTTAAAAATATTTAAAATTTATATTTCATATATTAAAATATTAACAACAAATTATAATAATTTTTTTATATTCTTACTAAAATATACTAATATTAACTAATTTAAATATTATTTGAATGCATATTTGTTACTTGATAGTAACATGTCTAAAATGAATATTTTATTTCTCAAAAAGCAGTTTTTGACAGTAATACTAAACACTCCAATTTTAAACTAAACTTTTCAAAAGCACTTTTCTACGACACTTTTCAAAAACATTGCTAAACTAAGCCTTAGATTAGATAAATGATTAAAGCAAATATATATGTTAAAGAAAAGGGAAAAAAAATAAAAGGAGAAGAATGGAAAGTTAAGAAAAAAAGTAATTATTATTAAAATAATAAAAAAAAGATGTAATAGTTTTTTTTTTTTGATGAATTACAATAACAAGGGAAGGCCCGAACAACAAACGTGACTAGCGTGGATGATAAATACCGTTGACCATCAAGCCATCACATAGGTTCAAAAATAACATAATATTATAATTATGTATTTCTTATAAAATTATATACATAAAACAATTAGGGCAACAAAAAGTATGGATAAACTATATTTAAGGTCACTAAATTATTAATAAGTTTACTTTTTAGTCATTTAACTTCAAAATTACAAAATAGTTACTAAGTTATGCGAAAGTTTTCATTTAAGTCACTCAACTATTCAAAAGTTTTATTTAAGTCATTGGGATGTTAATTTTTTTAAAAAAGTTTTGCTAACGAGCTTCAAGCAATGATTCAACTATCGATATGATAGATTAGTACTCATCGATGAGTAGAAGAACATATCTTAGATTTAAGTCAATCTAGTAGTCAATGTTGGAGATCAGAAAAAAAAAAAAAAGTTGTTTGAATTTTGGTTTGCAAGTCTGTGACATTCAAAATTGTTTCATGAAAAAAAAATTATAAAAGAGAATGAAAATGAAAATTTTCGATTAGTGCATACGGTGCAAACAAATAAGGCTATATAGAAGTGATTTTAATGGCTCATTGACTTAAATGAAAAGTTTTGAATTGTTCAATAGCTATTCTGTAACTTTTTGAAGTTGAATGATCGAAACGTAAATTTACTAGTGATTTAGTGACTTTAGGTATAATTTACTCAAAAGGTATTTTAGTTTGAATAAATAATTAAAGGAAAGAGGAATTTGCTAACAGACTTCTTATTTTTCCTGATACAAGTTCTTCATCGAGAGATTTCATTGAGGTTATTTGCTTAAGCTTAAAGATTTGTCTGATATAAATATAGGTTAAGGTCTATTAAAGAGTCTCTATTAAAATTTGCTTTATATATGAATTTATTTTAAGATGGTTGGGTTTATTAATGGGTCGGGTCGGATTATGCGTAAATAAATTGGGTATGATATATTTGTGCAAATGAACGGTAAATTGTAATGGTATTATGATATGAATAAATCTTCAATGTAAAATAATAATAAAAAAAAAAACCTAAAGCAATTTTTAGTAGAGAGACTAAAATGAACTTTGCATAATAGTATAGGGATTCCAAGTAAACTTTGACCATCTAAAATATAATAGAACACCTAAACAATTTAGGTAAACTACTTACAAATATGGAAAATTTTAAAATTTAAACAAAATTTGAAACTCATTCCAAAAACTTTAACAATTATATATAATATTGATATCTACCATCAATTGAGCCTTAACTCGATTAGCATAGGCATTATTGTCCGTCGGTTAGAGTGCGCTAAGCATTATTCTCCTATTTATGAGTTGATGAGGGATTATGAGTAGTTCTAGATATACTCTTAAAAAGAGTAGACAGATTATTCAAAAATATATATATATCTTTATATCGCTTCTGTAATGAAAAATCTTCGAAGAACAAAAAGAAATTGAAGAAATTTTGTCTGGACCATTAATCTTTTGAAACTGTAATTTCAAACACTAAACTCCCTAATCCTCTTAACAAGTTTACTAACAAATTTCTATGCACTAAATTCACTAGCTGGCCAAAGCATACATATGTCATGGTTTCCCGACCGGTGGGGGTGGCGGTCGAGACATAGAAAATGGAGGGATGGCATAGAACATGGTGTTCTTGTCTACCCCGGTTTTACTTCCATCCAACAAAGCCACCAATGCTGCAATCAAACCTGCATTTCCAGCAATGGTTGGTTCGGTGAAATTGTAATTGGACCTGTTGTCTTGAAAACCATCGTCCTTATCAGGTCCACCAACCATGGCTCCAACAATCGTATTTGGATTCGGCTTTTTACGCTCCTTCCATCGCAATCCTTCTTGACAGCTTTGATGCTTGATGTAGTCGCGAATCGATGCACCTTTGTGGTACACATACTGAGGGAAATTATCACTAAATCCTACAACGTAACTCATGTGCCGCAGATTCCTCCCCAGGATGTAATCGATCTGTGTCTTCGCAAAGTCCCGAAATGCATCTTTCGGATAAAACTTAGCCCCGCACTGCCATCCCGGTGTCAATGTAGCTTCGAGGTAATCGGCGTATAACGTGGCCAAGAAAGCTGCATTCGTGACGTATTGAAGAGGTTTAGGCTTACCATGGTTTAGTTCTATTAGGCCACCATTCGTCCTCTTGAAATTGTGAGACCCTGGAAGGTAAGAACAAATGATTTCACTGATCTGCTCGTGAAAGTTCTTCAACATTTCTTCGTATGGATAGCCGAAATCTAAGAACATCCTCAGCCGGCTCATAAGCAATTGTGCACCCGCATGCTTGTTGTCCCAACCGAGTACGCCATGATCGGGACCTCCCCAAAAAGCCTTGGCATGTTTCGCCAAACCAGGGCTGGTAACAAGGTCAATGTAGGAAGAATTCCCTGTTGCACAATACATCCAAGCTCCTCCCCAAACAAACTCATCCCAAAAACCAGACGAATTATAAAAATTCGAAGGGGGATCCGAACCACCGGCATACCGTTCGCCTTCCCCTTTCGTAGCGAACTTAAAGAGTATAACCGCTCCGTGGACTAATTTCTTCGAGTATTTATGATCATCTTTGAAAACAATTGATGCAGCAGCTAAGGCAGCAGCCATTTCTGCAGCTAAAGCTGGACAGGTAGAACATGGTATTACAGGCCTTGGGTAATTAATGCTCTCGGGACGTATCCAACAGTTCTCTGAAGAATTTTTTCCAACTTGTAAAACAATCTTGTCTATTGTATCTGCAGATGAATTGAATGTCTTCAATAAGTAATCCGTTCCCCATCTGATTATGTCCTTGACATGGTTAAGCTCTCCGGCAGTTTCATATTTTGCACTGTACTCCAATACACTCCAACTCAACATGGTCATTGCAAAAGATGCCGGAAAACTGTACTTGACCGCATCCCCGCCGTCGTAGTAGCCGCCTTCTAGCCCGTTCAAGTATCCATTGCCATCGTCCAAGCACGAATCACCCCGCCATGAAACATTGTTATTTGCAGGGAGTTTTCCAGCTAAAAAAGAAACAAACATTGATGGATCAACAATAAGAGTAAAAACTTAAGAAATTTGACCAAACCCCATTAAAAATAACGTCTACTTCTACCCTGGTTCAATGTACTAGGACAAAGAAAGGAGAAAAAACAACATACATCTTTGAGCATTAAAGAACATAAGGGCACGTTGAAGAGCAATGGTGTAGTTGTCCTGAACGGGAGGTGGACGGTGGTGGTGACGGCGAGTTGCTAGAAAAGCGACAAGGGCTACAATCCCGGCTAATACGGCAACCACTACCAAGTTTCTGATCAACACGGTGGGATTAATGTTGAAGCAACGTTTCTTCTTCTTCCTTTTCATTTCCATATCCATGGCCGGTCTTAATAACCAGCCTTGCTTCACTTCGTCTTCCAATGGTGATTGATAGGCAGATCTGCCATAGTGGTGGCCGTGGCCATTTTCGATGCTTTGATCTTCCATTTCTAGGGTAATGTCAAACGTACCACCCCATAGATTTGATCTTTCTGGCATTGGTTTTCTCTATAATGAATTGGAAATCTTTTGATTAATTGGGTAAAAGAGTAGGAAAAAGGCATGAATTTATGATTCTTTTTATTAGTAGCTGGCATTCTAATTTACTTCACTGAGAAAAAATGGAAAGAATTCAGGGTTTAATGCATTGAATTTGAATCACGAATACGTAGGCAAGGAAGGCAAATCCATTTTTATCCGTTAATGATTTGCTCTAATTAATGCTTTCCCTTAATACTTGATTAAGTTAATTTTTAACTAAAATTATTTTTATAATATAAATGATGTCATTATCATCAAATTTAATTTTAAATGTTATATTCTATTTTTATTAAAAAATTAAGCTTAAGTGAAAATAAATTTTTTTATTAATCTTTATTTTTTATTGTATTGTTTGAATTTTAAAATTTAATTAAACAAATTAAAATATAAAGATATGCAAAATACATAAATTAATAGCAAAATTTGTCCACGTGAATACTTAATATTTATGTTATATATTTTTTTTAAATATTTATGATGCATCAATTTTCAATTTAAATTTAAATGGACTTCGAGTCGTATATCTCATATTTGAAAAAAAAAATTAAAAAAATTTTGTTTAACCTACTTAACCAATTATTATTAAGTTTTTTGGATTATATCAATATCCAATTATATATTCGATAAAATATATAACCTTTTAGTAAGATTAAATATATAATTAATTACGAGAACTAGGTGAGATGATAAATGTTTCTTTTATCTTACCCATTGGTTATTGGTTTGATTCTTATTTTGGGTATAGAACAATTTTAAAACTCATAACTAATGTTTGCCCCCTTATTGAACCTACAGAATGCGAAGAATTAGTTATTGGACTCGCTTTAGTATATACATATATAAAATTAATTGATTGAATTGTTTTGAAATTTTTTTTCAATAAACCCTATCGAATTCGTCCCTTGGAGTAATGATTTTATGTTTGCTTTGAAGTTTGGAATAACGCTTTTGACTTTTTTACTCAAATAATATAAAAAATAATTAATTACGAAAAATGTATGGAAAACATATTAATTACGAAAATAGTTATTTGCTACAGTGTTTTGACGGTGTCGCTTGATAAATTGGCGACACCATATTGAAATGTGATGACCTAAAATATTCAGGGACTTGATATGTAAATTTTCTATTTTTGGTTGGCAGCTGAAAAAAGGCTTTAAAGGTGCCCCTAAGTGTGGCGACACCAAACTTTAAATGGGTAAATTGCTTCATAACCCCATTATTTATTATTTTCTTGTATTCCCCTTCAACATAAAAATAAATAAAATAATAAAATTTTTCGAGATTGTTCAAGGTCTCCTAGTGATATTCATGGCAACCATGGGAGAAATTGAAGCGAGCAACGTTCATGTCAACTCTCAGCAGCTTCTCAATCATAGGTACCAATCACAATGTCAGATTTGTAGTGCAAACGATTTTGGTTTTGGTGATACGACCATCATTTGGAAGCTCCTTCAAGATCCCATCAATGTCGATATTCGCCATTTCCTTTTTTATTTGCTCAAATTAAAAATATGATGTGCTGCACCAATCATCAATTAAAAACTATTAAAAATTATCAATGAACAAGATTAAGGAAGAAAACCCAAATAAAAGGAACATTAAGATAAATAGAACAGGGTTAAGGTAGGATTGGGGAGAGAGATCAAATGAGGTAAATATAGAGATGGTTTTTTAATATATATATATAATCAAATATGAACAAATTATAAGCAAACATAAATTAAAATAAAAATAAGATAGCTTTATGTTGAGTTAAATTGAAAAATGAGATACTATACCTTATAATCCAAAAAAAAAAAAATATTGAGGAAAAAAAAGTGAGTTTTGAATAACAGAACAGTGAAGAAAAATATTTTTCAAAAAATAAATATTTTTTTTTGTTGTTAAAAAAGAATAAAATAAAATAATAAACAAGGGGGTTTATGAAGCAATTTACCTTTTTAAAATTTGGTGCCGCCAACGCTATAGCAAATGTCTATTTTTGTAATTAATATGTTTTTCATACCTTTTTCATAATTAATTATTTTTATATTATTTGGGTAAAAAAACTAATGTTTTTAAAATATTTAAAATAGGATTTTTTTCATAAATTTGAAATTTAATCATTATATTTTTATTTTTAAAAGTTTACTTCTTTAATTTTTTTTAGATTTCAAAATTAAGAGCCAACTATTAATAGTGTTAATTTTTTTGTCAAATTTGTTAGTTTGACATTTTGAAAAAAAAATCACTTGGTAGCAATGTACCTAAAACAATGATGGTGTAGTGAACCTGAACTTAACAAAATAATTTTAACAATGTTAAACTTTAATTTTGAAATTTGAAAAATAGAAAAATTAAATCCTACAAGGGATATTATAATTTTGAAATCTAAGAGTGTCATATTTAGTATTTTAATAACTGGACTGGTGGTTGAATAATGTCACATTTACTGTTAGACCAACAATAATTAAAATTTCATAAAATCCTAAGAAAATTTAAAAATAAAAATTAATGTTATTGAATTAATTCAACCTATTTAACTATTGATTTTTGTCCTGAATTTTTTTTTTATTTTTACCAATTTCAAGCAATTTGCAAGTAGATTGGTTCAACTCCTTTATTTTGACCATTGTATTGATTAGTTATTAGTTCGTCCAATCTTATCTTATTCCAACAACACTAGTTACATCATCAAATTTTGACGGGATATAAGTTCAAAAACCAAACTAGATATAGTTGTCAAGTTCAAGGATCAATATGGACAAAAAAAAATATTGCCAAGTTCAAGAGTCAAAAAGTAAATTATTTCTTTCTAAAAATAAAAGTAAAGTAAATTATTTCTTTCTAAAAATAAAAGTATAGTGACTAAATTCTAAAATTTAAAAGGATAAAGAAAATTTTATGGTATCTAATATTTCTACAGTTGAGTTTTTGAGCAAAATTGAAAACTTTCGGTTGTGGAGTGTCATCAATTAAAATATTAATAGGTTTACATTTTTTATGGCAAGAAATCAATTTGTTAATTTATTACTCTATATATATTTTCGGAAACTTCAATGTAATTTAAGTTTAGCTTGGACGGATAGTACGTTTATCTGCTGTTAGTATAAAATTAACGATGGCGGTGAGATTAGATACTATAGCGATACTTAGGGGTGAGTAAAATTCGATTCGATTCGAAAAAATCGATAAAAATTCAAATTTTGAATTAAATGTTTATTCATTAAGTTAAAAGACAAAATCATTATATTGTTTATGTAGTTAAATAATATTGTACTTCATCTATATAGAGGCCCAATTTAGCCCAAGGCCCATAAACCAAAAACCAAAATCAAAAAATAAAATAATAATAAACAGTCCATTTTTACAATGGCCCAACAGGCCCAAAAACTTAAAACCCAAAATAAAAAAAACCTAAAGCCCAAATTCTATTGCCCACTACCTAAACAAATTTTGGCAGAAGCCAGAAACCCTAGGGTTTCTGGCGCCGCTGCCCATGTGCCGCAGCTACTCCCCCCACGTGCCTTGTCAGCGCCTCTAACGCCCGAGGCTCGATCTTGCACCAGAATAGTTGGCCCCATCCCATCGCCTGCACCTCTAGAGACCTGCAAACAGCAAGAAAGGACAAACAACAGCAAAGCGAAGAAAAACAAAAATATTGTATTTTCTATTTTCTTTTTCGGTTATAAAAGAAAAGATGAACATAATGTAAAGGGGGTTCCCTTTTTTTACAGACACGAAATGAATACACAAAAAAAATAATATTCAGAGCAATCAAATACAAAAAACCAAAAGGTGATCCCTTTTTTTATTTTTTCCTCTCAACTACTATTATTCTTACATAGATATACACAAAAAAAAACAAAACAAAACACAACTTTCACCTTTCTTTCGGCAATCGGAGAGTTTGAAACTGAGAGTTTTCCTTGATTTCTTTTGGCTTTCGTGAGATTTTTGAGTGTTTTAGCCACGATTTTGGGTCGGGGAAGGAAAAGGGGTTGAAAAGGGGCCAGTTTCATGCCTTCAACCACCGTGTACGGTGGTTGTCGACGACAGACCAACAGTGGTCCGATCGCCAGAGAAGGAGACCCTAGAGAGAAACCCCAAAACCCTTTTCCCCTTTTTTAAAAAAGCATAGCTGAAATGTTTTTTTATTTTCTTTTAATTTTTGGGTTTAAATACCCAAATAAAACGGCGCCGTTTTAGTCCTTCCCTTGAACGTCCAAAACGACGCCGTATGGAGGCGACCCGCGTGGCCCGACCCACTCCATTCAAGATTCACGTGTTTTCTCTAAGAATGGGTTATTTACGCGGTTGATCCCTCCGCTTTTTCAACCTTTTTCAACTTAGTCCAAATCTGTTTTATTTCTTTTTAAGTTTTTCCTTTAACTTTATTTCGTTTTCAATTTAGCCCTAAGAATGTTTAAAGAGGCCGACATCTAAAATGGTGTCGTTTTGGGGACAGGGATAATTCCCTAATCGGTCCCCGCCTTCGTTCGCGCGTTCTATTTTAGTCCCTAGCAGCTTCTATTATTTACGATTTTCACCCTGCAGTTTTACTTCGATTTTAATTCAGTCCTCGACCTCTTACTTTGAACCGTTTTGTTATATATTATTTTAAATTATTTTACATATCATTTATTTTAGGTTTTTGTATACAATATTTATTTTAAACTTTTACGTTATATATATATTTTAAATTTATATATATATATAT
Organism: Gossypium anomalum; assembly: GCA_025698475.1. Classification (NCBI taxonomy): domain Eukaryota; kingdom Viridiplantae; phylum Streptophyta; class Magnoliopsida; order Malvales; family Malvaceae; genus Gossypium; species Gossypium anomalum. The sequence goes on from CM046967.1 coordinate 22,837,121, forward strand.
ATATTATATTTTAAACTATTATATATATTGTCTATTTTAAATTTTATATGTTATTTAGTGATATTGTTTTATAGGTTAACTATTTTAAGTTCCTCTTATTGTTTATTGTAAATCTTTTATTATTTATTTTGAGATTTCTTATATTGCTTATATTAAATTTCTTATATATATTTTTCAAATTTATTTTTCACATGTTATTTATCTTAAACTTTTTATATGTTATCTTATTTTAGTTGTCTATTTATTATTTAATTGTTTTGTATATTGATGATTTTAAATTGTTTTATACTATTTATTTTAAATTGCTTTTTGTAGTATCTATTTTAAACACATTTTTTTATATATATTATTCATCTAAAATTATCTTTTTATTTACTTTAAACTATCTTATATTATTTATTTTAATTTGCTTTGTATATTATTTGTTTTAAATTGTTTTATACATTATTCATTTTAATTTGTTTTATACTAGTTACTTCAAGTTGTTTTATATATTGTTTTTTTTTTATTTTTTCTTATCGTTAATATTGATGCCAAAATAATATGCGTTATATGATTATTGCCATTAGGTGTTTTTATAGTTCGTTTATTCATATTTTCATGTCATTGTGATTCATCGTGGTAATATTTTATTCCCAAATTGTTATGCCATGTTCGATATCATCATTCTTTCTCGTTCCAAAAAGAAATTTCAAAAATAAGGCAATATTTCATTTTTTTAGAAATTCGAGAAATCGTGCCCTAACTTACTGGGTTCCGATTTTTCTCGTTTAACCTAAATAACCGAATAACCTTCTAAAATTAAAATGCATGAGTTTTGAAAATCAAAAGACAAGCTTATTCTCGAGGGTTTAAAATGTTGTGTCTTAACGTACTGGATGTGACATTTTATTACTTCGGGACAAGAAGGTCTTTAGCATCTGTTTCGATTTATTCAAGCAAATTCTTCGTAAAAATCAACATTAAAAAAGAGGATCATATTTTTTCTTTTCGGGTTTTCAACTTCCGACGTTAAGACATTAATTAATCAATTAGGTACCAATTTTGGGCGTTACGAGGGTGCTAATCCTTCCTCGTACGTAACCGACTCCCGAACCCGTTTTCTTGAATTTCGTAGACCAAAATCGTTGTTTTAGTAAAACAAAACATTTTATTAAAACAATTAAATTACGAGGTGATTTGATCACACCTAAACAAAAAGGATTGGTGGCGACTCACATTTTTTGTTTTCTTTTCAAAATATAAAGTCGACCCCGGTTTTTCAAAAAAATGGTTTTGACAGTCTACTAATTAAATAACCGGTCCATGTAAACACAACATTGATTATAAATAATAGGATTTGTTAACTTGACTAGACTTGACTCGAAATTTTTTGACTCGATTCGATTCGAAAAACATTCAAATTGAATTAGGTTGCTAAAATAAGATTCGTCAACTCGATTAACTTAATTTTTTTTACTCGACTCGATCGAATACTCACCCCTAACGATACTATAACGTGAGACAAAAAAATAAATTAAACGCACCGCACCGCACCCAACCGTCAATCCAAACCCCTTAGTAATTTTCACAAAAGTTTTGTTGCTATTTTTTTTGGCGTAATTAATGTGGCATGTTGATTTTCCTTACAATAATCGGGGGACGTTTTCCTGCGTAACAACGTTAGAACATGTATCTTTTCAGGTCTCAATGATGTTGGTTTTCTATTTCTCTTCCTACCTAATTATTTCTATTCAATTCTACATTTGTTGAACTGTTAAACACATTTTTTCAGCGTAAATAAATTATTTTTTTGTTATATAATATATATAATGGGCCAGATCGAGTTAGGTTCGGGTTGGACTCATGCAAGGTATTTAGATCAATTTTTTAAGTTCGGGTTTAGTCTGACCCAAAAATAGGTTTACTTTTTTGTCTAAGTCCAACCCAATTTAAGAAAGGTAAACTCGAGCCCAACTCGACCTGCTTATATTTGATTTTTTAGATTAATTTTCTACTTAAAAAAATAATAAACTAAAACTCCATTTGTTTTATTGAAAATAGTTTTTAGAAAATGGTTACTTTCCTGACAAAAAAACTAATATTTTTTATGTTTGAATGAATGTGCAAAATATATTTTTTTATTATTTAGCAGATTTTTTGAAAATATTTCATGAAAGTTGCTTTTAATGAAACAAACATACATTTGAGATTTCTTATCTTTTAATTATTTAATTGAGATTGTTTTATATCTATGAATTTATATTTTACATTATTTTGCATATATTGTAATGATTTATTTTTAAATAAATACATCAAATTAAATATATAATATTACTTAATTATTAAGTTAGAATATTAACAAGCATAAATTGAAAACAATCAAAGCGAATAGATAAATTCATGATTGTGTTATAAAAAAAAACAAAAAAAATTGAATAATAATAAATTAGCTTCCAAACCACAATTAGTAGTATATAACATTAAATTAATAATATTATCTAAGTGCATAATTAGTAGTACAGCACATGATAACTAAAATATTTGTTTGAATAATAATACATTAGCTTAAAAAATGGTAGAATAAAGATTAAATAAAAGTTAATTTATTATTATTCAATTAGTAGAATAAATGGGCTCATATCTATGGTAAAATCATAAAACATGAAGATAATTAAGGAGACGTCATTCTTAGGACTCCAAGCTTTTAACTTCAAAATTCAAGTAAGTCATTGATTATTTTCTTGTAATTTTTATAGATTTGAGGTCATAAAACTTGATTTAGCTAGTCCATGTACTAATTTATAAAACTGTTAAAGTTTTAGAAAATTGTCATTGTTGATTTCTTAAAGTTTTAGGTGTTAAATTGATAGATTTCAAGCTTAGATGTGAGAAAAGACTAAATTGGACTAAACTGAATAAAATGTAAAATTTATTGTAGAAATAAGAAATAGGAGGTCCCTGATGTATAATAGTGAAATTAAAATTCAATTTGAAGCTTTAGACCGAAAGTTATGTTAGTCCCGGTTTTAGGGACAAATTACAAATTTTGTATAAATTAATAATTGAATGTTAATTGGTTGATTATTGATAGTGTTAAATGTTTTATGTTAACCTGTAGCTAACGTCGACTGGAAAATGTCTGAAGACATATTGGTAAATAAAGCTGTCAGTTTGGAAATTGTCTTACCAAAAATTTTGGTAAGACATTTTACGGGAATAAGGGGGTAATTTTACGTTAACTAGAAACCTTTTATATTGACTATCCTATTTTATATGAAATAAACATAGAAAAAGGCTAAAAATATTTCCATAAAAGCTTTTACGTGAAACAAAAGAAGCCTAAATGTACTAAAAAACACTAAAATAAAAGTTTTCTAACGTATTAAAAATATATTAAAAATGTATTTATATTAAAAAATTACAATAAATATACTAAATATTTTATTATATTAAAAAACCCAAATAAATATAATAAATTTTTTATTGTATTAAAAAATGAAAATAAATATAATAATTTTTTTATTGTATTAAATATAATTTTTAAAATTTTATATTTTGAGTTGAGTTATTTTGTAGGGTAATTTTTTTTTTAAGTTGAATAATGAGTTTAATTGTTATTAGGGTAGTGATTTAATATATATAATTATTATTTAACATATATAATTAATATAATTATTTTTATAACATTATATATTCAGGTTGAACTGAGTTCAGGCCAAAAACTCTTGCCCACGACCCAGCCTATTTATTCAAGTATTATATTTTTGTGTAAACCTATTATTTTTCAAACGGCCTAAGCAAGTGATTTGGCCCATGAGCAAGTCTAAACATAAATTTGTAGAAAAAAAAAGTTTTGTTTCATAAATTGGTAAGATTTTAGTAACAATGGTTAGGGTGTTCAAACGGTTAACCAAACCGAATTAATATTAACTAAATTAATCGAACTTTTTAATCCTTTAACCGTTAACCGAACCGAAATATTTCGGTTAATTCGATCAGTTAACCGAAATTTATATTTTTTTTTAGTTAAAACAAGTATAAAAATATAAAAAATTTATTTGACCGAATTAACCAAATTAAAACTACATATAATTTGTATTATTTATTAAGTTTGGTTAATTACTTGATTTCAATTCAAATTAACCGAAAAACGAATTTTCAAAAAATTATTAACCGACCTTCGACCGAATTAAATTGATTAACTGACCGATTAATTCGATTTTAACCGAAACTTGAACACTTCCATTTGTTTGTCTCCTATTTCGATTTTAATCGAAATTTTGAAAGACACAAGAGCATATAGTTTAATATATATTTTATAACTCCCTAAAAATATAACATATATTTATATGATCATTAAAACCATTTCATTGTAATTATAATTAAGTAATTGAATCTAGAAACATTAATGAAGTTTTATGTAAAATTTAAAAACTATTCATATTTTGAAGATATAATATTCGTAAGGTAAACTTTTGTTTGTCTCAGATTATATTTTAGTCATTTATGTTTGAAATGTTACGTTTTATTCACTTACGTTATTGTGTCGTAACATTTTAGTCATTGAGCGTTAATTATCGTTAATGGTATAACAGTAAGCTGATGTGGCACGTTAAATCATCATTTCAAATGAAAATTTTAGGTTAAATTATACATTTGGTCCCTATATTTTTTTTCATTTTGAAAAATTTATTTTTTTCTTTTACATTAAAAGAGATGAAAAAGTGAGGAAAATAAAGGGAGAGAAGAGAATGGAAAAAAAAAAAAAAGGAAAGTTAAAAGAACATAAAAGAAAAAAATTTAATTGCTCAAAATGAAAAAAAAATAGGGACCAATTGTATAATTTAATCTAAAATTTTTGTTTGAAATGATGATATAATGTGCCATGTCAGTTTACTGCTACACCGTTAACGACAATTAACAACCCAGTGACTAAAATGTTACAACACGTTAACATAAGTGACCAAAACGTAACATTTCAAACATAAGTGACTAAACTGTAACTTGAGGGAATAAAAATGACTATTTTAGTAGTTTACCCTTAAAGTAAATTAATACATATTTTACAGTTGAAAATTAATGCCAAAGATTAACATGCCGTTAGGCGGCTAGGCGCAGCGCTACACTTCTAAAACCCACCTCCCTCGCTTTGAACAATTGAAGAAGAAGAATGCCTGCACAAATCGCTATAGAAGAAGAAGAACAACAACAACCTCTTCTCCACAGTACTACCACCGATGGAATCGAAGAAGAGGTCGTCACTTCCTCATTATCCAATGAGCCAGATGCCCTTAAACGCAAGCTCATCGGCTCTAATCAACGCCTTCTTTCTCTCGACGTATTCCGTGGCCTTACCGTCGCGGTATACTCATCCACTTGAAACCTATCATTTGATTTTAGCTCAAAGTATTATTCATATTTAGCATGCCAGTTGTTCTTTTTTGTTTGTTTGTTACAGTAATTAGAAAATCGATGTGATAAATTAGCTTGGAAGCAGTTAGGGTAGGAGAACGACTTATTTCTGTTATTTGAAGGGAGAGCGTTGAGTAAGAATTGAAGTGAAGACATAATTGGAAAATTTTAGCATTTGGAAAATCATTGGCTAGCTAATATTTTACTCATCGTGATAAGTTTATTTTAATGCATCTTTTAGACTATTTCCCCCCATATTGGTTGATTGAGAGTAATGGTGTAATCAAGTCGAGTGGAGCACGAGTACTGGCAGCTCTATCTCTAGCTCAACTCAATATTTGGAGCTCAATACTTGGCTGGAACTGGACTAAACATCTATATTTAAGCTTGAGCTTGATTAAGCTCATTTATTAATTTTTATGCTCAAGCTCAAACTAGAGCTTGATTAAGCTCAAGATTGAGCTTGGGTCGATAATTAAGTTTAAGGTTAATATTATGTATTAAGGGTAATAACGTAATTCAATAATATAAAAATAATTAAAATATATTTTAAAAATGAAAAGTTCGATAAGGCTCGCGAGCCACTCGAGCCGGAGTATTACTAAGCTCGAATTTGGTTCAATGATTACTAAATAAAGTTTGAGTATTTTTCAAGTTGAACTCGAGCAACTTGCGAGCATCAGTGTCTTATTTATAACCCTAATTAGGGGAGCTTTTATTTTTTCTGCTTATGTTATCTTTTGGTTGATTAAGCAGCCTACCATAAAATCAGGAGGTGTTTTTTTTTTCGTTATTATGTGATTACTTACTGAGTTACTATTAGTTTAGCTTTCAACTCAATTCCTAATTAATAGTTCTTTTAATAGTTGATGATTTTGGTTGATGATGCTGGAGGGGCTTTTCCATCAATCAATCACGCTCCGTGGTTTGGTGTGACCATAGCTGATTTCGTGATGCCATTTTTCCTTTTTGGTGTTGGGGTCTCTATTAGCCTTGTATTTAAGGTATGCAAAGTTCTTTAGCATATCCAATTTTGTGATACGGTCTTTCTCTTTTTGCTGTTGGGGGTCTTATTAGCCTTGTATTTGAGGTATGCAAAGTTCTTCAGCTTGGATTTGACTCTTATGGGGTTACTGTTGTTTGATGAAGTTCTAGGTAGCATGCCATTTTAATATTTATTTGATTCTTCTCCATAAGTTTGCCCTTATGATTTCGACAGTATCAGTATGAACTCTTTTCCTTGCCCCACATTCCTCATAAAGCTTTATAGCTATTCTTAATTTATGCATAGCGCATTGAACTTTCTAAATCAATATCTAGGATGGGAATTCATCTTACTTTACTGTCACTTCTACCATTCTACGATTTCAATTAACACTGTCTTTTCCATTGACTAAAGAAAAAATTTCTTTTTGTTCATGCCCATATAACAGCAAAAAAGTATATAGCCAAGAATGTTGTATCTGTAGATAGTGCACATAACAAACTCGGAACAAATAAAATTGATTACATGTGTGCAGAAAGCTTCCAGCAAATCATTGGCCACAAAGAAAGTTGTATTGAGGACGGTCAAGCTCTTTCTGCTGGGGTTGTTTCTACAAGGTTGCCACTTTCACGCATTGTTTTCTTAAAATTTTATTGACTTCTAACAAGTCTATAGTCTAGATAGGAGTGACCCACAACTCATATAATTTTGGAATATCTTGAATGCAGAACTTTTAGTCTGTTTTGTGATAATTCTTCTTTTATCTTTTGGTTGTTAAGCTGCAAGCTCTTAGTAACAAAGTCATTTATGCATATTTCAAACTTCAAATATCCATTTTGTTGCCTCCTTGATAGTTTTGAAAGCAAAAGAGGATAAAATGTGTATTTTTTGTGTTTAGCTAATACTGCTCGGAGCTGTGGTTTTTAAATTTTGAAATATGCTCATAGGAGGATACTTTCATGGGCGTAATAATCTTGCATATGGAGTTGATGTGGCCAAGATAAGATGGCTAGGTGTACTGCAGGTAATAAATTTTATTGCAAATAATCTTGATGTTCTCTTTTTTATTATTATTATATACTTTATGTATTCAAGGTGTCACTAAATTATACGTGTGAGTTGTGCTTCTGCTATGTGCTTGAAAAACACTGAAGTCTAAGTTGTAGCTAAATATGTTAGTATTTAAAAAAAAAAAGAGGACAACCTTGTAGGATTTATTGTTTTTCAAATTTGAAGGGGAGCTATTTGAAACCTTTTTCAGGTCATATGCATGAATGCAAAAGCTTAAGGCATGGAATGTTCCTTACCTTTGCCTGAACCAATGCTCATTGCCTGATTAAGCACTGCACTGACTAATATATTTTGTCAGCTGAACTGTTGATCAAACATGAATCACCTATGCTTCCATTAACCATTTCCTCAATTGTTGTTGAAAAATTCATTCTGCACTCTGCTGTATGTGCTAAATATATGGATATTGCCTTTACTCAGATACATTGAGCTAATTTCTATCATATTGTGGTTTATTGTCTACAGAGGATATCAATTGGATATCTGCTGGCTTCAATAATGGAAATCTGGCTTGTTAGAAATGTCACGGTTGACTCTCCAACTGCATTTGTTCAGAAGTACTACATTCAGTGGTTAGGAAATACTATGCTTTTCGAAATGTTTGTAGAGATTTACACTTTGGCTTTTATTTCTATTTAAAAGCTATTAGCTGGCAAAACTTTTACCTTTACTTTTATTGCAGGATTGTTGCTACCCTACTATTATCACTTTACATGTGCTTGCTCTATGGCCTTTATGTTCCAAACTGGGAATTTCAATCCCCAAGCCTCACTCTGTCCACTAATGGGCCCCATACTCAGATTGTAAGTTGTATTCTTTGGCATTTTCAAGACTGCACTATGAAGTGTTTGTAACACAATGTGATTTCTGAGGTCAAATATCTGTATGCTGTTTGACATGGCTTGCATTTGGTTGGTGAATGTTGTTGTTAGATTAAGCTGTGTTGTGGATCCTGTGAGTTGTACATGTTGCTTTTGTTGAAGAGCCAAACCTTTTTCATTTTCTGTGCTGTCATATTGCCATCTATTCACATACAAGCCTTCTATATTCTTCTTATTTCAGGGGCTATAGATTTAAGCAATTAATTGAACTTAATTTTAAAGCACAAGTTATGAACATATCTAGTAGGCATGTCGTGCAATCCTGGTAGCCAAAGCCTGGTGGGTTGTGTCTCAATTGATTTGTCTTTGTTGGGAAAACAAATGAAAATTTATTTCATGAGAATATTAATATATGATTTGAGAGATGTACTGCTAGGTTTGATATATTAATCTGAAACTACAACTTTTGGGATAAGAAAATCCATAAATTTGAATGTGTTCTGTTTTGATGTTGTCAATATTTCTATCAGAAGCAAATATTCTGTCATCCAGCTTTAATTCTAGTTTATTATTGTGCTTTTTCTTTCCTGCATGGAACTTAATTAGGTTACCATAATTTTTAATAGGTACATTGTGGAGTAAGAGGGAGTCTTGAACCTCCATGCAATGCTGTTGGCTATATTGATAGGTATTTTCTGGGTGAACAACATCTTTATCAACGTCCTGTATACAGAAGAACAAAGGTTATTCAAATATTTTCTTATGTGTTGTTGATCTGGTGATGCGTTTTGGAATACCCCCTGTTTTAAGATCTTAATGGGATATGCACTCATTTTCGTTCACAGGAATGCAGTGTTAATTCTCCCGACTATGGGCCTTTGCCACCACATTCACCTGAATGGTGCCTTGCTCCGTTTGATCCCGAGGGCATCTTAAGGTTAGATAATCACCTTCTTTCATCTTGTTTCTAGCTTTTCACTACAGCTGTAAATTATGTTCTTTAAAGTTGTAAAGATGACTTATTATAATGTTTTCTCACTTGTATGCATACGACTTAAGGTCCTTAAATACCAAATATGCCGTTGTTATTGCTCGGTGTTATACGAATTACCCTTATGGAATTTCTGCAGTTCATTAATGGCTGTCCTCACTTGTATTGTGGGATTGCATTTTGGACATATACTTCTGCATCATAAGGTACCGTTATTCTTACTGTTAGGTGGGGTCTGTGGGCTAATCTAATTATGAATTTTCCTTGTCAGAAAGGAAAAAGGGTTATGCTAAGGATATTGCATGCATATGTTGGTGAATGTGCTCTAAATATCTTTTCTGCAGGGTCAAATGCATAGAGTGGTTCTGTGGTCCATGTCTTCTTTTGCATTGCTATTTTCTGGATTTGTTTTACAATTGCTAGGTAAGCTGTCTCAAATGACAATCTCCTAACTCAAGATTATAATTTTGTCATATTAAAACCCAGTCGGTGTATGATTTTCTTGGAGTTTCGAATTGATGACTGGTTGGTGTAACAGGCATTCCCTTCTCCAAACCACTGTACACATTCAGCTATATGTGCATCACTGCAGGAGCATCAGGCTTGTTCTTGACCATCATCTTTTACATAGTAAGTTCATCCTTGGTGATTGGGTTGTCATCCTAAGGTTTAGTAGTAGAAAATTCCATGTCGTGTTTGTAAAAGATATATTCTACCTGATTCATGAAGCAGTTGCTCTTATCAAATTATAGTACATTCCAGTCCAATCAGTATTAAGAAGCTGTCTGTCACAATTTCTTTCTAAAATGTTATCCTCGGGACTGAAGGGAACCTTGATGGAAGCATAGATACATCCATCCTGGTTTCCTTTGTGCCAGAATTTAAATCTGCATGAGCACAGGAGCCCAAGTGTAGTCGACATTATGGCAAGTTATTTGACTGGAAAGCTTAATTAACACGAGTAGGAAATGCCTGATCAATAGAAGATAAATTCCAACTAATGGAAGGCTATTGTGAGCAACTTTCCTTATTTAGTAAATCTAGATGTTCGGTTAGCCATTGCATAGCTTTGAACCCTGTAAATCTTTGGCTTAGGTGTTGCAATTTTTTAGCTTTCCTACTTGAAACCACTGTATATCTATGGAACTTGCTAAAGGTTTTCCTGCTCAAAACCTAATAACGTGACCTAGAGATTGTTCTTCTTGGATCCCCTTTTGCATTCCTGTTGGAAGTTCCTGCATGTATGTACATGGCCAAAAGTAATTCTAGTCCTTTTTTTATAATTTTATTTTTTTGGGTTTTGAATGCTATACAAAAATTATATTTCCTAAGTAATGAGGAATACAACTAAGCACGGTTGTATTTGATGCAGGTTGACGTCAAACATTTTAGAAAGCCGGTGGTGTTACTTCAGTGGATGGGAATGAATGCTCTTATAATATATGCTCTGGCTGCTTGCGACATTTTCCCAGCTGCCGTGCAAGGCTTTTATTGGCGCTCACCAGAAAATAACTTGGTATCTTTCTCTCTTCTTTTCTGGGTTTGTACTTTTCTTTGTTTCTTATCCTCGCCTTCATGAAGGTAATTTACTTAAGAATAGGTGAAAAACTGCAAGCTTGATTGCCCTATTAAGGCATTTCTGAACAGCTTTATCATTTTCAAGTAATGCTGTAATCTGGATGTTCTTTTTTATACAATACCTACTTCTACCCATACACCCAAACCCTTAAATCAAAGGAAAAACACACTTAAGTGCGCTCGAACCCACATCTTCCTTGTTGTTGCAATAGCAACGGTGGATGATTTTTTTTATTCTGATATACTTTTTTTTCTTTCATGTCAAAGTAACTGTATGAGAACACTACTTGCAAATTACATGCACTTTCTAGAGTTGATGTTTTTAGTACAAAAATATTTTCAGTGCAATGCATTGCTTTATCAACATGTTTGATAGAACTAGTTATGTTAACAATTAAAATTATAAAATGCAGGTTGATGGCTTGGAATCATTGTTACAGTCCGTACTTCATTCAAGCAAGTGGGGTACCCTGGTATTTGTATTGCTCGAGATCTTGTTTTGGTGCCTAGTTGGCGGTTTTCTTCACATGAAAGGCATATATATAAAACTGTAGAAACAAAAATAGAACAAAAACATTAGAATATCAAGTGTTAGTTAAATATAGAAAGAAAAAGAGAGAAAATTAACTAGAAGTGGTACTCTGAAAACCTGAATTGTCACCTAACTTGTCAACACCCTCACATGGCATTTCCCTCTTAAAGATGTGGCATCAAATGTTTCATGTTGGAAAATAACATACTATACCCTCTTTTGGTGATTGCCTGATTGATGAAAACTGTTTTTCATTCCATTTCTAGTATTGATGAAATTAAAGAGCAAAGCAAAGCAATCACCAAAAACTTGTGGGGGTGCTGCTGTGTACAGCCACTTGTAGAAGAATCAAGATCATTTCTACTTTGGTATATTTAGTTTCTTCCTCTCAAATCAAAGACAACAATTTTTAGTTCACTTTCGGCTATAAAGACACATTATGCACTCTTTTCTCTTTACTGTACTCTATAAAAATTAGGTACTTGCCTTATTGCACTTACATCTTCCAACTGTTATAGCCTATCTCTAAAAATGGCTACTGAGAAAGCCAATGCTGATGAGACCCAGAGTTACGATACTGAAGATAATTGCGGTGATCGATCAACAGCTAGCCAGGAATCAACTAAGTTTCAACTCAGTAAAGCACTTGCACGTAGGGCAGTTTATGGTCCAAGCAGCCGCCGCGGCTCCGGAAACAGAAGGGTCCGAACCAATGCTGACCCTAGAACATTACCGAGCAGGCTGAGCAAGGTTTCATTGGCTGATGATGATTCTGAGAAGTAGGCTACCGTGTTTGATTGATGTTAATTAAGGACTTTTTTTTGTTATTTGTTTTATCATTACATGGCTTGTTATGATTCATGAAAGCATGGTATCTTTGTAGAGTGTAAATGGTTAAATAATAAAGCACAAGATTCTGGTACTTGGAAAAAAAGATGGTGTACATAAAGCATAAACAACAGAAATAAATATGGTGGGTCGTATCTCGTGTCTCCCATATGAAAGTTGAAAAGATTGCCTTAGCATTAGGGCAAACTTGGAAAATACAAAAAAAGCACCAATTATGAAGCAAGGCATCTATCTAATCTGATTCTGATCAATGATCATCACGCTTTTGGGCCTAAACTTCCGTAATTGTTTATTAATTATGACAGAAAGTTGCAGTACTGAAACATTTTCCAATAATCAGAGCAAAAAGGAAGACAGTCCCAAGGTTTTGAAGCGCCAAAATCGAGGTTGCATCGCAACTTCACACATTTCTTTTAATTTTTCTGATTAACCTCATAATTTGTTTTTTTTTTCCTTTCTTTTGGAATAAATCTCTGAAACAAAAAAGAAGGAATCATCCGGTACAAAATCCCACGTCATAATACAGCAGAGAAGAAAATTTCAAATTTGTTCTTAAAAAACTGTTTCTCTTTTTCATTTTCGTTTCACCCAAAGAAGCACCAGCTCCCCAAACCCTAACACCATTCTTTCTTTTTGGTTTCCTTTTGTGTTGCGATCGCGATGGAGAGTTACGGATCGGGTCAAAGGCCATACGGGGCGGATCGAAGGATGGAGATAGTTAGCGGGAAGAACACGAGCGTTGGATCCAATCAGATCTACTCTACTACTCGTTCGCGTTCCCCTGATTTACCAACCGTTCCGACTCGGACGAGTCAAGGATCATCGAAGCCATGGGGATTTACGGATCCCGAGATGAAGAGGAAGAAGAGGATCGCGAAATACAAGGTTTACACAGTGGAAGGGAAAATGAAAGCTTCATTGAGTAAAGGTCTTCGTTGGATCAAGAACAAATGCTCGCAGATCGTCCATGGTTATTAAAAAAGGCGGCGAAAGTCAACGGCTCAGATTGTGTAACGTCGGATGGAGAGTTGGACCCGATGAAATCGATGGTTTTGGACATTTTTGGGCTGAAAAAAAACTGGGTAAGTAAAAGACTATAATAGGTGGGACATTATATAAATTTTTTTAGAATAAGATTTTTTTTTTTTTAATGTATGGAGCATTATATAGTATTGTAATTTCATTATTTCAATTAATGATAGAAATGAAAGATGTTTGCAGAGCATTGTTGATTTAGGGTTCTATGGTTGATTTATTTTTTAAGGTCATTCACCTCTTCATTTCACAATGATGGAAGTTTTTGACCTGAGTGGTAAGAAAATTGATGTTAATTTTTGAGTTTTAATCTTGTAAATAGTATCTTGATGCCTAGTTTTAATCTTATAGATGTAGAAAAACTCTTGTTTAAGAATTGATAAATTAATCGAAGTCTAATATAACTATATGAAACTAACATGGTCTCAAATTATGACTAAGACTGAGGAAATAGAAGAAGGCAATTGATTCTTGTTGAGGGGTCCACCGACACGAGGCTAGATCAAATAGTATCCTCTGCTCGGATGACTTTTATGTTATAGTTTCGGGTTCAAAATCTTACCAATGGTAAGTTGAGTATCCTTTTTTTAGTAATTGATTGTATGTTATTCTAAGGTCTATTTCAATAGGGTGTTGTTGAACATGCGTCTTAAATGCTTATTCAAATACTCGAATTTTCTGTAGAGTTAGGAGATAAAATCTAAACTCGACGATGAGATATTACCAATCTGTTGAGAGATCCGTCAACTTCAAATAGACGACACTTCAAATACTCTTCCCAGAGAAGAGTTGGTCTCCTTTCAACTGTTGTCCAATACACATTAACCGTACTTAGATTGAAGACAAAAAAAAAAAAAAGAAATATACGTAAAAGGGAAATTTAATAAACTGTGGGGAATGTTTGGTAATAAAGTGGATGTTGGAAAAGGAAAGAGAAAAGGGTGCCTTAAGGTTATATGTTGAATTCCCAATGTTTTTAATATTGTGAAAGATTTTGTTGGAAATCGAGATAAAAATATGAATTGTTGGTGAAAACTATAAATTTTATGGGCCAAATACAAAATTTACCATTTATTCATAGACCCCCAAGACACAAAATTTCACCATTTATTCATAGACCCCCAAGATCCTTCTAGAATGAAATTGTGATTTCACGTCATCTCTATCCCTTTCCGATAAGTGAATGACAAATCAAATTTTTTTCTTTTGACAAATTCAAATTCAAATTCAAATCTAACTAAAAATGCTAAAAATCAACATGAAAAATCTGATTTATCATTTTTCCTATTAAAAGGGGATAGAGATGACATAGAATAACAATTTCATATAATCCTTTATCTGAAACCAGTATTAATTGAAGTCCATACATATACAATAGAAAGTCACTTAATACTAAATTATATATATATATATATATATATATATATATATATATATAAAAGGAAACATTCAATTCAATTTGATGTTACAAACGAGATATATAAAAAGGGTAAAATACAAAACATAGCCCTAACGTGCATGCATGCAAATAAATGCCATTCATTCTTTGTTATTGTCATCTTTGGCACGTCTTAGTACTTCCAGAATTCAAGGTTTGAAGCCTCATTTGTTCGTAAAATTGATTCATGAATTCTTCTGCTTTAGCATCAATCTCTTCATCGCCACCGTCATCATTGTGCTCATCGCATTTCTCTTTGTCGCTTCCTTCACAAGGCGAATCGTACGGGCTCAAATCACTTGATGACACGTCATTGAAAGACGAAATCGGAAATGCTATCAAAGACAACGGCGACAAAATAACTTCCTCCTTTTCTTCTCTATTGGGCATATACTTGGGCTCGAGCATGATCTTAGGAGTGGCGGCCTTCATGCGTCGGGAATGAGATGGGGGCAATGGGGTGCTTTGTAAATGCACTGGATGCAATGCATTGGATGCACCGACCCAAAAACCATCCCTTTCCACTCTACCTTCGAATCCACATCGACCTAAACAGGCTTTGAATCTGGCACTGTTTCGGCCACGGGTTTCGTACGCAACAATCTAATAGCCACCTTGAAAAGACTCTTGGAAGGGGAACGTGTTCTTCCCTTTTGCAAGGGCACATCATTTCCACCATCGGGAGCCTTCTTTTTGTCCCTGAACATGGAAATACATGACATCGATGATGATGTGTTTTCCATTTTACAGAGACAAAAAAGAAAAGAGCCCCCGATGTATGGTTTTTTGCTATGCAAATTAAGAGTAAAAATTCCTTTGCCAAATTGAGACAATAAAATAGTGATTTATATAATACGATTCGAGGTTATGAAACACAGCTAAAACAGAAGGGAATATTCTTATTGAGTTTTGTTATTGTTAAAGGTCCGTTGTTAAAGTGCATTTAGGTAGTTGATTGGTTATGCTTGTATTGGTTTGAAAAAAGGCTTGTTTTTAAGTGATTTTTAGACCACAAGGCCTGAGACACAAATGTATATCTCAGCCGTGTGTCCCCTGTAGGTTCCTTTGCATGCAAGTCAGGCAGTTACATGGCCTAGCACACGGCCCGGCACACGGGCATGTGGCTTGGCCGTGTAACCCAAATTAGTGAGTTACATGGGCATGGGCACGGGCTGGGACACAACCGCGTGTCCTTACTTTGAATGTCCATACAGCCGTGTGACCCCTGTAGTAAAAAAATTGTAACTTTTTCTTTAACTTTCCAAATGATTTCTAATTGGGCCCGAAATGTTTCTAAGGTATTTATAGGGCCTCAAAGGCTCGATTTTAGGACGATACACATGAAAATGATTCACTTATAGTATGTTTATGATTATATGTAACGTATGTTAAATGTTCCGATTGTACGGTAATACTCCGTAACCCCAATCCGGCGACGGACACGAGTTAGGAGTGTTTCACTTTGTCCTGTTATTGTAATTCACAAAAAAAAAAAGAAAAAGGAAGCCCATATAATTATTTAACTCAACTTTTAAATGTTCTTCAAAATAATTATCTTAAAATCAATTAATTAAATTAAATAATTTAGATAATCTAATTTTAATTCCGTTAAAATCATGATGACTTTAGGATATTAAAATATATGTGCAAATTATAATTGTCCAAATAAAAATATAATTATGATGACTATTTAATTTAATTTTCACATTTAACTCAATTATTTAATATGTTCAACCAATTAAATAATAATACAAAGAAATTAAATTAATTCTATGTCATCTCTTCTTTTCTTAAGAAAATGCATTTATTGCAAATAATAATACATGCAATCTATTAATTATATATCGCCTTTTCTCCATACATTCAATTAGTTCTTATTATGCAATACGTTCAGAGTTATAGTGAGTTGGCGGAGGGACCGACTAGACTTATATAATTCTAGCTTAAATAATTTGTAATTAGATCCTAACTTTTCGTCTACTAATCATAAAGTTATTTAGTCACAACCAATCTACTAAAAGTACCACGATTGATCTCCTTGTTACATACCATTACAAAAGCTACAATATTAAGTTTTTTTGTCCAATGACCTTATCATATGTGTGTTACTCTTATAGGATATCATTGATCCTTTTAGGTTATCTTCGTTTAACTAATGCGATCCATTTCATCTCATGGGCACTATTGTATTTTTCATGGTGAAAATGATATCATTTTCATAAGCTATACAACGCCAATAAAGATGATATCATTTACTCTCTTATTCAAGTTATGATTCCACTATTGTAAGTGAAGCCATGCCATGCATAAGTTATATACCCAATGAACTAACTTTCAGCTCGCTACCATGAAAGCTTGAGTTTTCGATATATCAAAATACAGGGGTTATACACACACATAATTATTCACTTATTCAATCACAATTCAAGAATTCAAAGTTTGAAGTCTCATTTGATCTTCAGCCTTGACATCAATCTCCTCGTTGCTATCCTCGTTGTTGTGCTCATCGCATTTCTCTTTGTCGCTCCCTTCACAAGGTGAGCCACATAGGCTCACGTCACTTAGTTGACACAACATCGAAAGATGAATTGGAGAACGCCATCGGAGACAACAGCGACGTGATCTTAGGAGCGGGAACCTTCATGCACAAAGAATGAGATGGGGATAACAGAGTGCTTTGTAAATGCACTGGATGCACCAACCCAACAACCAACGCTTTCCACCTTACCTTCGAATCCACATCGACTTGAACGGGCTTCCAATTCGGCACCATTTCGGCCACAGGTTTCGTATGCAACAAGCTAAGAGCCTCCTTGAACAAACTCATGGAAGGGGACGTGTTCTTCCCTTTTGCAAGGGCACGTCATTTCCACCATCGAAAGCCTTCTTTTTGTTCCTGAAGATGGAAATGCATGTCATCGGTGATCATTGTCTTCCATTTATAGAGGCAAAAAGAAAAAAGAGCCACAAATGTATTATTTTTTAATTATGAAAAAGAGAGAGAGAGATTAAAGATTCCTTTGTTGAATTGAGACAATGAAATAGTTATTTACATAATATTATTTGAGGGTCTGAAACACGATTAAAACAGAAGAAAATATTCTTAAAATGACCAAAAAATAGTATTGGCAACGAAAATAATACTAATTTGGTTACTAAATTGGTTCTTTTTTTTTTTTCGAAGAAAAGAAGCATTAATGGAAAACTCCATTCTCTCAAGTTTTACTTAATGAATGGGTACTTGATTTTATTTATGTTTATTAGAAAATACTTAAAAATTGGTCTTATAAATCGTAAAATCGATATGGAAAATATCTAATTTAGAAAATAAAACTAATTTCTCCATTTTTAAATTTAACAAAATTTGAGATATGATCTTTTAAATCTAATTTCTGTTTATGGTTGTCGAATATTTAAACTCGAGATCGGTTTCAATTGAAAATTTACAAACAAGTTATTTTTTCATTTCATGTGTGATTCAATCTACAACCTAGAACACCCTTGACTTAATAGTATATTTTAGTTTAAATTTAATTATAAAATATAATGTTATATAGAAACTTTTTTAGGGTAAAATACAAAAATGGTCACTACAGTATTGCTTTTGTTCTATTTTGGTAATTGAACTATTAATTTTTTCGATTTAGGCACTAACTTTTTGAAATCTAATATTTTGATTACTTTCCCATTAATTGCCATTAGATGATTGACGAACATTTGATGTGAGCTTTTTTTTTATTGGTCTAATAACAAATTTAGTTTTATAATATTTACATATTCTATCAATTTGATATTAAATATAAAATATTCAAAAAAAAATAAACCCTCAATGTTTACAAAATTTGTTATTTTAATTCAAATTCTAAAAAAATTCAATAAATTTAGCCCTCAAAATTTACAAAATTTATCAATTTATTTCTAATTCTAAAAATTAATTATATTTATACAAATGCTCGATTTATCAACTTAATTTTTAATTAATTCTATCAACTTGATTTTTGTTTATATAAGTATCATATTTTATAAAAATTATAAATCAAATTAATTTATAAATAAGATAATATTGAATTAATTATATTTTAATTAATTCCAAAGGGTTGCATTTTGAGTTCATGATATTATTTGCTCCTATGAGGACTACGACATCCAGGAATCGTCTAATGGCAACCACGTCGAACTCAACAGTTTCAATAAAGTATATCTAAAACGAATCTAATTATCGTTTAAGATTTAAACATAACTTTCTATAAGAAGTATAATTTGATTTATCATTCTACCCATTAATTATCGGTAAGAGTCAAGTATAAAAATTTATTACAAATTGGTCAATAATATTATCAATTTGTAACATTTTGGTTATTAAACTATTAATTAATGTATATATTATGTTAAATAATAATTTCAAATGAAATTTTGAGTAATTTGAATTCTTTTTTCTCTTTGTAAAATCTCAAATCCATATTTTGTTTACATAAACAATTAAATCGTTGTTAGATGTATAGAGAGAAGGGTGTAAATAAAGGTAAAAGTTGTCATGGTAACTACCTCCGCCACCAACATCGTTAACAATTGAGACCATTACCTGTTATAGGGTCTCTTTCGCCACTTACGACTGTACTCGCGGAGTCCGAATCCCCAGTCTCTGCCTAATTGTATGTTGTTAATGTAAAATTTTCTATTTCTTATTGATGTCTTTCACGAAGATCTGCAACATTTAACAAGCTTATCAGTTATGGGTTTATCAGAACTCAACTCGATTTTTCTCTTTAAATAAACATAAAATAAAGCTAATAGTATTTATCATGATTTCATAAAAGAATGTCAACCTATAATTCATTTATGGAGGAAAAAATTGGCAATTATATGAAAACATTGTTGCACAATAACTAAGAAGTGAGACCACAAATCTGATGAACTAAAGCAGTAGCAAATTATCAATAATTAAACCACCTCGGAGGCCAGGGATGATTGCTTGTAAGTCTAAGAGTGAGTTTGGATGGGCGGTGCGTTTAGTTGCGGTTAGTGTAAAAACAGTGGTGGCGGTGAGATTAGATACTGTAGCGTGAGACAAAAAGTAAGCTAAACGCACCGTACCGCAGTCAATTGCCCATCCAAACAAAGTCTAAGCTAACTTTGTCTCATTGTGTTGCAGCTATCATCTTTCATCAAAATAACAGTCAATAATTCCATTAATCCTATGTCATAAAGTTTGCAGAAATAACAAAACTATTATCTATTTGATACTCTTTAATTCTAGAAGTTCCTCAATGCACTGAAAATCAATCCGTGCGCATTTCCATGGGAAAAGTTACAACTAAAACTAAGCTTAGACAACTTCAGTGGCAATCTAGATGCACTCGAACCGCTGTTGATCCCAACCCAAAACAATTCACAGGGTACCTAGCATTGGCCCCACTCGTTTCACCCCGTTGGAACAACTTGACGCCCCACAACAGCAGCCTTCGCCGCAATAGAGTCAAGGGAATGAATCAACGACACAAGAAACTGTTGCACACCAGATGGGGGCGATGAACAGCCCGCCTGCTGCGAAACCGCTTGGGCAAACGGACACCAAAGCAAGAAATGATACAACGAATCCAAACCCCCACAACGAGGACAAGAAACGTCGATATTAACTCCTTTTTCAGCAAGTCTACCCCTCATCGGAACATAAGATTTAAGACACCGCTACGCAAAATCCTTAACCTTGGCGGTACATGGCTATACCAAAGACGCAACCAAGGACCATCTTCCTTATACTAAGCAAGATTAGTGTATAAATCAACAACTAACTGGTACCCCAATTTAACAGAATAAATACCATTGGGAGACATGCCGCACTAAACCAATAGGAATATTTATCACACTTGATGGAACTCAAACTCGTTTATGTCGTATTCTACTTTGATATTGAACCACAACTTTAGTCATGTCCTGGTATAACAAATTACATGTTAATATGTACATAGTTACAAGATCCAGTTAACAGATTACATGTTTGCTGTAACTTTGGATCCAGGTATAAAATTGCTATAATGTAGACGAAATTCCCTTTCAGCTTAATAATAAATCAAATATGCCAACAAAACATTTGGAACAAGAAAATGAGACACACAACCAAAAGTTTCCAATTATTTTTAATAATTCTATAACTTATTCTTAAATTAAATGGGAGGACTAAGTTGAAATAATTAAAATCCATGGGGTCCAGGTTGAAATTTTAGTGTTGTTTTAATATTCTCCCCACACTCCCAACATAATTATCACATAATTAATATAATTTTAATTAGAAGAAGAAACATGCGCCCATGAACTCAGCACCACTCTTTTATAAATTAAAAAAAAATAATAAAATCGTCCATAAATTCAAAGTGCAATTTCCCTATTATTTTCACACTTAATAAATATTAACAGACATTAGGTTTTAAATTTACTAAAAACATAGCTATTGATGTATCCGACAAGCTGAAATGTGGGACCCGCATAGTTTAACAAAACCACAAAAAATTGCCCCGCAGCCAATTTCACTCCTTTTTAGGTGCGTTTTCTTCAAAAAGTTGTATCAAATTATTATTCTTTGTACAAATTTTAATATAGTGTCCTAAATATTTTTATAATGTAGTTAAAATTCAAATAAAATTACAATTATTTAAATATAAAAATAGATTTTCATATCCTAATTTTGAGAAATTCATAAAATTAGAGGCCTCACCCGTCAAGAAAATATAAGCATTTGCTCTTACTGAGATGAATAAAAAATTATTGGAAGTTTACTATTATATTAACACGTAATTTCATAAGAAAATTAATTTGTTAAATGAGCATTTTAAGGACCAAAACCACTGTCTACTCCTTTTATCTTCATTCATGAAAAAATAAATATCCGGAAAACTTGTCCTCGACTAGTTTTGAGTTGTTAACTTATTTTGTTGTTTCACGTGAAAATGTTGAATGGGAAATATCAATCATATGATCAGTACAACTTCCAGGAGCATTCTGGTCAAACGTTTGAAATTTGTGTTTCAAATAAGTTAAGCTCTGTCCCTTTCTTTCTTTATTATCAATTATCGTAGTGGTTGAGCTTTGGATTCTTCAATTTCTTTAATTTGGCAGTACTTTTAAACAATACGGAAAGCGTTTACCTTGCCAAAAATATTTCATCTTGAATTTTATCATTTTCTCATTTTAATCCCTCAACTTTTGTCCATTTTAATTTCAAGACTTGACAATTTTTTCAATTTAAATTCTATTAAAATATAATGAAAATTTATCATCGTATTTTAATAGAATCCAAATTCAGGGTCTGTGAAAATTTTCTGAAAAACCCAAACTAATGTAGATATAAAAACTTTAGAGATCAAATGAAAAAAATTATCAAATTTAAGGACTAAATGTTAATTTATCCTAAATAAAAACGCAACAAAAAGCCTGTCCTGCCAACGTCTCCCAAAAGCAGGGCCTACACTTCAATCATTTGCCTCTTTCTTTCTTTTTACTAATACATATTATTTTTAAAACTATTAAGTGTTGAGTCATTATTTTCGTCTTGACTATAATACCCTTTCACATGAAGATTTATTTGAATTTTGGAAGGTTTAAATAAAATAGATTTAGATTAAAAAAATTTAGATCCATTTTTAAGTTTATAATACTTTATATTATGTTTTTTTATATATTATGTAATTTATAATACAAAGAAAAATCTCTACTAAATATATAATACTACTATAATATGAACATTAAAATAATGTTACGATAACTATATATAAAATTTCAATAAATAAAAATAAATTATTAAATATTAAATTAAAATAATATGGGTAGACCTAAAATGAGTTTGGGCTAACCTTTTACAAATACGGATGGACTTGAGCAAAATTTTAGGCTAGATGGGACTAGAACAATCATAAAATATGTTAATATCATACTTAAGCCTGACCATAATCTGGCATGACTCAACCGACAAACACCTCTAATTTTATAATTTATTATATATCTCTTTTATGCCTTTATTAGTAAATTAGTGGATAAATCTCAAAATTATACACGAACTTTAATTTGGCGTAAGTATACACGCAAAACTCTAAATGTGGTTTAAATGTATCTTGAAACTTTAATTTTGATTTAATTATACACATTTAAAGCAATAAATACATCAATTTATTTTTATAATGGATCAATATAAATATTTATGTATGTAATATATAAACATAAAATGATGTTATATCAATAATTGTGTTAATAGTTTACAAGAATTTGAGCAAATCAAAATTTCAAGTATAAAATTGCACAAAATTAAAATTCATGTATAGTTTTGATATTTATACCTAAATTCAAAAATATTTTTATTTTAATATTAAAATCAATTACTTTCATGGATAAAAAAATCATAGGTTAGGAATTTATTTAGCTACAAAAATAACATAAAGGACTTGTTTAAACAAAAAGTAGTAGTTTAAGGAGTTTTTTAATATATTAACCAAAATTAAATTTTTAAAACAATCCGAAAAGAAATATTTTCTGCTGCTGCTCCTACCTACAGTAAAAACCAAAAAGAGAGAAGGTCATATTTGGAAATAAAGCGGGGACAGCTCGATTTGGGTCGCGTACAACCGTGTTTCCCACCGCCCATTGGTCCACATTTTCTCACCAAACAAACAAATATTTTCTTTTTTTCTCTCTTACCGCGTACTCAAACGCTCCATCATTGCATTCAATTAACATATAAATACCCAAACTCCACTCATCAAAACACAAGAAAATCTCAAACTACAATTCCAACAAAAAGTCTTACTATTTCAGTAACCAAACCAGAGCAATTAATTGATTGTCCCAGTTTTTTTGTTTTTTTTTTCTCCTGTTGCAAATGAAACTAACCAAAATGCCTAAGAAAAACGGTACTGATCTTGGTCGAAGAGCATGGAGTTTCCTTCGTTTAGCACTGTTATGGGCAAGAAAAGGCGGTGTCTTCAAGCGGCGACTCACCATGGTCGACCTCCGATTGGTGATACCCAAGTTTTTAAAAAGTTCAACAGCCGGTCCTCTTCATGACCGTCTTCATTACAAGGAACGTGAGTTTTCTTTCGACGAGACACCCATTTTTCACGTTAAGGTCCACCGTTCTGCTTCCATGCGCTTCCTTCTTCCTTGCATTAGTCCCACCGAGGCCGTAGATTCTGAAGATCATGAAATATATAGCTGTGGTAGTGGCAACAATAGCAACAACAGTTATTCAACATGTTCTGATATTGTTGAAGAAGGGGAAGAGATGGGATATGAAGGTTGTGATGAGAAAAGTCCATATCCATTAGAGGAAGAAGGGATTGATTTGAAGGCAGAGAAGTTTATAGCAAAGTTTTATGAGCAAATTAAGTTACAAAGACAAAATTCTGATTTGGAATATACAGAAATGATTAAGAGAGGAGCTAGTTGAACAATCCTTGGGGATTTTCACTTTTCTTTTCAACTTCATTATATTTTTCACCAGTTTCTTGCAGCTTTTACACTCTGTGTTTTTGCAAGACTGCGGCTTTTTGTTATTTTTGTAACCACGATTCGAGTGTTTATGATATATAATAGAATTAATACATTACATTTTGGTTGATTGATTTTTTTTTAATGTAAAATTTTGTTGTTAGGAATAATTATTAACCATGCAGTTAAGCTGCATATTGTTTTAAGAGAAATAGTATATCCAAATTTTAAGCACAATATTATTAAGAAAGACAACTATAAACTCTAATAGATTAAGATGGACATAAAAAAAAATGATATTACTTAAAAACAACGAGTTTTTTTATAAAAATTACCCGAAATTTTTTTTATTAATTATAAAAATGACTCACTTTTTTATTATGTACATAAATGATCTGAAATGAATAGTGAAAGTTAGTGGAGTCAAAGAGATTGATGCCACCCACTTGCCACATCAGCCAACCATTGGCTGCTAAAATTAAAAAAATCATTTTTTTTTTACTTTTATTAAGTTAGAGGATGAAGGGGAGGAAGATCAAGACTGATTTTTATGTTTTTTGTGTTTCTATTTAGTTAGAAATTTTTATAATTTCAAGATATGTTCTATTTAACGATAATTTGGTGGAACTCCAACACTGACAAATTTAATAGTCCTTTTTTGGAGTGTAGATTTGATTCCTTAATTTCATATGCGATGACAATTTCAAGTAAAAATAAGGGTCTCGGTTGCTAGTGATTTATTCAGTAACGGGTTCAAATTGGTTATGTAAGTCTTTTCGTTGGTTGTGGTAGGACGATAACGGGTTCAAATTGGTTATGCAGCCAACGGGTGGATTATTTGGGATTCTCTAGGTCATTGGGATGTTTGAAGGTCCATTGGAATCCCAAATCGAATCGCACGAGTGAGGTTATCAATATTAGCAACGTCCGAGTTGCAAAATATTAGCACCGAAAAACTTGCTCGGTCGACTTTCTCGTATTGCGGTTAAACATGATTTTTTTAATTTGTAAGACACAATGTTGTCAATCTTGAACAAAATCAAAATCACTCGTTTAATTATGTTTTATTAGTATTGAGAAAGTTGCTCGTGTTGTCGTTAAAATTGGTCGTTTATGTTCCTTTGTAATTTTTATGTTTCAAAATTCAACTTTTTTTAAATGTAGGAAAATGTAAATCAAGTACTAAAATAAGTTATGTGAAATTATTTTCGAATATTGCCAATGTAAAATAATATTTTGTAAAATATAGTTTCTGCATTATGTAAACTTAATAGTTTTTTGAAATGTTGGCAATGTAAAATAATTTTCTTTTAAATTATTTTTGTAATGTGAATTAATTGTTTGCTAAGGGAGTAACTAAAAAATAGAAATATAAGGGGCGAAACTAAAAAGGATAAAGACAAAAAAGTTTCGGAAAAAATGAGAGAAAAAGAAAAAGAAAGTGGAGTGGGAGTGGGAGTGGGAGTTGGCTAAAAAAAAGGAAAGAAAAAAGGTATTTACAGTTATAGAAAATTTAATAAAACAATAATAATAAATAAAATGTGGATGAAAAATACGGGAGAATTTTTATTATTTAATTTTCGCTTACAAGGTGCTTTATTTATAAGCTCCTTTACATTCAATTAATAAATGTAAATTAAGTCTTCTTAATTACTTCATTTAAACATCTCATAGTCATAAATGAAGTAGAGAGTTTTATCTCATTACTTTAATAAATGTTTAAAGGGGTTATAAACATCCATTATTTATGCATCTACAATACTCCCCCTTGGATGTCTTTTAAATAAAAATGTGTCTTATTAAAACCTTTATTAGGAAAAACCCTGTGAGATAAAAACCTAATGAAGGAAAAGAGTACACAATCTCCTATTACAAGTTGTCTCGTTAAAAACCTTTATCAAGAAAACCCAATGAGAAAAAAATCTTGGTTAAAGGAAAAGAGTGCAACATATTTTCTACTCCCTCTAATGACAATATCACATTACATCTTTTAGTTGACGCATTCCAATCTTATGTAGTAGTCTTTCAAACATTGAAGTCGGCAATACCTTGGAAAAAGGATATGCTAAATTATCACTAGAACAAATTTATTGACCTTCTATGTCACCTTTCTTCTCAAGATCATAAGTGAAGAATAATTTTGGGGAAATATGTTTCGTTCTGTCACCTTTGATGTAACCACCTTTCAACTGAGCTATACATGTTGCATTATCTTTGTATAAGATAGTTGGCATCTTTTCCTGTAAAGGCAAATTACATATCTTCTGGATATGTTAGGTTAATAACCTTAGCCAAACACACTCTTGACTTGCCTCATGCATTGCAATTACTTCTCTGGGAAGTAGCCACTTGCTTCTTCTTTTTTTTGCTCTTCATCTTCTTTTTGCAATTGAGGGCAGTTTCGTATAAAATAATTAGTTGCTCCACATTTATAACAAGCCCCCATTTTACTTTTGCATTCACCAGGATGGTATTTTCCACAATACTTGCATTTAGGCTTAGGAACATTTTGCACACTACCCACACTAGCAGCGTGTCTAGTAGATACCCTATAATCAGGTTGAGTCACCTTATTTTTATTTGATCGTTCAGGCATTGATGTGGTTAGACTGAAACCATCTCTAGACCTTTTAGCTAGCAATGATGAGAATGATTTGGAGGAACTTCTTTTGTAAGATTCTTTATTCCGTCTATCTCGTTGCATTTTTCTGTTGTACACCTCTTCCATCTTTTGTGCACGATCTGACAAAATGACAAATTCTCGTATTTCAGTGCCCCCAATCATTATTTGGATTTCATCGTTCAACCCTTCTTCAAACCAAATGCTTCAAACCGAATGCACATTTCTTCTTCGGTTGGTACAATTTCCCGGGCATATTTACTGAGGTATATAAATTCATTCTCATACTCGACTATCGATTTGTTTCCTTGGCGTAGGTTAAGAAATTCCCTCTTTTTCTTGTCTAAATAGCTCTTGCTAATATGTTTCTTTTTAAATTTACACTGAAAGAATTCTCAAGAGATTTTCTCCTTTGGCACAACAACCACTATGGTTAACCACCAGTTGTATGCTTCTTCTTTCAGTAGTTAAACGACACATCTCAGATAATCATCGGGAGAACAAGCTATTTATTCAAAAATTCTTATTGTATTTTGAATCAAATATTCAACCTTGACTAGATCATCATCTGACCTACCCCAAAATTCTTCGGCCCCACACTTTCTGAGTTTCTCAATAGAAATACGTTTACTAGATTCAATCACTGGATGAGGTGGAGGCATAACCGGAGGCACTACATGTGGTACAATAGGGGGAGGAAGTTGCTGAGCCATATTTCTTTCTTGCATGAATTCACTAAACCATTGATTCATATACCCAAAGAACATGTTTTTAAGTTCTTGTTCTTGAGCCGGAGGAATTGGGGCATTACTACTCGTCCCATGTTCAGATGTTTGTGCTCAACTATTTACTTCATCGTTATTAGCACGTTTAGATGTTTCTGATATCTTTACAATCTATAAGAAAACAAAGGTTAGATCGAATCATACACATCACACTATCACATATTTATATGAAATGTGTTCATAAACATTTCACACCCTTCATTCAGTCTGAGAATCGGCTAAACCGTAGCTCTGATACCACTAAATGTAACACCCCTAACCCTTATTCGTCACTAGAACAAGGTTACGGAGTATTACCAAACTTTATAAATTAAATATGAACATTTCATAACATTTAATATACATATCAGGAATCAATCATAAAACATTCATATTGTCCCTTGTATGAGCCCTCGATGCTCAAAATACACATTAAAAGTAAATCGGGACTAAACTAGAAGCTTAGATATTTTTTCTCAAATTTTCAAAAAAAATTTAGGTGTAGGGGACATACGCCCGTGTGGCTCACACGGCCAAGAGACACGCTTGTGTCTTAAGCCTTGTAGGCATTCGAAATAGGGGCACATGGCCGTGTCCCAGCCCATGTCCAATTTAGGGTGATTATTGACTTAAGTCACACGGCCAAGCCACACGCTCGTGTGCTAGGCCGTGTGTTATGAAATTAAGGTGCAGGGGTTACACGGCTAAACCATACACCCGTGTTCTAGGCCGTGTGCAAAAAAATGGGCATTTTGTTTTTAAATTTTAAAGATGCAGAGGACATACAGCTGAAACACACGCCCATGTGCTAGGCCGTGTGTCATACACGGCTGAGACACACGCCCATGTCTCTACCCGTATGAACGAAAATAGGCCATTTTATGACCACTTTTCTCACCCAATCTTGGTATCTACCTAGGCACAACCACTTGCACATTCACAAATCACAACAAAGCCTTCATTTCAAGCCAACTTATCATAACTTATATTCAAATATCCTAGCTTACCAAATTAACTATATACATCTATATATATTTTTTAGTAAATTCACTAGCTCAATCTATGCTTCAATATGCCTATTACTTAACCATCAATTAACTATTTCAAATACACCTCATGCATGATTAATCCATACTTATATAAGTTAATTTGAAATATAAACAAAGTGTAACTTATAATATTTACACAAACCAAATTAACTCAATACTATATTAATCCTATACATGCCATATAAACATTAGTACACGTTGTAAAAGCCACCGGATTCAGTTAGATAGTGTGGCTTGATGTGTTGATCTGATCTTTCGACTTCACGTTAGTCTACAAGAACATTAAACAATACAAGTAAGCTTAATGAAGTTTAGTAAGTTCGATAGGTTAAATATAATTCTTACCGAACTTAATATAAAACATTAAATAGTAAATTAATCATGCACTCTCCCTGTTAAACACAACATAAACCGATGAACACACTTCTTTCAAATTAATATCAATAGTAATCGATAAATCTTTCAATTTCACTTACAAAAGTCAATTACCAAATCTTATCGAATCGGAGTACGGCTTACAAATATGAGTACATCGTTTTCAGAAGTCCGAAGGCTAAACAGAAGTACATAAGTGCTAAATAGAAACCCATAAGGGTTGAACGGAAGCTCATAAGAGCTAAACGGAAACCCATAAAGGTTAAACAGAAGCTCAAAAGAGCTGAACGGAAACCCATTAGGGCTGAACGGAAACCCATTAAGGTTGAACGGAAACTCATATGAGTTAAACAGAAGCTCGCGAGAGCTAAACGGAAAGTAAACACGAAAGTTTGCAATAAATGTTGAACCTCAGTTTACTTGGGTAATTTTCCGTCATTCTTCCTTTGCTATCTTTCGCTACAGAACGATTGTACTCAATCTCGCGTTCTATTCAAATCGGATATTTGCTTCAAATTTATAATTTAACAATATTTCATTTTTCAACCATGTATTAAATACAAAATATTATTCAAAATTCAATATGAATATTAAAGTTTAACCATACGAACTTATCTGGGTTAAATTGTAAGATTTGCAGAAGTTCAAGGACTATTCTGCTAATTTTTCTTTTTCACGAGTATCTACAAGCTCTTTATCTAAAATATAAAATTACTCATTCATTAGCATATATTTCAATTCCAATTCACTTCACCATTCATATCCCTTAATTTTTAAAATTACACAGTTACCTCAACTTTTACAATTTTTGCAATTTAGTCCCCTTCTAATTAGTCTATCAATTGACCAAAATTTTCTCAATTGACAATTTATCTAAGTATTCTAAGCTATTTACAGCCCTTGATATATAAAAATTTAAAAGCAACCCTAATTCTTTAATTCTTCACAATTTAGTCCTAAAATAAATATCTATCAAATTCACTTTATAAAATCATCATATAACAAAATTAAAGCTCTATATCCATGTTAATTCATTAAAAACATTTAGTATTCATCAATGGTAACTTTCAAAATCACCAATAAAATCAAAAAACTAATGAAATAGTTAATTGGACCTAATTGTAAAAGTCTTAAAAACATAAAAAATTCAAGAAAAGGACAAGAATTAGACTCACATGCATCAAAATATGAATAACCCACTTAGAAATTCTCTCCCATGGCTGTTTGTCGAAATTTAGAAAATGAATAGCCTAGAAACTTATCAAATTTCAATTTGTAAATGTAATTTTGTTTTATTTACCATTTTGCCATTAAATGGCTATATTTTATTAATTTCCTTACTTATGCAGCCTCATCCCTTAATTTTAGGCTTAATTCTTCTTAAGTCCTTCCTTATTTATTTATTAAGCCATTTAATCACTATTTCCTTTAATTTACAAGTTTTGCATCCTTTTTAATTTAATCCTTTTTAATTAACTAACTATCAAAATGTTAAAATTTTCTAACGAAATTTTAATACTACCTTAATAAAACTCCGTAAATATTTATAAAAATATTTACGGATCGGTTTATAGAATCGAGGTCTCGATACCTCGTTTTCTAAACTATTTAACCTAATAAATCCTTATAAAACACAAATCACTAATTTAAAAATATTTCTAAAATCACATTTGACTCGTAAATACTAAATAATAAAATTTACGAGCTTACTCGTCGAATTTGGTGGTCTCGAACCACTTTTTTCGACACCACTGAAAATCAGGCTATTACAGATATTGTATTAACATGGACATCAATTACTGTCAAATGAGAAAAATATTTTTTATATTTGAGTATCGTATGTGTTGTAGCACTATCTGTAAGACACATGTCTCCATTGATTTCGGGTCCAACGAAATTTTGTTGAATATTCATATTCTTCATAAAAATAAACAAAATATAATATGAGAAACGTTGCAAATATTTATTAAATATATAAATTATTCTTTATGCAATAAAATAAAGCATACTTAAAACAACATAAAAATGTCAAAATAATATCAACTTTTCTAATGATTCTTAAACAAATCTGCCACATCTATGTGAGTTATATTATTAAGGTCATGAAATTTATCACCCTTATAGGCATGGCCAGTTTTAGTATCACATTGAATATCTTCATCTTTTGCCTCCATTTCATCATTTTAAGATATAAAATTTGTCTCCATATTATTTCCCTTCTTTTTAATGGATGCTTGATAAATTTTCACTAAATGCTCAGACGTACGACAGGTACGTGACCAATGGCCTTCATACCACATCGTTAGCTTAAATTCTCAACAATCTTTGAAGGATTATTTTAACTACCTCTTTCTTATCCTTCATTGTTATTTTTTTCTGGTGGTTAGAAGTATCACTGTTATGACCACCATGATAACAATTACTAGTATGTCCTCGACCACGGCCGAGACTGCGACCGCAACCTCTATATTTTCCATTTTCATAATTATTGTATATTGATATATTTACTTCAAGGAATGATATAAAACTAGTGGGACGAAGGGGGTAGGCCTTTAGTTTGGGCCCATATTTTAGAACTAAAATTTTAAATAGAAGAGAAGAGGAGAGATAGGTTAATTTTTTTATTAGTTCTAATCTAAGTTTATTGTGTATGTGTTAGTTTGTGGTATTTGAAATTCGAAATTAATAAATATGATTAAGATATGTAAATTATATAGTTTGATGTGCATGTATTATATTAAAAGTAGTTTTTGTAATGTAATATTTAATTATATTTAATTTATCAAGTGGTGGTTAAATTTTTTAAAAATTATGTAAATATCATAACGTCTTCTCCAGTAAATGCATATCAACAAAATAGTAAAATTGTTAAATTAAAAATTATTTATTTGCGTGATATTTATTTATAAAGCGTGATATGTTTTAACACTTCATTGCCCAAATTATTATCATTATCTTATTACCTATTTTGTATTAAATTGATGATATTATCATTATGCTTACAATTTTGGATTCATTATCTTACTACCTACTTCGATAGGCTTGGATTGAATTTTGAATTCAATATTTAAGAATTTTGATTGACTGTTTTATATTATGTAATTTGTTATATCTAATAATTTAAATATAATACTACATTATATATGTTAAAATTAGTTTCTTAGGTTTTATATTGAAAATTCTTCTTTTTTTCAATTCAACATGTTTTTTAGAAAAATATTTATTTATAATTTAAATATATTATATTTATTTGTTAAAATTTTGGTATGAAATTTTAATATTCAAATTTAAATATATTTTTTCATTAAAATTTATTATATAATCAAAATTGCATCAATATTTAAAATTTGAAAAACAAAAAATATTTAGAAATTGTAAATTTTGAAAAACGAAAAAATACTTAAATTTTGTATAATTTAAAAGTGCATATTTCATTTAAAATACATATTAAGTTATACTTAATTGAGATATTATTTTTTTATTTTACCATAAATTTTAATTTTTTAGATATTTGATTTATCCTTTTTTTAATAAAAAATTTACCATACATTATGAGTATTGGGTATTGAGGTCGCAGATCCATTTTCCCAAGTACCGTGCGGACAAGCGAATTATATCTTACATACAGTTGGTGGGATTTGGAGACGTGGCATTGATCCGAAAGTTTGACCTGAGGGTGGATCTAATATCCGTCTTGGTTAAGCGGTGGCGCCCAGATACCCACACTTTCCATATGTCGTACGAGGAGTGCACAACCACATTAGAAGACATCACTATGCAATTTGGCCTACAAGTTGACAATGATGTGGTCACGAGATGAAGCACAGTGTTGGAACCTTTGATGGCATGTAACAACTTGCTTGGATGGTCCCCTGGTGCTAGGAAAAAGAACTTCACGACCTTGAAATTCTCATGGTTGAGCGCGAATTTCAAGAACTTTTCGAGCACCACCACTGAGAATGAGCTAAGGTGCGCTGCTCAAGCCTATATTTTGCAGCTGCTAAGTGAGGTACTTATGCCAGATGAAATGTCTAATAGGGTCTACTTAATGTACTTGTCTCTATTGGAGGATTTCAACAGTGCTGGTACTTACAGCTGAAGATCAGCAATGTTGGCGACATTGTACCAAGAGATTTGTCGGGCAACAAATTATGGGGCACATAACATGGTTGGTTGTTTGGTATTGTTACAATCCTGGGTGGTGTATAAGATGTCATTTCTGGCGTCTGTTAGGCACCAACCATATACGTGGCCACTTGTAATAGGTAAAAAAAATTTATATTTAACATTTAACAACTCATATAAGAGTGGATAATATTTTATGGTTTATGTGCTAACGTGTTTGTTCCGATTTCAGATAGGCCACGCCTCCGGGTATTGAAACAAGACACTTTATTCTTGTACTCCTTGTGGAAGTTAACAGTGATGTGGCGAATATAGTAGATGGACCACTACAGGACCTCAAAATGCCGAGTCGCAGCAAGATGGCCCTTGGATCTATTAAAGACAATGCAAATGTTACCTTGCCTGAGAACATGCCTCCACAAGTTCCTAATAAAAAATTCTCACGATTTGAAGTTCTCCGACTCCACAATGGCAAAGACAATTGGTAGTACATTTCAGTTACCATCTTGTGCAACCACAATCAGTAGTATCTGCGTGTATTTTTCATAAAGCCATGTTTCATCAACATGCACTAGCGGTTTCCTATGGGAGAAGGCCCTAACACATAGATCAAATGTCTAGAACAATCGGTGAAAAAATCTTCTTCCCGGTTCAAGTTCCCCATTCAGGCCTCTGTAAGGAAAAGTCTCTAAGTCCACGACAGTACTTTACACATACTCCAGAATCGCTGAAATCCATCCTTAAAGTTCATCATATGACTCATCCCAATCGTCGTACAACTACTTAATGGCAATTTGCTTCGCCCACTATGTTTTTCTGTATGACACTTTATATTGGAATTAGGCTTACATGTTCGCAATCAGGACCAATACAGGAATGGTTGCTATATCTTTAACAG
This sequence comes from Gossypium anomalum, assembly GCA_025698475.1. NCBI lineage: Eukaryota > Viridiplantae > Streptophyta > Magnoliopsida > Malvales > Malvaceae > Gossypium > Gossypium anomalum. The sequence continues at coordinate 22,871,120 of CM046967.1, forward strand.
CGGCTTGATGCAGTTGTAGATACTTTTAACATCTAATTTCTGCTGGTTTTACATCATACGTGCAATGGTGCATATATGAAGCCGTTCTAAATACAGCTCAAAGTCGCCAGTCGCACCCTTCATCAGCCCTCCAACATTCACCAACATATAATGTCGGTGTAGACTTTGTGACCTTGTAATCAATCGACACCTTCATGATGTATTGTTTTATGGAAAATACGGAGTCCGCCTTATTTTGTAAACCATTACCCAACGAACAACTCTTCCAACTGTGAATTTGACACTAATCTATAAGTAGGGGCTATATTGGCATACTCGGAGAACTCGGATGCATGCATTGTATCTAGATTTACGCTCAACATATGGGCCCTAGGGTCATTCTATAAAACAATGCCACGACTCAAGTTCCCGAAAGAAGGGGTGTAAACATCTTCAACCTCCTCCGGGCTTTCATCGTTGATATCGTCTAGAACCTCATTAAAATCGGGGTCACTAAAATCTTAAACGTCGTGATTAAAATCTTCATCAGCATCGGACCCTTCTTCGACGTATGCCTCAGTGTCTATCACCTCTAGATGTATTTGTAGGCAGGACCCAGGACAGGGTTGTTATACGAAACCCCACCATAATTTAGATTTTCGGGCATTTGTGATGTCCCTCCACAGTCTGAATAATCTGTCCATCCGACATTAAGATCAAAGTCAAACCCGTGATGTTGACTTATTGGATTGACATTCTCAATGAGCTCTAAATCGGCTAACTTAACGAATAACTCAACTGGTTGGGGGTTATTATTCCCAGTCAACAACCATATGGCGATCATAGTACCCAAGTCATCATCATCTAACAGTTGCATCTCTATAAATTTCCACAGATCTGTAGAGATTGGAAACTTGTAAAATAATCTCAACATTATTGGGAAATGTGCCCATATTGTAGTAAACATGTAACTGTTTTCTATTTATTTGAACAGTGAATAAATAAATAAAGTTAATTTCACATTTCACTATTATGTCTTTTATATTTATGTCTTTTATATTTTGCATGCATAGCGAAATTGTGACAAGCAAATATTAGCTCATTGATTGTTTAAAGTTTAAATTAAAGATAAGTGGCATTGTAAAGAATTTTTACATTTCAAGAAAGACAACTTACTTCAGTAGATAATCTAAACGAGTTCGCAATTTAGTAAAAGAATCAAAGTGAGCATTTGATTCAAATACTAAGAAGGATTATTATATCATCTATAATTCCAATTTGGGAAATGGCTAGCCTTGGCTACGGAGCAGTTAACTCTACAAGTAGAGATATAGATGTATTCATCGGTAGAACGATACATTGGACTGGACCCAAGATAATTAATTCTGAATTCGTTTGTGAATTAGTTCACTTATGACATTCATGGTATGATTTACCTAAATCCTGAGTTAGTCATTGATCATGCATATGCAACTCATATGTTTTGATATAAGTAGAGGCTTATACTTTAAAGATGATCGAGCCCATAGTCGGTATGTTGGGTACATAACTTGTTATGGCATGATTTTACTAGCAATAGTAGAACTCATAGCTCAATTAAAGAGTTAATGATATCCTCTTATTGACATTGTGTGGATTGATAAATATGTAATGTGGCCACGAGTTGCTCGTTCTCAAACGAGCAATTTATCACAGTCATTTGTTGACAATAATCATCTTATCATTAAGAAGATACAATAGAATGAGATAAAATAGGATTGTATTAAGTGAACGGATTTAATTCAAAGGAATCAATGATATCATATGAAGGTAACACACATATGACGAGGTTATTGGACAAAGTAGTTAGATGAATTGCTTTCGTAAAGAGTATACAATAAAGAGTTTTAATCATGGTACTTCTTATGAGCTGACTCCATAATTAAGTAATTGCGAATTATCGGAACGATGCTTCTGGACATAATTGCAATCACTAGAGCCTAATCATATATGTCTTTTTGGTCCATCCGCTAGCTCAACAAAAGCTTGATTGGACTACATTTGAATCAGAAAATTTTTTTACGACTTTGGGAATAATTTAATTAAGTCAATTTATTCGATATGGAATTAAATTAGGTGGTCGTGAAAATTATTCAACTAGAGAATTTGATTAAAGAATTTTCTTGAAAAATTAATTTGGAAAATCTAAGTGATTTTTGGAAAAAAAATAATTTTGATCAAGTAAAATTAAATTAAATCAAATCAACTAAAATTAATATGATATTTTTGAAAGTTAATTTTCAAGGTAGACAATTGGCCTGATGGGTACTTGAACTTGAAATTTGGATCTGAGATTGTAAATTGGGCTCGGGAGCCCAAAACTGAAACCAAGACCCAAAAACTGGTCGAACCAAGCCTGGTATGTGAAATCGGGTCTGATATCTAAAACTAGGCCGTTGGTTCAACCGGTGGCTATACCGGATTAGTTGGGTCGTATTGACTCGAACCGAATCAGCTTGGGTTGCCGTAAGGGTGCTGCACTTGCATCACTGAACAGGGCACTGCCGATGGCTACGACGGCGACGTCTCAGTGGCCAGCGACGGTTGGTTGTCGGTGGTTGAGCAGTGGAAGAGTTACACTCCTATTTGGGCTCTACTAGAGGACTTGATTTCAGATTAATTATTCTAAAAATAATATTATTTTAATAGTTTAATATTAAATTTAATTTAATACTTATCTTAATAGTATATTATTAATTTAATACAGAAGTGATTATTTTAATATTAAATTAAATTTAATGTTTATCTTGTAGAGAAACATTCTATTATTTTAATAAGATTTAAATATTATATTAATTTAATATTAAAGTAATTAAGTTTAATTATAACTGAACTCTCTAAGCTTTCCGTATATAAAGAGAGTCTCGAGTCATTATTTTCACACACTTGAAATCAAGATAAAGTTATAGAGAGAAAATTCTCTAAAGAGATTATTTTAAAAAATTTCTAGAGATATTTTTCTGATTTACAACTTAACCTAAAAGTTTAGAGAAATTATAAAATTACCCCACTGGTAACTTTTGTAAATTTTTTTTTATTCGAAGTAAGCCCACACTAGGCAAACGTGAGCTTGAGAATAACGAAGAAGGCTACTTGGTTGAAGTGTTCAACCTAGACGAATCAAAAAGGTACAATTTTTATTTAAGTGTTTATTACTTTAGATATCACAACTAAGATCTTGTTTTGGAAAAAAATTTTAAAACTCTACTTTTTCCCTAAATTTATTTTCCGTTGCGTTTTCTAAATCCATTTTTCAAATAGACATCGGCCTTCCACAATAGATAGTTATTTTCGCACTGATCTTTCTTTTCATTTCTTCTAACTTCACAGTTTTATTGAATCGCAATCCTACTCTCTGCAAACCTTGAAATACACAACCAACATCATCTTCTACAATTTTCTCCATAAAAAAGAACGTACACCAAAAACATTGAGTTATTTATCTTCACATCAATTTTTGAGCTCTCCTACTAAACACAACAATTTTGTCTCTTTTTCTTTCTTTCTTTTTTCAATTCAACTGTTACAAGAGTGTCAAGAAAAAATTGTATATGTAGCACCACTAAGGTGGTCAAGCCAAAGAGAATGACTCCACCAAAATAAACAAAAATTATTTTTTATTAAAAACAATTTTAAAAAACTTTAAAAAATTAATGAAAGTGGATGGCGCTAATCTCTTTGGCTCCACCAACTTTCACTATTCATTTCAGGTCATTTACGTTCATAATAAAATAAAGTGGTCAGTTTTGTAATTAATAAAAAAACTAAAAACATGTTTCTTTGTAATTCTTTTTTAATCATAATTGACTATACAAAAATTACTTTTATATATTTCTTTAAATAAATTGATATTAAAAAAGGAAAGATAAAAAACTAAAACTTCTTTTTTAAAAAAGTGACCCAAAATGATATAACAAAGTTATGTGCTTTTTTATTAAAATGAATTATTTGTTATGTTTTAAGGGTAAATTTTACCGGATCAAAATAAATGATAAAATTGTTAAAGAAATATTATTTCAAGTAAAATGTAATTGATAATATATATTATAGTAGATTAAATATTAACTTATCTCAATTTTTTTATTTCTAATTTATTCAACATAAATTACATTATTTTTATTGTTAAACTCAAGCTCAACCTGGCTCGCTTTGTATTTAAAAAATTATATTATTTTTATATAAATATAATACATTAAATACACTCAAAACATTAAAATAAATATTTCCCAACAAATTGAAAATACATAAAAAGAAAAAAGTTTTTATACTTAAATAACACTAAGATAATTGCAACTTAGCAAACAAATGCCTCTAAGTTAGTAGCAAAATTAATAATAAAACATGATTTACACAATATCTAAACAATAACAACAAAATAATAACAAAATTAGCAGTGAAAAGAATTTAGGTAAATTCAGGTTGGACCGAGGCCTGGCCAAAAAATCTTACCTAAGGCTTGGCCCATTTAGAAAACGGGCATTATTTTTGTCCAAGCTCATTTTTCGGGCCTATATTTTTGCCTCAACCCTCTTATTTTTTGGGCGGGTCAACTCATGATCAGGTCTAAAGTAATCTTCCTTCAAATATTAGAGGCATTTGTTTTGCTTTAATTAGGCTTGTCTTCTTCACGACTTATTACTTTTTGTCATCATTTTAGCGTCACTTAATTATCATCCAAATTTTAAATCAATAATTATCATCCAAAGTTTAAATCAATCCCTAAATTTTAAAAAGTTCTAATGAAGTTTTTTAAATATAAGCATTATATCAATCAATCCTTCCATCAGTCTACCTCTAAATTTAAGCTTAAATGGGTCGGATTATGTACCGCCTTATTTTGGTTAATATCCTAACTCTTTTATTTTCACACAAGCACATTTTTCTGTTTTTAGTCTTATGTCAGGTTGGACTGTTGGTCATCCATCATCGATGTGGTACACGCCCAGGCCATCTCATTTCCTGATGACCATGACGCATACGACCAAAGGTGAACCTCGACAACCACAACCCTGACCGGAAGCTGAACCTAGAAGGAATCCAGCGTGTAACCGTTGACCACCTCGATGTGGCACAGTATCATTTAAATTAATATAAGTTCTTTTGAATTTTTTTTGTACACTTTGATTTTTGTACCATTAAACTCTAACCAAAATTTGAATTTACTTTGAATATTTTCACATAGCACTACAATAAGATTTGATTTGAACAGAAATACAATTTTTTTTTGTTGAAAATTCACATGAACAAATATTAAATTTATTTTGGATTAACAATGGCTAACAATTCCCATGAAGACATATTATAATGTTTAACTTCGATATGGATAGGACAGCATTTTATGACCCGGGTTCTTACACCAACAGCATAACCTTTGTTGGTTTGAGCGCTCCCAAATATCCATGTTGTAGCGTATTTGGGTCGAGCACGGTCGACCTTTTGGTTTGCGACGTAAGTTTCTATCAGGTAACAACTTAAATGGAGCAAACGATACAGGCGGCCACTTATGTTCATCTGGGACCGATGGGATTACGTGTCTCCACACGTTGTATGATTTTTATAATTTGTACACTTCGTCAACAAAGCCTATTGGATCCAAACGGATATTCATACAACCTGCAATTGCATGAGCGCATGGATAACGAAGTGTATCAAATATCCCACAGTCGCAAGTCCTATTTCTCAAGTGTACCTGGTACACCCCCCGGTAATACCTTGATTCGACCTATTGAACTCCATCACCCGAAACCATAGGTTGTCGTGCGAGTGAAAAACTGCGTGTATGTAATTTGCTCGTGCCTTACCATTATTAATTTCTTCCACTACAGTCGAGCACCATACATGGCCTCCCTGTAATTTCCCATCATAACTCGTCACTCGCTTTGGGAACACTTTCGCCAGACGGAAGTATGTCTCTTTCACAACTGTGGTTATCGAAAAATGACGCGTTCCTTTTAAAACGAAATTGATGTATTTTGCCATGTTAGATGTCATGTGGTCATATCATAGCCCGCCGTCATATGCTTGTGTCCACTGTTCTAATAGTATGTTTTCGAGATATGTTGTCTCTGCCGAGTTAGTTGACCCCAATATTGCCAATGTCTCATGAAAACGGTTTTTCATGATCTCGTACCCTGTCAATATAAGTGCATAGTGACAGTTACATACCAAGAAATATAAAAATACAAACGAGATATTACAAAGCAAATCATATTGGTGGCGATCAAATACCCATGTTCGTCACTTATCGTCGCTCAATAGTAGACCGATGTTGCTAATAATAGTTGGATGCAACGTGCCTTAATCAGTACCGATGGTGTGTGCGATCCTAAAGGCTTCTCTGTCGTTCAATTGTGGACACTATTCCAAGTCCCCAATTTGATATGAAGCATATATCAGGTTGGGGGCAGACATGCCTCATCAACCTAGACAAAAAGAAATCACAATCGTCTATTTTCTCCCTCGTTGTTATTGCAAACGCAATTGAAAAGATTCTTCGATTACCATCATATGCCATAGCCAACAAAAATAGATGGGTATATCTATCAAAAAGTGTATTTTTTGGTCTCCGTTTTCGTAAAACGGATTCGTAAATATTTATTAAAAAATTATTTACAAAGTTAGCTGTGTGGTTAATTAGGTTTTGGTTAGGTGAATTAGTTTGAATTAAGAGTAATTAGGTGAAAGGATTAAATTGCATATAAAGTGAAAATTGAATTATAGATTAAAGAAAAAGTAAAGGAACTAAATAAGCAATTAAGCCTTATTTAACAAGTGTATGGTAAAAATAATTACATGTGTACAAATAATATATATATGTATATAATAATATATGTATACTTAATATTATATTATATTATATTATATTATATTATATTAAAAGATTAAACAAATAAATAAAAGAAAAAGAATAGAAAAAGAAACAAAAGTAGAATGAAACAGAGAAGGAAAAAGAGAGAAAGAAAAATGAGAAAAATTAGGGTTTTCAAGAGTTCAAAGCTTAATTGGTAAGTCAATTTAGTCTATTTTCTTGTAATTTTTATATTTTTAGAATCTCAGTATTAAATACTACCCAACCCATGTCAAAATTTTAGAAATTTATTAAGTTTTTAAATGTTGTTTATGTTGAATAATTTGAGTATTAGGGACTAAATTGATAGATTTTCAAGTTAGAAATGAAAAAGGATTGAATTGTAGAATAAATAGTAAATTTTGAGTAATAGGCACTAAATTGTAAAAATTTTGAAATTTGGGGATTTATGTGAAAATAAGGAGTTGAATTTAGACTAAAGTGAAATTTATATGAAAATAAAGAACTAAATGTGAAAAATAAAAATTAGTCTCGGTTTATGGACTAAATTGAAATTTAGGAAATATTCGAAAATTTTAAAATATTAAATATGAAATTGAATTGTGTTGTGTTGTATTGATGAATTTTAATTGTTTTAATTATGTAGCTCGGAATTTTTTGTTTGTATTTCTATAATCCGAAACTAGTTATTAATTGTTGTATTTTTAATTTAATGTATATGATAAGTGTTGAGGTGAGAATTATTGTGTTTTGTAATTGAAATGGATTGATTTAATATGTGATGAATTTTTTGAATTTATATTGATTGAATTGGTATATATATATTGAATATATTGATTATTTGAATTGAAATGAATATTGTTTGTATTTGAAAAGTGAATTGGAACCCTATTAATTGTATCGGGCTGAGTCGGATATAAATGGCATGCCATAGGATTGGAAGAGTTCAAGGATTTCTTCGACTTTGAGTCGATGAGACATTACATGTCAATTTATTACTTCAGATTAATTCGATGAGGCGCTGGGTGCCAATTTACTTCTGTTTAGCCGATGAGACACTAGGTGCCAAATTATTACTTCAAATTATCCGATAAGGCACTGGGTGCCAAACTGGTGTGTTTTAGTTGGATCCGTGTATCCGTTCAAGTCCGAGTCGTGTTAATAGGGGTAAACATATAATAAAGTTTTATAATTGATATTTAAATGGCATGGTATGATAAATGAATTTGATATAGTGAATTGAAAATATAATGTGAAATATGTTGTAAATACGTGGAATACATGAGTTAAATACTCATGCATTGACTATGGAATGGATAGTGCCATTTGTTTAAATGATATGTGAACAAATTATGGAAAGCTATTATATAACAAGTGATGAACATTGAGTATGGTATATAATGATGTATTTATGAATTTAGTATTGCATGACTAATGCCATTATACGAATAAATATAGTTTGATATATGAATAACCATTTATATAGCAATTGTGCGAATAGAATATTGTGTAATAAAAGAAATGATAGTCATGATACTAGACATTAATATGTCCTTATAATTTAATTCTGCTTATTATATTATCATGTCTTTAAATATTCGGATTATAGAAATACTACTGAGTTTACTCAACGTACAGTTTTGTTTTCCTTGCGCAAATTAGGCACAGTGCTTTTGAAGAGTTGTAATTGAGGTTGTGAACATCCATCTCATCACATCTCCAAGTGCCAAGAGGGTATATTTCAAAATTTTGAATAGAATGGCATGTACTTAGGAAGATCAAGCGTGTTCCAAGTAGTAGGGACAAAAATATAATTTATGAAAACTTAATTTTTTTTTTTCAAATGTTCAAATATATTAGTGATTAGCCAAAATCACTTTGGCACCAAATGTAATATTCCTATATCAGATTCCTTGGATCGAACCGGGTATACGGTTGTTACATACCGTCTATTTGTGCCAACGACTTGTAATACTGGAATGCATCTTGGCATTGCTTGAAGGTCCAAAACAGATGCTTAAACACTCGGCACTTATGGAGCAAACGATCATTGTAGTATGCAAGACCCGTTTCAAGATTTGTTACGCTACTAGGTACGTACCTCTCTAGCACTTGACACCACTGTCATACCTCATTGTATGATGCGTCCCACCCATTGTGCATCTTCTCTAAGGCCTTCTGCTTAGCTATCCATGCCTTACAGTACAAAGGTGTATAGTTGAATTGGCTATGAATATTGGCAATTAAAACTGACACATTAGTCCTCAGATCCACCTTAACCATCAGTAGTATTAGGCCTTTGATCATATCTGAATCTAACTTCAGATGATCCCGTGAAAACTTAAAACCCCACGAGTACGTTAAATTAACTGGAAATAACGTTAAACCCTAAATAAAACCCTAAAAACCCAATGGTAATGTACCAAAGGAAAAACTTTTTAATCATCCATAACCCCGACTTTTTTTTAACAAAAGCCATGATTTTCCATGAGCAGCTGATGTCTCGCACTGCACACTTCCTTTCAAACTTCTCAAATTTGAATTTAACCACATGGAAGTTAACCTCGTTCTTGATGTTGTATAGCTTCAATGCTGCGAGAAAACCATCTTTACTAAAAAACTCCCTACCCACTTCTAAATCACCCGAATCTGACAATGCATTTCTGTGGCCTGGCCTCCTGTGTGGTAGGTCTGCAAACTCTAACGCATCCTCTTTCGAAAGATCGAAATTATGCATGTGGGCTGCCGAAAAATACACCGTGAATTGTAGATCTTCTTCTTCATCATCTTTATCACCCTCTTCGTCGTCTTCAGGTTCAGTTAGGACAAACTCTAGTTTAAAAAATAATCTAACTTCTGAACCATCGACATCAGGCTCTTGGGGTGGATCCACATCGGGTTAATTGCCATCTTCATTCTCCGACCTACTAACATTTGCCATGTTGGAGGTCCCCTCACTGGTGGACGTCGTAAGAAGTAAATCATCCCTTCTCGTGTATGTTTTGGAATGTTAAAAAATCACATGTCATTTGCCAACCACTGCCATTCCCTAATAAGTATTCCCAGTGTTAAACATCAACCCACCGAGGTGCATGTCTCATCCACTGACTAATTATCGTATAGAGGTCGTGTATTCTGTTCTACCACCAAAACCCGATGGTTCAGTGTTCTGCCTCCTACGATTGAAATCTAAGGCTAAGACGGATGTGTGTCTTCCCGTTGATGATCTTGAGATATCATAATGAGAACTTTCTAAAAGAGTGGTTGTACTATCGACACTTTCAATCGTTCTCACCTCTTAGACAAAAAGAGTTGTTAAAGTCGCAAGTCCTTCATCTGGTCTTGAAAATTCCACATATAACTCAATAAACAGTGATCCACTTTCAAAGTGCGTCTACACCATCGCCTCTAAACCCCGAGCACCTTTGATACCAAATGAGTCATATCTCGCAAGATTGATCGAAACACAAAATTGATACTTAATAGACGAAACTCACATTGCAATAGATCCGAAGATTTTTTGCCTAATTCTTTTACAAAGTTCTGTCAACTTTATGTTCTAGTTAAAAGCCAGTCGCACTGTGTTCTCCGATAAAAAGGTCACGTTGTTCTTGGTGTCACGGGCCTCACCGTCGTAATAAATAATAGCATTAATTCGTCCACTTATTTTCAACCAATTTATCTGTTAAGAGAAATTCAAAACACAAAAAATTAACATGTAAAATCAAAACATTATGCAATAAATATAATGCTTCATATAAATTTTAACACGAAAAATCAACTTATACCTTCAAACACAACTTCTATTCTTCTAAACTTATTCAATTTCTATTCCTCCAACTTATGCCATCAGAGGCTAAAATATGGGTCATTTATAGCCTAAGGGAACGCATACCGCTCATTTCTGTAAAATGCTCCATATAATGGGGGCTGAAATTTGTAGAGGAAAAACACTCCAAGTAAGACGCACTATCAAAAGTAATACCGAAAAAGGGCGTCCAACTGGAAGCGTTTTCAGTACTTTTGCTAACAGTGCATCCTACTTGGAGCATTTTTCCTCTACAAACTTCAACCCCCACTATTCGAGGCATTTTTCACAAACCTCATCCTGGGAATCCCAAGATATTTTTTTTAGAACTATCTCATCATATTTATTTTCTCAGAAGCAGCAGTACTGAAAAGGGTGTCCACTTGAAAGTGTTTTCTGTACTATTGCTGAATGTGCATCCTACTTAGAGTGTTTTTTTCAAAACTATTTCTTCAAAACTCATCCCCTCAAAACTATTTTTTTCAAAACCCATCCTGTACAAATTATTTTTTTAGAACCCCTAAACCCTAAAAATAAATAATACCCTAAACCTAACCACCTAAAAAATAAAAAACCCTAAACCCTAATTTCATAAACCATAACCCTAACCCTGAATAATTAAAAATTAAAAAACCCTAATTGGGACTAGGAAAACATGGGCAAAAGCACACCCATGTGAACGCTTTTTAGTAAAACACTTCCACATCAACATGTTTTACATGTCATCAGGGAAAAAAGCGTTGAGTTGGACGCGCTTTTTTGCGTTTCTCCTGAAAACGACGCTAGCTCAGCACGTTTTTTGTGAAAATGGACCATTCCCATTATTTTAAAAAAAATTGGCCCATTTTCGTAATTTTTTTTTTTAGAAATAGGCCTTTTCTGGTCAATTGGTCGCTAATGAAAATGTTATGCTTATTTTTATTGGATGTTAATGATATTTAAAATAAAATGAAATGAAAGTAATAGTTTAATTATCTAAATGAGATTAAAAAATTTTAAATTCGAAAAAAATGTATAATTTAAAAATGAAATTATAATTGAAATACTAAAACAATGGATTTTAAATCAAGACTTTCAATTGGTTCGATTATCTAGTTTAGCGCCCTTTTGTATGGTGATTAGTATAAAAACAGTTATATCAGTAAAATTAAATACTACAATAATATTATAATATAAGACAAAAAAAACTAAATGCACTACAGTAGAAACCATTCAAAGAAACCTTAAGTTTTAATTAAATAAATTATTAAAATCATAAATATTTAAAAATAGAAAGAAACTACAATTCATTTAAAATCTGGTTTAAGTCATTGTTGGGATGGATATATCAATCTGTTGCTACTCCAATTGATTCGTTCAATTCCAACAACCATATTGGGGTCGAAATGAAAATCAACACTCCGATGGTTCGTTAATAACACGCGTCCAAATGTAAAAACATATGAATCAATATATATCATAGACCCGCAACACAGGTTACCAGATCTCCTCCATCTCCATCTCCTCCTGTCTCAATCTTTTTCACAATTTATTCTCTGTTTTGTCTGAACATCTTTCTACTCTCTCGTCTTAAAGCAAAGAAAAAAAAACAGTCGATTCCCTTCTCTCTAAATTCAAATTTATCGCACTCCGGATAACAAAAAAACAATGGGCCCTGAATCGAGCTCCGCAACATCATCATCGTCTCCATCTGGGAAACGAAGCAGAGATCCCGAAGATGAGATTTATATCGATAATCTCCACTCTCACAAGCGTTATCTCAGTGAGGTTTCATAGTTTCTTTTTTCCTTGTTTTTTAAATGCCCAAATCATCAAAGTTTCAACTTTTTGTAATCTTTGTCTAAATTATTTTATAATATTATACCCGAAGTTCTGGGTAGTTGTTATCTCCACGTACGATTTGTTTGTTTGTTTCATCGGATTATTTGCATTAAAGGCCCTTCAATTATTGAAAATTTAAAAATACCTTTTGGCAGATAATGGCATCTAGCTTGAATGGATTAACTGTTGGGGACCCACTTCCTGAAAATCTCATGGAATCTCCTGCTAGGTCTGAAACCATGTTCTATCCCAGGTTTGTTGTCTGTCTCAACCTTAATCAACAATTTTGTAAGTGACCCTGAACTATGAATGTGTTATTACTGTTCATGTTGAGTTCAATACCGTTATAAGTGGATTCGATCGTATGTAATTTATCTTTCTATATCCAATTAACTCTTTTTTGGTGCTAGAAATAGAAGGTGCAACGGCTATCTATGGCAATATTGTAGTCTGCAACTTGGTTCACTCATCCTTGTTATCTTTCCAGGGATGAAATGTCTTGGCAATATTCATCGATGTCCGAAGATTCGGATGACTCGAGATTTTGCGAGACACCTATGATGAGTACTTGTTTATCCCATTCCGATAGCCGGCCTACTAGTCCTGTTTCCCCATACCGATATCAAAGACCAGCGAATGGTTTCACCTCTGCTCCTTCAACTAGTTCATACCCTTTGCACGGGAATGTCAGCACTATCGGTTGTTCTCAGCCACGCCAAAGAGGCTCGGATACAGAGGGACGGATCCCATCCTCGCCGAGTGATATCTGCCACTCAGCTGACTTACGGAGGGCAGCACTCTTGCGGTCCGTTCAGATGAGAACACAACCTTCCAGTCCGTCATCATTTGAAACACCAGTTGAGGATAGAGAATATCAGATTGAGGAGTGTTCTACTTTGGGTATCTCAAAGCCTGAATTTAGCCGAGAGAAATCTTTGCATAGTGAAAGTGGATGAATACGGTGATTAGAGGTCTTCCATCATCATTCACCCTCTTGTTTCACATCCTTTTCTCAAAATCTGGCCTACGGAACCTTTGTAAAATCAGTCTACTGTTTAAACGTGTTATTTCACATCTATATATTGGTTTAATTCAAAATAAGTTTCCAGGAAATCTATAATAGGAAAAACAGGAGCAAAAATTCGAATAAATGCCGAGTGAAATCACTGGTCAAAACTAGTTGTAGGAGAAAAATTCCATCATAAGAACTTTTACTAGTTACTGGTGCTGCTGCACGCAAAGGGTGCTCAAGTACTAATCAAGGCCTAGCGATTTGCTGCTGAAAGATACCCAAAACATAAAACGCTAAGATGATCCCAGTCCTTGAAAAGGTCGATGAAACTTGAACCCGCCGCAGCACTAGATGAGGTGAAATACATTGATCTAAGAAGATGCAAATGTTGATAGGATGTTCTTCTTGAGCGTGAATTCATCAGCTTTTGCTGGGCTTATTGACTGCATCAAGAACAAAAGAAAAAAAAAAACTCAATGTTTCAGAACAATCACCACTGAATATTTTAACCGTTGGCAACTAATGGTGTAGAGCCAAGTGGATCCCAAAAACTAGCAACCTCAAGCTCGACTTGAAACTCAAGGTTTTGATACTCAAGTTGAGCTCGATTGAACATCAATTTCTAAACTCGAGCTCGACTCGAAACAAAATTGAGCTTTGAGTAGCTCAATCTCACTTAAGCTCATTCACACTTAAGCTCCTTTAAAATGAGGGTAAAAATGTAATTTCCTAATATAGAGATATATTAAAATGAGTAGCTCGATTGGGCCCGTTAGCCATTCAAATCAAGCCATTACAGTTTTCGAATTCGGCTCAACTGATAGCTCGAGCTACTCAGCTCAATAATTACCGATTTGAATTCGAGTTTCTTTTAGTTTATCTCAAATAGCTTACAAACATTATTGTCTCATTTACACCCTTATTAAGATATGGCAAAGATGATTCAGGGCACCATCCTGTTAATTAACTGTAACAGTCAAACCACTCACTATATGTACTTCTATTACAATAGTAACTCTTTACCTTGTCAAGCATACGCTGCAGCCGCTCAATTTCCTTCTTGGGGTAGTCAGCACCTTTCTCTAAACAGCTTTTAGCAGCTTTCAAGTATATCTTTCCATGCCTGACAACCAGCAATATGAACATTTATACATAGAAATAATAGTAGTCCTTTGACACAAAATTTTAAAATGGAAAATAGGTACTGATGAGTTCTCCTTTGGAGCATAATATTGAGAAACTAAATGAATACCTCGCGGTAGAACCCTTGAGCTTCTCAACTTCCTCTTCAATCTTGGAGAAAACTGCTTTCTTCTCGTCGGCAGAAGCAGCCACAAACTCCTTAACTAATGCATCCAAACTTGACAAAATACCAGCCTATGCAAAGAAAACCGAGAACAATTAATCCATATAGAAGTATTGATGACAAATAAGGTGTACCAGCCTACATATGAGCTACCAACCGTTGAAGTTAACTGCCCTTTTGCATCACGACTGGTCCCACATTTCTCGTTGATGAAAGAAACAAAGTCATCTAAATCCCTGCCACCGTCGTAGTCTTTGCCAGCTTTGTTACCTTTAGGGAAGAATTTCAATGTTGGAAACCCACTTATTCCATACCTGCAACAAAAGCATAGGCCTTAAAACCCACTGATAACTCCCTAATTGTTAACAAACACTTCATAAAAGAAAACCGAGCTTGTTGGATAACTCCATGCTTACTTTTCAGCTAGATCCCTGTATTTGTCAGCATCTAGATTAGCTATCACTACATCTTCTTCCGATTTAAATGCCGTTGCTACCTTTTCATAGGTCTGTAGAGACAAAAACAAAGGTTTAGAATGCAGATCACCACTTGTACCAAAAGAATAATGCCTACTTTATTAAACAAAGATAGATGCTTACAGGAGCAAGGTTTTTGCAATGGCCACACCTGGCAGAAAACCAACCCGGAACTTGGTCAAAACAAGTTCATATAAAAAGGGAGATGGAACTAGAAAAAGCCCTTCGGTTTCCCTCCAAAACAGTAATATTACCAACCCAAGAAAAAAAAAACACAAGCTTACCAAGGTGCATAAAACTCAACCAACACATCTTTGGTTTCATCAAGGACAATCTCATCAAAATTATCCGCATTTAGCACTGCAACATTGGATGGCAAAGTGGCTATCTTCACATTAGTCCCTGTCAATACATCAGTTTAGCAAAATCATATTGTGTTTTGACTATTTTGGGTATCAATCTACATTCAGAAAGTCAACCACACACAAGAAAGAAGTAATGGCAGACCACAATGCGAAAATTCTTCAGAAGGAAAAAGACATATGTACCTCCTTCAGTGTTAACAAATTCAGCAAGTGCCTCAGCTGTGCGTGGTCCTTCATACCTAGGTAAAACAATTTTGATTTACTAAGACCATGGTTTAAATGAAAATGAGTAAAAGAAACTAAACATAAAACAAGACCTAACTGTCACAAGATCTGTTCCAACATGTTAATTTATACTCACTTTTTAGGTTCCAAAGAGCCTTTAGGAAACCACTGAACAGTTGGGTAGCCTTGAACACCATATTTGCTGCATAAACTCTTATGTTCATCACAATCCACCTACACATAGCAATAGCAAGAAAAAAACTTCATTATAGTAAAAAAATTTCACAATTCGAAAAGCCTCGATAAACAATAATTCATAAATCAACAAGCAAAGCTATGAAATTATAAATCACAAACCTTTCCAATCAAGACGGATTTAGCCTTCTTAAAACTTGCCCCGAGCTTCTCGTACTCAGGAGCTAGCTTCTTACAGTGTCCACACCTGTAGTCCGAAATCAAAATAACATATATTCAGAATATAACTAGCTGGATCTTAAGTTTTTTCCATAATCTAAATCCATACTCAGAAGTATACCAAATTCAAAACAAAGAAAAGAGGAAAATCTTTAGCAACAATTCAGTGACCTAGAGAGTATGATCCTAAGAAACAAACATCAGAACCAAAAAAATGAATAAGAGAAAACAATCGATGTTCAACTATGACTTGCTGAAGATAGATCTAACGATCGATTAATGAGGATCTACTCTAAAACATCAAAAATATACAACATAAACACTAATCTAAAAAAGAAATGAAAAACAATAGGCGATAGAAAAATTATTTACCAAGGAGCATAGAACTCGATGAGAGCTCCTCTATCTTGACCAACTTCCTTATCGAAGTTCGCTTCGGTCAGTACGACGACGTCATCGGCCAAAGCTGAAGCTAATAACAAGGCCAAAGTTCCAAAGGCTAAACAGATCTGAGACTTCATTTTATTTTTTTTTTCTCTTCTTCTTCTTCCTCTGTTTGAATCTCCCTCTGGTTTCTTTCTAATTCTCCCGGTCTATTGAAGACTTTTTTTTATTATAACAAGTGCTAGCCGGTTGGTTATTTATTTATTTATTTAATTTCTACTTTTTTATATAAAATAAATTTCTTTTCTTTTTGGATAAATTTATCCAAGGACGATACTTTGAAAAACAGGGACTTTGTGATGACGTGGCGAATTTTGAATTGTTGAACTGAAAATCATGAGTAGTATATTGGTGTATTGTTGTACGATGATGCGTGGCGGATATGATACGCTCCATGGCTATTGGTAAAGCGTAGGCTCAGTGACGTGTTTATAATGACGTGGCATGCTGTGATAGGTTCGATTGTCGTGGAGGAGTTTTAGGCTTGGAGCCGCCGTAGCCCAATATCTTTGTTTACAAAGGACTGTCTTAAGTCTTAACCCAATTAGTTATGTAGGATTGGGCCAAAACCCATTTTATATACTTTTCAATGAAAACTAAAAATAGTAATAAAACCATTCTCGAATAAAAATGGTGCGCTTTTTTTAATTGGTATATTTACACATTTAATCCTCAAGACTTACACATTCTTTCCATCAGAAAATGAAAATAAAATCCCCCATTATCTAATAGGTTAAGTTTATATCTAATAAGGAATAAAAGATGTAGAGATAAATATGATTTGTTTGTCATGGATTGAAATGTAAAAAAGAAGAAATTTGAATAATTAAAGGTTTAAAAAGAGAAGATCTGCTAAAGAGTCTGTCATTCCGCTCACACCAAATGATATGTATAAATTGAGTCAATGGAAGTTTGAGAATACAAACTATGAGAAACATACCTTTAAAGTAAGCCATACCCCAATTCAACTCTTGAACCCAAGTCCCAATAGGTCTTGTAATACCATAGAGAACCAAAATCAATCCCCAAAGCCTTCGGGAGAACTCACATTAAAAAAAGATGTGGTCTCTTATTTCAGTAGCAGAGGAACATAGAAGGCAGCTACTATCAATGTTAAGACCACAAGCAATTAACCTGTCTCTTGTAGGTAGCCTGTTCAAAATAGCCATCCATGCAATAAGTGAGTGTTTAGGCACATGAAGTGGAAACCAGATGCCTCTGCCAAGGCACCTTTTCCCCTTTCATTCGAGTATCCTCCCAGAGCTTAGTGGTAGACACATAGACACCAATAGGGAACCACAAAATAGATTCAGCAGCAAGATCCCTCAGCTTAAGGAGCCTCCTCCTTGTACAGCTGCTAGAGGAATTCAAAGAAACATTCCTGAAAGAATCCCCTTTTAAAACATACCTTTGGATCCAAGCGATCCATCAGGAACCCTCAGAAGCAAGCAAGGCGCAAATCAGTTGAAGCATGCAAGCCTTGTTCCACTCCTCCAAATGTCTGATGCCTAATCCTCCCTCTTGACTTGTGTAAGCAGATGGTCCTCCAACTTACCCTAGCCCCTGCAGCACTGCTATTGGACCCCTTCCAGAAAAATCTTGAGCACAGCTGGGCAATACTTTGGAGAATAGACTTAGGCAGAAGGTACTGTTTGCTCCAGAAAGCTTGCACACTGAAGAGAACAAATTGGATCAGTTGAAGTCTGCCAGCAAAACTCAAGTATTTGGCAGGCTACTGATTAAAATTTTATTGTTATGTATTGTTATTAAAAAGTGTTTTGAGAAATAAAATATTCATTTTATACATGATGTGAAGTAAAAATATGCATTTAAAAAATGTTTAAATTTGTTCTTATTATGATATTTTATTAAAAATAAAAAATAATTTATTGTAACTCATTATTAATATTTTAATATATGAAATATAAAATTTAAATATTTGTAAGTAATTAATATTAATTATTTGTAAAATTTAATTTGAATGTATAATCTATATTTTAAAAATATAATTGTTATACATTTAAATACATAACATTTTATATTTGAAATTAATTTAAATACAAAATAATTATATAGTTATATAAATATTATATAAAATATATCAAATTGTACCTAAGGGTTAAAAGATGTCATTTTGGCTCCAAAAATATTTTTTCAAAAGCAAAAACTAAAAAATAAGCTGCTTTTACTTTTGGGTCTTGGATCTGATTAATATTGATTATGACTTTAAAAGTATTTTTAGAAAGCAATCAAAAACAAAACTTTAGTATGAAGTAAATGTGGGTTGCAATGTAAGTTGAGCGCCAACATCGTTAAGAAATTATTATTTTAATTAACATTTTTCTTAAAAAACGAACTGAGTCTTTTTGAAAGATTAAATTTAATTTAAAGAAAAAGAATAATGACCAAATTAATAAAAGATGTAAATATTAAGGGTTAAATTTATCGTTAACCCATTAATTAATGATGTTCGGAATAATGTTTTTCACCATGCATTTTCTTTATTAAAATAACAAAAGGAGCAATAGGTAGTTAACAAATGAACAGATCATCATCCAGGAGACACACAAAAAAAGACAAGGAGACAGATTTATTAACACTGTCTAGCTAAGCAGTTCACATCTAAGTGAAACAGCCAAACAGCCATGGAATATCATGTCTCTCTGATACCATGATAGAAGATCTCAAATAATAGAAAGAAAGTGTAGACAATTAAGAGAATGAAAGCAGAAACTGAATCTTTTAATCTGAAATTGATATCTGTTTTCTATGCTGATACCAGCAATAATATATACATGTGAAAGGTGAGATAACTGAAGCTAACAACTCCAACTGCATTACAGCTGGACTAACAACCTAACTGACTAACCTAATTGACTAATATATCGTTTCTCTATCACTCTCACACTAAAAACTCCTTATTTTCCAACATATATCTATCCCTTCACCATTATAATCACTATCCCACAACCAAGATGAGTTGCAGTAGTACTCTCAGCATCAGTTACATCAAGTAGAACTGGCAAATTAGACAGCTTTGAGCCAAGAACCTCAAACCAATTGCTAGAACTTGAAAAGTAGACTTGCTTCTTAGGAGGTGGAAAAGGTGAAATAACAACTGCCTTGCCCTTTCCTGATTCTTCATGAGCAACAATACTATCAGCAACAACACTGTCAGTAGTAATATTATCAAACACTGAATCCTCAACCACTTGATCAACAGATTTCTTATCCTTGACAGGAGTCTACTTAGCGCAATTCTTCACAGAGTGCCCAAAAGAACAACAAGGAGGACAACGAGCAAGCATGGCACCATAACAGTAATAGAGGTGAGAGATCCATCACTCAGTTTCACATTGATAGAACAAGGAATTACGGTATCAACATAAATCTCAACACAAATCTTAGCATACAAGAGACGAGTTTGAGAGGCAGTTACACTATCCATGTACAAAGGAGTACCAATAGCACTCGCAATGTAACTTAGGCCTGTTTGCGTACACAATTCCAAAAGGACTCGATAACATTGGATCCATACAGGCATCCAGCCTAGATTCAATTCCAACTTCATAAGATTAGGTTCCCACTTCCTAAGGATAACATAAATATTCTATGTGTGCTGATAAATGTCAAAAGTAACATATTTTAACATCATTCTTAATGTGTTTTTTTGGATAATTATTTGATTTAAAATAGTGAATTTTATACTCCCAATCCTTTAAATATATGTTTTTATACTTAAGAGAGCATTTGAGAGTAAAAGGAGCGACAATTGGAACAAGTTTCAGGAGCCACATGGGCTAGGTCATTCCACATGGGCTGGACAGACGGCCGTGTAAGCCACACGGGCTGACACACAGTCATATGCCAAACCGTATAGATTTCACGAATCGCACTCCAAACGTGCAGAAAAACGCAATTTTTAGGTTTTTCGGACATTCTAAGACCTATATATGACACAAATAAGAAGATAGGAGGGAGCCGTCATAGAATACTCGAGAAAACAACTCAAAAAACACCATTAAAGCAGACTCTGAAGCAGATTTCCATCAAGATTGAATATCTCCTTTTGATTTCTTTGAAGTTTATTATGAGTTTATTTATTTCTTATGGTTATACTATTTTTGAGATGTTTTTATTTGTGATCATGAACTAATTTTTCAAATACTTAGGGTGATGAACTCTAGAATGGATTTTGTTATTTGATTTATATTTTTAAGCAATAAATACTTAGATTTTGTTCTCAAATATGTGTCTTTAATTCTTGGTTTGATATTTTTAAATTATTAATCCATATTCAATGTACTTAAATCAGAGGAGGAATAGACTCTATTTAAGAGTAGATCTAGCATAATTGAGTAGAGTTCATATAATCCTAGAAATAAAATGATAAAAATCTATCAGATTAGAGTAAAATCTAATAGGGGATCCATAGATCGAGTGAATGTAATAATAGGAGTTTTAATTAGAAAAAAATTCTGACTAATCAACTTAGAGTCAGTTGCTCTTAGTCTTGAAGAGATATATTAGCATAATTTAGGAATTTATACAAATCAATATATTAAGTGAAGAAATTATGTAATTTAGATTTATAATGATAGATGAAATCTAGGTGGATTCTTTCCTAATATTGTTTCGCTTCTTAGTTGTTAATTGATTATTTTCCTGATTTGTTTTTTACTATGTTCTTTACTTAATTAATTTAGTTAATTTTAATTTTAATCAATCACTCCAATTTGTCGCTTAAATAATAGAAAGATGATAATTACTAGTACTTTTAGTCCTCGTAGGAACGATATATTTGCTCAATGTAGTTATACTATTTATTAATAGGTGCATTTACCTTAATTAAATTTTTAGTTGGTTTACGACTGCATCAAATGCCAAGATACATGTTCCAGGACCTATGCAGGAGTGACAGAAGAACCAAATTGAAATATGAACAAATTGTCACCTGCTAGATGCACAGTTACTTCACTTTGTTTACTCCAAATTGAAATATGAACAATTTGTCACCTGCTAGATGAACAGTTACTTCACTTTGTTTACTCCAAAGAATTTTGACTAGTCTCTGCATCGTTACGAAATTGGGCGCCTTCCCGAAGATCTAAGCCACCAAAGAGTGCTGCCATTTACGGACCACCTTCCACCAAAACATCAGCAAGGGGCTTCACAGTGACCTCACCGTCCGAGGCTTGCGGTGGAAAGTAAGCAAGTGACTGCTCATCGGAAGAAACAAATAATGGCCTGCAATCAAGAGGGGCAGACATGAAGCAAGGAAAGAAGAGCTCAAAAAGAGAATAAGAAACAGAGATCAGAACAGCTAACAAACAAAACCAAGGAGATCAAAGAGAAAGAATCGAGAAATCGAAAGAGAATGAAAGAAGGCCAAGGAAAATCCGATGCAGGATAAGCCTGCTAAATGCACCGAGAGCATTTCCCTAAACGTACGCCTTCTCTCTACCTTAGGTATATATCTGGACTAACACAAGATGATGTATTACAACAATTAATGAGTCATGTACTAGCAATTAAAACTATCAATGGCACCATCATGTCTCTATAACTCAAAGTCCTTGTCTCCAATGCTGAACTCACCCCACTGGCTTAGTGACACAAATCATCATTTGGTCGTTGTGTTTCACTACCCATGATGTCCTTAAAACACAACACCTAACTGCTTTCAATGTCTTGTCTCTTTCTCAGCATTACCTCTAGGGGATTTGGCCTTCAATTCTTTCAACTACAGTTTAGACATGCCAAACTATAGTTTATCCATTTATCTAACTTGTAATTTTTTTTCTTCCTTTTGTAACTGGTACCATAAAAATCAAACTAGAATATTTAATTACAATTTTTTTTCAAGTGCAAATTGAAAATATTATGTATTAAATTGAGACAAAATAAAACTCAAACATAAAATTGAATATCGAAGACAACCTCAAGTATCAGATAGTAGTCAACAACCTCTTAACCCAGTGGCAAGAACATTATATTATAGAGATGAGAGGTTAAGCTTAATCTCAAGTAACTATATTCCCTTCCCCAATTTAAAAAAAAAATATCGAATAATACATTAACCCTTCTAGATTTGGTTTACGAAGGTTGGCAAAGCAAAATAAAAATAAAAATTAAGTAGCATTTTTTTGGGTAATATGTTTTTGATAATTTAGGATCAATTTAATATTACTATTGCAGTTGAGAATTGCTTTTGAAAAGCTCGGTTTGAAAAAAAAAAGTTCTATTAGAAAGTGTTGTGGAAAAGTACTATTAAAAAGTGTGATTTGTTAATTTAAGGTATTTGGCATTGCTCTTAAAAATTGCGTTTAAAAAGTTAAAATGCTTATTTTAAACATGTCAGAAATTAAAAAATAAATTAATTTAGATAATTTTTAAATAAGTCAATATAATTATACATAAAATATACATTTTAAATATTCTTTTTAACAATTAAAAAGTTATTTATAAACTTAATTATACATGAAATAATTTAATTTTAAAATATAATAAATATTATTTAAACAATTAATATAATTATACATAGAATACAGATTAATCCAAATTTTTAAATACAATTTAAATAATTTACACAAATAAAGGTATTTTAATAATTTGCACTTCAAAACTAAAAAAATCAAAAGCACTTAAACCTCGAGTTTTGCATTTGGGTGGAAAAGCCACCAAGTGTTTGACATTGCTTTTGAGGTTGAAAGCAATTTTCCACCCTAACAAAATCCAAACAAAGCTTTAGGGATAGTTTCTCCTTCCTTTTTTAAAATGTCGTGAATACGTATTATTTTTTTTGAAAAACTTAGTTTAAAATTTAATTATTTAGTATTGTTGTCAAAAAATATTTTTAAGAAATAAAATGTTTATTTTATACATGATATTGTGAAGTAGAAATATGCATTTAAAAAATGTTCAAATTTATTCATATTATGATATTTTAATAAGAATAAAAAAATTTTATTGTAAGTCATTATTAATATTTTAATATATGAAATATAAAATCTAAATATTTGTAAGTAATTAATGTTAATTATTTGTAAAATTTAATTTGAATATATATTTTATATTTTAGATATTATTAAAATATAACCATTATAAATTTAAATATATAACTTTTTATATTTGAAATTAATTTAAATAAAAAATAATTATATACTTATATAAATATTACATAAAATATATAGACTATACCTAAAGGTTAAAAATGTCATTTTGGCTCCAAAAGTGCATTCTCAAAAGCAAAAACTAAAAACAAAAAGGAAACTACCAAAATAGTCACTTTTGTTTCGCTCATGTTACATTTTAGTCATTTATGTTAACGTGTTGTAACATTTTAGTCATTGAGCATTAATTGTCGTTAACAGTGTAATGTAATTTGACGTGGCACGCTAAATCATTATTTCAAATGAAAATTTTAGGTTAAATTATACAATTTGTCCCTATATTTTTTCGTTTTGTGCTTTTTTTTTACTTAAAAAAAGATGAATAAGGGAGGAAAATAGAGTGAGAAACAAAAGAGAATGGAAAATAAATTAAAAAATGAAATGTTAAAAAAACATAAAAGAAAAAAATTGCTCAAAACGAAAAAAATATGGAAACCAATTGTACAACTTAACCTAAATTTTTTGTTTTAACTGATGATTTAAGATATCACGTCAGCTTACGGTTACACTATTAACGGCAATTAACGGCTTAGTGACTAAAATGTTACAACAAGTTAACATAAGTAACTAAAACGTAACATTTCAAACATAAAAGACTAAAATGTAATCTAAGGAAAACAAAAATGATTATTTTGATAATTTACTCGAAAAATAAATTGTTTTCACTTTTGAGTCTAATTAATATTGATTATGGCTTCAAAAGCATTTTTAAAAAGTAACAAGAAACAAAGTCTGGTGGTGTTAAATGGGAATTGCCTTCAAGTCAAAATATCTTTAATATTTTACGTTTTAATCAAAATAAATATTAAAAAACACAAATAATTTACATATAATTCCAACTTTGAACTATAAAAAGTAGGTAAATTTTACTTATAGAAAGGCAAAATTAGAAAATCCTTTTAGAAAGTCAAAATTAAATTATAATTTTTATGATATAAAAAATATAATTTTACCATTTTAATAGATTATATCTTTATAATTTTTAAAAATTAAATTTATTTATATTTTAAAAGAATTAAAATATAATTTTAACTTTATTATATTAAAATTTTAAAATTTAAAATTTCATACGAAAATTTTACCATACACTAGTAATTCTTAAACGTAACAAAATGTTTGGTTTTTTATTACCATATGTGGTGGACCACACTATCTTGACTATGTAGGATGCGCAATTACTTTAGAGGCATGTTTTTATGAATTTTAGTACAATAAAGTGGGAAATGCTTGTACCACGTGGGTGTTATAAAACACCTATTCACCCAAAAAAAACCTTTTTTTTATTTGTAAATTATAGAAGTGAGTTGTTCTTTAAAAAAGGACAGAAATGGTAGGTTTTTACTAAAACGTGTTGAGCTGGCATTATTTTTAGGAGGTATGTAAAAAGGCGCGTCTAGCTCAGCATTTTTTTTCCAGTTGTCAAGTAAAACGCACTAACGTGAAAGCGCTTTTTAAAAAAATGTCCACATGGGCGCGCTTTTACCCGTATTTTCCCAGTTATGATTTTGTTTTAATTTTTAATTATTTATGATTAGAGTTTTTATGTGAATAGGTTTAGGATATAGGGTTTATTTTTCCAGTGTTTAGGTAAAAGCATTCACACGTGGACGCTTTTTTGAAAATCACTTGCACATCAGTGCCTTTTTACCTAACAACAGGGAAAAAAGTGTTGAGTTGGACATTTTTTTTGGGTATCCCCTAAAAACAACGATAACTCAGCGCGTTCCCATTATTTTTTTAGTTATGGTTTTGTTTTAATTTTTAATTTTTTACAGTTAGAGTTTTTATGTGAATAGGTTTAGGATATAGGGTTTATTTTTCCAGTGTTTAGGTAAAAGCATTCACACGTGGACGCTTTTTTGAAAATCACTTGCACATCAGTGCGTTTTACCTAACAACAGGGAAAAAAGTGTTCAGTTGGACGTGTTTTTCTGGGTATCCCCTGAAAACAACGACAACTCAGCACGTTCCCATAATTTTTGAAAAAAATCGGCCCATTTCCGTTTTTTTTTTTTGGAAATGAGTCTTTTATGCTCATTTAGTCATTATAAAATACATATATTATACAAAAAAATGTAAATTTAAAATACATAAATAAATTTTATTTTTTATATGACGATCTAATAAATATATAAAATTATTATTTAATATAAAATTTTTTTAAAATCAATATTATTTTTATTATGTAAGATATATAAAATTTGAGTTTTATAATAATTTAATAAGTATATGATTTATAAAAATAACTACAAATATAATTAATAAAATTATTATTTCAACAAAAATTAGAACTTAATATATTTATATATATTTTTTCTATATAATATAATTTAATATGAATCCAAGTGAAGTACACTAAACTGCGACCGTTCAATGACCCTGGCCACTTGCGCACAAATCAGCTGGCAGATTCATTTTTGTATAGTTGGAATAAAAGAAGTTGAGAGTTATTAATTTTTACAATAATTTAACTTTTAATTTAAAAAAAAAAATCAAATTTGGTCATCATCATTTTAAAAAGAAATAAATTTTTAGTTTTATCGAAAATATTGATTAAAACATTAAATTTTTTTAACATAGCAAATTAAACCACTTGTTTTTTTGGAAATTTGAATTTATTTTTATTTTTAAAATATTTTTATAATTTTTATATTAGTTGTTGATGCGTGTATGAAGTAAATGAGGATTACAATATAAGTTGAGCGTTAAAAAATAATTTAATTGTTTTTGAAAGATTAAATTTAATTAATACAAGAATAAAGATCAAATTAATAAAAGATGTAAATATTAAAGATTAAATTTATGAGTTAGAACATTAATTAAAGGTGATAGGACTAATGTTTTTTCACCATGCATTTTCTTTAATAAACTAACAAAAGGAGCAATAGGTAGTTAACAAATGATCAGATCATCATCCAGGAGACACACACAAAAAGAATACAAGGAGACAGATTGATTAATACTGTCTAGCTAAGCAGTTCACATATAAGTGAAACAGCCAAACAACCATGGAATCTCATGTCTCTCACACTCAAAACTCCTTATTTTCCAACCTTCTCCATTTTAATCACTATCCACAACCAAGATGAGATGCAGTAGTACTCTCTATGATGATCATCATGCCAAAGTTCATTCCCTTGAGCTAAACTTTCTCAGTATTCCAAATCAAGATCATCATCAACAAAACATGATGTTATTGGATTCAAATCATCTCCAATACTGTTCTCACCATACCCACTTAGTGAGAAATCATCATTTGGTGGTAACAGTTCACTGCCCATGATGTCCTTAGAATACGGTTCCCAAATGTCCTCACTCCCTGTCTCTTTCTCAGTGTTACAACTACTAGAGTTTGGTCTTGAAATATTCTCCATGTTTCTTTCCTCTTCTGACCCCGAATGAGAGGGTATAACAGGCACCACCTCCATAGGTTTATTTGAAGAACTGATAGCATCTTTCTGGGCATTATAACAGCAGCTTTTGTTTTTCTTCATTGCCCATCTATAGATTTTCCTGCTCAAATGAGCGTTCCAATAGTTCTTTATCTCATTGTCTGTTCTTCCCGGTAAGTGACTAGCAATCAAAGACCACCTGCAAGTTATAGCACAAGCAGCAAAAGATTAGATTAGTACGCAAACCCAAAATGGCATTGTAGCAAAAGAGAGCTTACCTATTTCCCAAAGTAGAATGCAAATTAACAATGGTTTCGTCCTCTTTTGCGGTAAAGTTTCCTCTCTTTAAATCGGTTCTCAAGTAGTTAATCCATCTCAGTCTGCAACTCTTCCCACACCTTAACAATCCTTCAAAATGCCAGACCGTACACACCAATTAATACGCAAAAAAAAAAAAAAAAGGAAAAGAAAAACCCTTAATATGTACGTACCTGCATTCTTGGGCAATGATCTCCAGGAGCCTTCTCCATTAACTTGAATATACTTGGTCAAAATCTCATCCTCTTCAGCCGTCCATCTCCCTTTCTTTAACCCTACTTTTTCACAACAAGGAGCCCTCCCCATTTCTGGCACTGCACTGCACAGCAAAAGTGGTCATTAAAAAATAGCAGACAAAAACAGTAAAGCGCAATTGGGTTTTAAAAGCTGAAAGTGAATATATAGAGTTTGAGAGAGTCAGAGAGACACCTGAGGCTGTGGTGTGGATGTTAAGAGAGACACCTAGGGTTGTGGGGTGGATGGGGCAATGATAGGCACTTTATCTATGGTGATGAATGGCGCCATGTTTGCCTTGAATAGTGATGGGCTCGTTTAATAATGGCTTCAACCTTTCAATGTGAAAAATATAAATAGGGATAATATAATATTTCATACCTGAAGTTTGTTTCAATATTTAATTTAGTACCTTTACCCAATTGTATCAATTGGTCAAATTCAAATATCAAATTAAACTAATAAATTATATTATATTTAAAAAAGAGGTATAATGATAAATTTAACTCTCAATATTTATATTTTTTATAAATTTGACTCTTATTCATTTTTAGCTTAGTTTGAACTTTAAGCTTTCAAAAAGAGTCAAATCACTTTTGAAAACAATAACTAAAACATTAATTTTTTTTAATGATATTAGAATGACAACCTACGTAATAGTCTACGTGTGTTTTATACTGATATGACACTATTATCTTATATACGTCAATAAATAATTTAAAATTTAAAAAATATATATAAAATTAAAAAAACATAAAGTAGATATTCATTACCATGCATGCTTTAATATTTTAAATTTCAATATTTTCATTAAAAAATAATAAAACTAATCATCACAGTAGACTTTTTTTTTTTATATAAAAGTTAAATGTGAAATTTGCGGTTAAAGGTTAAATTGATAAAGAAATATAAAACATTAAGAATAAAATTTGTAATTATGCCTAAAAGAACGAGAAAAACGTTGATGAGCTTTAATGATTTGCATACACCTTTACGTTCCACCTTCCCCACTGCAGTTTTAGTCGTTTTTCTTTGTATGGCATAATGACTTTACACTTCAACTTTATAATTATTCATTCATTTATTTTAGTTTTAGTTTTTAACTTTGTGTTTTTTGTCAAATTATTCAAAATAGATTGAAAAGTTAATGTTTTTAATTTTGTTTATATATGCACGTTGATTGTCATGTAGATGACACATTATCAATTAATTAATTTTTAATTTTTTTAAAATTCAAAAATAATTAAAATTTATTTTTTAAAATTAAAAATTATTGAAAAGGGAAAAAAAATATAAAAAATGTTTTTTAATATTTTTAAAATTTTAAAAAGTTCATTAAATGTTGACATATCATCTACGTGATCCATGTGTATGCTATTTCAGTTAGGGGTGAGCAAAATCTGATCCGATTCGAAAAACTCGATAAAAATTTTAAATTTTGAATTAAATAGTTTGAGTTATTTGAGTTAATCAAGTTATTTGGATCAACTCAAATAAAAAATTAAGTTTTTCGGTTAAACTCGAATATGAATTACACAATTCGAATTATCTGAAAATCTAAATCAGAAAAGACAAAACTACGTCGTTTTGATAAATGTTTACTTTTTTAAAAGTTAAAATTCAAAATAATTAAGTTAAAAGGCAAAGCTACGTCGTTTTGATAAATGTTTACCCATTAAGTTAAAATATATAATCATTATATAGTTAAATAATCTTGTACTTCGTCTACTAGTTAAATGATCGGCTCATCTAAATGCAACATTAAGTATAAATAATAGGATTCGTTAACTCGACTCGATTTGACTTGAAATTTTTTGACTCGATTTATTTCGATTCGAAAAAAATTCAAATTGAGTACAGTTGCTAAAATAGGATTTGTCAACTCGACTAACTCGAAAAAATTTTACTCAACTCAATTGAATACTCGCCCCTAACGTCAGTAAAACTAACAAACATTAAATTTTCTATTCATTTTTTGGTGATTTGACAAAAAATGCAAGCTCAAAAGCTAAAAACATTTACTATATGTGCACAAACCCCTTCCTCACGAAGGACGAACAAAAAATCAGAGATCGAAATCGATAATTTTTTTTTATTTTTATTAAGTTTAATTATTTTAATTAATTAAATCAATTGATATGATATTCTTTTTTTAATGATAATTATAATTCATGATTAATATGTATTTTTACGTAATTAAGGGTAAGGGCGAAGTCAGAAAATTTTTTTAGAGGGGCCAAAATAAAATTTAATTTTTAATAATCTATATCTTAATAATTTTTAAAGGATTAAATTAAATTTTTATAATTTTAGGGGAGACCAAAATATAATTTTACATTTACTAATTTAAAATTTTAAAATTTTTTAAAGGACCAAGGCAACAATTTTCCATTTTAGGGCCCTGATTCGCCTCTTATTAAGGGTATAATTAATCTATTAAATCCACAGATTAGTCTAAGCCAAATTTATCATCATTTGATGCCAATGTCATCTTTTTGGTACATTTTGCTGTCCGTGTCACCAATCCAGCATTGAAGAAATACTATTGTAATTAAATGGGATAATTCATTAAAGGCCCCTGTACTTTAGATTTTATTCTAATGTGATACCTGTATCTTCAAAATGTTAGGAAGTGACTGTTTAATCTAAATAATTATTTTTCCCTAATTATAGTGGATTAAAATGGATAAATTTGTTGTATAAGAAGTTGAGATTAAAACAATTATTAGATAATGATTTTTATGGCCTTTTCAAGGTTTAATGATTTATGAATCATCTGGAAGCAATAGTAGATACATCATATAAAAGCATTACAATATGATAGATGATTGTTTGAGGTGCTTGAATATTTGGTGTTATTTCTAACTAGCTTGTATGTCTTAAGTGATTTGTGGACTTTGAGTCTAGGAAATGGTAGTATTTTTTACTCATATAATTACATGTCATAATAAATATTAATCCATCTTAATTTTATATGGTGCATTGGTCATCTTAGGGTGGGTTTGGATGGGCAATGGGATGCGGTGCGTTTAGCTTACTTTTTGTCTCACGCTACAACATCGTTACAGTATCTAATCTCACTGTAAAGTCTCACACTACAGTATCTAATCTCACTGCCACCGCTATTTTTACACTAATCGCAGGTAAACGCACCACACATCCAAACTCATCCTTACAAAGTCAATGAGTGGTATGTAATGATTGACTCATGCATTTTAACTTTATTGTTATTATAAAAGAGTTATATTGGTAGTTAAAAAATTTTTAGAAGAAAAAAATATTTTTTATGAAAAAATTTCAGTCATGAAAATATTTATGTTGTATTTGTTTCGTCAAATACAATTTTCAAAAAATCGAGTTAAGGAAAAATTATCTAATGGAAAATGTTTTATGTAGAATCAACCAAATACCTGAAAATCATTCTCCGAAAGCAGTTTTCAGTAAATCAAACAAGCCCTTAGACTTTGTGTGCTGAATTGAGTTCGATTATTGTCAAATATTGGTGGAAACATGATTAAGATTTGTTGGCGGTATTAGCGGTCTTTGTGTTGTTTGAAGGCTCTAGGTTGATTGGGGTTTCGTATTATGAAAGAATTTTTTGGGTATAATTAAAGTATTCTCCTTGTCCATTTTTATAGTCCATGAAGACTAATCTTTTTAAGAATCTCTTTTTGCACCATTAATAATGTCGTCTCCAAAATTCGAACTCAAGTTCTTCCCTTTAGAGTACAATGTGCCTTGCTCTGTAGGTTGTGTTTTACAAGCCAAATACTTTACCGTGTATGGTTCTATGAGTTTGGACCCATCGCTTACATGACGTAGGGTGGTATCTATTGGCAAATAAGTGATGGTGCTTATGTACTAGTGTAGGATCATCCATTGATCCATAGTGTTAGTATCACTAGATTACAACAATGCAAAGTTTCAAATGGTATAGTTGTTTATGTACACGATCTATTTTGTTCGAACATTGCCACTTGTTGTTAGGGTTTTCATTTATTGCGTTAGATTTTTGGTTATACAATTGCCCCAATCATTCTTAGTATCCCTTTGCGTCAAGTTGAATGTGATGATATGTTAGATCGGGGCTTACATATTGCAAGTTACTTGGGAAATGCGACACATCTATTGGTGATGGAGCATTTTTGGTTGAGGCACCCCCTTCTTTGCTTCTTTCAACCCTAGATCTACCTTGTAAATTTGTTGCATTTATTTTATAACTAGTTTTTTTTATTCATTGCGTGTTAGTAACTATAATCAGTAGTTGAGTTAGATAAAAATGGTAGTTTTCTATTAGATTAGTTGTTATAATATGTTCTAATTAGTTTGTTCAGCTAGAGGTTAATTGAAGAAGGTTAGCTAGGATTCTTGTTAGTGCTAATCATTCTTCAACACTCTAATCTTTTTGTATAAATATGAGCCTCGTCCTTATTTTGGGTTTAAGTAGATCAATTCTTTTTTTTTCCTTTCTTCTTAAGTTTTATCCTTTGTTATTGGAGTGTTGTGTTCTTTTTGTTGGAAAAAATGGGTTTGTAAAACACAGCAGAAAATAAATTTAGGGAAAACAGAGTTTTAATTATTTTTTCAAAACGAGATCTTGATAGTGATATCTAAAAGTAATAAACATTTAATCAAAATTGTATATTTTCGATTTGTCTAGGATGAGTGCTACCGAGTAGTCTTCTCCGTTATTCTCAATCTCACGTCTACCGAGTGTGGACTAGTTTCGAATTAGAAAATTTTTCACAAAAATTACCAGTGGGGTAATTTCATAATTTTTCTAAAATTTTGAGTCAAGTTATAAATAAAAAAAATCTCTAGAAATTTTCTGAAATAATCTTTTTTGAGAATTTTCTCTCTACAATTTTCTCTTGAATTCAAGTATGTGAAAATAATGACCCAAGACTCTCTTTATACGGGGAAAGTTTAGAGAGTTCAACTATAATTAAACTTAATTACTTTAATATTAAATTAATATAATACTATTAAGATAAATATTAAATTAAATTAAATATTAAACTATTAAAATAATATTATTTTTAGAATAATTAATCTGAAATCTAATTCTTTAGTAGAGTCTCAGTAGGAGT
This sequence comes from Gossypium anomalum, assembly GCA_025698475.1. Lineage (NCBI taxonomy): Eukaryota > Viridiplantae > Streptophyta > Magnoliopsida > Malvales > Malvaceae > Gossypium > Gossypium anomalum. Next base: position 22,904,023 of record CM046967.1, read on the forward strand.
GTAACTCTTTCACTGCTCAACCACCAAAGATCAATCGTCGCCGTCGTAGCAGCTGACACTGTTGTGTCCAACGATGCAAATGCGACACCTTTACGGCACCCCGAGCTGATTCGGTCTTGTTCAGTGACGACCCGTTCGGTTCGATCTAGCCACCGGTTGGATTGTCGGCCTAATTTCACATACCATCCCCAATTCAACTAGTTTTTGGGTATTGGTCTTAGTTTTGGGCTCCTGAACCCAATTTACGATCTCAGGTCCAATTTTTAAGTTCAATTACCGATTAGAGCAATTGTCTGACTTGAAAATTAATTTAAAAAAAATCATATTAATTTTAATTAATTTGATTAATTTAATTTTACTTTATCAAAATTAATTTTTCCAAAAATCACTTAGATTTTCCAAATTAATTTTTCAAGAAAATTACTTAATCAAATTCTCTAGTTGAACAATTCTCATGACTACATAATTTAATTCCACATCGAATAAATCAACTCAATTAAATTATTTCCAAAGTCGTAGAATTTTCTTTTGATTCAAACGCAGTCTGATCAAGCTTTTGTTGAGCTAATGGGGGGACCAATCGAACATATAATTGGGCTCTAGTAATTTCAATTATGTCTAGAAGTATCGTCCCAATAATTCACAATTACTTAATCATGGAGTTAGTCTAGAAGAAGAACCACGATTGAAAACTCCTTATTGTATACTCTTTACAAAAGCAATTCATCCAACTGTTTTGTCCAATGACCTCGTCATGTGTGTGTTACCCTAATATGATATCATTGATTCATTTGAGTTAAATTCGTTCACTCAATACAATTATATTTTATCTCATTGTCACCATTGTGTCTTCTTAATGATCACTGTCAACAAATGATTATGATAAATTGTTCATTCGAGAACAAGCAACCCTCGGCCACGTTCCATATTTATCAATCCACACAATGCCAATGAGAGAATATCATTAACTCTTTAATTGAGCTGTGGATTCCACTGTTGTTAGTAAAGCCATTCCATACACAAGTCATGTACTCAAAAATATCGGCTATAGGCTCGATCATCTTTAAAGCATAAGCCTCCACTTGTATCAAAACACATGAGTTGCATACGAATGGTCAGTGACTAACTCAGGATTTAGGTAAATCACACCATGAATGTCACAAGTGAATTAATTCGCAAACGGATTCAAAATTAATTTCTCTTGGGTTCAGTTCAATGTATCATTCTACCAATGAATACATATATGCCTCTACTTGTGGAGTCAACTACTCTGATAGCCATGACTAACCATCTCTCCAATTGGAATTATAGACAACATAATAATACTTCTCAGTATTTGAATCAAATGCTCACTTCTATTCTTTTATGGGATTACAGACTCATTTAGATTATCTACTGCAATAAGTTGTTTTTCTCGCAATGTAAATGTTCTTACAATGTCACTTATCTTTAGTTCTTAGACAATCAATGAGCTAATATTTGCTTGTCACAATTTCGCCATGCTTGCAAAATATGAAAGACAAAAAATACAAAAGACATAATAGTGAAATGTGAAATTAACTTTATTTATTTATTCATCGTTCAAATAAATAGAAAATAGTTACATGTTTACTATAATATGGGCACGTTCCCCAATGAAATTGAAAGCAGGTATTTCAATTCCTTGGTTTTACTTGGCCTTCCGTTGAGTTTCGACTGTGTGGTAGATACATCCTCTTCTTCATGTCGTTTACTATTAGCAGACTTATTCGTTATTTGAGTCATCAACATTTTCTCTTATGGGTTCGAACTTCTATGGTATAGGCCAAATTTCACCGCAACCCAACTTCCTTTACAACCAGTCGTGTTTATTTCCCTTACCTCTAATCATTTTTTAAATGAATTTAATTGTCTAATGTAAGAGTCCCCCTTTTTTCCCCATAGGTTCCAACCCTTAGTCTCCACCACTCTTGGCAGATTATTCATCCGAGGTAACCCCTCATTTGAATTCTCCTCCTGATAGCCCCATGTAGTCTATCCGACGTGGTTTTCTTTGTTGAAATGTGTAACAGCTCAGTTTTAGCTAAATCAGAATAGTGGTTTTGAAACAAAAAATTTGATGTCAAAAAATTATTTTAATATTATTTTCAGTATTTACAGCATGTTATTTGATATGTGTGAAAATTTCGTAAGCTAATTTTATCGATTGGTTGGTTAATTTGATAAAAAAGATTAAATCGCGTAAAATGCAAAAGTTGCATTCTACTTGTTAAAGGTGTTTAATTGCTATGATTTAATAAATCAAAGGTCCTTATAATGTTATTAGTCCATGATTAGTGTAAGTGGACAATTATGACCATCCATTATATGTTTTTATATGTTTATAATAAAGGTTATTATAGTAATTTGATAAATTAAGTTAATTAAAATATAGCAAAACATGAATTTGTGTTCATCTTCTTCCTTGGTGACCAAATATCGAAGGAAAAAGAAAAGGTTTGAAGCTTTCTAAGTTTCGGCACACTCCTAGCTTGATTAAGGTACGGTTTTAGCTCGATTTTTGATGATTTCTATGTTTTTGTAATCGCTGCAGCTCAATCTAGCTAGCCCATACCTTTAATTTCAAAAATGTTAAAGGTTTTGAGAGTTGCCATTTTTGAATCTATGTGTTCTTTGATATTTAATGTTGAAATATGAAAGCTTGATGATAAATTTTCATGTTTTGTGAAGTGATTTTTGATGAAAATGCATAATAGGGATTAAATTGTGAAATGTGCAAATTGTGTGGTTGAAATATGAAATAAATGACATTTTTGGGACCTATAAATAATTTGGCCAAGCTTGGGTTTATTGAAATTATTTGAATTTTGTGTTTTGTGAGACAATAATTAAATTGTTAAAAGTGTGAAAGTTTAGGGGCTAATGGGCAAATAGACCTAAATGTATATTTTGGACTAAATTGAATGAATGGTTGATTAAATAAGTTAATTTTGAATTCATATAGATCAAGAAATAAAGAATTTGGATTTAGATCGGGAGAAAAGCAATGTTATCGAGTAGTCGACCCGATCCGTCAATTCCGAATACGAGGTAAGTTCGTATGTGATGATTACATTATAAATGTATGTTAAAATGCTTTAATATTGCATAAATTGTTAAAACAGGATTATGGATAATGTATGAATTGTGGAAACGACTCTATGAATGCATTCGATGATAGAAACGAAAAGTGTTAAAGCCTAGTTGAACCTTAAGAATAGTTTTGGTTACTATTGACATGTCAGTAGGTGATACGTTGAGTTGGCTTCGGGCCATGATTTTAGCACTTCAGGCGCGTATTTTACCGATTTGGCTTTGAGCCATGCATATCGGATGATTTGGTTTCTGGCCATGATAATAGTTATTCGGATAAGTTACCTTGATTTGGCTATGGGCCATGGTATAGGTACTTATCGTACGAGACTCCTAAGTATCTGATTTCTATTCTGAATGGTTCAACAGGTAAATGAATGATGTGGTTGAGAAAGAGGTTAGTACGAGGTAATATAGGTATGTACAGAACCTATTTGAGTATTAAATAGTGAAAGTTCGATGAGTTTGTATTAGATTATGTTTTGAGACATGAGAAAGGTTTTTAGTTAATGTGTATATGGTTTTGTCATGTGTAATTGGCTGATTTGCATTGATTCGATGAATTAAGTTATTCACCTATGAGCTTACTAAGCTATGAAGCTTACTTCGTGTTATTTTTCTATGTTTTATAGTGAATCAAGGCTAGCTCGGATCCTGGAGTCGTCGGGAACACCATCGCACTATCAAACATCTAAGTTGGTACTTTAGAGTTAAGTTTTGAGTATACGACATGTATAGGGACTTTGATAATTATGGTATATGTGAAGCTTATGAAGTTAGGCATTTAAAATGGCTTGTAAATGTATATGTTTTGGTTTGTATATATAGCCATGAGTGATGGCTTATTTTGGTATGTTTCGGTATGAATGTGGTAATGGTTTTATAGTTGCTAAAATGGTTAATTGATTTTTGGAGTATAAATGCTTGAGAAATACCTTGATGAGATATGATTTTAGATGTTGTGTTGGTTATTTATAGGGTAAGTTATGTATGTGTAAATTATGGTAAATGAGCCATATTATTTAATATTATTTTGGCATGTATTTGGCTAAGTAAATGGTAGTGATTTCAGATTTGGAATAGATGAAATTATAATGGTATGAATTGTGCATTTGGTTGATGATTTGGCTGTCTAATTGTATGATGAAATGGTACCATTTGCTCTTTTATAGGTACACTATGTTGGGTGACAAAATGGCTTGGCAAATAGCCTATTTTTGTTTACATGGGTAGAGATATGAGCGTGTCTACTGGCCGTGTGAGGTACACAGCCTAGGCATATGGGCGTGTGTGGCCAATTTTATTGGGCACACGGGATGGTAGACGGGCGTGTGGTTGGCCGTGTGACCCAAGTCAGTATACCTTCTAGTTTTCACACGGCCTAGCACACGGGCGTGTCTTCGACTGTATGATACAAGTCAGTATGTATGCTCTATTTCCATACGGCCCGAGACAGAAGGGTGTCTAGAGCCGTGTGAGGCACACAGCCTGTTCACACAGGCGTGTAACCCCTGTATGGTTGAAATTTTTCTAAGTTTCTAAAATTTTCATATGTTATCGGTTTAGTCCTGAACCACTTCTAAAGCATGTTTAAGGCTTCGTAGGCCCTTATAAGGGACAATGTGATTGTGTTGAATGATTTATAAGAACGAATATTTTATGCTTGATAAATATATGCCATATGCTGTGAATTGATCGGCAATACCTTGTGACCCTACTCTAGCGATGGATACAAGTTAGGGTGTTACAAAACGACCTCCTCTTAACAAGTTTCTAACAACATCTTCTAGTCAAGTTGTTACTAAATCATTGTTCTTGAGGAAACCTTGGTGAACTTCCCTATTCTTGGCTATCTTTTTACCTGTTAACCCCTCAATAGCTTAAGTTCCACAAGATCTACATCACCTCGTTCCCGACCCGGGTCTATCCGCCAAACTTGTAATGTTATCTTCTCAGCCCGAACTTTGTGGCGAACTACACCTGATGCCATAATCGAGCCTTAGACTTCACCGTCTAACCCGTATTTAATGCCCCAATAGGTTACCCTGTGTTTATTTTCCCGATGGACTACCTTGTATTTATTGTCCCAACGGACTACCTATGATGTCGTAGCAACTTTCAGCTAAGGTCTTACAAAATATAATCCCCGTATTTAGTGTCCCGACGGACTATCAAAGGATGTCATAACATTTTTCATCTATGGTCTTACTCATATTTATCGTCAATTCATCCCATGATGCCATGGTGCCTTTCAGTCATGGTCTTACACAACATAAATCGTGTTTAGTGTCTCGACAAAATATCAAAGGATGTCATAGCGTATTTTAGCTATGGTCTTACTCCATTTTTATGTATAGCCTTTGATCGGTCCTATGGCCTAGCCATGATTTTACTTTTTCCCTTTTTCATTCTATCCATTCCTCCATTACACTGTCCTAACATTGATGCTCAAATATCGCAGTGTCCTTTTTGCAAGGCCCAGAGCTTTACCATCACGTGTGCACTTAGCAATAATGTTTTAATATTAAATTATGTTATCAATAGTGTATTTAATAGATTCCTCCATTGTAAATGGAGACAAAGCATTGGGAACGCATCAACTTTCTAATAGTCCACCTCATTAGTCTTAATAATACTCTGTCGGGGAATCTCAAACCTTTCCACTGTTTTTGAATATTTTTTTTACATCATTAAACATGTTGTACCAGCTTATAAGCCCAACATTACAATTCGTCACCATCCAAAACAAATAATTTTATAATATAAAATTTTATTAACAAAACAAATAATTTTAGTTTTTCATGTATGAATATTGAAAAAAAATACCAAATCAAAAAGTGGCTTGTTGGAAGAGACAACAATTGGAACTGTGGCAACTAGAGTATAAGAAATGAGATAAAAGTCAGTTGAATAGAGGAAAAGAAAATGTATTAAGGTTGTATCCGGGTTGGGCTTGGGTAAAAAATTACTTACCCAAGGCCCGACCCATTTAAAAAATAGGCCTTATTTTTGTCCAAGCCCATATATTGGGCTTCTATTTTTGTCTAAACCCTGCCATTTTTTGAGTGGGCCTTTGGGTCGGGCATGAACAACTCTATAATAGAATGCTAGAGCAATTAGATTAAACATTTTATTTTCGTAATTAATCTTTAACTTAATTTTTTTTAATACTTGGATTAAGTATTATGTTTAATGCTAGGATGGATTAAACTAGTAAGAACTAGGAAAGATTCTCTTAATTAGCCTATTCGAACAAAACTCGTAACTTGGGTCTAAGCAAGGGTGAGTTAATTTTTTTGAGTTTTCCCATATAATTGGATAACTATATTCCATGCCTATAGTTAGACACAAATATATGATACAACTATTTTGTAAAACTAAAGAGTTGAGGTAACATACATGTTTTTTCATCCCATTCATTACAAGAACATAGAACTTGGTCTTAGTTGATATTTGTTTCTTAAACTTGACTAAATGTTCTGTTTGTTATGAAACATGATTAGTTTCTCCAGTGCAATGGCTTTTATTGTAACTAACCAATCGCGTAATATTCTCAGTAAAAAAATTCATGGTTAAAATTGAGGTAAAAGAAATTAAACATATCAGCACTGAATATATACACCTGAGTCAGAATAATACTAAATCATTTTATAATAATAATATAAACATAAGACATTGGACAATATCAATCTTTTCTCAATAATATCCACAATTTCGTTTATGTTATTGGTTCCTACTGCCATTTTATTGGAAGGGATCAAGTTCAGTCCTTCATACCTGCAATTTGCTATAAGTAGTTATATTATATAACATGTGTAAAAAGAAGATATGTTGATGTAATTTTAAGAGCTTAACATGATGCTGTTTTTTCTTTCCTTTTACTTGGATTAAGGCAAACCAAGGTTTGAAATTTAGAGAGCTATGCATAAGATCTCTTCTGGCTGGATTCTGTTTACATAGTTATCAATAGGCATGTCCATTTTTTGAATGATATGTTATTCAAATTTGGATTTTTTTTCCAATATATTACAAATGGACAGGTGTTGTACGTGATATTGCAAATGGTGTCACTAGTGACACATTCAGTAGGGAACTGTGTGAAGAGAGTTGTGGTCATAATTGCATCAGTTATCTTCTTCTAAACGCTTGTTTCACCCATTAACTCACTTGGTAAAAACTTGGTCATTAGTGTAGTAAAAATAATGAACATACAAAATTTATCTTTATATAGTTATACTAGAAGAATGCTAAGTTTTGTCTGGGCATACATGCAGGCACTGCACTAACCCTTACTAGAGTCTTCTTGTACTCGAAAGCAAAACAGCTGAAGCCAAAGCCCAATGTTGCATCATAAATCGTTGTATTTTTTTCTATATCTAGTCATTCAAAAACACAACTTTAAAACTCAATCAACTGAATGCCTTTTTAATGATGGATATTAGGGTGGTGAATCTCCTAAGGTTGCAGAATAGAACATGTAGAAGATATATACATGATGGACGTCAAAACCACCAAATAAAAATAATTCTTACAATAAAATAACTCTAAACTGTAGTAAAGAGTAGTAGGGTCGGTTCCACAGGGATTGAATATTATGATCAACTTTCTTGTTTTTCTCATGAACAAAATTTTTTTCGTACTGATAATCGTAGCAATAGTTGTGCCCACGACTCCAAACGACATGCTGAAAAATAAATAGATTAAGGGAGTTTCGAAATGACTAGAAATTAAATAAATGAAATAACAAAAATAAACAACTAAATAAATCGAAAAAAAAATTAAATTGGGAAATAAATTAGGATTTTGTAAACAAAGTTATAAAGCCTTAGCCCTAGACTCGGTGGATTTCAGTTTTTGAATTGATTCTTGAAAATTAATTTTCTCCTCCAAACAATAAGTTAGTTATAACAGATAAGAACGTCCTAACCGCCAACTCTTCCTCTAGGAGTTTATCCTAGTACGCCCTGCAAACCAACCATTATCGATTGTCTATTCGCGATACATGCGTTCACAATTCAAGACCCTGGCAGCCTTGCGTTCTGAAGAACCCAACTTGGATTAACGGCCTCAATCGCGCCGGACATTTAAATTCGATTACAATCTCCTTTAATTTGTTCACGGAAATCCGAATACAATATGACCTAATGGTCTTCCCAACTGTACGCCAAAATGACTCCAACCCAGTGCGCTTTTTGAATTGAAATCGAGTTAACTTTAAAGGATGAATTTGTCAATTCCGTTATTCTGGAGAGATTGCGAATACCGATTTAAAGGATTTTTAGTGCGTATACAATTTCTCACGATTCTTGATCGGAAAGAATACTGACCTAAAGCTAATTTGAAATTAGTGAAGCATGAATTTAATCATGCTTTGGTTGGTTATAGAATGGATTTAAATGAAAATGGTGGAAGTTGGAAAGGGAATGGACTTGGAAAGCAATTAAATAATTTTGCAAAGAAACAAGGAAATGGAAATGAAAAAATAGTATGCTACTTACGCATGAAATTGGAAGGGAAAAAATTAATTCTATTGAATTCCAAGTGAATTCAAGTGTATCATTTCAAGTGTACCATACCACCTATTTATACATAAACCATATACTAAAATTAGGCTAGTTCCACCTAACACTAATTACATGAAATAATATCAGATTTTATTTTCTAAATTTGGCTTTTACAATGTCAAAAATTTGGTCAGCCCCTCAAATGTCCCAACTTTACGATTCGGCCCGTCTTCTATTTCCCATGCTTCAATTTAATCCATATTTTGCTTGTCTTTGATTTAAAGCACCTGAATTTCGTCCTTGTCAATATTTAAACACAAAATTTATCGATTAGTAGGAACTAATTCGAGAAAAAATTGAGTTAAGCACGAAAAATATACAAAATGAACAAGCTATCAATACGACTAACTTTTGATCTTCCAAATGTGTTTCTATAGATGAAGAAGATTGATCTATCAATACATATTTTATTTAAATGTAAAAATATTACTTCCCTGAATACTTAATCCAAGCATTAAACGGAATTTAAAATTATTAAAACATTTTATTTACTTGAATTGGTTTTGAAGCTATAAATCCTTTTGGATCGGTGGTGAATTTAAATATAGTGCGTTTAGCTTTTTTTATTTTTTGGTCTCATATTATTGCTCTCATCGCTGTAGCAATTAATTCACCGCCATTACTGTTTTTATCTTAATTAGAGGTAAACACATTGCCCATTAAAAAAGATCCTAAAATGGAATTGTAAGGTGTGAAAGAAAAAAGAAAAATTAATTAATTGACAATAAAATTAAAAATTAATTTTGTAAGTATAAAAATAGGAAAGATAGATGAAAATAAGAGATTAAAAATTTTGGAGACGTGGCATTAAATGATAGGTCAAAAGTATAAAAGTTAATGGTGTTAAAGAGGTTACCTAAAAAAATTAACAACTTAGGTTACGATTTTTAAGTTTAAGTGTTAATTAGGTTCAAAAAATATATATGTATACAAGTTGCTAAGTTTAAAGACTAAACAATATATTAATCCTATTATTTATTTAATTTTATATGATAAATTACATAATGTAAAATCAAAACAAAACATTACAAAAATTACAAAATGGGTTGTATTTAGACATGATAATAGGTCGGAGTAATGCAAAATTTTAGACTCATTTTCTAGGCCCGGGTCTGACTCGAAAAATAAGCTTAAAATTTTGCCCAAACTCGACTCAAATGAAAAAATCCTAGACCCGAGCCTGACCTGGCCCGTCCTTAATTTTTTTATATTATTTTTTATATAAAAATAAATTAAAATTAAAATAATTAAATACACTAAGAATATTAAAATAAAAATTTCTCAACAAGTTGAAAATACATTAAAAAATATTTATACTTAAATAACACTAAGATAGGTGCAACTTAGCAAACAAAATAGTAGCAATATAACCGAATTGTTTAGAAAAGGAGCATTATTTTTTTTTTGTCCAAACCTATTTTTGCCCAAATCCTCCTACTTTTTGAATGGGCCTTTGGGTCTAAGGAGATAGCCTAACCCATGATTAGGTTTAGTTGTATTGGGGCAAGCTTGAGCCTCGGATATTGAAGCCCAAGTTTAACCTTTATCTTAAATTAACTTAAAAATTTTTCTGAAATCATAGACACTAATTGAAGTTAAAAAAGCATTTTTCAACCCAAACCATGATTTCAAATTAATATATATAAACAATTAGCTTTTCAAATCAAATATTAATTTTAAATTGAGATTTTAAATCAAAAATTTTTTGAATTAATATTTTAAATCAAGTTAAAATGCCAAGATTTTTACTTTTTAACTTTTGGAAAAATGCTTTTCAATAAAATTACATTTTTATCTATTCATTAAATCATTTACTTTATACAACATTATGTCTAAAATAGACATTTTATCTTTTTAAAAGCACTTATGGATAATAATTGTAAGCATTATCAAAATTTCCAAAAGCATTTTTTAAAAAGTTTTTTAATAACACTTTTCAACCTCAATCATAACCTTAATGATAACCTAACTTTAAAACGAGTATTTTGCCAAATGGATAATAATTGAAAAGAAAAGAAATAAATTTTAAATTATGCTAGTAGTCACCATACTTTAAGAAATTTATGGTTTACTCTTTATACTTTAATTTGATCAAATTTTGTCTCTATACTATTCGTAAAGTTGTAGATTTGGTCCATATTATCCAATCTCTAATTGAATCCTTCCAAACTCTTATACTTTTTGGATTTTAAAATTTTAGCCTTAACGCAAATGATAATAGTTAATATATTAAGGATGGGTTTGGATGGATGGTGGGGTACGGTGCGGTGGGTTTAACTTACTTTTTGTCTCACGTTATCCTATTGCTACAGTATCTAATCTTATCCCCGCCACTATTTTTACCCTAACCGCAGGTAAACGTACTGTCCATCCAAACCCATCCTAAATAATTTGTAATGAGTAATATATGGAAACAAAAAGTTGATATGGTATTACACATATAATAATATGTTTGGCGCCAAAGGTAAAATCGTACTCCCCCCCCCCCAAAAAATGATAAAAAATTGATTTAATCCTCTAAAATTATAAAGATATAGACAATTTAATTTCGGACCCTTAAAATTTTTTCCTAGCTTTGCCCCTGGCTCATTAGATTTTGAAAATATCATAAATTAATGAATTTAATACTTATTTTTTAATAAGGATTGAAAAAATAATATTTAAAAACTACATAAACTAAAAAAAAACAAAATTAAAGTAAAAAGATTAAACCCGAAAAGAACAAGGGCTAATAGCAGAATTTAACCATTCAAAAAGAAACCAAGTTTCAGCCTACTCGTTTACTTCTGATTGGGCTTTTAGACAGTAGTCAGATGCCCTGAAAATCGGTGATATCAGTCCACTACAAAAGGCCCAAGAACCACACGTGTCAAAATATCGTTCAGTTATTATACCACGTGGAGACACCATATTCAATCAAGAATTTTCCATCTCCCGCCACTAGAACAAAAAATAAAAAAAATCAAAACGAAAAGAAAGTTTTCCCTCGCATCGGACCCCCGAATATAATACTCACTAATTTCCCACTCTCTTCCTCGACAAGTTTTGTAAAACCCCCCAATGCCTCTTTTTTAATCCTCGCTTTCATATCATTTCTAAACTCATTTGATTAAATTCCTGTTTTCTAGGATTTTTTTACGTCGATTTGTCTCCTTTTTAGTGTTATTTCCCCCATAGATTCAAAATCTCCCTCTTGTTCAAATTACCCTAATTTGGTAATTCTGTTTTAAAACTCTAGTTTCCGATCCAATGCTGGAATCCGATACTCCCTCGAAAACGTTTCTCGGCGTTCGTTTTTGTCTTTACGGCTTCGATCCCGTTAACGAGCATAATGTACTTCCGTAACATCCCGCGTTATCTTCTATTAGTGTTGTTTCTTTGGTGTCTTCAAAGCTCTCTGCTTCTTAATCTTTGTTTCATTGAAGTACTTATTTGAGCAAAAAATAATAAAAGCTTTTTTTTTTTTTGAAGGTTCGAGTAAAGCTAATTAACGGTGGTGGCGTAGGTGTCGGTCAGTATAGTCAGAATTGCACTCATGTGATTGTTGATAAGATTGTCTACGTAAGTCTTTTAAAGCAATGGTGCTTGCTTTATATATATATATATAATTTCTTTTATTAAAAAAAGATGCTGAAAATCCTGCTTTAAATGCTTGTAGGATGATCCTGTATGTGTTGCTGCTCGAAACGATGGCAAAACAGTTGTCACTGGGTTATGGGTTGATCATAGTTTTGATATTGGAATGCCTGTTGATGCTACTTCGGTTAGTTTGTTTTGTTGCAGTACTTTTTAAAGCTAACTGTCTGATAATTGTTTAAGATATCTTTGAATTTTATACAATGTCTACTATGTGGAATTTTCGATTCATGAATTCAATTGGTGTAGCACATTTGCACTAAAATGATGAAATTAGAGCCGATAGTTGATCAGTTTATTGATAATTTCTCATGCATACAACTTCTGCGACATAGAGATGTGTCATTGTTTTGGGGTCAGAATAGCTGTCATGATCTGTATCATTTCTTTAATAAAGTCGGACTTAATTCTTATCATCTGTTTAAACTTGTGAATCTGCCATTGTTTTCTGACAGATTATGTACAGACCTCTTAGGGATTTAAATGGAATTCCTGGTGCTAAAAGTTTAATTATATGCTTGACCGGATATCAAAGGCAAGATCGAGATGACATTATGGTATTGGTCTATCCTTCACTATTGTTGACTACTTCTATTGTTTGTAAAGCAAATAAAAATGTTGTGTTGTTTTACCTATGTGTTTGCAGACGATGGTTGGCTTGATGGGTGCTCAATTTTCTAAGCCTCTGGTTGCAAGCAAAGTTACTCATCTAATATGCTATAAATTTGAAGGTGAGATTTTCTTTGTTTTCCTTATCATAGGGCTGTGAAAGTAAACTTCACAACTTAGGATCCTGTGAAGATCTTGTCAATCTTTTCCACATTGTCATTATTATGATGAGTTTGTTCTTTGTGTCAACTCTTAATACGTTCCTGCTCTTTTTTTCTTTTATTCATTCCTCTGTGTTTCATATTTGTATATAAACTATTCATGCATCTATTAGCCAGTTTTGATGGCCTTTTCTAGTAAATGTTAAGATGCAGTATATGTTTGTTTTCTGATGCTAATATGGTTTTCATGTGTTGAAGCTTTTAATGAAACTGAGTTTCAGTAGTAATTTTATTAAATATTGTTAATTTATTCAGGGGAGAAGTATGAGCTTGCTAAGAAAATCAAGAAGATAAAGCTTATCAACCACCGCTGGTTGGAAGATTGGTATGTTTGCATAAAACTGAACTTTGTAGTCCTGAAGCATAATAAATTTCAAAGCTTCCAGAATATAATTTTGCTGATAAACAGAAAACTGAATGCTTTTTCTTTTTTGGGGAGCTGAAGAAACTAGAATTTACATGCAAACTCTTTTGCCGCTTTTTAATCTTCTTGTATTCTTTTTATGCAGTTTAAGAGATTGGGAGCTTCTTTCAGAAGCTAATTACAGCAAGAGGTAAGGGCCTTTCTGAGAATGTTTTATGTGTTTCTCCATAGCATACCAACTCTGCATTTGCTAAGGCATCTTGATTCTCATTTATATTTGCTCAGCTCTTATCCAATGAAGAAAAAGTGAAAAAGAAAGGTATAAGCCATACTGAATTATATTCTAATCTCTTCATCTCAACAGTGGCTATGAGTTAGAGGTGATGGAAGCTGAAGCTAAAGATTCTGACGAAGAGGCTGAAGAAACTACATTGAAGCATTCTGGACAAAGGAGTCTGAATAGGAGCCCTCATAGTTTGAAAGCTGGAATGCTCAGTTCTGGCGAGCTGCTCTCCACAGTTGAAGTGTCCACTTCCACTATACCCAGACATTCTCCAAATACTAAGGAAGTTTTAGTGACGCCTGGAAAATCTCATTTAGGCACAAGCTTCAATGATGTTAATGACCCTGAGCTCAATTCTTTTCAGAACTCAGGTCTCAGGAGTGGTTCATCTACTAAGCTAGCTCAACCAGGCAACAGAGGCTCAAATACTACAAATATGGATAGTAACTTGGCATCTACCTCTAAGAGTCCCTCATTTTCCAATGAGATGTTCACTGCTATAAGTTACTCCAGGAAAACTCCAAGAAATGCTACACCTCCAAATTTATCTGGGGAGGTATCAGGCAACATTAGTGGCTCTCCTCAAGCTATGAAAATTAAGGATGTATCAGGCATTTCTTCCTCTAAAATACAGCAACCAGAGGAAAGAATCTGTGCTTCTTTTGTTAGATCTCCAAGGAAAGGAAGCGATTTGTGTCATGGAGAGGATTCTGCTGGTATATTGCCTCAGAAAAGAGCTTTGGAACTTTCTGGTAGTGGCTCTAAATCACAAAAGATGAGTTATAATGCAAAAGGTTCCATAAAAGGCAGTGCACTGGATACTGTACAGTTGGAGCCGACATCCTTGGTGGGAGATCAGCTACAGATTAATGACTACCCAGTGAACGAGACTGGTTATCTGAATGTTTTACATAGCTCATGTGCTGGCAATGTGACTACCAAGTTGTCAACCGATCTCTTTTCCTCTAAATCTGTAACTCCAGACGACAGACAAAATGGTAGAGATGAGAAGTCACCCAATATGTCCTCTAGAGGGTATAGAAGGTCCACCTTGGCAGGCAAGCTGGATATGCAAAATGAGAATGCTTATGAGAAGTCACCCCAAATGTCCTTCAAGGGGTTAAGAGAGTCAACCTCAGCAAGCAGATCAAATATTGGCGATTACAGTCTAGAACGATTACAAGTGGTTGGAGAGCCAGGTGAGCTGCAGAATAAGCAGCAAGATGTTCAGGTTCCTTCACTTGATAGAAAGCTGGGGAAGGATAATTCCCATAGCCCTTCTAAGTTGGACGTGCTTGAAGGTGGAAATGATGAATCAGTGACAAAATCAGTTAGCAATAAGCAGCAAGATGTTCAGGTTCCTTCACTTGATGGAAAGCTGGGGAAGGACAATGTCGACAGCCCTTCAAACTTGGATGTGGTTGAAGGAGGAAATGATAAGTCTGTGACAAAACCAATTAGCAAGAAGAAGCTTGCAAAAAAGACCTTGGGTTCTCGACCAAAACTAAGTAACATTGCTAACAGAAAAGGTTCTATTTACTCAAGCAAAATTGCTTCTGATAATCATTCTACAATTTCCATGGATGGTGATAATGAAAGAGCAGCTCATAAGGGTGCCAGTGAGCTTGAGACATGCCCTCCAACTGTTAACCTGGATGCAGCAAAGGATGTTGAAAAAGTTACAAAATGTCAGAATATTGGTACTAGTAAGACTCAATTCATGGATGCTGAAACTCAAGCTCCAGATGAGGAAGATGACAATGGTTCTAAGAAGGTGACTGGAGTAGAGAAGTCTGAGTTGGTTGAAGTGATGCATAAAGCAGATATGTTAGTAGAGGCAGAACATGTCAGACATGATCCCAAAGTGGCTGTAGATGCGAGTCCAGTTGCCTCTGAGAATGGAACAAATGGAACTGATCCTGAGAGGGCAGTTGGGAGCAAAAATTCTGAATTTGGTGAACCAACGTTAAAGAGTGGTGGCTTGAAAAAGAAAACCAACAAAAGGAAGAAACAACTTTCTGGTAAGGCCAGGATGAAGGCTGTTCCTTCTAATTCCAAAAATGATTTGGCTGGGGAAAATACCAGTGTCGAGAAGAATGTTGGTGACAAAGATAATGAAAAGGAGAATTTCATGCCACATCCTGATGACAAACCAAGCAGTGCTAATGCATCTTCAAAAGTGGAAATATCTGGGGCTGCTGGCAAGGGCGACACAGTTGGTCTCAAGGAGATTGCTAGGAAATCAGTTGGTAAACCCAATAACAAAACATTGAAGACTAAGGAAAAATCTCAGAAGGTTGATTCTAACATGCAACCAGTCCAAAAGGTTTTCAATAGAGTGAAAATTGAGCCTGCATGTTTTATATTGAGTGGCTACAGACAGCAGAGAAAAGAATTTCAGCAAGTCATTAAGCGTTTGAAAGGAAAGTCTTGTAGAGATTCTCATCAGTGGTCATACCAGGCAACACATTTCATTGCACCTGATCCAATTCGTAGGACTGAAAAATTCTTTGCTGCTGCTGCTTCTGGAAGGTAACATATTTCTAACTGTCGAAGACTTATCATAGTTCCCTTTAGCTCTTACAGAAATTATACTGAAAGTTCCTCTATGTTCCATTCTCCAATTAAGAAGATTGTATGAGAACATATGCTGTTAAAATTAACTAACCTTTGTGCTCACACTTTTCACATCTATGCATGACTATTCATTTTCAATTTGAAAAGTTATTTGAATTAGACTTTCTCTGAATGCAGGTGGATTCTTAAACCCGAATTTTTAAGTGCTTGTAATGAGGCAGGAAAGTTCTTGGCAGAGGAGCCTTATGAATGGCACAAAAATGGCCTTAGTGAAGATGGTGCAATAAACTTAGAGGCTCCAAGGAAGTGGCGTCAGTTAAAGGAGAGAACAGGCCATGGAGCATTTTATGGAATGCGCATTATTGTGTATGGAGAATGCATTGCTCCTCCTTTGGTATGCTCTTCAGCATTATTAACCTGGTTACAGTTTTTTTCAATATCTATAACTATCTTGTTTCGATTAAACTAAAACAGATGGTTAAGGTTGGTTTGTTATAATGTCTTGACTCACTGCCTTTTACCAGGATACTCTGAAGCGTGTTGTGAAAGCCGGGGATGGTAACATTTTAGCAACTTGTCCCCCTTACACCAGATTCCTCAAATCTGGTGTTGATTTTGCAGTTGTTAGCCCTGGCATGCCACGTGTTGATATCTGGGTTCAAGAGTTTCTGAAACACGAGGTACCCTGTGTTGTTGCTGACTACCTAGTGGAATACGTCTGTAAACCCGGTTACTCCCTGGAGAAACATGTCCTATACGACACTCATGAATGGGCAGAAAAATCATTCACTAACTTGACAACCCGAGCTGAGGAAATCGTCGATGACTTGACTCATGAATCACCAGGTAAGTCGGAGAGTAATGATATAACATGCCAAGTTTGCGGTTCCGGCGACAGAGAAGATGTCATGCTGATCTGCGGCAATGAAAGTGGTTCCGTAGGTTGTGGAATCGGCATTCACATCGATTGTTGCGATCCTCCGCTTGACAATGTTCCGGAGGAGGACTGGTTTTGCCCGAAATGCAACAAAAGCAGCATAAACAACACGTCTTCCAAAAGAAGAAAAAAGGGAACGTCAAAGTCAAAGGGTAAGTAGGTATTTTAATTGCTTAGCTTTCGGAAGGGTGGACTTGTGTTGTAGCTTTTGTATAATTGTTTAGATTAGAAAGAATTTGTAAACGATACTAAAATAAAACTAACTTGTTTAAAGTATTTAGTTGGCCATTCAAAGCTGTTTTCATTTTGTAGGAATATTTAATATTATTTTCACGAAAAAAATTCCAGTCCATTGAATTAGTTGGATGGCAGCAGTCGCATGTGTTCTTCTGAAATTTGGGTTCTCTTTTCGTCAAAAATGGCTCTTTCCACCAAGGATTATTGATAGGGGCATCATATTTGCTTAAATCCTTTAAAATTACTAAATCCAGCTTAACTAAAACAATTCAAATGAATAAAAAAATAAAGTAAAAACTGAAAAATGAAAACAAAAAGCTAGTTTGGTTAGAATCAGTTTATCTATTAATATACAATAATTAGATATAAAAAAAATATGAGAACTCAAGAAAAGAAAAAAGATTTATTTAAAATAAATAATTTTTTTATCATGAAAGTAATTAAATATTACCAATTGAATAAAATAAACTTATTGCTAATTTATATACTAGAACATGGGTAAAAAATCATATTTCAACAACATTAATATTTTATAATTACTTAAACTAAAAGCATTTAATGTTTTATAATTACTTTAATTTTAATGGGATAAATGTTGGACTTTGTATAATTTAAAATATCCTAATTTTTAAGTTTATTTTTTGATAATTAAGGGAGGAGAATGGGGTTGTTTGATATTAAACTTAAACTTTCATACCTACAACATAATGCTCTTGTCATTGAGTCAATATATTGTTAGCCTAATTTTTAAGTTTTAGTATTATGTAGTTAACTTTGTTAAGGTTTAAAATTTTTAATTGATTTTGTCTTGTATAATTGTTGTTTAAGACATTATTATTATTAAAACGTGTTTATAAATATATTTCCCTTTTTTTCCCCTCTTTTTTCTTAATTTTTCTCTACTTTCCCATTAATTTTTTTAAGCCTTTGATTGGTTGGATTCGCAGTCAATATGAAATTAGTGGTTAAATTAGTCTGATGATATATCTAATTTTGAAAATCATAAATGGCAATGATAGAATGGAATAAAAAAACTTTCTTTTAAATTCAATTCATTATTAATTAAAGTTATAGAAGCATTAATAATAGATTAGAAATGGAATCGATTAATTAATTGAATTGAAATAAATTTTTAAATTTGTTTTAGTTTAAAATTTATTATGTGAAGGTTTTGTGTGGAGCTATATTGATTTAGGTTATTTTCGATTTGTATTTTGTAATGATTTGGATGTATATTTTTATAATTGTTAATTTAAATAAATTAAAAATTAGAAACAAAACTCTTAAACCCCCATCTATGATAAAACATGTGGCAAGCGTTGAAGGTGCCTAGATAGTAAGCCTACCACCAGAAAAGTCGGGTAGCCACTTGTGAGCTCATCCTCCCGGGAGGACTATCGGAACAACGGATGGTTTAATCTTCATTGAGAACATGAAGTTGTTTGATCACCAGACATCACGCGGGCTCAACTGCTTTATTCCATTAGAGTTAGAATAAATGATAGGATTTGTCTTGTTACAGATATCCTCGTCCTATCGAAGAAATCTTTCCTAAGAGCCCCGTAATGATGGCTAGATGGCAAGTCCGACACGTTAACACCATCCTGCATGGGGCCCTTGCTTATAAATACATTTAAGAACTATGAAGGGGGGACCTTTCAAGAAGACTAAGCCTACACTCTTTTAGCATTCTTTCAGCCTCCAAACTCCAAATTCTCTTCATCGTCATCCTCCATAACCTCTGACTCTATACTTCAACTGGGTGATTGTCACTCGTGATAAGTTTTAAATTTATAATTGATCGTATTTAAAACTAACTATTATCATGATAAAGGTAAACGTACCTATCGAACAGTAGTATAGTTTATAGCAAGACCGGATGTCAAACCCACAAGAACTAAAAGTATTAGTATTAACCTTCTTTTTATTAACTAGCCTAAGAATAATGTGAATTGTTTTATTTAAACTAATTAACTAACTAAGAATGCACAGAAAGTAAATTGGGGAAATACTTTTGAGCAAACTGATTGGTTTAGACAATACCCAAGGAAGAATCCACCTAGGCTTCACTTGTTATTCGACTCTGAACCAGACGATTTATTCACTTGACTTGATCCGTAAAAATCCCTAATTTATATTATTATCACTCTCGAGACTAATAACGTCTAACCCTAGGTTGATTAATTGAAATCTCTTTCTAATTAAAACCTCTAGTGTTGCATTAACTCGATCTATATATTCCCTTATTAGATTTGACTCTAATCCGGCAGATTTATGTCGTCCTATCTCTAGGATTGTATGCAACTCCACTTAATTATGAATGATCTACTCTTATAAAGGGACTATTCATCCTCTGAATAAGCATATCAATACTTGAGTTAATATCCTGGAATATTCAAACAAGAGTTAAAAACATAATTAAGAACAAATCAAGTGTTTATTATATAGTTCAGAAAATATTAACAAGATCCGTCTTAGGTTTCATCCCCCTTAGGTATTTAGGGGATTTAGTTCATAATGGTAAAAGAAAACATCTTAGAAAAATAATAATGACAAAACATAAAGAAAACCCAAAAACCCCTAAAAGAAATTGAAGGGAGATCTTCAGTCTTGAAGTAGAATCCGCCTTCTGAGATGGATCGATCGGCTTTCTTCAAGTAATTCCTTGCCTCCTACTCTGTGTGTCCCTTCAATCCTCCTCTAGGGTGTTTTAATTAGGCTTTAGAATGCCCAAAATAGTCTAAAAGTAGCCTTTTCCGAGTAGAACTAGACTTGGGCTCGACAGGGCCACGACCATGTGCAAATGCTTCAAACCGTGTTCAAGGCTGTGAAATAGACACGGCCGTGTGATCTACCCATGTGAGGAAGTCCAGGCCGTATTGATTTTCCACGTTGGCCCATTTTCTTCGTTTTTGGCCCGTTTCTCGTTCTTTTTACTTTCCTATGCTCACCTAAGTATAAGATATGAAAGTAAAGGATTAGGAGCATCAAATTCCATAAATCTAATGATAATTCATCCAAAAATGTGCTAAGCATGGGATAAAAATATGTATAAATCACGACTTATCACTGGGTGAACTGGCTTCCTCCACAACCATTCTCTTTTTTGCTATACTCTTTTCTTGTTGAGCACTGTATCAACAATTGGTGCAATGAGCGTAGATGACAGGCCTTCTTAATCCCAACGTGGCACTTCTTTGATGAAACCAACTAAACCAATAACCCAACTGACCAAGGCAACTCTTACATCCCACTTAACATCTTCATACCACCTATCTTAAGTATTTTTACTAGTTTGAGATCTACAGAAACCCTTCCTTTCGCCTCCATTCTTACTGGAGCTTAGTTGCAGTATGCAAGCGTCCTTCTCCCCACCTTGGAACAATTGGTAAAGGCTTTGAAAGATCCTCTAGCCTCTAAATCTACCACTTCTGTTTCACCAACAAAAACTGCTCCTTTAGCAACTTTGGCTCCCTTAGCAATTGCAGCACTTCAGTCACAGCTTAGTATGATCCCTATTGGGCCTTTTGATCACATAGCCTACTGTTCACAAGAAGCTGAGTTCCCATCAGCGGACATCAAACCTTTGGGTTTACAACTCAAAGATCCAAATGAAACTGCGACACTTGGAAGAACAATTCTCTCAACAAGAATGTCGCTTCAAGGAGCAGTAGTTAACCTTGACTAAAGGAATGCTTAGAATTAACTACTTATGATGGAGTTGAGAGTCGCACGGGAGGTCCTGAGGCAAGAAAATTTAGAGCATCAGAAGGAGGAATCTCAATTAGCACTTTAAGGGGATAACGAGCGCAATAATTAAAAGGTCTTTACAGGCACATTGCTGACCTCCCAGCGGTATCCCAACATTTTCAAAGAAACAACATCTCTGTGAAATAAACTTAAGGCTTTCAAGGCAGAGCTGATGCAAAAGGTAAAATGAGGGAGATCAAACAAATCTATTTGGAAGTCCCAAATGAACCATTGCCACTTGAAGTTTTAAAAAACCACATCACCAACTCTTTCAAGTTTTCGAATTTCCTATATAACAGATTAAGAGATTCAGAAGACCATTTTTCTTGGTATAATTATAATGACCAGATTTCCAGTGCAGTTGAAAAATATGATTTTGGGATCTTGTTTTTGTAAATCAAGTCCGTAAATATTGAATAGAGATATTTGTCAAGTTAATATATTGATGAATTGAAATTTGATTGGACAATTTAGTTGAAATTGTGATCAATTAGGGCCCATGGACTTAATTGTAAAAGTTTAATTGCTATAGATTTTTAATTAGGAAAAGGCTTGAGGGTTTAGATAGGGATTATCTAAAAGATAGAATTGGTAAATAAACTAAAAGTCAACATGTTTAGTGGATGATAATGATGATGAGAAATTAGTTTAAATTAATGATAAATTAATTAAACAAAATATGATTAAACTTAAAGAAAGTGGAAGGAAGGATGAAAACATTTTATTTTCTTCATTATCGTCCTTTTCATCCTCCATAGCTAAGGAAAAAAAAGCTTTTAACATTTCTTAACTTTTGGCAAAAAATTCAAGTAACTCCCTAACCATTTTTCTTTAATTTTTATAGATTTGAAGTCATGGGAGCTTGATTTAGCTAGCTCATGTATCAATTTATAAAACTTTTAAAGTTTTTGAAAGATGCTTGATAATACTCTAGGATGAAATATTTTTATGTATTAATTATATGTTTATTTTGAATATGATATTATATGTTTATTTTGAATATGATCTTACTAATTTGAGCTATTTATGACTTTTTATCTTATAGGGACTAAATTGAAGGCCAAAGGATATTTTGGGGGCTAAAAGCGTGAATTTAAAGATAAAATGGGCCAGCATGCAAGAGGTGGTGCCGAAAATACAAATTGTGGAAGATTTGGGGCAAAAATGCAAAGAAGATATTTTATAACACAAGATTCTATTTAAATTCCAATTATATTAGGATAATTATTAAAGATAATTATTTAGATTTAATTTTAGCTTTTATCTTTATTTATCCTTATTTATCTTTAATTATCTTTATTTATTTGTATTTAGCTTTTAGAATTTAAGTAGGAATAGACCAGGTTTTCTAGTACTATAAATAGGGGATGAAGTGACACAAATTTGATTCATCTTTTTCTGTAAACACTCCCTCTCCCAAAAAGCTTACCCTTATTTCCTTTCATATTATTCAATAAAAATTCCATTTTCATTACATTTATTTCTTTTTCCACAAAAATCATGACACTAAACTTATCTAGCCAGAGGTTGTCGAAATTTCTCAAAAAGGGTTCATGAGGCTTAGAATCCGCGCTTAGCCTTTTCAACGAGTATTCATCACTTCTCCGAACTACGGGACTGACGCTTCCGTCCATGTCTATTCAAAAGTGATCTTTTCATCTTGTGCAAAGGCAATCACTTTGTATGTTTTGGGAAGGTTGCACAGTCAGTTCGTTAGCTTATGCATCAGAGATTGGCGAGCCCAAGAGACAAAATGGCGTGGCATTCGCCATTGAGAAGTGATGATTTAGCATAAGATGGTCCCACAAAAGCAATTATTGGCTAGAGTCAGGTTCCTCTAAATCGTAAGTCTAAAATCTTGGGGCTGGTAGTAGTTGGCGTCCTCTTTCACTATAACTGGCTTATTCTGTTTGAGAAGGATTACCTGAAAGCTGAGGATTGAACCCAAGGCGGATCGAGGCAACCGGAGGCTGGAATCTCTCCATAATAAAAACTCTCTCTTACTCAACTATTACTTTCGTTACAATTTTAATTTTAATTTTCGTAATTTCAAATCAATTAAGTTTTAAATTCTATTTTTTATTTTATTTTTTCAGGTACGTAGGTTTTCTTGGGCACGACTCTGTCCAGGATTTCGAGGAACAGGAATTTTTGCAAATTCGGTCCCTAAGGATTTGACCCTACTTCCTTTATACTATTATTTTTATTATTTTGTAGGGATATGATATTTTTGGTGCTCTCAACGACGCATCAAATTTTGGCGCCGTTGCCGGAGACTGGTAACGTACTAATCTTGTTTATTTGTTTCTTATGACCAGATCTACTCCAAGTATTCTTGCGTTTGATGTGAATTTGATAGAAATTAAGCTTAGATTATAAAATGACTAAATTGTAAAGCTTAATTGATAATTTCATACATTAGGGACCAAATTGAATTAAATGCAAAATTCTCATGAAATTTCAATAGAAATACAAAGCAGGAGGTCCCTAATGAGTACATGTGAAATCGAATTTCAATCCGAAGCTCCATATCAAAAGTTGTGCTTGTCTCGAATTTAGGGACTAAATTGAATAAATTGTAAAATATGTTTAATGTTGTATTTGATTGTGATTTGAATGGAAACTAATGGTTTTATATGTTTTGTAATTATATTTAGCTAACGTCGATGTAGAACTATCGAGAGGGAAAGGAAAAAAAAAGTTGTCAACGAGTAACTCAAAAATTTGGTTTGTATTTCTATGATTCAGGACCAATTTATTTATTGAATATTAATAATATTTGTACACTATATGGTATTTAGGTGAGTTGGAAATGGCTACTTGAATTGAAGTACTATGATTCAGATTGAATTTCGATACATAGACTAAATTAAATAGAATAACAAGTTACATGACTTACTTGATATGTGATAATTGGTATGAAATTGGGTTGAAGCATATTATAAAAGTTATGGAATTGTGAAATCTTTATGAATCCAGAATATTAAAATGTAAATTGAACTATATGTAATGAATTAAAATATGGTTACCCTATTGGTTGTTCAAACCGAGTCGGATATAGTTCGCATGCCATAAGTCAGGATATTGATGGAAAAGCATCGTTACCGAGCAACCCGAGGTGGTATATTCTTCATGTAAAGTCATCGTATTCGGGCAACCCGGGGTGACAGAATAATTAGATTGTGAAAGCCATTGTTGCTGGGCAATCTAGGGTGGTAGTATATACATGTTCAACGTTATCGTTGCTTGACAACTTTGGGTGACGGATTCGCGTATCCATTTTGAGTCTGTGTCTGGTTAATTGGGTTATAAATACACGAATTGGCTAAATGATATGTGATTGAATTGTGGTATACGACAACATGTGAATGATCATATGAATAGAATTGAAAGCGAGCCCTAAGGGCCAATTGAGCAATAGCGAGTCAATAGGCTTAGAAATGGTTGAGATCTTGATATGAAATAGAACTTAGGTGTTTATTTGTAGGAATGGAAATGAATAAGTATATGTACCTATACATGATATTATAAATTGGTTAAGTTATTGTGAAATGAATGAGAAATAATATGTTTGAGAACATATTAGTGTAGTGGCATGTAAAGATGATCATATGCAAGTTGCTATGGTAATGAAAGTATTTTGTATGCAATTATGTGAGATTTGATTTCAAAATTGCACTAGGTTTCATTGTATGCAATAGTTTTAAACTTGTTTTGCATTGGCGTGAATCGTACCACTAAGTATTATCACTCAACGTATGGTTTGTTTTCCCGTACGCAGGTTTAGGTACGTCTCGAGGCCTTAAGAAGTGGTTTTAGCATCCAGGAAGCGATTCGTAACTCAGCAAAGTTTGTAAAATCTCTTTTTGTTCGTTATATGGCACGTACCTAGGTTGAGTCAGTTTTTAATATCATATGTGATAGTGTAAACTTTTAAAGTTAGAATTAGTATTTTTGAATTGGCTATATATTTAAATATATGAAATTGAGAATGTCACAACATTTGGTTAGACATAACTTGACGTATACTAATAATCTTTATGATAATATATCTATATACATATATATGTCAATTTGTTCAATGATGAGCATGATGAAATGAATTATGTACTTGAATGAATTTGTTGACATGGATGTAAAATACATATGTATTGTAATGAACCAAAAGTACCGGTATCAGAAATCGAGTCTAGAGTACTAT
Source organism: Gossypium anomalum (assembly GCA_025698475.1). Classification (NCBI taxonomy): domain Eukaryota; kingdom Viridiplantae; phylum Streptophyta; class Magnoliopsida; order Malvales; family Malvaceae; genus Gossypium; species Gossypium anomalum. The sequence continues at coordinate 22,929,513 of CM046967.1, forward strand.
TTCCGTGAATTTTAATTCATGAATGTTTATTAGAAATATTTATGAATTATAGTTGAATGGTTATTTAGTGTTCAATTAAGTGAAGTAGCTTGAATTTAGTTTAAAGGATTAAATTGCATAAGGAATAAAAGTTTAATTATAGATTAAAGAAGTAAAAGGGACTAATCTAGCAATTAGACCCTAGTGCCATGTGTGTGAACGTATGATATTACATGTGTAATAGTTGGTATAATGCATTAATGGTGTTAAAGGATTTTATTCCTTAGTGTTTAAATAATTTTTATTAAATTAGTATAATATTAAATAATAAGTAAAATTGATAAAATAGAAAAAGAAGATAAAAAGACTAATAGAGAGCAAACGTGAAAAGAAAGAAGAAAGAAAGAAAGTTAAAGAAAAAGTTTAGTAATGGAAAAAGGATGAAATTGGAATTTTTGTAAAAGTTTGATAGAAAGTGAAAATGTGTTTCTATGAATTAGTATATTGATGATTTTTAATTGTATGATTGTCCGTAGCTAACGTAGCACTGGATACGTCATCAAAGAAAAGAAAAGAGAAAGTGAACGAAGATATCGATTAAATTCGATAAATAGTGGTTTGTATTTCTATAAACCGAGCTTAATCGTTATTGTTATATTTGATATTTATATTGTATGAAAATGTGAATAAGGTAAGTATTCTTACCATATTGAAATGAATGTGATTTTGAATACCCTATTAACAGTGTCGGGCTAGTCGGATATAGTTGACATGTCATAAGAATTGGAAATATTGGGATATTCCGACCTTGAGTCGATGAGACACTATGTGTCGACTACTGTTAAAGTTTCGGATTTGTTCCGATGAAGTACTTTGTGTACTATAATGTTAAAGTTCCAGATTTGTTCCGATGAAGCACTATGTGCTTATCCCGGAGTGTGGGTTGGATCTGTGTATCCGTCAGTGTCCGAGTTATGTTAATAAGGGTAAATAAAGTAAATATTATTATAGTACTGATTGATTGACTGTTATTGAACTGATGATTGATATTGAATAATAGCAATAATGTGTTTGAATTACCATGTTTTAAAGTTGATTAAGCTATTGTTTATAGAAATACCACTGAGAGTATTCTCAGCGTACGGTTTGTTTCCGTGCGCAGGCTAGGTACGAAAGTATAAGGACTTAGCATACAAGCCGATCCCCGAACTCAAATTGGTGAAGTTTCTATCTTTTTGGAAAATGGCATTGTACCTAGGATGTCTTTTGGTCATTTTGAAAGTACCTAAGTGATATTTTGGTATGTTTTGTAAATGTTACCAAAACCTTAAGTATGGTATGTTTTTGATATGTTAGAGAAGAGAAATAAGAGGAAGTGATGGTAAATATTGTAGAGAGAAGAAATGAAGATGTTATACACTTAGTTATCAATATTTTATACTAAAATAGATTTGGACAGTAGCAGTAGTCCAACTTTAAAAATACACCAAAAATAGTAGAAAGTGAATTATATGATGAATAAAATATGTAATTTAAGCTCAATGAATCTATTTTTATAAGGAAGAAACAAAATAGGTAAAAGAGTTGTATTTTATGAGATATTTACATTTTGGTGAAATAGGGTTAGAGCAATTTCTGGATTCCCTGTTCTGACTTTAGAAATTCACCATAAATTGTGTATAAATGATTAAGACTCACACTTTATATGTATGGATTCCTTATTGAGTCTATTTTTAATTGAAACAAACGGCATAGTTATTGGATTTCTGTATAGGAAGAAATTTTGATTCGTAGTGCACAGGGGTCAGAGTAGCCGAACCCTGAAATAGGGGAGACTTTTACTAATAAACTGTACTAATTGGCCTGACCAAAAATTCTAGAAAAAAATTAGTAAGTAGATATATGAGTCTAGTTTCAGGGAAGATTTATGGAATTGGATTTCAAGTTTTGTAACTCGAGATATGATTTTTTTTAGCGATCGTGACGCAGATGGATAGTTTACTACGAGAATTGTTTAAGTGCTAATATAAGTTTAGTAATGTCTCATGCTCGACTCCGGCGACGGTCTCGGGTAAGGGGGTGTTACATGTATAAAAGGTATTGTGGCTATAATGGAACTCATTGGATATGTATATTTGGTTGAAATTATAATTGCAAATGTGATTGAGATGTTTTAGGTGATTGCAAATAGGTGCCAAAACTTGACTATTTAGAAATAGACAGTCATGTCGTGACATCAGGCATTTGCTGTCGCGACGAGACCTAGTCAGTGTCACGTCACGATGTCGAGTAATGGTCGTTGCGACGATGCCAAGTCAGTATGTGGCATTGTGACAAGAGACCCCCAAAGTCACAACATCGACTTCAAACTTTGACAACATTACAATTTAGTTCTAATTTAACCTCGGGTTAATAATAAAGCTTTCTTAAGCTCATATAAGACCCGAAAATAGTTGCATATTGTATTTTATGCATGTATTGCTCATAATTAATTATATAATGATCTAAATTGAATATAAGTGGTCATACTTGCTTCGGCAACGAATGTGACATTTTATAACTCGGACCTAACGATCGGGTTGAGTATTAAGGTGTTCAATTTAGTGGTATTAGAGCTATAGGTTTAGTTAGTTCTCAAACTAAACCGAGCTCAAAATTGAGCCTAGAAGTACATGCCAAAGTTGAGTTGAGTTGAGTCTGAGTTGGTATTTGGATGCTAATTATAAACTTCCTCTGTTTTATAGTTGAAAATGCCAGAAGAATTGAGAAATGATGCTGATGATAATTGTCGTAACCTTTTTTTTTGAAGTCGGCTTTTATTTTAAAAATGAAAATAGGAGTCGTCACTAATCTTTTTTATTCAGGTGTGATTGGGTCACCTTAAAACTCATTTTAATAAAATATTAGAATTATTAAAACGATACTTTTCGATCTATAAAATCCAAGAAATGGGTTCTGGAGTTTGTTACGCACGAGGAAGGATTAGCACCCTTATTACGCCCAAAATTGGCACCTAATTGATTAATTGATATCTTAGTGTTGAAAATTAAAAATTTGAAGAGAATTTAAAATAAGATCCCTTTGTATTAAGTGTTGGAACACCGGTGCCTCCAAGGCGCAGTGAAAAATTAAAAAAAAAATTCCGGCGATCCAAACCAATGATCCATGTGTAAGGAACGAATCGGGGTGATAAAAAGGTTTTGAAATTACCAAAACTTCAATCTGAATAGACAGCGACGCCTAGGCAACAGGAATGCTGAACCACTATCGAACCAAGCCGCAACCTTTTCCGATGTCGGCCTTTACGTAGTCCACCCGATTGACAATGAACGGTAGAAATCTCAAAAAACTATTTTCAGAGAGTATTTTGCTAAACGGCTGCTAGACCACTTTGCATATTTTCAGGCTAGTTTTATATATTCTTTTTAGGGTTTTTACCCTTGCTATATATAACTCCCTCTTAATTGGTATATATTTATAACAAATTTTAATTCATTAAAATTAATCCGAATATAATAATTATCATTCAAATAAATATAATAATGTTTAACCGAAAAATTATAATTACATTAATTATAATAAAGATTTCGGTAAACTGTATTTATTTAAACTCATATACGAACTAAATTCATATATCAATAAAATTATGTTCTGATTATGTGTACAACATCCTTGTACATATAGTATGTTCAACAATTTGATTGCCCAATTAAATTAATTCTCATAATTAATTGTATTTAATTCATGTGACAACCAAGCAATATACCAACTATGTTTTACCTCGTTCATTTCAACCATAGGGTGTGACCCTATAGGTTCTTGTAACGTTAGCAGTAATATTAGAATGATTCTAATATTACAAACAATGAGTGGCATCTAGCAATGCATCAATGCTACCTAAGTTACAAGAAGTCATGATTCGACATAACCTTTTGTGATTAACCTTTCATGCATTAATCCTTAAGTCCTATATCTTTGGAATGGACACAAGTCATGGAATAGTCACACTTGCATAGTCCATCCCATGTTTCTTGATACCTTGAGTAGACTATGATACACAAATAAGTATGACATCTCATATCAACTTATTTGAGCATGGCCATGCATTTCTAGCCCCACTCAATCAAGTGGCCTGAGATATTACTCCCATTATGTAGGAGGGACTTATCCTATATTAATCAACTATATCCCTCAACATAGATTATGGTATATCCAACATCAGTCTTTATAGAACAACCAATTACGGTGTTTGTTTAACTGTATCAAAATATACAACTCACGATGTTGGGATAAAGATGATCTCAAGTATGAGGATCATATACATATTAATCACTATGAGTAATGTTGTGACAATTACATAATTATCCAAGAAACATACTCATAGCGGGTCAGTCCAATATGTTGTTCTCTAACACACATATTCATGCATTGATTCTGATACTCCATAGCAATGACAACTCTTTATCATCAATCAACTACATGTTAGTCTTAATGCATTATTATTGTCCTAGCCGACAACAATACTTGACTAAGGATCTTTTAAGAATAATCATATTATTCTCAGGATATTATTATAAAACAGTTTATTTATGCACACAGAAAAGAAACTGGAATAATAATGGCAACGTCTTATATTAATAAACATGATAAATCAAGTATGTTATTACAACCATCTCGTGATTGATCTTTGGGCATACTCTTACATTAAGACATTACTAAATTAATTTTCATAAAAGGGCTTATTTCAAGTCAATCGAGAAGGAATGATCATGTCCCGTAAGTTAGGACACAATGCCTTAAATCCTCAAAATCAAGAATAAACGCCATTTAATTGTTATTTAATTCCCATTTTTATTTTATTTTAAAGTAAATATTCGACTATCTCGATTTTAGAAAGAAGCCATATTCTTAACACGACTTTTCTAATTCCAAAATAATGAACATTACTTTGATTTAAAAAATTTCCTTTTTTGTGCCTCGTCCAAAGACGAATGCAATATTTAAAATAATGTGTATTTAGCTTATTCGAGCATAGTATAAAAATGCGTAAGTATATTTAAACACGATTCATGACATGGTTATAATAAAGTAAAATGATAGCGTGTAAAAATAAAACAATGATATACAAAAAAAAAAAAATCATACTAATAAACGACGATGATATAACTATAATAATAAAATACCAAATAAACAATGACAATAATCATATTATAACTACTAATTCTATACTAATTAAATGATAATAGGGAAAAATAAATAATAATATTAATGATGATAATAATAAGAATAATACGAAAAATAAGTGTACAAATAAAGCAAAAATATAAACATCATATTTTTTTGAACATATAAAGGGTAAGAGATAATAAATAGATAAATGAATAATATAATATTCTAATTCTAATATAAATAATCAAAACACAATGAAGAATAATAATAATAATAATAATAATAATAATAATAATAATAATAATAATAATAATAATAATAATAATAATAATAATAATAACAACGACGTAAAATAAAAAAATGTTTCAAAAAGAAAACAAATTTTATATATTAAAAACGAAGGAATAATAGATAAGTAAATAAATGAATAAATAAATAAAAGAATTAAAATAAATAAAGGTCTTAATCATAATTTAAATGAAATTAAAAGGACAAATTGAATAAAATAAATAACAAAGGGGCTAAAATGTAATGCGCAAAATAAAGCAGGGGGCGAAACAGAAAATATTCCCAACCCCATTAGACACGCCGTTTAATGGAGGACCAAAATAAAACAAAACTAAAATTATAGGGGATAAATTTAAAAAGAAAAAAAAAGAAAATAGGATTAGATTGAGAATCCTTAAAAAAGCGGAAGGATCGAAGGCGTAATTATGTCATTTTTTAAAAACACACGGATCTCAGGGGTTAATGGGTCGGGTAATTAGGTCAGCCCCCCAAAACGACGCCGTTTTGGGCATTTGGGGGGCCGAGTGAAACGACGTTTAAGCCAAAAAAAATTCAAAAATTTAATTTCTCCTCTTTTGTTTTAAAAAAAAATTGAAACTTTCTCTCTCTCTCTTTTTTTTTAAACCCTCTCCCCTTTTGGCCTAGATTTTCGGCGAGTCCCACGGCGGCCCCCGGTCATCGGCGATTGGATTTGCGGTTTCCCGGTGGTAAAAAATCGCGAAAAAAACCCTCTTTATCCTTTCGACTCCTCAAACTCCGATTTGGGGTTGATTTTTTTTTAAAATGTTAAATCGCAAAAAGAAAAGAAGATAAACCTTTCAGTTTTAAGGTTTTTGAAAAGGGGTCACCTTTCATCAGAGGTGACGGCCTTGGCCATTCACGACGATGGAACGCGAATCATCAGGTACGTTTTTTAAACTTTTTCCTTTTTATTTTATGTTTTATTTATAAAATAAATTCATAAGAAAATGAAACAAAAGAAAAAAAAATCACCTTTGGAATTTTGAGTTATGTTTTTTTATTAATCTTGTTTATTTTTCTCTTCTCTTAAAAATACAATTGAGTAATGGCTTTTATAGCCAATATTACACTGTTTATTTCATTATTTTGCTACTGTTCGCTTTCATTTCTGCTACTATTTCTCTGCTATTTCTTTGCTGCTCATGTCTTCTTTTCTGTCTCTTTTGCAGGCGTTTGCAAGGTCAACGGAGGTGGGAAATATGGTCTTTTTGCTTTTTTGGTGAAACGGCAGCAGCAAGGGTTTCAGGCCTCGGGACGAGGCGCGGGCGATGCGATCGAGGAGGTTGCGGCATTGGAGGCTCACATGAGATTAGGGTTTCAATTTTTATTGAAACTGAGTTTAGTTTTTGGGCCAACGGGCCGTTTAGGGTTTTTAGTTTTTGGGTTTGTAAATTGGGCTTTTTGGGTTTAATGCATATTGGGCTACATTTGTTGTAAATGGATTGTGGACTATTATTTTTGATATTTTTATTTTTTTTTGGTTTTTTTTGGTTGGGCCCGGGTAAAATTGGGCTTCTACAATAATATTTATAGTAGCGGTCATTCTATTGAAAGTGAGAGTAGAGTTGAGATTGAGGTATCTGACATTGATCCAGTCAGTGCTCCTCAGAATAAAGCTACTAGACCTCGATTGGAAAGTTGGGGAGATGAAAATTTGCTCCATGTTATAGCGGAAGCCTTTTAGCAAGTGACGGGAGTTATTGCATAGTTTGCACCAATGCCGCAGTTCGATGAGCTTCAATGAAAGAATTGCGAAAGTATAGTGCCACTGAGTTTAAGAGATTGAAAGGGGTTGATCCCTCGATAGATAAGGTTTGGCTTAAATCGACAGGTTGGATACTACAACAGCTTGAGCGTTTTCCACACGAGTGTGTCACGTGCACTATATCCTTCTTGAAAGAGGAGGCATATCAATGGTGGCTGACAATTACCTGACATTTCTTAACTGACCGAATTAATTGGGTTTTCTTTGAGTTTGAATTCCAGAAGAAATACGTTGGCAAGTTATATTTAGAAGAACGGAAGTAAGAGTTTATGATGTTGAGATAGGGTGAGATGTCTGTTGTTGATTATGAGTGTGAATTTTTACGGCTCAGCAAATACGCTCTAGAATTAGTGTCGACGGAAGAGGAAAGCAGTAAGCGATTCCTTCAATGATTGCGTGAAGATATCATAGTTCAATTGGTCTCACATAAAATAAAAGAATTTGCTAACTTAACTGAATTGGTGAAAATGATCGAGCAAGGTATGGGCCTCAATAAGAAGACTGAACCTTTCTAAGCTTTCGAAAAACGAGGTTGGACTTCTAGCTCTCATTCATTGCCTAAGTGGGCTAGAGAGTCTTAAGAAGCTTAGAGGTTGGCTCCGAGGACTGCCAGGTCAAATAGAGGCCGTAATCGACAGCTGCTAGTGTCAGTAGGCAGTGTTAGAGGCCCTGTTAGAGATGTTGATATTCTAAGTTGTGATCTGTATGAAAAAAGGCATAGAGGTGAGTGTGTTGAAAAATAGGGTTTGGAGAAAGCCATGAAAAATAAATTTAAAGAAAAATCAGAGTTTAAAAAAAATCCAAAATAAGAACTTGGTTGTGATATTTAAAGTAAAAAAATACTTAATCAAAATTGAACATTTTCAATTTGTCTGGGATGAACGCTTCGACCAAGTAATTTTCTTCACTATCTTCAAGCTTACGTCTGTCGAGTGTGGTCTCATTTCTAATCAGAAAAATTTTCACAAAAATTACCAGTGAAGAAATTTCACAATTTCTCTAAACTTTTGGGCCAAATTGTAAATAAGAAAAATATCTGCAGAAATTCTCTGGAATAATTTCTTCGGAGAATTTTCTCTAAAACTTTTTCTTGAATTCAAGTGTGTGTAAATAATGACCTAACACTCTCTTTATATAGGGAGAGTTTAGAGAGTTTAATTATTATTAAACTTAATCACTTTAATATTAAATTAATATAATATTTATAAAGATAAATATTAGATTAAATTTAATGTTAAATCTTAGAATATTAATCTACAAGAGAAATATTAAATTAAATTTAATATTAAGATAATCACTCTAATAAAAAAATAATAAAATATTATTAAGATAAGTATTAAATTAAATTAAATATTAAATCTATTAAAATAATATTATTTTTGAAATAGTTAATTTAAAATCAAAATTTTTAGTAGATTTTTAGTAGGAATGTTCTTCCACTAAACTACCGAAGAACCATCGTCGCCAACCATTTTCCGGCATCGAAATACTGCTGTCCCAGCAGCTAACACCCCAAGCTGGTTCGATTTCTGCCGGTTCGACCTGAGCCAATGATGGCTCGACTAGTCCAGTCCAACCATTGGTTGAACCATTGGCCCGATTTTATATACCAGGCCCGCTTCGACCAATTTTTGGGTCTTGGTCTCGATTTTGGGTTCTCGGGTCCAATTTTCAAGTTCAATTATCCATTGGGCCAATTGCCTAACTTGAAATTTTCAAAAATATCATATTAATTTTAATTAATTTGATTAATTTAATTTTACTTGATCAAAATTAATATTCTCAAAAATCACTTAGATTTTCCAAATTAATTTTTCAAGAAAATTCTTTAATCAAATTCTCTAGTTGAATAATTCTAATGATCGCCTAATTAATTCCACAATAAATCGATTCAATTAAATTATTTCCAAAGTCGTAGAATTTTGTTGAGTTAGCGGAGGGACCAATCAGACATATATAATTAGGCTCTAGTAATTATAATTATGTATAGAAGTATTGTTTCGATAATTCACAATTACTTAATCATGGAGTCAGTCCATAAGAAGTGTCATGGTTGAAAACTCCTTATTGTATACCATTTGCAAATGCAATTCATCCAACTGCTTTGTCCAATGACCTCGTCATGTGTGTATTACCCCCATATGATATTCTTGATTCCTTTAAGTTTAATCCGTTTACTTAATACAATTCTATTTTATCTTATTGTCACCATTGTGTCTCCTTAATGATTAATATGATCATTGTTAACAAATAACTGTGATAAATTGCTCGTTCGAGAATGAGCAACCTATGACCATGTTCCATATTTATCAATCCAAACAATGCCAATGAGATGATATCATTATCTCTTTAATTGAGCTATAAATTCTACTGTTGCTAGTAAAGCCATGTCATACACAAGTCATGTACCCAACATACTAGCTATCGGCTCGATCATCTTTAGAGCATAAGCCTCTGCTTATATCAAAGCACATGAATTACATACGCATGATCAGTAACTAATTCAAGATTTATGTAAATCACACCATGAATGTCACAAGTGAATTAATTCACAAACGGATTCAGAATTAATTCATTTTGGGTCCAATCCAATGTATCATTCTGCCAATGAATACATTTATGTCTCTACTCGTGGAGTCAACTGCTTCGATAGCCAAGACTAGCCATCTCATCAATTGGAATTGTAGACGACATAATAATCCTTCTCAGTATTTGAATCAAATGTTCACTTTGATTCTTTTACGAGATTACGGGCTTGTTTAGACTATCTACTGAAGTAAGTTGGTTTTCTTGTAATATAAACATTCTTACAATGCCACTTGTCGAAACCATTTTTTTGAAATCGATTTTTTGTTTGAAAACAAAAAAATGGGAGTCGCCACCAATCTTTTTTGTAAGGTGTGATCGGATCACCTCGTAATTCAATCGTTTTAATAAAATGTTTGATTTATTAAAACAATGTTTTTCGGTCTACAGAAATCCAAAAAATGAGTTCAGGAGTCGATTATGCATGAGGAAGGATTAGCACCCTCGTTACGCCCAAAATTGGTACCTAATTGATTACTTAATGTCTTAAATGTCGAAAATTTGAGAATTCGGAAGAAAATACAATACAATCCTTTTTTTTTGGTTAATTTTTACGAAAGATTTGTTTGAATAAATTGAAGCGAATGTTAAAGACCCGCTCGTCTCGAGATAACAAATGCCATATCCCGTAAGTTAGGACACGACACCTTGAACCTTTGAGAATAAGCTTGTGTTTATTTATTATTTTTTGAAATCTCATGTGTTTCAATTCAGAAGGATATTCGGTTATTTAGATCTAACGAGAAAAATCGAAACCCCGTAAGTTAGGGCCTGACCTTCTCGAGTTTCCAGACACGGAATATTGCCTTTATCTTATTTAAAATTCATGTGTTTTACAATTTAAAAGGGTATTTGACTATTTAGGTTTGACGAGAAAAATTGAAACCCCGTAAATTAGGGTACAATTTTCTCGACTCTCCAAAATTTGAAACATTGCCTTATTATTGAAAATTCCTTTTTTAATCGTTTGGGTAAAAATTAGTGTAATATTTAAAATGATATACAATATACGATAAAATATTATGATGACAATGATATACTTAGAAAGATGAATACAATATTAGTAAATAAGTCTCGATAAATAAGTAAAGCAATAAAATGGAAATGCATTATATAAAAAACGAACAAACATAACATAAAATGTTTAAAAATGAATGAGACAATAAAACCATATACATAAAAAGAGGAAACAAATGATAAACAAAAGGATAAATAAGTAAATATTAGTAGTAAGAAAATACACGAATCAACAAACATTTATAAAGAAAATATTAACTTTACAAACTTTAATAAGTATACATAAAGCATATAGAATAATAAATAAGTAAGTAAAATAGATATACATAATGTTAAATAAAAAATTTTAAAATGTGAAAAAATAATAAATTAGCAAATACGAGATAAAAATATAACAATAGTAATAATAATAATAATAATAATAATAATAAAATGTGTAAATAACGGAATAAATAAATAGATATAATAAATAAATATTAAGAAAAATAGTTAATAAATATAAAGAATAAAAGGACCAAATTAGAATATAAATGAAATTTGAAGTACAAATTTTAATAAAGTACATAAATAATGATAACTATTGATAATAATAGTACTAATAATAAGAAGAAGAAGAACAAGACATAATAATCTAAATCTTTTAATATATATGCATAAAAAGAGTACTAAATAGATGAATAGATAATAATAATAATAATAATAATAATAATAATAATAATAATAATAATAATAATAATAATGGCACAAACAAAATAAATAACCAATGAAAGAAAATTAAAAATTAAAAATGAAGGAATAATGAATAACGGGGTAAGATGAAAAATAAATAAAGGAATGATACGTGAATAAACAAATAAATGAATAAATGTAAAGAATAATGAATAAATGATCAAGAGAACAAATAAATAAGTAAATAAAAGGATTATAGTAAGAACAAATAAAATAAATAACAAAGGGACTAAAAAAAAAATTCGTAAAAATAAATAATTTAGGAAGAATCCAAAATAAATAAATAAAGGCTAAATTGACATTTAAGTAAAATAAGAGGGATAAATTGCAAAATAAATAAAAATAAGGGCTAAAATGGAACACACACAAAGTGGAGGGGGACCAATTAGGGAATTTTCCCTTGTCCTCAAAGTGACCCCGTTTCTGGCATTTGCCTATTAAAGGGTTTAAGGACCAAATTGAAATAAAAATGGAAGTTTGTGGCAAAAGTTAAATGTAAAAAAATAGGATAGGACCACATTGGAATCAGCCTCAAAAGTGGAAGGACTGAAGACTTAAATAGCCCATTTGTCCAAAAACAAGTGGATCCTAAGCGGTTCGGGTCGAGTCGGTCCGGTCCAACTCAAAATGACGTCATTTTGGTGTCTAAGTACACTAACCCAAAACGGTGCCGTTTCATGCTTTTATTTAAATCAATTTTTTTTACAAAAAATTCATTCCATCCTTCAAAAATGAAAAAAAATCCGAAAAAAATCTTTCAACCTCCCTTCCCCTCTCCGGGCTCCGGCCATTGCTCCGGCGCTAGACCACCATGGCGGCCGCCGATCATTGGCGACGGTGCCACCGTCCACGATGGCCGAAAAAATAAGAAAGGGCCATTTTTTTGCTTTTTTGGCTTCCCGAGCCTAAAGGGGTCGTTTTTCATCAGAAACAACGAACCTCGGCCACCCACGGCGGCGAGATTTGAAAAGTCAGGTTAGTTTTTCAACCCTTCTTCGTATTTTAGTTTTTTTTCTTTCAAAACTAGGAGTAAAATCAAACCAAAAAGTAAATAAAATAAAAACAGAATAAAAATATAACCTTTTAATATGCTGATTGCTTTTTGCTTTGATATTTCAAATCCGTGTAAAAAAATTACAAATGGATTCTTGTGGCTTTATAGCCGATTTCTTTACATTTGTTTGTTTTTGTTTTTTTTTTTGTTTGCTATTGTTGCTGTTTGTCTGCCATTATGTTGTCTTGCTTGCAGGTACGGAGGCCAGCTGTGGAGGTACGGGTGTGGACGTGGAGGGGCTGCAGCGGTGCACCTAGCTAGGGTTTCCCACCTTTTTTTTTTTTTTTTTTTTTGAAAACTTAGTTTAGTTTTGAGCCATTTGGGCTCTAGGGTTTTTTTATTGTTGGGCTATTTTGTGAATTGGGCTTGTAATAGTAAACTTGGACTGTTAATTATTGGACCCTTTTTATTTATTTATTTTTTGGGTTTCTGGGTTGTTAATTGGGCCCTGGCAAATTTGGGCCTGTACACCACTTATCATTAGTTTGAACTTAGACAATCAATGAGCTAATATTTGCTTATGACAATTTTGCGATGCATGCAAAATATTAAAGACAGAAATACAAAAGATATAACAGTGAAATGTGAAATTTATTTATTTATCATTCAAATACATAGAAAATAATTATATGTTTACTACAATATGGGCACATTTCCCAACAGAGTGTTGGAAGAAGACTGGGGCATGCTTTCAATGTGGGTCATTGGACCATTTTGCTCCGGATTGTTTGAAGAATGATGATGCTTCTCCCGTTTCCATCAGAGGTCCGCTCCTGCTATTAGGAGTCATGGAAATCCTCGTGGTGGTTCTGTATCGGGTAATTTGAAAAAAGAGACCAGGTCAGCAGTTTAGTAATCCGAGGCTAGAGCCCCAGTGCGAGCATATATGGTCTGTACTTGAGAAAAGGTTGATACTACCAATGTTGTAACAAGTATATTTCTTTTATATTCAGCACCCGCATATGCTTTGATTGACCTTGGTTCTTCCCATTCTTATGTAAATTATAACTTTGTGAAATTGGGGAATTTGAAATCTAAATTGTCAAAAGTAGCAATGGCTATATCGAGTCCTTTAGGAGAAACTGTGCTCATTGACCTAGTGTGTAGGTGGTGTGCATTAGAAATTCCGAACAGATCGTTCCCTCTAGATTTGTTGATCATGTCGTCTGATAATTTTGATGTGATTTTGGAAATGGGCTAACTAATCGAATATAATGTAATTTTGTCCAAAGTCCAGAATGTGAGATTGTGAAATTGGAAGGCATCAAATCGAGTGGTTCGACTCGTTCAGTCTAATTAATAACCAAAAAAACCACTTTTAAGGTAACCAAAATAACAATGAAAAAAAATAAATTTTAGTTAATTTTAAGTAAATCCATTAATTTCGTTTAACCAGATCAAATTTATTGATGATCAAAAGTATTTATTTTAAATTTTTTCTTAATCGAATCAATTTTTGTATGAATAATCGTTTAATTGAACTAAATTTTAATGTGTTCATCGGATTAAAATCGAATAATAAATACTCCCTACTTACTGCTACCCATAAATTCATAGTTCAGAAGCAGGAGAATGTTGTGTATTTATATACGTTAGGGCTTTAATTGTCCAAATCCATAGAAGAAGAATTCAGCCCAATCCTAAATTATATGTATTAATTTATATATTTTATATATTTTTCACAAATTTAAAATTTACTTCATCTATATTTTAAAATTTAAAATTTAGGTCTAATTATTAAAATTATTAATTTTTTACTAAATCTATTAATGTAACATTTTATAATAAAACAAATACTCATTTCATAATAATATAACTAAAAAAAATATTACGAAAATACAAATCAAGGAAAATCACATGAACACTTGAAGAGAGTGAAGTCATACCCAGAAAACAGTTCAACAAAAGATAAAACGACATCATGGTCATCTTTATCGACTTAGGAAAGGAGACAAAAGGAGACCCAAATATCAAGCATGTGTATTTCAATTCACAAACATCCCATTAATTAATTAGGTTTGGAGGATTTCAATTTTCAAACTTGCAGAAGAAAACAGTGAGAGTGGGAGTACTGCCTGCCATGCCAGAAGAAAAGCTGTTCTTCATTTCATGTGATAGAATATTATTATTAAAAAAAAATACTTCAATAAATACTCAGCAATCAATTCTACAATCACTTGCATTATTTGAAAAAAAAAAAAAATTAAAAATTAAAATATCCATCGTAATTAAATTCTCGATTCAAATCTGTAAAAAAATCCAACATTCCATTCAATCCTCCTCCTCTTTTTTGCATTAATAATACATATATTTGCAAGTTTGTTTTGGGCTTTTACACATTGTAACCATTTGATTAATTGTCATTGTCTTTTAGTAGTAATCCTTTAAATGAAGTTCACCTAAACACAATAACTGTGCCCGCTTTCTACTTTTGGTCAGCACTTCCTCTCATCAAAACCTTACTAAATTCCTCTGTGACCAAAAAACATTACTATAATAATAATTATTAGCTGCAAAATCCCAACCACTGAATACCCAGAATTAAAACCCCAACACATTTGTGCTTTCTTCTTTTTCGTTTATTTATTGTCATACACAATAGTAAAGAATGAAATGGGAAAATGTGAGTAATGCACAAGTATGATTAGGTCATCCAGCTTGGACAGTATACTAGACTTAGGAATCAATTTTATAAAATAGTAAAGCCATATGATTCTTTTCTATTTTTCTTTTTGGGTATAGATGATTATTATCCATTCTTGAGACAAAAAGAGAGGCACATGATTCCATCACATGTTGTCACTCACAATCATTATTCATCTTCTCACATTTCCCATTCCACTTTTAATAATCAAGGTGGGTGTTGTGGGAAAATCATACTAAATTTCACATTGATTCTTATTGCTTAATGTATGGGATGATACTAAATTTTATATCGATTCCGGTTGAATCCTTAAACCAGCATTCACCTTCTTATCATTCCGCTTAAATCATTAACCTCAATACCTTTAAATTCAATATTGAAATGCTAGAATAACTGTATACTTTGAAGACTCTACACCTAAAACCTACTAATAGACAGATCCTTCATATAACCTAAAGTCTATATCATAAAGAAAATTAAAATAGGAGGCTTGAGAGAATTGATGCAAAACCACCCTTTTCTTTCGCCACAAGAAAATAAAAAAGTTGCTTATTAAAATAAACTTCATTACGTCAACTAAATTAATTTTATTACATTTTATTTTTCCTGCATTGAAAATTGCTTCTGGGGAATACTAAGAGATATAATTGGCTGTCATTCACAATTCTTTTTCTATTTTTCAGAGTTTAAATAAAAAGATGTGGAAAGCATGTTCTTTTTTGCCCTAATCAGCTTTAGAATTTCTTTTTCTTTAAAAAATTTGGGTTTTTTTATATAATTATTATACTATCATATTTGTTTGAATATTGATTAGGTCAAGGGATCCAACTATAGCTATGCCATGTGATTTTCTATGAAAGGGGAAATATTTGAAGGAAAATTGAGCTGTGATTGTCCTGATGTTTTTGGTTTAATTTTAGAAACCAATACATTATTAAATGGGATTTTGTTGCGAATGACCCCTGAACTTTAGTAAATCTTTCAATGTGGTATTTGTATATTATTTTTTAATTTAAAGCTTGGTTAATATTGAAGGTTGAGAAAACTATTTTTTTGGTCTTTAAAGCTATTGAACAGGATAGTGAAGTAGTGAATGAGGTGGAAAAGTGTAATGTGGGACAAACATGGGCATTGACCTCCCTAAAATGAGAAAAAAAAATTATGAATTAATTCATTTAAAAGCTGTAATGTTATGAATATAGGCATTTGTTCTGCACTTGATGCAGAACTATGGGTAATCATGGACGAATTGGATATAGCTTGGAAAAGAGGCGTAAATCAATTATTGGTGGAAAGTGATTGATTGCGGTTAATATGCTTAATGGTCAGACAAAGGAGATAGAAAGGAGTCTAGCACGAATCATCAGAGAGCTGTTAGCAAGGGATTGACATGCGAATGTAATGTTTACTCCACGCACAACGAATATGGCTGCAGATTCCATGGCAGAATTAAGAAGAAATGTTCTTCTTGGTTTGAGAATTTATGATATTCCCCCCAAGATGATCGAGATGGAAATTCTACAAAACAGTGTTGGTGTCAGATATAATTCATGTTATAGCTAAATTTGTTTAGCTTCCTTATCTATAAAAAAAAATTAATTTCATTGTCGAAAAATTTTCTGGCTTCACCCTTTGGGTACCATATTAGTGGATGGAATGAAACTTTAAATACCAAAATTGGCATTTTTAAAATATGGAAACCATATTATATGATTTGCTAAAATTCAAAGGTCGTTTATGCTATTATCCCTTATTGTTTTATAATGTTGGTTAAAGCATAATCACAAACTCAATAGCTATGAATGTTCTTGAAATCCCATGTAAATACATATATATATATATATATATATATATATATTATGTTTCACCTGATAAATTATATACAAAGATCAAAAGGAACCTGTAAGAAGTAAAGCAAAGTAAAAGCAAAATGGTTTGAGTAGCGTTGAAGGGCAGAGGCGAATTTTATGGATAAAAAAGAACATAAATCCTTGCAATGAAAGGAATGTGAAGCCTTTTTTCTTTTTTGCTAAAGAAAATAAATAAATAGAACATTAGTGACCTTTTTGTAAAGATGAATTTTTTAAAGGTATATTTATATAAATAGTTTCAATTAGAATTAATCATTATAAATATTGATAGGAATGAATTCAAAAAAATTTTGAGACATCGAAATTAGATTATATTTTTTTATAAGAACTAAAATACAATTTCGTTATTTTAATAACTTATATTTTTATAATCTTTTAAAAGAATTAAATAATTTTCTTTTGGTTAAAAAGGGTAAAAATAATTTCATTTTCTTTCTTCTCATGATGAGGAATAATCTGCCAATCAAAAGAAATTATGCTAATTGATTGGCAGATTATTACTTTCAATAATAATATCTCCTTCTTTGGTTCCATAGGAAAGAAAGTTAAAAATTTTATCTAATGATGCTGCCTTTTCAAAGGGCTGACATTGAAGTATTGATGTGTGGAATATATATATATATAGTTTAAAATATTTTGATATTTTGTAGTATTGATTAAATCGAATTTCTTAAAATTATTTTTTATCTATAATATTTAAATTTTAAATTTTAAGTTAAAGTATTTGAGTCCCTATACTATAGGGGCTCGGATTAAATTAGTTCATCTATTATTAAATGAATCAATTTAGTTTCCATATTATTAAAAAGAATCGAATAAGTTTAAATTGTAACAAAGTTAATATTTATTGTATATTTTTTTTCAATTACGATTCAATTTCAAATAAAAATTTCATTTACAGAACCATACAAATTTTAAAAAATATTAATTTTGTTAAACAGTAAAAAATAAATTTTAAACATTAAGGTTTTGTTTGGTAGAGTGAAAAGAAAATTGGAAGAATAGAAAATTGAAGAGGTAGAAAATCAAAAGGATGGAAATGGAAAGCATAATTTTTTTTTCCATAGGTGTGCTTTGTAGGAGAGATGGAAAGAAAATTCCATTACTTGGTAGAGTTGAAAAATGTAAGAAAGGAAAATAAAACATTCGAAAAATGCATGTTTTTGAACTAACATACTTATCTCTCTCATTTTCTCTCCTCTCATCTTTTCAATTTGGAAGAATTAATTTTTATGTATTAAGATGGAAAATAGTCATCATTCCTATTTTCTTTTCTCTTACTTCTCTCTCCGATCAAGCATACTCAAATTTTATTTTTCTTTTACTTTTCCACTCACTCCTCCATCTCTCTACTTTTACCCTAAATGGTAACATTATTCCAATTTAACTTTATTTAATTCTTTTTAATAATACATGGACTAAATTGAACTAGATCCCAAAATAAAAAGACCTCCCAAATAGATTTAGCTAAAATTGAATGGTTAAAAAATATGAGTTTTTAATATTGATACAAGACATTGACTTCATTGCCATATTAGTATATTAATTTGTTTTAAGAGATTATGGTAAGGTAATGGCTCTAGTCTTCTAACACACGTTATCAATATTATTTCTCTAATTAATATTCATTAATAATAGTTTATTTAATTTGTGACATGATTAAAGCCAATAAGAAATAGCTAGGACCAGCTACATATTTTTTTACCTATGCTCTTTCTTTCTTCTGCCTTTTCACTATGACCCAACAGCTTTTTTTTTTTTTTTTACCAACTCCATCATACGCAATTATGTGCATTGAAGATTGAAATGGAGAAAAATAGAGTGAAGTGTTGCATGAAAAAAGTAAGCCCAAAATGATGGCAAAGTTGTAAGGTTGAATGAATTGACATCACCTTTCTAAAATCCCTTTCTTTTATTGTATTGAGTGTTTTGATTAGAATGTTCAGTTTTTTATAGTAATAACAATATTGATATCAATTAAATTAAAAATTATTTGATATTTAAAGATTTTTTTATCATTATTTAGTGATTTGATGTTAATTATTTATGTTTTTGGTATTCTATGTTGATTGAGAGTT
Organism: Gossypium anomalum; assembly: GCA_025698475.1. NCBI lineage: Eukaryota > Viridiplantae > Streptophyta > Magnoliopsida > Malvales > Malvaceae > Gossypium > Gossypium anomalum. The sequence continues at coordinate 22,948,714 of CM046967.1, forward strand.
TCTTTGGATGAGCGTTTACTTTTAATGCGGTGTGGTTAAATTTTTGTCTCATATTATAAATTATTACAGTATCTAATCTTACCGCCACAACTATTTTTACACTAACCGCAGATAAACACACTGTCAATCCAAAGGAATCTTGAATCTCTCTTTTTTAATTATGTTATTAATAAATTCAAATACAAAATATTGTTAATTTTTATAGTTAAATGATATGATTTTTTAAAGAAACAATAGGGATAAAGTATTATTTAATTTTTAAATTTGGTTATTTTTTATTTTGGTCCTTAAATTTGAATTATTTTAAAGTGTGATAATATAACACTTTGAATTGTGCCACATAATCAATTAAAGATTGTTAAAAAATATATAATTTCTTTATTTTTTGTATTTTTTAGATTTTATAAAAAAACTTTTAAAATTTTCAGATGCAGATGTAATATTTTGAGAGAGTGTTATGCTATCACATCTTAATAGAATCCAAGTTCAGAGATCGAATTGAGAAGAATTCCAAAATAAATACATTATAAGGTTAATATAATTTGTTGATTAATAATGTTATGAATTTATACAATCAAATGACGCGAAACTAAACTAGAAATAAGATCTCCCAAAATTTAATATGAAGGACTAAAACCACAATTAAACCTTTTTTTTTTAATTTTCAAAGGTTTCACCACGTTTAAATAACGATACACCCGAAACCACGATTAGTCCACAACTCAAAGAAGTGTGCCCCAAAGCCAATCACATCTCTTCTCCCAATATTGAGCATTACTAAAGAATATATTTTAAAGATACTTTTTTAATAAAAGAATTATTATATTTGGGAATATTTTTCATAATTTAATAATTAAATAAAATTATCAATTTTTGTGTTTTATTCAAAATTCTAAACCAAAAAACTTTGGGTTTGGAACTAGCAAAATGCACAATCTAGCACAATGTCAGACAAAGCCAGTTATTGGATAAACAATACAGAGAAAAAAAAATTTTAATTGCCCCAACAGACAAGACAAATAAAAGAAACCAAAACTACAGTAGCTTCTGCCTTTTTCTTCTTTTTTTTTTTTTTGCTTTTTTATCCCTGTCTTTGCCAGACAGTACCATTTGGTCCCCAATCTAAACCAAAAATATCAATTGAAATCTAAAATTTTTAAGCAAAATTAAGGTTGAAACTGAAAAAAAAAAAAAAAAAAGAGACTAGCCAAAGTAGAAAATTTTAATAATGAAAGTTTATATACAAGGAAATGGATAACATAGAAATAAAAAAGTGTGACAAAATTTTCCAGCAGACTAATATTTTGTACAACAGGGACACAGCCGGTAATAAACATTCAACTTAAATCAACAGCTTAGTGCTTCATATTTCACTGTAAGTGGTCGATTAAACCCGACTTGTGATAGTAAATTCCCAACTACAGTAAGATCCCTGCAAAATACACCTTGGAACACATTGGTGTTGGAATTGGTGGTTGTGTTTTTGCTTTTGTTATTGCAGCTCGAAACAGGGCTGGTTTCATGTTCGGGTTTAGGATTAGAATGTTGGGTTTGCTGGACTTGAATTGCTGCTGCCTGTGCTGCTTGTAACGCGGCCGTTGCTTTCTTCCGTTGCTTCTCGGCCGCTTCTTCGTCCATAATGGTAGACATTACACTGGAATACCCTTTTTGAAGCAGTCTGTAAAGAAGTAAAGCCGACATTTTGGCTCGGTCTTTAATCGAGTCGAGATCACACTCGTCGGAGAACTCGCATCGTTCGATAAAGTTTGTAGCTTTATCCGGTTTGTGCCTTAAACATAGCAGCAAATGAGCTCGGTCTAGTTCGGACCTTGAACATCCTCGCCTTAAACCGATCAATGCATAGTAATCGACATTTCCAGTCTCCCCTGAAGCAACCCTTTGCTTCAATTGTTGGATTTTAGTCGTTAATGCACATAGCTTCCCCGGGATTTCCCGGTACCGAACATAGTGACGCTTCCAGGCAGGGCCTGGTAGTTTCCTATCTCGTAATATGGTATTATAAAGCAGTTTCAAGTGTTCGAGGTCGTGCAAACAGTCCGGTAAACAACGTATTGTTTCCAACAATGAGGCTCTGGTATCAAGAGCTTGAATGCAAGTTGGATCAAGAGCAAGTGTTTTGTTGCAATCCGAGATCGACTCAGCTATGCGTCCCGCAGCCTTATAAGCGAAGGCTCGTTGCATATAACACTCTGCAAGGAAGCTTTGAGGTGCAGGGCGTCGACCGTCGACGATTTTAGAGAAATGGCGAATGGCTTCGGAGAATAAGCCAGCATCTAAGGCAGCAATGGCAGCGGTACGACGGCGAATGAGGAGTTTGATATGGGATAACAGCTGGGAAATGTTTTCGGATTCGGAGAAAAAGGTCGGATTCCGCGGTGGTATGGACGGTGGCGCTGTGGTACCGGATATGTCCAATGTGGTAATACTGTTGGGAAAGGAGAAGCTGTCGTCGGACCTGCAAACGCTTTCGCGACGGAATGCAGCCGAAGCGAGGCGTTTGCCGGTTTGAAGTAGAACCATTGCATCCTCCATTAGGCCTAGGTGGCAACATGCTTGGCCTAGTACCAAGTACCTGTATCAAAATTGAGTTTCAAGTTAAAATTATTTTATTTTTACCCAACAACTAACAGTGAAACCGACTTGAAAAATACTAAAAAAAAATTACCTCCATTGGCCTTCTTTTTCACAGTTCTTCCACAACCCAGCCATAACTTTCTTCTTCAATTCCGAGATAGAGAAACACTTGAAAGTCGGGTCCCGACCAGGTGAGTCAGAGGACGAGTTATTAGAAGGGAGAAGCTTAATTCGTTCCCTCGAGAGATGTTGAGACGAGTTATCGGACGAAACCGACCCGGAATCGTCGCCGGACATTTTAAGACTAGGTATATAGTCTTGGAGCAAATCGGCGACGTCCTTAAATCGTCTCAAGTACAGCAAAGATCTAGCTTTGAGCTCAAGGGCAACCTCAAAACGAGGTGAAATAGCCAATGCTGCATCGAGTAGATTCAAAGCCGAAACAATCTCGCTTTGTTCATGGGTTGCAATCAGACACCTCGCATCTTTAATGTATTTATCCACAACCTACAGACAAGAAGATCATTGTATAAAAATCAAAACTTTATATCTAAAAGAAAATGGAAACTTTGATTGAAAAATGAAAATACCTTTCGGTTGCTAAGCCACCAGTGTTTCTTTTGATCATTAACACTCAAACAAGGAGAAACAGCCATTGGGGTTGGATTGTGTTTTTTGTTTTGTTGAAGAAGAACCAAAACTCAATCAACCATGAACCTTTTTTTTTTTTTTAGCTTGCTCTCAAAGAATGCTGCACATTTTTTTTCTTTTCACTAATAAATAAGGATGAGAAAATGAGAGAAAAGGAAGGATTGGGAAGAGTAGTAAATAAGGGAAGGGGGTGAGGGGAAAAGAAAAAAAACAAAGGCAATATAAAAGAAAAATAAAAATGCCAGCTTTGACCTCAGAGAATGCTTTGATCCTTCAACTTCATAGCTGGCATCACACTATTTTAGATTCTCTCTCTTACACTATGCTTGTCGCCCCTAGGCTATGAGACTATGACCCCAAACCTTCTCAACAAAAATAAATTTATTGTTTTTAAAAATGGCTTCTTTTTATGGGTTTTAAGATTCATGGATTCATACGATGAACAATCACGGGTTCTCGGGTTCAACTACCGGGTTTGCATTTGGAATTTGCAAATTGCTCCCCCCAAAGTCAAAGAAACCCCATCTTCTGGTTATTTACCTAAAAAGGACTTACCTTTCTAAATGGTTTTTTTAAAGGTAAAAAGTGTTGTACAGCTCCCTAATGTATAGTGCAATTTCAACTTCAACCGTTGTATTTAACTAGTGGGTTCAAGTTTTTTAAGTCATAGTTGTTAAAATTGGACCAGGTTTATCGGTTGGATTGAGAACTAACTAGTATCCTAGTCCGAACAAAGAGTTGAACTTTGAATTAAATCTTGAATGAATCTGTTGAATTAAGTTAAAAAGATAGTTGAGTTGGTGATTGAACTGACTTTCTATTTTTTAATAATTTATTTAATTAAAACATGACTGATCAATTGAACTAATCAAATTAAGAATCGGGTTTGATCGATTTGATTTTAAAAACCTGGTTTTAAGCCACAATTTAAGTAAACATACAATATCATATTTTAAATTGAATGTTGTGAAAATCGAGCATCGATAATGACAATGCATCGCAAAGAAAGAGAGACAAAAAAAGAACACACAAGATTTTACGTGGAAACCATTTCGGTAAAAAAAAATCACGGGCAAAAGAGAAGAAAATTTATTATGTCGAATTCGAATATTACGAGAGGAGTATAGGCTATGTCTATTTATAGGTTTGTAAAATAATATTCTAATCAAAGTCTAATAGAAATAATGTAGTAAGGTTAAAATACTTTATTTTAATCAAATATCAGATAGAGGAAGTAAATTTCTATATAGATTCCACTTGTGCAGCCTGTACCGTACCGTAAGGGCAATCCCCCTATCTTGCTACTTGTGTTTTATTTTAACAGGAATTTAGGTTACACAACTCTAATAAATGTTACATCATTTAATTAAACCTGTATCATAAAATGATCATTTTGTTAATTTTTCTAACATATAGGGGTATTTTTATCATTTAAAAAAGATAGGAACCAAAATGGAGTCAGTGCTACAATAAAAGGACCTATACAATACCTTTGGGGATATTTTTCCTCGTTTTAAAAATATAGGGACCAAAATGCACTTTGTGATACAATAAAGAGACCTATAAAATACTTATGCCTGTTATTTAAGTGTAATTAAGACATTATTTAATTGATGGTCAGGTCCAATAAGGTAATAGTGGGATTTGGTTGGGTGTAACAGTGGTGACCACAAATTCTCAAGACTGTGAAGCTGAAGCTGCTATTAACTACTCGATGGTGGTGATATTAAATATTAATGGGTCAGAGCCATGGCTTTATTTATTTAATTTTATATTTTTTCTACTACTTATTCTTTACCTTCACCATATTGGTTTCCCAAATGACTAATAGGCTATGATTTATGAATGTTTCTGTGTCATTTACTGCTACTATACTTGGGAGGAGTTTATATATATATATATATATATATATGTATGTATTATTTAGCTATCACTTAATTGCACTGGCAGTGCAGATTCATTATGTATTTTCCCTTAAAAAGCATAAAATTCATAATTTCATCCATCTACCCATCCTCCACGGAAACACAATAAGCAATCCCCATTTTCATAAAATTTGTGATGGTTTTATCTGTTGGTTTAAGGAAAGGAAGTTGTTAATGATAAAGATTACAGAAATGTAAGATTATGGGCGTATAATTATATTATCTTATTTAATTTAATTGGTTAAAATGTAATACTTAATTGTTTGGTTGATTGACTATAAAATTACTTAGAAATATATTTTACTAAATTGTTCTATTGTTTCATTGTTAAAAATGATATTTTGGTTTTACTTAGCCTTAAATTTTTTTTGAGAAAAATAATCCTAACTTGATTAAAATAATAAAAACAAAGGGCACATTGATTTAAAATTTATGGTTAAGTTCGTAATTTAAGATAACCAATGGACCATAATGAGATTACACTCAATATTACAGCTAGGGGTGTAAATAAGACATTGGTGCTCATAAGCTACTTGAGTTCAGTTCCAAAAAAAAAAAAATCAAATTGGATTTGGTAATTATTGAGCCAAGCTCAAGCTATCAATTGAGATGAATTTAAGCTTAGTAATTATCGAACTTTTCATATTTTTTCATATTATTAAATTATGTTATTACCTTTCATGTATATTTTTAACCCCAAGCCTAATTATCGAACTGAGCTCGAGCTCGAGTTCAAGTACAAAAATTTGTAAATGAGCTTAATTGAGCTCGAATCTGAGTAGCTCAATTATTTCGTGAGTTGAGTTCGACCTTAAAAATAGATGTTCAATCAAGTTCCGAATTTTGAGTCAAGCTTGAGCTTGGTAGTATTCAAGCTCAGTACAACTTGATTACACCTCCAATTACAGCAACTTGATACAATTTGAGAATTTAAGATTATAGGGTGGCCAAAATGTTGAGAATGCAAACAACACAATCTTACTCTGGAATATAATATTATGGCTTACAATGTAAGATTAGCCAACCAAATGTATTTTGGAGAGAATGGTAATTGAATAGAATGGAGAGGGAGGGAATTATATATTTATTGGGGAAGAGGGGAAAAAAAAAGTCCAATTTTGATTTTAGTCCCTCTCTTAAATTGAATCTTGATACTTAATCCTTTTATTTTCTTTTTCTATAATATTTTTAGTAGTTTTAAATTGATAACATTGTTAGTTCGTCGTCATAAAAGCAATGATGTGAAATCATTTTTTATTGTTATTTGATAACACTATTAAGATCACGTGAAAATATTCAATTGATAATAAATCTACATGTTAGTGGAATATTTCAAATTATTTAACAAAAAAATTCACATTATTATTTTAGCAGATGACAACAAGCAATGGTGTTATCAATTTGAATTTACTATTAACATTATAAAAGTAGAAGATTAAATTAAGTAAAAAAAAAAAACTTGAACTTTAATCAGGGGCGAAACCAGAAAATTTTTTTAGGGGGCGAAATGAAATTTTAATTTTTAATAGTCTATATCTTTATAGTTTTTAAAAGGTTTATTTAAAATTTCATAATTTTAGGGGGTTAAAGTGTAATTTTACCTTTATTAATTTAAAATTTTAAAATTTTTTAAAAGGTCAAAACAATAATTTTCTATTTTAGGAGAGTTGGCATCTAACTTTAATATAGTAAAATCATTATTAACAAATGTTTAATGCAGTGACAAGACACATTACATTCTCAAGAGAAAAATAAGATTCGAATCTTAAAAATTATATTGTTAAGAGAAATAATCTCAAACTCTAAACATAAACCTAATACGTATTCCAACTAATCTCTACTTTAGCTTCACTCCGCTCCACGTTACTTTACTTTTACAAACAAAGAACAGTTCCTGCAACGTGGAGCAACCCCATCCATTGATCCATCACAGGCTCCACTTTATGATCGTTGGATAATACATTTATAAATGGGACCCATATGACTTGTGTTCCAGATCAGCAAGAGAGTTTGTACAATAAGCTTGGCCGGCTTTGTTTTGGACACCCCCTCAGTGACTATTATTACATGTATATGTCTGCTATTATAGCTTCAATTATTTAAATGCTTCCAACAATAAACTCTACAACGTTTCAACTCACATCATCACGTGTTTAGTTTTTAAAATTTTGTTAACACAAAAAGATTAAATGGAATCATAAATAAATACACACCAAAGATGTTAATTATTATCATTAAATATTGATTAATCTTATAATTATAGGCTTAATAATTTTGGAAGAATTATTAATCATGAATTCCATAAATTAAATTAATATTTTGAGATTCTGTTTGTATATATATATTTAATAGGTGTCGTCTGTTGTTTCATGTATTTACTTTTCTAGGTCTGTCAACAGCCCAGGTTGATTATGCAAATGCTTTTTTTTTAGTTAAAATTAAATATTTTTAAAGAATTAAAAATATTAAAGATAAATAGCAAAATTTAAATTTGAAGTGAAACGGGATGTGACGGGGATGGATGCATCCAACATTTATGGAGGTTGTAGTGGTTTTTAAGATTATAAATCTATAGTGGAGTGAGTCGAGTTGTGGAGTAGAACATGCCAATTGTGAAGTGGTGCTGCATTTAGCAACATCTGCACCTCGTCCGCTCAATTGTTATCCCTACTTTTATTCTTTTCTTTTGAATTGATTTGGTTATTAATTCAAATTCTAGTTAAATTGTTCTTTTTAGAATAGAAAAGTTGATTGTATATTGCTAAAATTTTTTTAAAGTGCACCAAGTAATTACAAGTGTCAAATTATTACAAACGTATTGTCCAAGTAACCACTATGTAGAATCAAACTATTACAACACAAATAAATTAAGAATTGATATAATCCAAACTAAAGCCAACTAACTAGCCTAAAATTTCCATACATAATGGGACTTAGAGACCTACACTGTTAGAGTTGTGTAACCTAAATTCCTGTTAAAAAAATGGCAAGATAAGAGGATCTGTGGGATCCGTATAGAAATACGCTTTTTCTATTTGATATTGATTTAAATAAGGTGTTTCAACCTTACTGCATTACTTCTAGACTTTGATTAGAATAAGGTTTTTAAACCTATAAACATACGTAGTCGTCTCTCCTCTTGTATCATTCGAATTCAACAGTTAGTAAATTTTTATTCTCCTCTACTCGTGGTTTTTTCCCTGAAAGGGTTTCCATGTAAAATGTGTGTGCGTGTGTTGTATTTTTCTTTCTTTCTTTACGATTCATTGTCATTATCGACATTTGAATTTTACATACACCTTGGTACTTAGGACCCAAGGCCTCCACCTTTGACAACTCACATGTACTTTATGTAAGATTTTAGCCTGTATTATTAACCCAGTTAAATTTAAAATCAAGTGACCCAATTTAAAGTGATTAAGTTATTTACTTTAATAACAAATTAAATCCTATATGTTCATTGGGTTATTTGATGGATGTATTGGATTAAAGTTGATCATATATAAATTGATCTTTCCTTTACCTATTAAGGTTACACAAATAAACTAATAAAAAACTATAGCCTCTATCATAAGGATTTGTGTAACAAACAGAAAAAAGTTAAAAGGGAGAAACTAATTTATCTTGAGGTTATTCTTCATCAAATTCAATGGTCGACTTTAATTCTGCATTAGATAATTTTTTATATTTGTGAAATTCATATTATTCCAAAAATTCTAGAATTATTATTCCTGCAATGTTAGATCTTGGTTTGTATAATCTCAACATCTTGAATATTTTACATTTCATTGCTAAAAATGGATAATTTTTATGAATTTTTTGATATTTTAATAATTTATGTATTTTTTTGAAATTTTTATGAAATACACATGGGCTTTAACGTGAATTATCATGATAGTGTCAAATAAATTTTAATAAACCAAACAACCTTTCTATTAAAAAAAGAAGAAGAAACAATTTGTCTAAAATTTGAAGATTATGGGCCAAAGTATATGTTGTAATAGGTACATATGTGTTTAAAATTTGATCCAGATATTTTAAGTATGCTCTATGTGTTAGATCTGAGCTAATATTTAACACCTAAATTGATGTCTAGGATGATGGGAGGACTTAGTTGACACGATATTAATACTTTGAGAATTCATTTGATTCAAGTAATGCAAGATTTTGGAATAACATTTTTTGATTTGGATTTCAAACATTATCTTGAGCCAAGAATCTTACCTTCCCTATAGATCCAAGATTTCAAAAAATAGGGATGGATCTTACTACCACGTCTTCCTTATGTAATTTTACATTCCATGATAATTTGAGATATTTAACAATTTTACCACAATTTTAATTCTATGATTGTTTGATACATTTTTCAACATTTAAACAATATATTTAAACCTTTGCCAATCAAATGTCTGACAAAAGATTTAATTATCATTCCATTTAAGTCAAGACTAACAAAGGTAATTTAGTAACATAGGTTTTAGAAAATGTTATATTCCAACTAAATAAACGAAATAAGACAATGTGACATACATGGTAACATGCTAATTAATCTTATATCTACATAATTCAAATCTATGCGTAATGCGTCCTATTATTTCACTCAATACTTGTTAATTTATTCCAATAAAATTTACCTCGAGAAAATATTTGGCACCAGGAGTTTTTTTCGATAAGGTACAGAATTTTTTCAAATCTTTTTACCATGATGACATTTTATACAATTAGTGTACTTTTCATATGAAAACTACTACAAATAAACAAAATTATTATACTAATTGGATCCACAAACTTTTTATGTTGTGATTTATTTTCTTTCTAATATCAGACCGAATATTATCATTGAATAAAATAAAGATCAAAAGAAGGATATATATATATATATATATATATATATATATATATATATTTTAAAAGACATATAAATTTATTTATACTTTAATTTCTACTCAAATAAACGCTTAATTTTAAATTTATTAATTTACAAATAATTTAGCACATTATTTTTTTTACAATTTTGCATATTATTTGAAATTATCATTTATTTGACTATATACCAAATAAGTTTTTCGTACATTTAGAATTTAGTCATTATAATTTTATTTTAACGAATTTAGTCTTTTTTTTTAATTTTAAAACATGTAAGTCCAATTGTTAGCACCATAATTTTTTTTGTTAAATTCAAGTTCATTAAAACGTCATTATTTTTTTACAAGACTATCAAGTGTTTTTTTTTTTTTTTTAATTTCAAAATTTCACTTAACAAATTTATCAAATGAATTTTGCATGTATTAACAATTAGATCTAAATTTTGAAATAAGAAAACTGGGGAGACTAAATTCCTTGAAATAAAAGTAGATGACTAAATTCCAAGTATACAAAAAGTACAAGAACTTGAAGCATATTTTAACCAATAAAAAAAAGCCTAATTTGAATGAATAAAAATAGGGTAAACTACACAGCTAGTCACCCAACTATTAGCAAGTTTCCTTTTTGGTCACCTAGCTACGAAAAGTTACAAAATAGTCACCCAATTATTCGATTTTTTCTTTTTTAATCATGTGCAATTAAATGGTTAATGGAAATATGATGTTTCCGTTTTTAAAATAGGTATAATAGTAACTTTAAGCCTCAAACATTGATACATTGTGTCAATTTAGTCTTTATTCTAAAAAAATTAACCATTGATTTTACACATTGTGTAATTGGATCATTCTTGCAATTTTGCATCTTTTTTTTACCTTTTCACCTAAAATGCTCACAAAAAAAGTATCAACTAAATTTGATAAAAAAAAACCCAAAAATGGAAGCACCCAAAAACCCAATATAACAATTTTCACATTTTCTCATTCTTTTCTTTTGATGCTTTGATTCTCCACCTTTGAATTGAACACTGTCGATTGAGATTGCTCAGTCTTTGTTGGTTCACTCTTTACCGATTTCATAAGATTCATGCTTGAATCTTAAATCATTCTACGTCTGTTCAGATAAGTTGCTCTTGATTTTATTGTCTTTCTCGCCACTCATTCAGTTAACCCACTATTAAAAGGAAAATGAAAGTGTCTTTGAAATCACCAACTTCTAGAGTTGGAGCTATAATAAGCTCAGCCAAGTCCAGAGAGTGAATAAGCTGAGGACCTTGAAGTTCAAAGAAAGCCATGATGAATTTGCATTATCGATTGCCAAAAGCCGATATTATACAATGGATTTCATTGATAAATAGGAGCGATTAGAGTGTTGCCACTTCGTCCCTTTATGGCATTATTCATGTGTTTGACTCAATGTATAAATGTTGAGGGCTAGATTTGTTATTATGTCAATTTTAGAAGTTGTCATGCTATATTTCTGTTAGCCATTTAAAGGTTAGTGACCAGAAAAAAAAAAGTTAAATGATAGGGTAATCATTTTGTAACCTTTCATAGTTGAATGATAAAAAAAAAAAAACTTACTATATGTAATTTACCCATAAAAATATAACAACTTATTTAAAAACATATGAAATAATTCTAGATTTTCTAGAAAGAATGATGACGTTAAATATGATATATTAGTTAACCCAGTTTGGCAGTTTTCAAATGTCTTTTTTTTTCTTCTCCTCTTTTCATTGCTCCCATAAGCTTGGGGACCATATGCATTGGAAACCCATGGGACAAGTAAGGGTCTACAAAGGCCAAGTGTTGGTTCCTTTCAAGAACATGGCTGCACCTCGTTATACAGCTAAGGCATTTCCAGCTTGTCCATCTCAAGCTATATAGCCAAACCACATGGGACCCCTTCACCATCTTCATTTCATCAATGAATCTCTTCTGCCATCCTTGTTTTTTATTTGAAAATTTTACACACTATAATGATCATAAGATGAAGGGAGTTTGATTAGGTTTATCCTCTAGGTAGGTATCTATCTTTTCAAGTTTTTTTTTTTTTTAAACTTTTACATATTATAGAGAACATTATTGGGTTTCATTTTCTTTAATAATATATAAACTAGTTAAAACAATAGGTTATTATGTGATATATTGCTTGTGGAATGTATCAAATGATTTTCCTTAAACAAAATTGTATTTTTTCCTAAATTATTCTTTAAAGAAGAACTGAGCGGTTTGATTTCTATTTGTTTATGTCTTGTTTACTTAACTAAATAAATGAACATTAATAAGATTTAAAGGCTCGTTTATTTATGTGCCAACAACCTAAAAGAGTTGATGATTAAGAGCTTTGTATTGATATTTGAAATTCGGGATTCAAGTTCTAACAATTAATAAATCGTATAAAACTTGTTTAATATTCACGAATTTTCTAACTTTACCCTTCTTTACTACCTAGATTCGGTTCTTATCCCAACCCTTCCTCTTATGTATATATATAAAAGACATTGGAAGAACAACTTATCATTTACCCATTTAAATACACATGCTATGTCTCAACACTTCTTTATAAATGGAAATGACCAAATTTACAAGAGCCATTAAAACCCTTTTTTTTAAAAGAAAAAATCATTTATCACTTCTCCCCCCACCCCCATTTTGCCTAACTATTTGTTTGCCTAGACAAATTCATGTGCTTTTTCTTTCCTTATCATATAACTATATAATAATTGATGCCAAAAATTCATGGTGGATCCCTCTTTACATTCTTAATTTCTCATTTGTATCTACACATACAATAAAACTTATAACTAACTCCTTTTGTTCTCATTCCCTTTTTAAATCATATACTAACAATTATTTATCATCAACTATAAAGTTTCTATGCCATATTGATGCAATAGTGCCAACAACTTGCCAACTATAAACTAGCACCTAATTTTCATCTCTTGCCAAATAATTTTTTTGGAACATGTTTTCATTCTTGTTTTGGGTTTTGTAAAAGAATCACAATTTTAACCATTCAATTAAATTTTTGTTTTTGAGTAATTGAATCATTGTCCTAATTTCAAAGGCATTTCAATAATCATCAATAAGGATCATACTTCATTTTTGTAGGGACCATATATAAATGTGGTTGGGTAGTTTTGGTTGTATCAAAAAATTGCAATATATTATCTAATTAATGTGTTGAACCAAACTATTTGTGTGTCTAATTAAAGTAGCAAACTTCATCATTGGATCCCAACTTAATTATAGGGCAAAAGGTTCACCTAACCTTCAAAATTCCCAATTCATATTTTAAAACAAAAAAGAAATTTGAAGACTAAAAGTGCAAAATTATAGAGGGTTTTAGTTGGATGAACTAATTATGAAGGAATTTTAATCCATTTTTAAAAGCTATAAAAAGAAGGGGGAGATGTCATGAGGAACCCACCAAGTCGCCAAGGTGGTTAATGCTTGCAAACAAGATCCTTGTTTAAAGGGAATTAAGATAAATTAATTTATAAATCTCTCTTTCTAGTTTCAATCTTAGTAATATTAATCATACATGATTCTTTTAGGTACATTTACTGTTTACAAGCTGGGGAGAAGATTAACACATAATTTTTATCATTTGCCTTTTAGGGTATGTTTTGTTGGAGGAATATAATATTTTTGAAAGTAACGCTAGATTCTGGTGTTTAAGGATTAGATCGAATCGAATTAATGTAAAATTTTAGACTTATCTTTAGGTTTGGATTCTATTCAACCTGAAAAATGGATCTAAAATTCTGCTCAAGTTAGACTTAGATTAAAAATGATAAACCCGAGCTTGACTCGGTTTGCCTGTATTAATTTTTTTAGATTATTTTTTATATAAAAACAAATTTAAAAAATATAATACAAATACACTAAAAATATTAAAATAAATGTTTTCCAACAAATTGGAAATACATTAAAAAAAGTCTTCATACTTAAATAACACTAAGATAGTTGCAACTTAACAAACAAATGCATCAAAATAGTAGTAAAATTAACAATAAACAAGAGCTATATGATATCCAAACAATAATAACAAAATAGTAATAATATAGTAACTAAATGGTAGCAAAACAACAACGAAACAACAGTAAAATAATAGCAAAATAGCCTAACCCATTTAGAAAACAAGCCTTGATTTTTATGCAAATCCATTTTTTCAACTTTTATTTTTGCCCAAACCCTCTCACTTTTCGAGCAAGCCTTCGGGCCTAGGTAGATAGCTTAACTAATGATTAGGTCTACTCTCATATTTATTTGAAAGTTATTTATCTTCGATTCTAGTAGTATTTTAAGATTTTAGTTTATTTTGTAGGTTAGTTTTAGTCTTTTATTTATATTTAATTTATGTATTTAATTTATCATATACAGATAGTGTTAATTCAGATTCATTTTTGAGTGTTTCTTACTCAATGTAGTTCTGATATAGTATAAAGAAAGGATTGCTCAATATATGCAAATAAGACATTTTTCTACTCTAACGAAAGATTTGTTCATTGAAACGGCGCGAGTACTTGATGAAATTTTAATAGTTAGCAAAATTTTATGGGATGTAAAAGGGAGAAGGACTTGAACTAAAAAAAAAATATGGTGAAAAAGAGGGAGAACCCACCACAGTATTGAAGCATTAAGGATTGACAAAATTTATTGAGAAGACTCAATTTCTCGATCAATTTTTTTTTCCTATGACTAGTTATTATTTTTATTTTATGATGTTTTTCAATTCCCTCGTGAATTAAATTTTCTTTCTAGGATTGCAGTTAATTGAATATTTTTTTATTTCCATCTTTTTTTTTATATAGACATTTGATTTTTTATTTTTTATTGATAATAGTCTGATCAATTATTAATTTGACAAAACCTAAAGAAATTAGAAAAGGACATGCCATTTTAGGCCTAGAATGAATAGCCATTTATCTAAATTAGATGAGTCAATTCATGATTCATAATTAGGATGAAAATCTACATGATTACCTCGAGTAGCTATAAGTGGGGTTTGTACTGAACCAATATGATCTTAATTATTAGCATTTGAATATAACTCAATAAGATTAAATTAATTCTTTAGTTGCTTGGGAAAAAAATTAAGGGAATTTTAGTACCTCAAGTTAGTAAATAGCACTATTAGGATAAATTGGGTGGGCAGAACAATTAGCTAATACATTGAATAAGTTGTAATCTTAAGTTTTTATTATTGATTGATTATTTTGTTTTAATTTACTTTGCTTATTACTGTTTATTTGATTTAGTTAAAAATTTTCTTTATTGATTTATTAGGATAGATATTGGAGTAATAATTGGTGATTAGCATCACAATTAGTAATAATTCTTCGTGGGGACGGTATTTTTTAAACTACTTGTTATAATACGTACACTTGTATGTGTTATATTCGACCAGCATTATCTTAAGCCGAATCTCACAATCTTAATACTGTTAAGATTTTGAAATATAAGCGTCATCACTAATATCTATACCTTCTCTTCTTAAGATAATCTTACATTCTCTTGGTAAAATGATATTTTTGACAATCTTACTTCATTTATAATGTCTTCTACTAATTTTACATAAACTAAAATGAAATAATTATAATCATAAAAATAATAATAATAACTAATTAATCAAATTATCTAGTTGTTTGAGTAACATGTCAACTATATATATTTATTTCAAGTTGAGAAAAAAATTAACATTTAATCTATTATATTACATTTTGCTTGGATTATCATTTATATAACAAATTTATTATTTTTTAAAATCATTTTGACTAAATTTGCCCATAAGCTATAACAAATAATGTTTTAATAAAAATAATAATAATTTTCTCTTCTTTCTTTTCCCTATCACTTTGATTTAAAGAGAAAACCTAGATGATTGTATTTTCTTTTCAATTTCAATTTATTTATTTGAGAAAGGAGATATGAAATTAATTTATTAGACAATTGTGTAAAATAAAATATTATAAGCTTCAACTCTTTGTAGTAATCAATAAAAAAGGCTTAAATTTATATTTAGCCCCTGAATTTAACATTTTCTCTTAAATTGATATTTATGGTTTGTTTTGTCCCAACTTGGTACCTGAAATATTTTTCCGCCAACCAGTCTAGTTTATACTACTCACATGAATGCTTTAACGATTCATATGTTTGAACTTAAAATGACATTTACCAATTTAGAGTTCCAAAATGACCATTTATACATTATAAAATTGACTCAAACTTTGGGTACATGTCATATATTTAAAACATAAAGAACTATACAACTATTGTTGAGTCGAGTGTTGCAGATCGGATGCTAGATCACTCCTCGAGTCTTCGAAATCTACTAATATTACATTAGTCAAATCAATATTACATTAGAAATAACATGATAAAGTTTCCATCTATGCACAATTTAGTTTTCACCAATTCAATTCACATATCATGCCTCATGTATCAAACTCATTTACTAACTCATTTGGCGACACATATAAACATTACATACCATGTTTACGATCATCTCATAACATTCATTTTTGGATCAAATCATACCATCTATTAATTTCTCAAATACCAAATTAAGCACAATTTCATTTAACCATTTATAAAAACATATAATGTCATGCTTTCAAACATAAAGTCTTATTCGAATTCATTTCATAACATACCATTCATTCATTTTTTTGTAATATGCCACTTATTCATTTTGTTACCTCATACCTTTCTCAAATCTATTAATTTGTTTCGTTACCATATCGGCGCTTAAGGCTCGTTTAAACTGATTCGCATGATCTTTCACATGTTGTCATTTGATACATCTCATCTATATATACCATTTCATATCATCATTTCAATTCAAGTATCATTTATCAATTTCCTGTTTTATAATCCTTACTAACTAGAAACGGACTCATGAAAAATACATGGATCATCCGACCATCATCAATCTGGCACCCAGTGCCTCATCAGAATGTCCGAAGTATAATTTGCGCCTAACGCTAATTGATATATCACTAAAATAAATTGTGTGCCCATCACTCATTGGAACATCCGAAGTAATATGCACCCTGTAACGCCCCAAAAATTTTTATTTTTTATTTCGGCATTTGTGAAATATGACACAACTGTGTATCTGCTTCAGTGGTTATTGGGTGCGTGTGTGAGGTCCCAAGTTCAAGCCTTTCATTTGGCAAATTTTGTTATTCTTGGAAATTAAGCCCTATTCTTGTTCAGTGGGCTTATATTTAATTGGTTGTCAAACCATATTAGAATGAGCTTGCTGGTTCGAGTGGTAATGGAGTCTGTGAGTGGGTGTGTTCGAATTCCTGCGTGAGCGTGGATATTATTTTTGCTCAGCCGTCTATCTAATAAAGTTTCGATATAGTGGAAATACTAGGTGGTGGTTATTAGAGGGATAATGGAGAGAGATTTGAGGGATTAGGACAGTTAATTCTAATTATCTTTTTACTTTTCTTTCTTTTCAATTTTTCCTCTCTTTTCCAGAAAAGAAACCAGCGTCAGATTCATCTCCTTTCCTTTTTGTTTTTCGATTTCGATTATTGTGTCCTGCAATTCGGTCTCATTCTGTTGTTACTTGTCGGAATTCCTTCGTTGTTCCACCGTTTGCTGGTAAGTGGCTTAAGTGAACTATGGTTTGATTTCTGAATTAGCGATTGAAGGTTTAAGTTTTCTGTTTTGGAAGCAGAGAATCATGTAGAGCGGGGTTTCCCTTGTACTGTTTCATAATCGTAATCATTTAGGAGCGTTGCGGTCAGTGTTGGCTATTTGATAAGACTTGTTGTCAGTTTTGTGGTTATGGTTAAACTATGAATTAAGTATAATTCTGAGCTTTGGCTTGTCGATTATAGGTTCGGGAAGGCTCGGGAGTGGTTTTGCTGCGAATTAATACTAGGTGTGTACCCGAAAACGCAAAAAATAGAATTCGACAAAAGTTGAAATTGCAAACTGTCGACGCCACACGCCCGTGTGCGATAAACGACTGTGTGGTCGACGAAGGCCAGGCCGTGAGCAAGACACGACCGTGTGATGGCTAGGGTGTGGCCGTGTGGGCCACACGGGCTAAATTGAACTGGGCGTGCAGGCTACACGGACGTGTGATATCTGGGCCAGGCTGTGTGGTCCACACAGGCAAGGCCGATATGGGTGTGTGGGCCACACGGGTAAACCACAGGGGCGTGTGGGTCTATTTAGCTAAAATGTTTCCTAGGGTTGCACGAGTCACCCAAGTCGACTGTGAACCTACTGTAGGATCGGTAATAAGCACTACTTAGACCCTAAATCGTGTAACTTGAATATATAATGTATGTATTGAGCATGTTAAGTTTTTGCATGTTTACATATTCGTATGTATGACTAGTAATTGGATTTTAGCATGTAAGCATGTAATACTGTATGTCTGCATTGAGCATGTTTAGTTGCATCTACATTGGGGTGGAATGATTGATTGTTGGAGGAAGTGTACTGAAAGCTTTCATGCCTATTATCTGGCAGCTCAGCTGCAATATTACTGATATGTGTCGTATTTGGTACGACTTGCTGTGTAGGGCTGGATGGGTGTTTTAAATCCCATATGGTGTGTAGGGATGGTCGGAGATGGTGTGTAGAGGCTAGTGGGTAGGATATTGATTTCTGTTACTGTATGCATCCTATATCTGAGATGGGCTAATGCCCTAATTTAAAACTGAAACTGTATCTGAATGGGCTAAGGCCTAAGCTGTATTTGAATCTGTAATGGGCTTAGGCCCCAGACTGCATTTGACTGATAACTGTTGTTCGACTGTATGCATGTCTTCTGTGGGGATTACACACTGAGTTTACGTAAACTCACCCCTTTCTGTTTTATCTGTACATGTAATCCCCAGCCTTAGAGGGATCGGTGCGGCGGAGGACTCAGCGGTGACCACATGACTATTGAACTGCTTTAAAATTCATTTATGGTTTTTATTTCATATTTTGTTTGAGGTATTTTTTTTATGTAATATGAGACTTTTGGAGTGTTTGCTTTTATTTTGGATTTTAACTGTTTTCATATATTTCTAAATTGCAAAACTCAACGAAAACTCAGTTTAATTATAAACAACATTTTTCCTAAACGAGAACGTTTTCTTTTAAAAATATCACGGTTTTAAAAGCCTCTGCTACAGAATACATTTTTAAACGAATCAAATTAACGAGAAAATACTTTTGGAGTTGACGAGAGATAAATAGAAGCTAGTAAACGAAAACGGTTTAAACTTGATAATTCAATTTCAAACCCCATTCCATGTGACATCGTCAAATTCAGCCATAACGTCTAGGCCGGGTTTGGGGTGTTACACGCCCAACGCTCATCGATATATAACCGAAGTATAACCCGTACACAATCTAACCCTATGGCATGCCAACTATATCCGACTTTACTCGTGATAGTTAATAGGGTAACTAATGTTCCAATTACAGCTCATATACATGTTCATCTCAATTTAATTTTCGACATATTATATCATCACATATCAACCGAATCATGAGACAGAATTATGCTTACCTCGATAGTTCGTTGCAACAATCATATATATACATGCATATGTATATATGTATTGAACTCGAATCATAGAAGTACAAACTATAATTTTTATTACTCATCTACGACTCTTGTCTTTCCTTTCTCTCAAGACAGCCTAACGTCGTCTTTAGCTACGCTTGATAACTCAATTATAACAATAATATTAGTTTGCATCCAATTTACATTCAAACAAATAACCAATCATATTTTGCATTTTATTCAATTTAGTCGTTATATCTAGAATACTCATATTTTTCTGAATTTAACATCGAATTAAAATCCGGTTTCATATTTTTTTATTAGGGACCTTATAATTTTCATTTACAACATAATTTCATGATAGTTTTGAGTTTATTCAATTTAGTCTATGTACAGCCCAATTTTGGGCCCTAATACTAAAACCCGAATGGCCCAACATTTACAAAACATTTACCTTAAAACCCTACCCACCAGCCCAATACAAGCCCAATTACAATCCACTCACAGCCCAATTACCCTAACCCTAACCAACTCCCCCTTGCCTCCACCGCCTCTGTCCCATCCATCTCGCCACCCCATGCCTCAGCGCACTAACTCTGCTCCACCGCCTCTACACTGCAAGAAATTAAAACCAGACAAGACAGAAAGTAGGAGAACAGAAAGCAACTTGTAAAACTGGCTATAAAGGCCGAATGAAAACGATTGTAAAGGGGTTCGGATTTTTCGAAAATCAGAGAGAAATACAATTGATTTCAAACAGCAAAGAATACAAAATATATTTCAAACATAATAGCATAACTGGATCGACAAGAACATATCGTAAATTAAGGAATCAAAAGGGCGAAGAAAAATCTAAGGTAAATTTTTATTTCTAGCTATCAAGCTTTCGTTTCTATATACATAAATATTCAAAATATCAAAACATATATATATAAAAGTAATAAATAAAAAAGGGGAGAAAATTTTACCTATTTTCAAAAATCCGCCACCGTGCACGGTGGTGGTAGTGCCAACAACACGTGAGACTCCGTGGCCGTCCGGTGACCGGCCCCTCGGCCGGAGCTTCCCCCTCTCCTTCCTCTTCTCTTTTCTCTTCCCCCTTTTTTTTTTTTTTTTTCCCACCGCAAATGAGAAAAAACCAAAAAGTTGACTTATATAGGGGTCCAAAACGCACCGTTTTGGACCCCCCCGATTAATGGAAAAACGACGCCGTTTTGATGCGGGTCGGATCGACCCGACCCGCCCCAGGTTAGGATCCGCGTGTTTTCGTTGGGAGGGGCTAATTGCGCTTTCAGCCCCTCCGCTTTTCCAGTGATTTACAATTGAATACTTCAGGCTTTTAAATTCCGCCCTAAAATTTTAAATTGTTTTCAATTTGGTCCCCCTGTATGCGCACCGTTTTGAAGGCGTCGAAAAAATTGCTTTTCTGGTCCCCATTGTTTTCGCGCGTGCTCATATTAGTCCCTTATTTTTATTTCCTTTTTAATTTTACCACTGCACTCTGCTTTTTACTCCTGTTTTCTGTCCTCTTTCATTTATTTTTATTATTATTATTATTAATATTATTATTATCATCATTATTTTATTTCTGTTATTATCTTTATTATTATTATTACATATTAGTATTTCTTTATTACTGTTATTTTATTAATATGTTATCTATTTTTAAAGCATTATTATTTTAAGTGATTATTATTTCTAACTTTATTATCATTATTATTAAGGCATGTATGTTATATAGGTATGTACATATATGTTTATATAGTTTATTATTATTATTATTATTATTATTATTATTATTATTATTATTATTATTATCATCACATATTATTATATATTTATGCATACATATATATATATATATATATATATATATATATTTGTGTTTAGTATTTTAGCTACTTTTTAAAATATCTAAATGTATTATGTAAATATTTTAACGTTATTTAATATATATTTTCGTTTCATATATTTTACGTACGTTTTATTATTATTTTTAGTATATGTATATATATTGGTGAAATATTATCATTAATTCTTTTTATTATCTTTAATATGTATATATTATTATTACATTTATTTTATCCTTATTATATTTATTATCAATACTTATATTTTAATGTATATGTATTTTCTTTTGAATATATATATATATATAGGTTTTATATATAGCATTATCCTCGTATATTATTACATTCATTATTATACTTATTATTTTCACTTACTTTTTAAATTATACCCATCTTTTTATTTTTACTATTATTATCATTTGTTAATATATGTTTATATATACATATATATTTATAAAGTTTAATACTATTAATATGTTTTTATATAGCATGTATGATTATCATTTTTGAGATTATTATTACGATTATTATTTGCTTCAATATACTTCGATTATGTCGGTTATTCATTTTTATTCCAATTTGCTTTACATTATTTCGAAAATCATATTCTTGTTTTGTTAAGTAATTTCGACAATCGAGGCAATGTACCGATTTAACATTAAGTCATCGAGTTCATCGCTATGTTGGGTGAACGTCAATTGACTCGTGTTAAAGCGATATACCCTTCTCAAAAGCAGGAATAAACCAAAATTTCTCGTCTTTTTAATC
This sequence comes from Gossypium anomalum, assembly GCA_025698475.1. Lineage (NCBI taxonomy): Eukaryota > Viridiplantae > Streptophyta > Magnoliopsida > Malvales > Malvaceae > Gossypium > Gossypium anomalum. The sequence goes on from CM046967.1 coordinate 22,970,903, forward strand.
GGATCACAACCAAATTTTAAATTAAACTCGTATTTTGAAAATCAAGACAACATGTGTTTATAAGATACCAATTTTGGGCGTCGCGAGGGTGCTAATACCTTCCTCGCGCGTAAATGACTCCCGAACCCTAATTTTTCTCTGGCTTTTAAAGTAGACCTAAACTCGGCCTTTTCTCATTTTTTAAAGAAAAATCTAATAGGTGTCCGATCACACCTAGGAAAAAGGATCGGTGGCGACTCCCGGTTTATTTTTAAAAATCAAATTTCAATTTCTAGTTTTCTAATAAATCGCCACAATTTAGCGACCCGAAACCTAATTTTTTTACGTCGCTACAGCTGGCGACTCCACTGGGGACAGGACTGCGAGTCGAGTCGAATAAACACGTTTTGTCAAAATTTTCAAACTTCCTTGTTCAAAGTAAATATTTGGTCGTGATCCGAAAATCTCATTTTCAAAATTCATGCATTGGTATCGTGTTGTAAATATTTTTCTAACTCGTTTTTGTCCTTTTGTTTTTAAGCTTTAGATTTTTATGGTTACTTTAGGTTTAGTTTTTAAATAAAAACATAAAGGTTTATGAGTTTTCCCCCTACACACTGTGCACTTGCATTTTGCATAACATGAGCTCTATACCCGGGCTCCGTCCGTTTAAGTGAAAGTAAACGCTACGCCTTCGTGAGTTAACTCGTCCCTCCGCACAGGCTAGTGAATACTTTCGGGTTACATATGACTTATGCCTTCGTGAGTTAACTTGTCCCTCCGCATAGGCATAAGTAAATGTAATCCCTCGAATTGAACTCGTGAGCTTGTGATGAGCTACGACCGAGGCTTCGTACTAGTCTTAGTAGACGACGGTACAAACGATTCGAGTACCTATCTAGAACCAAAACCGCATGTAACGAACCATACGAGCTATCCAATTAGAGCCATGCCGAACCTCTGTCCGTTTATAGTCACCAAAATAAGTACACGGGGAAATACTTTTTGCCTTTCATTTACACTGTCTATGTAAAAGAATTGGGTTGAGTAGTTTAATTTGTTTCTCAAAATATATTTGTTGTGTTGCTAACCAAGTTTGTCTGTTTTTATTTTTATTTTCATCATGCATCATAGGCATCACATTAGGAAGGTGTTGATTAAAGGGTAGTTGCCAAAGAACGGGTTTCTGATGGAGGAGTCAATTACACAAATAATCGAGAAGAATGCCGTGGTTCGAGAATGGTCTCTAAAAACTCGTAGAGAAAAGGGGGACACCTAGTGGAAGGGAGTGTTGCCAATTTGCCCAACACATACAATCGTGAATGTCCGCCAAAATAACCTTGAGGATTTGGTACGAGTTTGGAACCAATGGGATTCGGACACTAGGGGCATTTTCACCGAGAGGTATGGAGATATAGCTCACTTGATCACCATTCGTGTAGACGAACAGTTGATTCAAGCCATGGTTCGATCTCGGGACCCAACTTATCGTTGCTTTACATTCAATCAAGAGGACATGACTCCAACCATAGAAGAGTATGCGCTTTACTCCGCATCGATAATGTGCAATTCGGCAAGATATACGTGAAGGAGCCTAAGCCCTTAACCTTTAGAAAAAGTTAGTAAGACCGATGCACATGACTGATGCCCGGGCTGAAAAACAAATAAAAAGAAGAATGAAACCGCTTTGCATTCCATGGTCTAGCCTACAAGAATCCTGTTCTGAGTCATCCTGGACATATTGAAGAGAGTTAATCTTTTCGCCTTGGCCATTTACTTGCTTTGGTCATTTTCCCAAGAGTTCTCGGACATATTGAGGTCGCAGTGTTTGATTTCTTCGAAAGGCTAAAACAAGGAGTCAACCCCATCCCACCATCTTAGCCGAGACATTCGTGTCCTTGAGTACTTGTCGAAGGGTAGGAAAGGGACGATTTGTCTCAGTGTGCACAACCGCTCAATGTTTGGATTTTGAGTCATTTTTGGAAAGTAGAGCGCACTCCATTCCACATGTTTTCAAAACATTCGCCCCGCTAGAAGCTTACCTCAAGAAAGAATGGCCGAGAGAAGTCACCGAGCAACATTGGGTATCGCTCTTTCGAGAATCTTGCGCGAGGATATAACGTGGAGAGCACCACGGATCCGTCCTTCATCCCGCTATACAAATGTGGAGGCCAAGATTGGGTACCTTTACTCGGGTTATGGGGAGGAGTTGGATACGCCCGCTATTAGTCCAAAGGCAATTTTCTTCGCGACAATTTATACCCGCAACTGGAGGGTTGGCACAATTCGAGTTCACTTTAAATGGGTGAGGATATATGAAGAGAGTCCGAGATATTGCAAAGTCTTGGAATGAAATTCATTTCATGGAATTAGCCTTGTATGCTGATACCCTTACCCAAGACTATGACATATGGAAAAGGCAACGGGTAAGTAGTCAGCAAATATCATCAACAAATTACACTGCCCAGAATCCCTTTTTGGAGGGAATGCCATCCGAATTGGAAATAGCTAGACAAGAATTCGAGCGAGAAAAAGCTAAGATGTCTAGGGACCTCAGTACCCTTCAAGAAGAAAACTATCAGCTGAAGATTGAAGCTCAAGTTGAAAGGTCCAGAACTGAAAAAGTACAAAGGGAGGCCGAGGTCACGAGAAACGACTTAAGGGACCTTCACTTGGAAAACAAGAAATTAAGAAACACTATAAAGAATAGTGGATTGGGCAAGTCGACAGCTGAGTGGAAGGAAGAAATTAGCAACATCAAGGGAGGAATGGAATTTTGGAAGGGAAAAGCAAAGAAAGAAGAGGAAAAGGCCGCGCGCGCTGCAATAGAGTTAAGAAGGAAGAATGCCGAGTATGAAAGGGTAACTGCGGAATTTGCGAATAGTCAGTCTGAACATCGAGAATTAAAAAGGAGAGTACGAGATTTAGAAAATATGCTACAATCTCGTCAACAACAATTAGATAACCTCCTGAAGGCTCTAGAAGAGAAGAATGATCAGTACGATAGAGACATCCACGCGTACGAAGGAACTCTCCAAGAAAAAGAAATGCAACTCAACTTCTTGATCAATGAAATTGCGCAGCGCGCTATGCAAGTTGTTCAACTATCGATGAAGCCAAGTTCTCGGTTGCAATTCCTCCGAGTCAAAGATCGAGTATATCAGAGTTTTTAGAGCAAGTGAAGAAACAAGGCAATGTGGCTAGGAAATTTGTGTAACTGTTGGAAAAAAATGAAAACTTTTTGTAACGTACTCTTCTGATAAATGAAATGCCTACATATGGGGCTATCTTGAAATCAACACCAAATCCTTGCATATTTATTCATAACTAACATTTATGCATCATTTATTCTTTGGACATTCATTTATTCATATACCCATTCATTCATTCATCGCATGTACATATCACCATCCACCGGAACTAAAAGAGCCATATAATCCGCAGCTTGCAAGACTTCAAGATCGGAATCACGACATTCATACGAACGCAGCGTCGACAAACTAAGGCAATGGAAGCTGAGTTCAACGAGAGAATCGAAAGGATGGAAAGGGCTCAAAAAGAATTACAAGAGCAACTGGCTAAATCGCAACAAGAGACGAGAGATCTAATGGTAAGATCTCGAGAGGATTCACTTGAGCAAAGAGATCAGATGGCCAAAATTATGGAGATGATGACAACTTTGGTCAAGGGAAAGGGACCCATGCAGAACCCCGATGTTATGGAACCTCAATCAAGAATTCACCACGATCAGGATCCACTCTATCCTCCGGGATTCACTCCACCACCCGCATATACGACACAGAGAGGGTATGCTCAAGGAGAACCCACAGGCTTGGAACATCGACCTATGCCACCTGCTCCACTCACTAATTTGGGGCAAGGAATATTCGCGTCGAACCTAGGGGCCAGTCCTGCTGATCCCCTAGTTCCAGATCTGGACGACCCCGCAGAAGTAGCCAAATTGAAATTGGATAACCATGACGCGAAATATAGGAGTCTGGAGGAAAGACTCAAAGCAATAGAGGGCACTGAGGTCTTCTCCGCCCTAGGTGCCAAGGAACTCAGCCTCGTACCTGATCTAATTTTGCCTCCGAAGTTCAAGGCGCCTGATTTTGAGAAGTATGATGGGACTAGGTGCCCAAAAGCACATCTCATCATGTTCTGTCGAAAAATGACTAGTTACGTGAACGATGATAAGTTACTTATACATTGCTTCCAAGACAGTCTAACCGGGTCAGCCCTCCGTTGGTACAACCAACTCAGCAGGGAAAAGATTAGATCCTGGAAAGACTTGGCATCTGCATTCTGCGAGCAATATAAGCATGTATCAGACATGGTGCGGGCCGGATGACCTTACAAATGATGGAGAAAAAGCGTCGAGACTTTTTAGACAAGATCTGCGCAGAGATGGAGAGACGTCTCACCAAGTGGAACCCCACTAAAAAAACGGAGATAACTGTTCTCTTTATCAACACCTTAAAGCGCGCGCTTTTATGACAAATTAGTGGGAAGCGCCACGAAGGAGTTTGCAGATATTGTAATATCTGGTGAGCTCATAGAGAACGCTGTTAAGAGCGGTAGAATGGAAGGTTCGGAGGGTTCAAGAGGCGGTGCCTATGAAAAGAAGGAACCGAGAAACCCACATGGTCGGGATGGGAAACCGCTATGCCTCCAATTCATATCCTAACCAACCTCGACCCCACATTATCCACCTTCAAACTTCCATTATCCTCCTCAAACCCCTTACTACCAAACACCACCTCCTCCTACCCCAGATACGCCATAAACAACCAAAGACCCGTCACCACTTTTTTCACAAAACACTGCACCCGTTCAAAACCAACCCAGAAAATGAGCCAAGACCAAAGAAGGCCTAATCCCGAGAGACCATGAGCTTACTCCCATCCTCGTGTCGTATGGGGAATTGTACCCAAAACTTTTGGAGAAACAATTGATCTCTCCCCACTACATGGCACCCCTTAAACCTCCATACCCAAAATGGTACGATCCAAACGCTAGTTGTGCATACCATGCGGGGAACCAGGGGCACTCTACTGAGAACTGTCTGGCTTTCAAAAGGAGAGTTCAAGGGCTCATCGATGCGGGTATTTTACGATTTGATGGCACTGGCGGTATGGCTGGGAATCCATTCCCAAACCACACTGAAGGCAATGTGAGCACAGTAGAAGAGGAGGATAAACGACAAAGTAAAAGATGGGTTTCTGAAGTAAGAACACCTCTGCAGAAAATCTGGGAGGTACTAGTTGAAAAAGGGTTGCTTTGTAATTTTAACGGAGTATTCGAAGCGAAGAATGCAAAGAGTCACAATTTTTGCGAGTTCCATGGCATCGAAGGGCATGACATTCAGTCCTGTGATGAATTCAGAAGATTATTGCAAAGTATGATGGATAACAAGGAGATCGGGATTTTTTGTAAAGCCATAGAGGCCGATAATGGAGAAATATGTACATCTGACAATCATTCATCAGGTCCCCCTTATAGCGCGGATCGACCATTGGTGATTTACTATGACGCGAAGAAGGAGCCGGTGAAACCAAAGATGATAATCGAAGTACCATCTCATTTCCCTTATAAGAACAACAAAAACAATCATCGTGGAGATATGATGTCAATATCGTCACACCTGGAAGTTGGAAAGTCCAAATCCATATTTGAAGATGTTGGGAGGTAGGTCATTTTACCCGAAGTGGACGGTGCTATTCCAAAGAAGTTGAACCAATGAAAGAAAAGTAGCGACTTGAAGCAAAAAGGAAAGCGATGATGCACGTAAGTCGAAGTCGAGCAAGAAATTCCACCCACAAGAAGAAACTAAAAAGCTTGTGAATGAGGAAGAAGCTCAAGAATTCTTGAAATTTATCAAGCACAGTGAGTATAGTGTGGTGGAACAATTGAGCAAGCGACCAAAGCCGAATCTCGCTTTTATCTCTCTTCATTAAATTGAGAGCCACATCGGAATGCCTTATTGAAGGTGTTAAATCAAGCTTATGTAGCCAACAACATATCCATTGAGAAGCTTGATAGGTGGGTAAACAATCTGAATGCGGACAATTTCATCTCTTTTAGTGATGATGAGATACCGCCAAACGGTAGAGGATCGGTGAAAGCGCCGCATATCACGACTCATTGCAAGGGCTACATAATACCGAACGTACTCATCGATAATGGGTCGGCGTTAAATGTTATGCCATTGGCCACACTTTCCGAAATCTTGATGGATTTGTCCTACTTAAGGCCCCCGTCATTCCACACGATAAGGGCATTCGACGGACGAGAGCGTGAAGTTATGGGAAAGATTGAGATCCTCTCTAAGTGGTGGCCCTTACATTTATGATGTTGAGTTCCAAGTCATGGACATTACGCCATCGTATAACCGCCTTTTGGGAGACCCCGGATCCATTACGCCGAGCGGTCCCTTCATCCCTCCACCAAAAAATAAAATTTATCATGGACGGCTGTCTGGTCACAGTCGAAGGAGAAGAAGATATTGTCGCATCTGTCTCTGTTGATGCACCGTACTTGGAAGTGAACAAAGACGCAGTGGAGTATTCTTTCCGATCCCTTGAATTTGTGAATGCCACTTTTGTTGCTGAGGGAAACAGAATTCCAGTGCCGAAACTGTCGAGAAATACCAGAATGGGTGTCAAGTTGACCATAGGAAGAGGAGCTCGAGCAAGAAGAGGTTTAGGCGGACATATCTGCAAGGAATAGTTAGGGCTTTAAAGCCGGTCAAAGCACAAGGCTCGATACGGTTTGGGATTCCAGCCTGACATGCGTCAAAGAAGAAGACAGTGGAAGAAAGATCAGGAAAGGAGGATTGCAAGAACTTTGGGTCGAGAACCAGAATGGGAACCAATAGAATACCCTCCTTTGTCAAAAACATTTAAATCTGCGGAATGATATACCTGGACAAGACGATCCACAAAACATGCCGAGGATAATTGAAAGGGGTTTTCGAATGTCGATATAAATGTCATTGACAAAGGGGCGGTACAAGTAAAGATGTCTCGAGGATACGCCCTTGCCCTCCCGGTTTCATGTTGAACAATTGGACTTCCGAGGAGCTTCTTGTAGTTTATAAGACTTGAGTAATGCCAAACATTAACCTTCTATTGTGTCTTTAGATATAATAGAATTCTTTTTGTAAGAGCGTGCATTCGCTCTTTATCATTTAAATGAATATCAATGAAGATGCATTTTGTCACGATTTTTTCGCATTATCGCTAATTTCATAATCATTTTCTCATTTCATAGCCCATATTCACATTTGCCACATTCCATGCCATAACATTCCTTTGTTGATTCCAATACTTGGATACCCTCTATAGTTTCTTTTTCCATTCAACTTTCAGTGCTCGGATATCGATGACATGAACAAACCCATTCACGAGTCTTGAAATCGATTTTGAGAAATTTGTTTGTTTAGGAGAATTTGAAGTCAAGAAAATGTGAAGATTACGTCTCGTCTCCTGAATTGTTAAGAATGGTGGAACAAGAGGATAAACAAATTTTGCCTCATGAAGAATCTGTGGAGACAATAAACTTGGGCACTGAAGAAAGGAAACAAGAAGTGAAGATTGGGACTTCTATTTCGTAGAGAGCACGGGCATAATTTGATCGCTCTACTTCTCGAGTACAAAGATGTTTTCGCATGGTCGTACAGGACATGCCGGGCTAGATGAAGATTTAGTGGTCCATAAGCTCCCGTTAAAGCCAGAATGCAAGCCCATCCAGCAAAAATTAAGACGAATGAGACCCGAAATGCTGCTGAAAATAAAAGAGGAAGTCAAGAAGCAATTTGACGCTGGCTTCCTACAAGCCTCCAAATATCCAGAATGGGTGGCTAACATAGTCCCGGTACCAAAGAAAGACGGCAAAGTACGAATGTGCGTAGATTACCGTGACCTGAATCGAGCAAGCCCAAAAGATAATTTTCCCTTGCCACACATTGATACGTTGGTGGACAACACAAGGAAAACATTCGTTGTTTTCTTTCATGGATGGATTCTCGGGGTATAATCAGATCAAGATGGCCCCTGAAGATATGGAGAAAACTACCTTCATAACAATGTGGGGAACATTCTGCTACAAGGTGATGCCATTCGGGTTAAAGAATGCCGGGGCAACATATCAGAGGGCTATGGTAACGTTATTCCATGACATGATGCATAAAGAAATAGAAGTCTACGTCGACGATATGATTGCTAAATCCCGAGGGGAAGAAGAGCATATAGTGAACTTGAAGAAGTTGTTCGACAGGCTGAGAAAGTTCCAGTTAAAGCTTAATCCAGCCAAATGTACGTTCGGGGCTACCTCAGGGAAGTTGCTAGGCTTCATTGTTAGTAAAAGAGGTATCGAGGTTGATCCAGATAAAATAAAGGTCATTCAAGAGTTGCCACCCCCGCGCACACAAAAGGAAGTTAGAGGATTCTTAGGGAGATTAAACTATATCGCCCGATTTACGCTCAACTTACCAACCAATGCGACCCGATCTTTCGGCTTCTGAGAAAACATAACCCGGGAGAATGGAATGAGGAATGCCAGGGGGCCTTTGATAAGATAAAGCAATATTTGTCTAGTCCTCCAGTGCTAGTACCGCCAACTCCGGGGAGACCTTTGATTTTGTATTTGACGGTGTTCGAAAATTCAATGGGTTGCGTACTGGGGCAACATGACGAGACGGGAAAGAAAGAAAAGGCGATCTACTACCTCAGCAAAAAGTTCACTGAATATGAGGCAAAGTATTCGTCCATCGAAAAATTTTGTTGCGCTCTGCTTTGGGTAGCTCGGAGACTCAGACAATACATGTTGTACCATACGACATGGTTGATTTCAAAGCTAGACCCGATAAAATACATGATGGAATCGCCGGCACTATCAGGAAGAATGGCCCGATGGCAGATTCTCCTTTCGGAATATGACATTGCCTATGTAAGTCAGAAGTCAATAAAAGGAAGCGCAATAGCCGACTTCCTAGCAACTCGAACGACGGAAGAATATGAGCCTTTAAGGTTTGATTTCCCAGACGAAGACTTAATGTGCATCACGAAAATGGAACCAGAGTCATCAAAAGAGAGTCATGGAAGATGTGTTTTGATGGTGCGTCGAATGCTTTGGGGCATGGAATCGGAGCAATCTCGGTATCACCAGAGGGGAATCATTATCCGTTTCTTCGCAAGACTAAACTTCTTCCGTACACTAATAATATTGCGAATATGAGGCTTGTATCATGGGGCTTCGTGGCACCGTTGATCGAGACATCAAAATCCTAGAGGTGTACGGAGACTCACTCTAGTAATTTACCAAATCTGTGGAGAGTGGGAAGTAAGGGATCCAAAATTGATTAAGTCACAATGATTTAGTGGTCTGAATTGATCAAAGAATTCAAAGAGGTAACTTTTCACTATTTCCCACGAGAAGAAAAACCAACTTGCGATGCCCCAGCCACTTTGGCTTCAATGTTCAAAGTAAGTAAAGAAGCGAAATAATGCCCTCAAAATGAGCATATACGAGGTCCTGCGCCTTTGTTGTAGCATTGAGAAGGAAGCGGATGGGCGTCCATGGTTCCATGATATATTGGAATATGTCAAGAATCAAAGTTATCCCGAACAAGCGAATGAGAACGACAAAAGAACGATCGGAAGAATGGCGTGCGGATTTGTTCTTGATGGGGATATCTTGTACAAGAGAGAAAAGATCAAATGCTCTTGAGATGTGTGGATGATGTTGAAGCCAAAAAATACTTGAAGAGGTCCATGAGGGAATCTGCGGAACACATGCCAATGGTTTCAATATGGCCGGAAGATCATGAGACTTGGTTATTATTGGTGACAATGGAAAGTGATCAGATCAATTTTGCGAAAAATGTCACAAATGCCAAATCTACTGGCGATAAAATTCATGTGGCCCCTTCTCCTCTTCATGTCATGACCTCTCCGTGGCCTTTTGCTATGTGGGGGCATGGACGTTATAGGGCCAATATCTCCAAAGGCATCAAACGGACATCGATTCATCTTTGTGGTCATCGATTACTTCACAAAATGGATAGAAGTCGCTTCATTTGCCAATGTGACAAGGACTACAGTTTGCAGGTTTTTGAAAAAGGAGATCATTTGCCGGTATGGCTTACCTGAAAGAATTATTTCAGATAATGCCACGAATCTGAACAATAAGATGATGAAAGAAGTATGCGAGCGGTCCAAATAAAGTATCATAATTCTTCTCCTTATCGCCCAAAGATGAACAGAAATTTGTTGAGCGACTAACAAGAACATTAAGAGGATCATTGGGAAAATGACTGAGACGTATAAAGATTGGCACGAGAAACTTCCATTTGCTTTGTTTGCATATCGCACATCTGTGCGAACATCTACGGGAGCAACTCCTTTCTCTCTGGTCTATGGAATGGAAGTCATGTGCTACCTATCGAGGTTGAGATCCCCTCTCGCGAGTCTTAATGGAATCAAAGTTAGAAGAAGCGAGAATGGGTTCGAGCTCGATATGATCGATTGAACCTCATCGAAGAAAAGCGTCTAAGGGCAATTTGTCACGCAGGCGGATGTACGAGAAAAAAAGGATGATTGCGCCCATGACAAGAAGGTACGGCCAAGAGAATTCCATGAAGGAGAACTCGTGCTGAGAAAGATTCTCCCAATACAAAAAGACCTGCGAGGAAAATGGGCACCAAATTGGGAAGGACCATACGTTGTAAAGAAGGCATTCTCAGGAGGAGCTTTGATCCTTACCGAGATGGATGGCAAGGAGCTTCCGAATCCAAAGAACTCGAGATCATGCGTGAAGAAGTACTATGCTTGAAAAAGAAAGTCAAGATGAAAACCCGAAAAGGGCATCTTAAAAAAAAAAAAAAAGGATCAGAGCGAAAACCCGAAAAGGGCGCTTTGATTAAACAAAAAAGATTAGGATGAAAACCTGAGAGGGCATTCTAATGAAGCAAACATTCGGCTTACAAGGCAAGGTGTTTTAAACCGTACGACAAACAGTGAGACTACAGTATTTGAAGCATCTCTGAAAGCTCAAAATCTTCTACGCGAGGAGCCAGACTCGAAAAGATTCTTGATTGAGGAACGTGGAAGAGTTCATGTGTTGAATATCTAGAGCATTTGTATCCGTTGAATATGATCCTTTCTTCCTTTTTGACATTTTTACTCTCATTGGTTAACTTCCTTTGTGTGCCACACTTGAAATAAATGAATACGAGATATCATTTTTGTTCCTACTCGACCTTTTTCATGCATCTCATTATGTGTTTATTTACATGATAAATGGTGAAATGACATGCTCTAAACGAAAGAAATGTTAAGCATTACTTGGATGAAAACTTGATAAGTACAAGAACTTCAAGGCAAGAACAAAGTTTAACCAGAGGCTAAAGAGTGATACCTGAGAAACGTTGATTACTTGTAAAGCCTGAAGGCGGGTACATGGCTTAAAGAGAAAGCCAATAGCCGAAGTAATGAATGCAAATCCTCAACAATCGTGGCTAAATGGACATACGACAAACATGCTTAAGGAGCACTGTATAATCATGTAGGCATAAAAGCATTTAAGACAAACATATGCATATCATGATAACCTCATGCATTGCATATACAGGTACTCTAGCAGAGCAAGAAATCTGGAATGAGAGTCGCAGTGAATCAAATGAAAAGACACCTGAGTTCTACCAAAGGACAGGTTTTTGGTATTTTGATGTTTTTAATTCATGCATTTCAAAGAAAATCAACTCATATTACGAGAGATGAGTTGAGCCTCGAGACATCTTTGAGGTACTTTCAATTCGGTTTTCAATTGATGTTTCAAAAACCAACTCATATTGCGAGAGGTGAGTTGAGCCTCAAGACACGTTGAGGTAATTTAAATTCATGTTTTCAAAAAATCAACTCATATTGCGAGAGGTGAGTTGAGCCTCAGGGCACGCTGAGGTATTTTCAATTTCTGCTTTTCAATTCCTATTTTTAACTTATGTTTTTTCAAAAAAATCAACTCATATTGCGAGAGGTGAGTTGAGCCTCAAGACACGTTGAGGTAATTTCAATTTCTGTCTTTCAAAAATCAACTCATATTGCGAGAGGTGAGTTGAGCCTCAAGACACGTTGAGGTAATGTTAATTTCTATGTTTCAAAAATCAACTCATATTGCGAGAAGTGAGTTGAGCCTCAAGACACGTTGAGGTAATTTCAGTTTACGTTTTTCAAAGAATCAACTCATATTGCTAGAGGTGAGTTGAGCCTCAGGGCAAGCTGAGGTATGTTAAATTTCTATTTTTAATTTATGTTTCTTTCAAAAATCAACTCATATTGCGAGAGGTGAGTTGAGGCTCAAGACACGTTGAGGTAATGTTAATTTCTGTCTTTCAAAAATCAACTCATATTGCGAGAAGTGAGTTGAGCCTCAAGACACGTTGAGGTAATTTCAGTTTACGTTTTTCAAAGAATCGACTCATATTGCTAGAGGTGAGTTGAGCCTCAGGGCAAGTTGAGGTATGTTAAATTTCTATTTTTAATTTATGTTTCTTTCAAAAATCAACTCATATTGCGAGAGGTGAGTTGAGCCTCAAGACACGTTGAGGTAATGTTAATTTCTGTCTTTCAAAAATCAACTCATATTGCGAGAAGTGAGTTGAACCTCAAGACACGTTGAGGTAATTTCAGTTTACGTTTTTCAAAGAATCAACTCATATTGCTAGAGGTGAGTTGAGCCTCGAGAACAAGTTTCGAGGTATGTTAAATTTCTATTTTTAATTTATGTTTTTTCAAAGATCAACTCATATTGCGAGAGGTGAGTTGAGCCTTTAATTCTTGTTTTTCGAAATTTACTTTTCAATTATCAACTCATACTGCGAGAGGTGAGTTGAGCCTTTTAATTTCTGCATTAGATTTCTATGTTTCAAAAATCAACCCATATTGCGAAATGAGTTGAGCCTCGATTCACATCTTTGAGGTATTTTTGATTTTGTTTTTAATGTCTGCTCATATTATATGAGAAACGAGTCGAGCTCAAGATCACATGCCAAGTAAAGAATAAAAATTGAAGCTGATGGAAGACGTCAGATTTGGGTTCCTTGAAGTCGTAGTAAAGTAGGTCAAAGTTGCAAGTCTCATCCCCCTGAAGTTGCAAAGTGGAGCCGATCAAGATGTCAAAGCTTGCCTTTTAGAGTTGCAGAAGAGAAGATCACAAACCCTATCCCACTGAAGTGATAGAAGAGCAAATGAAAGTTGTGGACTTGATCTTTATGAAGCTGCGTGAAAAGTAGATCGAAGCCACAAAATCTCATATCTTTAAAGCTACATTGGAGAAGATTGAATCTACCAGACGCATATCAGAAGATACAGTGGAATGGTGAAAGCAACAAGATACGGTGGACTGGAAGAAGACTACTTGAACAAGAAGAGCACCAATGAAGTCAAGACGCGGCAAGACGGGGCAAAATTGGCCTTTCTTTATGTCTTTGCTCTATTCCCGTTACGATAATGAGCAAAGAGGGGTAACAGACAGCCCAATTTTGGGCCCTAATACTAAAACCCGAATGGCCCAACATTTACAAAACATTTACCTTAAAACCCTACCCACCACCCAATACAAGCCCAATTACAATCCACTCACACCCCAATTACCCTAACCCTAACTAGGCTCCCCACTTGCCTCCACCGCCTCTGTCCCATCCATCCGCCACCCCATATGCCTCAGCGCACTACTCTGCTCCACCGCCCTCTACACTGCAAGAAATTAAAACCAGACAAGACAGAAAGTAGGAGAACAGAAAGCAACTTGTAAAGCGGCTATAAAGGCCGAATGAAAACGATTGTAAAGGGTTTGATTTTTCAAAATCGAGAGAAATACAATTGATTTCAAACAAGAAAGAATACAAAATATATTTCAAACATAATAGCATAACCGATCGGACAAGAACATATCGAAATTTAAGGAATCAAAGAATGAAGAAAAATCTAAGGTAAATTTTTATTTCTAGCTATCTTTATTTCGTTTCTATATACATAAATATTCAAAATATCAAAACATATATATATAAAAGTAATAAATAAAAAGGGAGAAAATTTTACCTATTTTCAAAAATCCGCCCATCAGTGCCACGGTGGCCTGCCTGGCCAACAACAGTGAGCTCGAACTCGTGGCCGTCCGTGGTGATCTGCCCTCTCGTGGAGCTTCCCCTCTCCTTCCCTCTTCTCTTTTCTCTTCCCCCCTTCTTTTTTTTTTCTTTCCCAGCTGCAAATGAGAAAAAAACCAAAAAAGTTGACTTATATAGGGGTCCAAAACGCACCGTTTTGGACCCCCCCGATTAATGGAAAAACGACGCCGTTTTGATGCGGGTCGGATCGACCCGACCCGCCCCAGGTTAGGATCCGCGTGTTTTCGTTGGGAGGGGCTAATTGCGCTTCGACCCCTCCGCTTTTCAAAGTGATTTACAATTGAATACTTGGGCTTTTAAATTCCGCCTAAAATTTTAAATTGTTTTCAATTTGGTCCCCACATATGCGCACTGCTTTTTGAAGGCGTCGAAAAAATTGCTTTTCTGGTCCCCATTGTTTTCGCGCGTGCTCATATTAGTCCCTTATTTTTATTTCCTTTTTAATTTTACCCTGCAATTCTGTTTTTACTCCGGTTTCGTCCTCTTTCATTTATTTTTATTATTATTATTATTAATATTATTATTATCATCATTATTTTATTTCTGTTATTATCTTTATTATTATTATTACATATTAGTATTTCTTTATTATCTTTGTTATTTTATTAATATGTTATCTATTTTTAAAGCATTATTATTTTAAGTGATTATTATTTCTAACTTTATTATCATTATTATTAAGGCATGTATGTTATATAGGTATGTACATATATGTTTATATAGTTTATTATTATTATTATTATTATTATTATTATTATTATTATTATTATTATTATTATTATTATCATCACATATTATTATATATTTATGCATACATATATATATATATATATATATATATATATATATATATTTGTGTTTAGTATTTTAGCTACTTTTTAAAATATCTAAATGTATTATGTAAATATTTTAACGTTATTTAATATATATTTTAAGTTTCATATATTTTTACGACGTTTTATTATTATTTTTAGTATATGTATATATATTGGTGAAATATTATCATTAATTCTTTTTATTATCTTTAATATGTATATATTATTATTACATTTATTTTATCCTTATTATATTTATTATCAATACTTATATTTTAATGTATATGTATTTTCTTTTGAATATATATATATATAGGTTTTATATATAGCATTATCCTCGTATATTATTACATTCATTATTATACTTATTATTTTCACTTACTTTTTAAATTATACCCATCTTTTTATTTTTACTATTATTATCATCATGTAATATATGTTTATATATACATATATATTTATAAAGTTTAATACTATTAATATGTTTTTATATAGCATGTATGATTATCATTTTTGAGATTATTGTTACGATTATTATTTGCTTCAATATACTTACGATTATGTCGGTTATTCATTTTATTCCAATTTGCTTTACATTATTTCGAAAATCATATTCTTGTTTTGTTAAGTAATTTCGACAATCGAGGCAATGTACCGATTTAACATTAAGTCATCGAGTTCATCGCTATGTTGGGTGAACGTCAATTGACTCGTGTTAAAGCGATATACCCTTCTCAAAAGCAGGAATAAACCAAAATTTCTCGTCTTTTTAATCGGATCACAACCAAATTTTAAATTAAACTCGTATTTTGAAAATCAAGACAACATGTGTTTATAAGATACCAATTTTGGGCGTCGCGAGGGTGCTAATACCTTCCTCGCGCGTAAATGACTCCCGAACCCTAATTTTTCTCTGGCTTTTAAAGTAGACCTAAACTCGGCCTTTTCTCATTTTTTAAAGAAAAATCTAATAGGTGTCCGATCACACCTAGGAAAAAGGATCGGTGGCGACTCCCGGTTTATTTTTAAAAATCAAATTTCAATTTCTAGTTTTCTAATAAATCGCCACAATTTAGCGACCCGAAACCTAATTTTTTTACGTCGCTACAGTCTATAATGTTACAAAGTTATCTAACAAGTTTAACTTAGTCTCTGACTTAGTCCTCATCAAAATCTAAGCTTACTAACTACCAATTTCTTCAATTCAAGCTCAAAATCATCAATTTCATTCTAATGGTAACTTATTAAACATAAACTAATTGGAAAAATTAACACATGGGCTAGCTAAATCAAGCTCCCATTATTATAAACCTATAAATGTTTTTCAAGAAAATAGTTTGGTTACCTTAGGAATTTTGCAATGGCCGAATGTTGTTTATAACTTGAAGTTTTCTATTTATACTTTAATTAGAATTAGATTAATTTAATTAATCATGATTAAAACATTAATTAGTCTTGTTTTTATTCTTTAATTATAATTACAGCAATCTAAATGCCCATCATCATCATAGTCCACTATATCCTATTTAAAATTGGTTAAATAACCAATTTGATCCTTTGGATAATCTCTAACCAGATCCTTAAGTATTTTCTAAATTAAAATTCAATTGGCTTTTACAATTTAGTCCCTGAGCTTTAATTAACGATTTTCTCGACTAAATTGCATAACTGATCTTTAATATATTTTCATATTAACTCCATATATCATCCTATTTTTACCTTTACGGACTTGGTTTACAAAAATGGGATTAGAAATTTTTTTCCTAGGATTAGAATTGTCAAAGTTACAAATTATGATATAAATTTTTAGAAGAAATTATTAGATTTCTCACCATCCAAAACTAAGAAAAACAACATTTTGATTTTTTATTTTTTTAATTTTTGAATTGCTAAAATATATTAATATTTTATTTGTATTTTTAAAAAAAATTATAAATTTTAAACATTTTAAAATAATTTTTGGATGATGATGTCATCATTTCCACGTGTCAGCATCACAAGATTCCATTTGTATTAGATTTAACAATGTTACAAAAAAAAAATGTTGGAATGGTAGACGAAAAAACAATTTGGGCACCAAATTGTGACAAAAAAAATCGTAAGTATTAATTTGGGAGAAAATGTTAAATTTAGAGGCCAGATGTATATTTAAGCCATAAAAAAAGAAAGGAAATTCTACAATAACAATTTCGTAAATTGTGCTTTTAGGTAATATTATATTTCGTCAATCAAATAACAAAACTTTCCGTTCCATCTAAATGAACCAAATAGGATAATGTAACATACCTAACAATGTACTAAGTAATCTTCTATTCTAATAATCTTATTACCAAAAGTAATCTTATAATCCACAAATCAAATGCCCATTAAGATTGTTGTCAACCATGCATAGATTTTTGTGTGAACAAGTGTTTCAAAGGATCACTTTGGACAATAATGATAGCTAGTGGCGGAGAGTAGTGGAGTCCCGAGGGGCTCATGGCCCCCTCTAAAATGGTAAATTTTAATTTAGGCCATTTATAATATTTTAAATTAGTAATGATAAAATTACACTTTGACCCTCCAAAAATGATAAAAATTTATTTAAAAATTATAAAGATATATGATATTAAAATGATGATATTATACGTTTACTATTATAAAAAATATACAATTTAATTCCGTCCCAAAAAATTTCAAACTCCACCAATTATGATAACAATGAAATAAGGTAGAAGCATGGCATCCAAGAACATAAAAGGGCACTAGTAACAATCCAATCTCATGTGTCAATAACAAAGGTTCATCTAATGTATAATTTCGTTTATAAAAAAATGTGGTAGAAGGGAAGACTCTTTTGTTCTATAGACATGTTTGTGGCGAAGGGAGCAAATTCATGGCGTGAACCTCCCAAAAGATTCTCTAATTAAAAAATAAAATGCAAACTTAAGCTTAGATAAGCTTCTTATCTACTTATTTCGTACTATTACATTGTAGTATCATTTTTATAAATCACTCTTTATTTTTTATTTTTCAAGTTATTCACTAAAGCGAGCTCAATGATTAATTATCTGTGTTTTGTAGGCCTATTAAGGGGTAAACGCTGGTTACAAGTTTTAAAATTACTCCATACTCAGAGCGAGGATGGAACAGATAATCACTGATTAAGGTAAGAGAGAATAAACCACTCTTTTATTTAATCTTTGGGAATGGGACGTAAATGTGAATTTCAACGTATAAATGTGATGGATACATAAAAATAATTAAAGTACAATACAAAATATAAAAAAGGTAAATTCTATCAAATGTCACTAAACTATTAGTAAGTTTACGTTTTGGTTATTAAACTATTCGGAACTTTTATTTAAGTCATTGGGCTTCAAATGTTTTTGTTTTCTTAACAGTCCGACTAACAAGCTCTAAACGATGATTCAATGATCTGTACAATGGATTAATACCCATGGACAAGTAGAAGATCATATCTTAAATCTAAGTCTATTGAATAGTCAATATCAAATATTAAAGAAGAAAGTTATTTGGATTTTGTTTCGCAGACTGGTAGAGGCGGTGAGTACAAAAAATGCTATGCAACAACGATTTTAACATCCTAATTATGTAAGTGAAAATTTTTGAATAATTTAATGACTATTTTATATTTTTTTAAAATTAAATGATTAAAATATAAATTTATTAATAGTTTAGAGGATAGATGTAGTATACATATTTATATATGAATTAAGGAATGCCGCAGTATGACAAAACAAAAGCCTTATTTTATGGGAATTAAGGATATATAGATTTGGGGGGTTAACTTTTAAGCCAATCATAACGTTGTTATCGGGTAAGGGTTTTAGGGGTACTGGAAGCTCTGCCAGAAATCAGAGTGGGCCGGCGATTGAGCCATGCACGTGTCTACTAGATGGAATTTCACGTGGGGATGGGATGAACCATGTGCTATGTGGCAGCACAGCTTTGCCAAATGCTAAGTGCTAATGCTATGCTTCTTATCACTTTAAAATCGCCAAAATAAGCCAGCTTAATTTCGTTGTTGCTCCTTTCATAAATAATTCAATTAATTTAAAACCATATTAATCCCACAATTTGAATTTCAAACCATTCTTGTTTTATATTCAAATATGAAGGATTGCCCTTTTGGAGGGCCTTCCAATTTTTTAAACTAAGCCTCCCTTTCATGGTAAAATTATTATCGAGGCTACTATATTAGGAATCACATTGCATTTTGTCCCTTCAACTAAAAAAATGAGCAAATTAGTTCATGTACATTAGATCAAAGAATAAATTAGTAGTTCTGTTAAAAATTTCATCTAATTCCACTATTAAAATTTGATCCTTATAACTGTTTAGTTATTCTGTCAGCCAGACTAGCTTTTAAAAGTAGAAATAGATAATTTTTTTAACAGAAAGGATTGATTTGCTCTTTGATCTAACCTACAAAGATTAGTTTGCCATTTTTTTAGTAAATGAAGCAAAATACAATATGATTTTTAGTATAATGGCCTCTGTCACATTTTTACCTTTAAATATCATATTAGTGGTCCATCTTTACTATCAATCCAACAATAATTAAATAAACAATTAATGATATGTTTGTTCACTAGTGTAATAATACGAGAAAAAAATATTTAATACATATATATATATATATTAAAGCATAAATTATCAAAATAGTCACTTTGTTTGCCTCAAGTTATATTTTAATCACTTATATTTGAAATGTTATGTCTTAGTCACTTACGTTATTGTGTTGTAACATTTTATTCACTAAGCCGTTAATTTCCATTAACAGTGTAACGGTAAGCTGGCGTGGCAAGTTAAGTCATCATTTCAAACGAAAATTTTAGATTAAATTATACAATTGCTCCCTATATTTTTCGTTTTGAACAATTTAATTCTTTTTTTATGTTCTTTTAACTTTCTTTTTTTTTCTTTATTTTCCATTTTCTTCTGCTTCTCCCTCTATTTTCCTCCTTTCTCCATTTCTTTTAACATAATTTTTCTATGTTTTTTATTTGTTAAAACCAGTCCCTATATTATTATTTTTTTGAATAATTTAATTTTTTTCTTTATTTGTTAAAGTCAAATATCTATGATTACACACTCTGTGTGTAAACCCATAGACCATTTTTGATGATTGCAAGATGAATAAAATCGATCCTATTGAATTAATCGATATTGATTCTTCTTTGATATATAATAGAACACCAAGCTAATATCTACCAAAGACTTTGATGTGCTTACCAAATTGATGCCAAGAACTAGAAACCAAATTAACCGTAATGAGATCAGAAGGGTTAACCAAATTCATGAGAATCTTCATTGAAATATCATGTCCAAGCAATTCTATAAAGTCATTACAATAATCCATTTTTGGATCCTTTGTATAGCTTCAACAATAATTGCAAAATATCAGAAACCTCAATTCACAATTTCCTACAATAAGCAAAAAAGATTTAAAAAAAAAAAAAGAATCTTTATTATGGGCTTTCATTGAAGATCAATATAAAATTGTTACCCTAAGCTGAAAACATATTAAAAGCTAATTTAAAGGAAGATTAAACTGAATGTACAAGAAATATCCAATACGAAAATAAAAGTATAGGGACTAGTTTTAACAAATGGAAAACATAGAAAAACTATGTTAATAAAATGGAGAATGGAGGAAAATAGAAGGAGAAGCGGAAGAGAATGAAAACTAAAGGAAAAAAAAAAGAAAGTTAAAAAACTTTAAAGAAAAAATAAATTACTCAAAACGAAAAAATATAAGGACTAATTGTATAATTTAACCTAAAATTTTTATTTAAAATGATGATTTAACGTGCCACATTAGCTTAACGTCAAACGGTTAATGAAAATTAACAGTTATAGTGACTAAAATGTTACAACACAATAACATGAGTGACTAAAATGTAACCTGAGGCAAACATAAATGACTATTTTGGTAGTTTTCCCTATATTAAAATAGTTAGATATAAAATAAAGAATACTTAGTATAAACTTAAAATTAGAATAATAAAAAAACTCTTGCAAAAAATAAGACATTTTCAAAATAAATAAATAAATCCATTCTCTTTATCACAAATAAGTCATGCAAATGGCTAAAATTATCAATTGTGATTAGTTTATTGCTAACTCATATACTAAAACACGTGAAAAATATAATACTCCTATCAAATGTAACATAATTTTAGGGTAATATAAAACTAGTCTCTATACTTTTATTTTTTTGAACAGGCAAGCTTGTGGACTAGTTTTAATAAATGGAAAACATAGAAAAACTACATTAATAGAAATGGAGAAGGGAGGAAAATAGATAGAGAAGCAGAAGAGAACGGAAAAAGAAAAAGGAAAGTTAAAAGAACATAAAAGAAAAAATTAAATTGCTCAAAATGAAAAAAAAATAGGGACCAATTGTAGAATTTAACCTGAAATTTTCATTTGAAGTGATGATTTAACATGCTACGTCATCTTACTGTTACACCATTAACGACAATTAACGACTCTGTAACTAAAATATTACAATACGATAATATAACATTTCGAACATAAATGACTAAAATATAGCTCGAACCGAATAAAAGTGACTATGTTGTTAGTTTTTCAAAACTCTCAGTTTTTCACTAATTGTAGCCTCTCACGAGGGAATAAATTCCTTGGCGACATGTCTCACATTAACAATTATATTATAAGGTAACAAAAACAAAAGAATATTTTTTTTAAATGCATAATAATCTATAGTCTACTTTCATTATTTAAAAGAATCCCAGAAAATCATTCATGAATCTAAACTGTTAAACCATCCATTTGGCAATGCATCAATGTCAGAAAAAAATAAAAAACTAAATTAATTCGATAAAAATAATATTAATGAGGCTTAAGCTATACCATCTGGCCTTAATTAAGAACCCTTCCATGATTTTTTTTAACAAAGCATTTCATGGAGTTGCCATGGCACCAACTTTGTGAGAAAGTCAAATGCTGTTTGTTCACATGTTATTAAAGAAAGTATTAGTAAATGATTAAAATTAAGAAAAAAGTCAGCTTAAGTGAAGGATATTAATAAAGATTGAGGGTTGATTTTGCAAATATCCCCTCTCAAAGGCCCGGCAGGATTGCAAAACTTTGGGAGGGGTGATTGCGGTCATGCAGGCCCGTGATTATAGCCGGATTTGTTCGCAAATCACATATTAGATTAGGGTAAAATTAAAGTGTACAAAAAAAAAAAAAAGTAAAAACAGATAGTGGTAAAGGAATTTCGGTTGGGTCGAGTCATAAAAATTTTATTGTTTTTAAGTAAAATTTCGAATTTCGATCATAATGATTAGAGACAATAATGTTAAAAAAAATTATCTGTCGGTTTTTTTGGTAAAGGGAAACTAGGACCCTAACTACATAAGACTATCACTTGCTTGATCTTTAGAAGAAAGTGTAAGCACCTTCTTTGGGATTTTCTCAAATATCTTCAGATTATGATTTGTATCAAAAGTCATCTTAGTTAGACAGTTAGTAATTTTACTAAAGTCTTTAGGAAAGTACTCGTCAGAAGAGGATAGATACATCTAACAAGGGCAGAACTTGAACTTGATAAGAAAAAATCTTGAATGAGTTTGACCACTTCCAAACTGTCTATTTGAATAATCACGTTTTCATAATACCTATAGTGAATAAAATTCAAATTATCAAAAATAAATTACAATTCAACATTGAGAACTAAACATTTATCTGCCGTTTAGAGATTAGATTCTATTTGATTACAAATTTAATTTGAATTTAATATACTCAAATATTTTCTAAAAAAAAAAAAAAAAAAACAGAGAAACAAGAGGTCAAGTTATCGCAATAATTGAAAACACGTGAAAAAGTGTTTACGGGGGCCAATGATAAGATCCTTACAAGATCGAAACCAAGAATAAGCCCAAGTTATTAACTCATTACGTTATCATTCTAATGGTATTTCGTTTTCAAAATATTTTAATATTTTAATATCTATATTTATATGATTTGGATTAAATATTATCGGGAAAATAACTATGAATCTCGAATATAAATCATATATTTATATAAAATTTTACACTTTTTTTAAATGAAATAAATCTCAAAACTATACATGAGCTTTAATTCAATGTTCAATGTTCAATGTTACACGAGAATTTCAACTTTGAACAATTTTATACATGACATTTTGATTTGATTTAGTTTTTACAAGCTACTAACATCATTATTGATATATCACAATTTTGCCTTTACATATTACATAGACAAATAATTGTACTTATCTAATATCAAAATAAGTGGATGGATTCATTTATGTAATATGTATAATTGAAT
Source organism: Gossypium anomalum (assembly GCA_025698475.1). NCBI lineage: Eukaryota > Viridiplantae > Streptophyta > Magnoliopsida > Malvales > Malvaceae > Gossypium > Gossypium anomalum. The sequence goes on from CM046967.1 coordinate 22,994,207, forward strand.
CAAAAAAAAATTTTATATATACATTTGAATTGAAATCAAAGTTTGATTTATACAATTGCACAATTGATCAAAATTCATGTATAATTTTAATATTTATCCCTATTTAATTTTATTATGGTTTAAATTTAAATTATTTTGACTATCAATTCAATAGTGCACTATAATGATTTATTTTAATTGCAATTCCTTAAATATATATATATTCTGATACAATTTCTGTTACTACCTATAAATTTCCTTGATCATTAAATCGAAAGATAATACGTACTTTAATGCGTTTGAATTTACATTTTCTTAATTATTACAACAATAACGATGCTAAATGAGCTAAAACTCGATCCTATATTAAATTTACATATAATCAAGGTAAAGGTGAGGGCCCAAGAATGACTAATGCTTTGGCAATTCTTTTAGCATCATTATGGGGTCCCCCTTTGGTAGAGAATATATACCAAAGGCTGTTTGTTGATATTGAATTAGATTAGATTTGATTAAAAGAATATTTTTTTCAATTGGTTTGTGCCATCAAATGTGCTCTCTAATTTTACCCCAAAGTTATTGCCTTTTGTTTAATATATTATCATAAAAATCATGGCATCATCGAATCTGATTCCGACTTCTCACATTAATATCTTTTACAATTAAGTCCTAAAAATTCACAGTAAATTGTATTAGTCATTTAATTATTAGTGTGTTTATGTTTTAGTTACCAAACTATAAAAAAAAAAAAAAAAACTTTCAATTTCATCATTAATGTTTTCAATACGTTCTGTGTTGTTTGCTCTTCATTAAATTATTAACGGAAATGATGGTGTGATCTTTTAATTAGTATAGTAATGCATTTAATCTTCAGCACTTACATATTCTATCAATTTAATCTTAGTTTTAAATAATTCAACACATTTAACCCTACACATTTATAAATTCTCTAAATTTGATTTTCAAACACATCTTCATCATAAATTGGAATCAGAAATCAAATTCAATTGAAAAATGGTTTTATATTAGCTAAGATAAAACATTTGAAAAATTAAAATTTTTATTTATTTTTATTCTATCTATCATTGGATTTGATTCTAATCTCATCATCTCTTCCTTTCTTCAAGTATTTTGAATCTAATTTATAATTTCAATTTATGATGAAAACGTATTTAAAGATCAAAATGATAGAATTTATAAATATTAAGGGTTAAATTTATTAAATTATTTATAATTAAGACCAAGGGCATAAAATGTACAAATGTTGAGGATCAAATGTGTGGTATTATATTAATAAAAAAAGGTCACATCATAATATTTGTTAATGATTTACTAAAAGGTGACCAAAATAAAACCGACTCAAAACGTTACTGACGAAATTAAAAATTTTTACTGTTTAGTGACTATAAACAAAAATACATTAATGATTGGATGACTATTTGTACAATTTATCCAAAAATTTATAATAAACACGAGATGAAATTATTTGAATTACTCTCTCTGGTTCGTAACGAGTACCATTGAATTATGTGTTATATTTTTCAATGTAAGGGGGTCTCCACCCCTGAAATCCACCATCAACATAATAACATGATTTCATTTTATGTCTGGCCGAGGGATTATAAAAAAAATCGTACCCGACGTGTTCCGATTCGATCTAAGTGGATAGAACCGGATTTTTTTTTAGATTTTAAAATTGAGTTCGAGGTGAATCAAATAAATATTTTTTTTTTTAGTAATTGGGTTGGTAGGAGTTGGATTTAGAGAAAACCCAATATTAAAACCTAATCTCTATTGTGCCTCTCCCTTTGTATATTATTCTCAAGTGCAAGACTTTTTACTTATTATCTTTTATTTTCCCAATTTACTCACTGTTTGAAAGTGTTACCTAAATCAAATATAAAGACAAAATTTAATGAGAAAAAAAATAAAAATTATAGTTCACATGCACAACACTATATTAGATAAGAAAAAAATTAAAAATTATCAAAAAAAATTGTGTTCAAATTGTGAAAGTTTTGCCTATTGGGGTGGGTCAGGGTTGAGTACTTACTTTATTTTTCAAGCGGGTTCGAGACATATGAGTAGTACATCGAATTAGGATTGAGACAGTAAAAAGTTCGACCCGTTGTCATCCCTAATCATGCCAAAGGGGTGATGATGTAGAAAAAGAAATGGGTTTTAAGGGTTTGGATCATCCACCACTAAAACCCAAAAAATGTTTCAAAAATGTCAAAAAACCAGACCCATACTAGCTGCTCTTCCATGTCTTTTATGTCCAAGGCACTTGGCACATGTCGAAAAATCAGTCACACAATGTAAATGTGGCAGAAAACCAGTCATTGTGAACACGATGCACATGGAAACATGACAATTTAAAAAAAAAATATTTAGGGTCAATTTTTTTTGTTATTACAGCAATACAAGTAGTACAATATCATTTAAAATTGCTAAGACTTTTAGAATTGCTGCCCTATGCCCATCCAAAACAACATTCACTGAAATCATTGATGAAAGAAACCAGCTAATGTGAAATGACATGAAGCTCAATAATGTCCACTACACTGTAAATCAATGAAAGTGGCGTTGAATTGAAATTCAAATGAGGGTCCGCAAAGTATTGGCATGAAGCCGAAAATAGCATGGAAGATTTTTCTTTCTATTTGATGGGTATACAAGGAAGCGTGCAAGGGCAGTGTCACCATTTTTCTTTGTGCATTATTGGGTTACTATGGAGTCCATAGGCAAGATCATGAAACCCACATTTTGAGGCTCTTGAAGTTTGTAATATAACGTTGTGGGTTGGGGCTGAGTAAAATGGACCCATTGATAATAAATTATTAGGACAAACGCTAACAGGGCTCTTTGTTGACTACATTAATGGGCTTGCTTCTTTATATGGAAACCTAAATATCTGTATACGAAGTCATGTTGCATTTTGCTTTCACTACTTAATAAGTAAATTAGTAAATTAAAGAGTAAACTGATCATTCTATTAAAAAATTTATTTATTTCTACTGTTAAAAACTAGTAGTTGTATGTTAGAATAAGGTACACATGACATGCCGTGTGTAATTATCTAGTTATTCCGTCAGTCACACCTATTTTTAATTAAATTTTTAATTGAAAGGAGTAGTATGCTTTTTGATCTTATGTATAGGGATTAATTTGTCCATTTTTTAAGTAAAGGTGACAAAATACAATTTGAATCCTAGTGTAAGATCCTCCATAGTAATTTTATTGAAATTTTGTTGATTTTTTGCAATTTTTATACGTGATATTTTGATTTGATTTTCACAATTTATTTTCATCATTATTGATATAAGATTATGTATGTTTGCATATTTTATATACAAATAATATTACATATCTAATTATAAAAATAAATTGATATATTTATTTTTTTCAATGTATAGCACAAAATCAATGTTCATGTATTAAATTGCATTTTGAGCTAAATTTCATATATAATTTTGATATTTATCCCTTTTAGAAAAACATAATAGATCCACTCATTTTGATTGCTGATTTAACCTTAAATTAGTCAAAATTCAAATTAATCGAAACCCAAACTGATGTAGTTAATTAAAAGCTGGATTAATTTGTTCAACTCAAATCCAAATTAATCAAAATCCAAACTCACTTAAATCCAAAATAATTTAAAAGTTAATTTATTTAACTTGAAATACTTCAAATCCAAAATTATTCAAACCCCAACACACTCGAACATACAACAAAACTTAAACAACAAAAATAATCCAAACCTGAAATTACTAAAATCAATAACAAATTACTTTTAAATTTGATTCAATTAAATTTAATTGGTAGAGACAACCACTTTCGGTTTATACTTCTTCCACATACAATTAAGTTCTCTCCAATCACAAAAATACAAAGCTTCCTTTCTAAGAACAATCTGTTCCTTTCCCATTCTCCATTTTCTTCTTACTTACTATGGACTAATTAATGCTCCACAATATAATGGTGACATAAGGAAATGAATTTTGCTATTGTTTAGCAATGGCATACTCATTTTGCCTACGATTTGATCACCCCTAAAGTTGCAGCCTCAAGGGATACCGAATGCTTAACGTCGCCAATATGTATATGATGTAAACCGATCGGGATTCTTCGAATCCCTGATTGGTCAACGACACTTAGAAACTTACACACATGGATACTGATCCCTACTTGTTGTTCGGACCTTGCCGGAACATATACTTTCGCAAAAGCCACCAGCTGTTTCGAAGGAGCCCAATGCCCTGCAGGCGGAGTCGAGAATACTAGCATTGTATGAGTGCCGTCCTTGGATCCGGTATTCTTCACGTTTACTTGAAGACCTACCGATAGCTTGTTGCATCTTGCATGGTTAACTTTGATTGCCTTCCCTAAAACGGTTGCGTTTCCTGAACGGCGGTGGCCGTCTAGAGGGACTGTGACAACATGTGGTGCATTAACAATGGTGTGTATGAAGTTGGTGTAACTCAATCCGTGGCCAAATGGGTACACTACGGGACCTTTATAGAACCTATAAGTTCTTCCAGGATAATTCCTATGCGGACTCGAACGCATGGCCATGTCCGTCATTGCCAAATTTGAAACATAATCTTGTGGGTACCATGTCATAGGCAACTTGCCCCCTGGATTGGTTGTGCCATACAATACATCGGCTATAGCGGCCCCTCCTGCTTGGCCTGGATAACCAGCCCACAAAATGGCACCAACACGAGGGTCGTTTTTAGCGAAAGAAACATCGATAGGCCCACCTGACATTAAAACCAGTACCGTCGGACCCTTGGAAGCCTTGGCTACTTTTGAAACAAGTTCCTGTTGGCGCCCTGGCAAACGCAACCCTGTTCTATCTCTGAATTCCGCTTCAATCGATTGATCGAGCCCCATTACTAGAACCGTCGCGTCTGCTTGACGAGCAGCATCAATCGCGGCACTAAATAACTTGTCATCTCGACAAGCAACATTGGCACATCCGAGTTGGTGAATCGTTTTCACATAGTTCCCTATTCCTTGCAAAGGAGAAGTGTATCCACAAGCAACACCTAATCATTAAACATTAATACACAAGTTCAATTGTCCATGTCCCATTAACAACAAAAGGAAACAAAATCATTATCATAATGGTGTACCAGCATAGTTTCCAATCATGCTAACAGTAGCATCGGAATTAGGCCCGATAACGGCAACCGTTCGGTGACGTCGATGAGACAAAGGCAACGAAACACCGCGGTTTTTAAGCAAAACAATCCCCTGTCTCGCAGCTTCCAACGCTAGCTCTTGGTTCGAAGGAGTGCACACGTCTTTCGGTCCTAACTTCCCAAACGGTTGCACAGACGGCTCACCGTCGAACATACCGAGTCTCATTTGAACTCTAAGGGTATTAACTAAAGCATTATTAATATCAACCTCATTCAACAACCCTTGTTTCACAGCATCTTCACTATGTTGTGCCAAAAATGGTCCACAATCCAAATCCAAACCAGCTTTAATGGCATCAGCAGCTGCTTGTTCCGGTGTTGTTGTGTAATGTTGACTATTATAAAACACACCAACTGAATCACAATCCGAAACAATGTACCTGTAAAAACCAGACCAACATGAAAAACAGGGATCATTAAACTGATATGTCTTAAAATGATTGACTTACCCATCGAGTTTCCATTGACCTCGTACTGTGTTTCGCAGGAGATTAGGATCGGCACATGTAGGGACACCATTAACTTCATTGTAAGAGCACATAACACTGGCTACATTGCCATCTTGTACACACATTTTGAAGGGTACATCAAATGTGTCCTCTATGTCTTGTTTGCTTACCTGCATAAACGCGTGAGAACCCGCGTGAGAATCGAACAAGCCTGCCTTATTTTATTATTATAAATCTTTCCCTTTGTTTCATTGTCTGAATTTTTTTTCTGGAAGGAACTGGAAAAAAGCAGAGCATTTGGATAAAAAGATTTAATATATTTAAATGATATCAGACAAAGATTTAATTTAGACAGTCGAGAATATGCCATCCTTTGTGGTCCATGTTTCAACTTTCTATATTCAAATTCACGATATTATTGTTTTGTAATTGATATTTATCTCGTTTCACTATAAATTATAATATTAAAAATCATTATCATCTTTATAGTTGTTAAATGTATTCATTCCCGTCTCATCCAGTTTTAATTTCAATTTTAACAATATTAGTGAAAATTAAATTATAATAAAAAATAAAAATGAAGCAAGGTGGTTGAGGAGAAATTTGATTATTCCAGCTGGTAAAATCCCAAGGTTGGCCCCATTCACCTACATATTGAAAACTACAGCTACATTTTCCAAGGTGATCTTATCACTAAAAAGTAATGGTCACTATTTATAATATCCATACCCCCAGTCCCATAATTGCACTACACCCATCAATATCATATGAAAGTTAGAAAACTAATACAGTACATATCCTAGTAAAAAAGCTTAATAGTAAAATTGCTTGACAGATCCTTAAATTGTAAGAATCTTATCAAATTAATCCATTTACTATTAAATGGATCACTTTAACCCTTGCCCTTATAGTTTTGTAAATGAAAAAGTGATCAATTATTAAAACAAAGAGGGACTTGTTATGAGATTTTACCAAAAATTGAACTGACCTGAGCATTAAAGTGGAACCTATCAACACCATTCCAGTTATCGAGATCATAGGCAGTGAAGTGCTTACAACACGCCGCCACTTTCAACCTATCACCGTCATTGCCCTGTAATCCCTTCACGTAATAGGCTGCATATGTACCGGCCAGAACCGGATCTTCACCAGGCGTCTCCTGTCCACGGCCCCACCGTGGGTCCCTAAATATGTTGACATTGGGGCTCCAGTACGTGAGTCCAGCTGATCCACCGTTGTACATAGCCCTTGCCTCATCCGACACCACCTGCCGCCGCCCATCCCATAAAACACATTAATTATTTAATTGTGGTAAAATTACGCTTGCAAGTTGCCTGGAATGCTATCCAATAATAATGATTCCACTAGCAAGATTGATGATTTTGTGAACCAATCATAACACTGTGAAATGAGCAAATTGCGAGACATGGATCTTACCTTCTTTGTCTTGGAGTTCAAGAAAAGCATAAAGCTAGCCAGGACGTTTATAATCTTTAATCTATTTGAATCAAAGTGTGAAACACAAATATCTATTATATATTTAAAAATTTTAATATCTAATCATATTTGTTCTTTTTAATATAATGTTTAAAACTATTCATAATTTTTAATTCATAAATAAAAAGATAATATAATTTAATATATTTAAATTTAAGTTTTTTTATATAGATAATAACACCCATATCAATTAAATTAAAATTAATCATCAAATTTAAGTGTTGATGATAGCTTTATGGATAATATTACTTCATCTAATAATGCTGAGGTATGACTGTCTGTCAAAGTATAATGAAATATAAAAAGAAACGAAGCATATTGCAATTTTTTAAATCCACAATTGGCAAAGCTGACATATCTACCATACTAATAGAAGAGGCTATGTCATACAAAGTTAACTTCTCAATAGCTCATAAAACTATAATTCAATCCACTTGTCACCTTTTTTTCTAAAATAATTCTACATATACTCAATAATAATTATTATCGATCCAAAACTTAATTGGATTGGGTTGAATTGTAATGAGTTTATAGGTCGAGTTTTTTTTTTTGTAAGATTACATGTGTATAAGATCTTATAAATACATATCTATATACATGAAATCTACCTAACATATCATGTCAATGAATAATATTTATAACATCTAAATATAGGGATATCGCTACCTAAGAGAGAGCGAAAAACAATCAACAATATTATTTTAATTTTTTAATCTTTAAAGATGACAAAAAGAATAAGAACTTACTCGTCCAATAGCTTCCCATAACGTAGCATTGAAAGAAGCAGCAGTCGTGATTACTTGAGGGAAGCTAGTAGCACCAGGGAATGCCCCACCGAACTTAGTCCCAGGACCCACATCAGAGACCCCATGAAGAGCTTCCGACCACCATTCGTACCCTTTGATCCCCAACCGTGGAATTGGTGCCGCACCGTTTATCAACAACCTTACTTTTTCTTGCAACGTCAACCTCCCTACAAGGTCATTCACTCTATCCGACATCGGCATCGAAACCTTGCAAAAAGGAAAACCGGCCGTCACCGCATCTTTCGGGTCACAAGCAAATGGATCAACGGCTTCACCAAAAGCACACAAGAGAAGAAGGGAGAGGATAATGAATTGAGGTGGTGAAGGCAATGTGAGGCTGCCAATACCCATTTTCGTTTTTCTGAAATTGAAAGTGGGTTATTGTTTATGGTACAAAGGCTAATGAAGGGGAATTGTATGGTATTTATAAAGGTGGAAACTTTAGGCTAAACAACGGCAAATGGTGATGTAATGTAATGTAATGGGACTTAACTTTTTGATCATTACATGCCATGCCCACATGTTGTCTTTTAACTGCTAAAGTAAAACATTTTATTTATTTTCTCAACAGATTTAAGGAAAAAAAAATATTAATCACTTGAATATTTTAGTTTTTAATTCTGAATTTTATTTATCGGCGCCGTAATATGTCACATAACATTAGTTAAAATAATTTTTATTTTCATAAAAAAGGTGGGAAGGAGTGATGTTTTTGAAACTGTAAAAGTCCCATGTTACCACTGACATATTCTTTTTTATTTATTAAGATTTCACCCTTTGTAATTTTTTAAACAAAAAGAGATTTACGTCCAATTTTATTATTATTATTATCATTTTAAAATGAAAATAAATAATAGAATTGCTGATTGAGAATTACCTTAATTGGCATGAGTATTGTTGTTAATGTAGGGGAACGTGGGTTTGAGTGTGCTGAAGCGCAATATCCTCTTATTTAGGGTGAGCGCTTGATCAAATCGAGTGAAAAAATTTCGAGTTCACGAGTCTTATTTTATCATCCTAACTTAATTTGAATTTTTTTTGAATCAAGTGAAATTGTTCGAGTTAAATTAAAAATATTAAACATATCAAATAAAAACATTGTTACAATATAACTAATTTTATGTTAGAGCACATAAATTTGAAACCATATATATTTAAAAAAAATTCAAAGCAAAAAAAAAAAAAAAAAAAGATACTTGAACATTTGAATCATTGATTAGGTCCCAATAGGGGCGAAGCCAGAATAAATATTTAGGGGGGCCGGATAAAATTTTAATTTTTTATAATTTATATCTTTATAATTTATAAAGGATTAAATCAAATTTTTATAATTTTAGGGGGGCCAAAGTGTAATTTTACATTTACTAATTTAAAATTTTTAAAAAATTTTAAGGGCCAAAAGGGAAATTTTACATTTTAGGGGGGCCGGGACCCATGCCAGCCGGGGCCCATGCCAACCCCTGGCTTTGCCCTTGGGTCCCAAAATTATTATTTTAGAAAATTTTTAAAATTTTAACTTTTTTATATTTTTTAAATTTTTTTATAATTTTTAAAAATATAAAATTTGAAATTTTTATAAATATTTTGAATTTTGAAAATTATTTTGAATTTTTTTTGTAACTTTTGTTGTGAGAGAGATCAAGTTGTTTATTTTCAAAGTTGACAGGGATCAAAAGGGCATTTACACCAATTTGTTATTTGAATTATTCGAGTTATTCGAATTGTGAAATTCAACTCGACTCAAACTCAAAACTCGAATTGAGTTATTTAAGTTGACTCAAATAATTCGAATAACTCAAAATTTAAATTTTTTTAAATTTTTTCAAATAGAATCAAATTTTGTTCACCCCTACTTCTATTTATATAAGTTAAGGATGGGCTACAGATAATTATAAGTATTATATTAAAAAAATAGAATTAATCCGTAAAAAATAAAATAATATTTTTTATAAAATAAAACTAAGAAAATCCAAGTTAAAAACCCTAATTTTGGATTAAGGAGACTAAAATATTAGTAATAATTTAAATATTTAAACTTCACAAGCGGAGTATAATATAACTAGAATTGTATTTATTAAAAGGTATGTATCACATCTTAACTCGATTTATAGACTCTTTTATTTTACAATAATAAATATGTTTTTCATATATGAGAAAATTTGTTACCAAATCATTGAATTTATAGAGAAAGTACCAAGCAAAAGAGCTTGGCTTTGAAGAGAGGTCAAGCTATAATAATTAACAAACATTTACTAATTACTACTCCAAACAACATTCATTCCATAATAATTAACCACTAAACCCACCCAAAAGTTTTTCTTTTGGGGGTTTAACAAATTAATATCTTTTTTTCAACAAAAAAAAGTTAACATTTTCCACTATTTTTATATAATTATCAAATTAATTATGGGTAAATTATAAAAGTAGTCACTTTTGTTTGCCTCATATTACATTTTAATCACTTATGTTATCGTTTTGTTACGAAATGGTTACTCTACCGTTAAACTCCGTTACCTCCCTAACGACAGTCCTACGTGGCAATCCAAATGAGTTTTAAATACCAACTTGGATGTTTAGTTGCTGGGATGAAAATAGGTTTTCAATTAAATTTAAACTTAAGTTGGACTGCCATGTAAGACATCCAAGTTAGCATTTAAAACCCATTTGAATTACCACGTAGGATCGCCATTAGAGAGGTAACGGAGCTTAACGGTAGAATGACCACTTCGAAACAAAACAATAACATAAGTGGCTAAAACATAACATTTCAAACATAAGTAACTAAAATGTAATCTGAGTAAAATAAAAGTAATTATTTTTATAGTTTACCCATTAATTATTTATTATATATAGTTTTTAGTTGTTTAGTTTTTCTATAACTGAAAACTGAAACACAATAAATCAAATAGGGCGGCTTGAATTTTAAATGTTTTTTTCATGAAAACACTTCAAATATTATAATAAAATCAACAGTCCACTTGTTTGGGTATATTTCCGATAGGGTTTTTAATTATTTTTTTAATTTTGTGAATTACTTAATAGTAACACGACTAATGTGACTCGAACTCAAGTCATATTTAGAGCGGTGAACATCCTCACCATCAGGTCAACATACAAGTTCTGAATTCATCAACTTTTATTTTTATCATATATTTTTTTTTTACCTAAAATGAATCAAGAAAAAAAACATACCTAATATTATATTGTAGGTAAATTTAAACTACCTGTAATTATTATACGTAACTAATATTACTTACACTTCAAGTAGGGTAATAATATACGAATAAAATATTAGTTTTAAACAATATCTTTAAAAGATATTTTTGGTTGAAATATTTTCTTTATTGTGAGAAATACTTTTTATCATGCGACTGATAAAAAGAAATTGAGAATTTCGAATAATACATTATACGATGGAGTTGCTGCATTAGTTAACAATTGGTAGTTCAAATCCGAAGAATTTCGAAGGTTTGTACAAAAAATATTATACTTAAAAATGAATTTGGATAAAAATATTAAGTTTGTTTAAAATATGATTTTGCTCGTTTTTTAGTTTTGTAATATATTATATTATGATAATTTTATATATTACATAATTTATAACACAAAAAATATAGTTATATATAATATTAAAATGTAAACAATAAAAAATGTGAAGTTATCTATATATAAAATTGTAATAAACGAAATATATATATACAATTTAAAAATAATATAATATATTTTTTAAAAATTAAAAAAATAATATATACAGACCTAAAATGAATTTAGATTAACCATTTATAAATATGGGATTTAAGGGTGCAAAAAGCCTACAAACTTTTTCAAAAAATGTAATTAAGCCTTGCTTTTTTTTTTTTGGCACTCATTTGAGTATTTGAACTTTCAAAATGCATCAAAAAGACCCTCAAACTTTTTTTTTAAAAAAAGCAATTAAGCCCTTAGTTTTTTTTGCACTCAATTGGGTCCTTGAAATTTCAAAATGTATCAAAAAGACCCTCAAACCTTTTTCAAAAAAAAAAAGGGCTTAATTGCTTTTTTTTAAGAAATTTGAGGACTTTTTTAATACATTTTAAAAGATCAAGTACTCAATTGAGTGAAAAAAAGAGAGAGGAGGGACTTAATTCTTAATTTTTAATTTTTATTTTTAATTTGAGAGATTTTCTACCCTTAAACCTAAATATAATTTAAAAATATATTTTTATATATCTACATGTAAATATCATATTTCATCATGAATACCTCTTGCCGGTAGTTATATATGATAGTTGCATTTGGTGTTGTCACTGTTTTGGTAGTCCGTTTCTGCATATTCATTCATTATTTGGTTCAAATATTTAGTTGGGTATTAATTAGCTAAAAAGCCCCAAATTCAGACATGGACAAATAAATTTTGCCCATCTTGGAGTTTTTTTTCTTCTCTATTTTATGAAACTGGACTTATTAGGGCATTAGATCCACAAAAACTTTTTATATTTTTTTGGGTAATATGAATTTTGGCCCCTAAGTTTAATAATCAGGTCCATTTTGATATTTATATTTTTTGAATTTACTTTGGTGCTTAAATTTGACAACTAAGTCCATTTTGGTTACCCTGAACTTAGAGCATATAAAAGTTTGATGAGGTTCTACATAATCACTTGAAATTCAAAAAAATTATATAAATTTTCAGGTGATTATGTGGTACCATCTTAGAGTATCGCATTTAATATTTTAATAAAACTGTGGTTAAATAGGTTAGACCAATGGTTCCTAATTCAACTAGTTTGACCGGTTTGATCATCGAGCCAATAATAATTAAATAAATATTAAAAATTCACAAAAATCTAAAAAAATGAAAAAAAATTAAACCGGTTCAACTCTTGATTTTTGTTCATTTTTTTTATTTTTACCAAATTAATTTTTTTTTCGAGCCAATCGATTCAACCTTTTTGTTCATACCATTATATTGATTAGTTCTTGGTTTGTCTAATCCGATCTTATTCCAATAACGCTAGACACATCATCAAATCTTGACAGAATCCAAGTTCAAAAAACCAAAATGGATCTAGTTGTCAAATTTCAAGGATACGAAAAAAAAAAAAAGCACAGGTACCAAAGTGGACTAGTTGCCAAGTTTAGGAGAACTTATATTATCCCTATTTTTTAAGAATAGAAAATTTTTAATTATAATTAATTAATTAATCATATCAACACTTTTAGTTAAAATAAACTAAATTGAACAACTTAAATTAAGTCAATTCAACTAATTAACCTACATGCAATTTTCGCATTATTAAAAAAGAAAAAAGTTAGAAATTTTATTTAGGGATTCGATAAAATTATGAAAATTTGGAGGGTCTAATGCGAAAAAAAATGTGTTAAAAAAACTTAGATTAAATTATTAACTTTTCAAAGGGCCAAAAATGCAATTATTCTATTTAATAAAAAACTAAAAAGACTAAAATTTAAGGTTTTAATTTATACGAGGACTTAAAAGAAAATTTTTAAATTTAGCTAAAGAAGGAATAAGGCCCCTGCTTGCCTTCCTCTCCTCTGATTATGTCCCTATTATTAAATATTAACTTGAACACCCAAAATCTCAAAACTTCCACATTCATCAACAAATATAATATTAAAGCTTCGTTGGTTTAATTTCTTAAATAATGCTAATATCATATGATTCTCACTTCCTTCATGCGTAATTATTAATTATTAGAAGGATATGGGTGAAAAATAAAAACCTATTAAAAATTAGGGTTTAACTTAAATGATGGTCTATAATTATTAGGATAAAATATTATTTAATTATAATTTAATAAAATTGCCTGTAAGTAAACAACCTTACGAGTATATAATTTTTATTTTATAAGTAAGTTTTGTTGAGGGAGGTTGCTTTTTTTGATCCATCTCGTACTCCGAAAGGAGATATTGTTGTTATGTATTTATATTCAGTTTTCTCCTTAAATTTTTATTTTTTTATTTCAAGGAGAGCTTAAAGAGATTCCTAGAGCTTGATTGAAGCGGCCTAGCCAAGTGGTAGGGTTCTTACCTAGTAAGACCCTTTAAGGACACGGATTTTAACTCTACTAAGGCCAAAACCGAGTGTACACATATTGGACACAATACCTCTGTTGAGGGTCCAAGAACAGCCTAAAGAGCAATCTCCCCTTAACAAGGAAATGTTCTTGGGACATTTATGCTCAGTTTTAGCCCTGAGTTTTGTCTTCCTACTCTGAGAAGAGCTCAAAGGGGTTCATAAAATTTGGTGCGAGTGCCCTAGCCAAGTGGTAGTGTGCTTACCAACTAAGACTCTTTAGGGGCATGGGTTCGAACCCCACCAAAACTAAAATGCTCCCTAAGTTCAGTGAACCGCTTTGGGCTCTCATCAAAGTAGGAAAACAAAACCCAAGACTAAAACCAAACATAGACAACTTAGGGATGATACCTCTATTAAAGGTTGGAAACTGACCCAAAGAGTGATCTCTCTTGAATCCCGTGTGTTGGCCTGATGGTCAGGGTATTCACCACCCCAGGTGTGGCCTAGGTTCGAGTCGCGCTAATCACATTACTATTAGGGCTTTACCCTCCTTTTGTAATTCAACAAAAAAAAAAGAAAAAAAAAAGAGTGATCTCCCCTCAACAAATTTTTATTTGTAATTTTATTATTAAATTAAAGTGACTTGATTCCTAATATTAAACTTAATCAAAATTTTAATTATGTTACTAAATCATTATATAACCACAACAAATCATTATCAAGTAAATTGATTTGGTTTTAGAATTGTATACATTGTCATTTATCAAATAAATTGATGCCTTTAATTCAAGTGAAATTCTTTCAATATTATAACTATAAAATAGATTAACATAACCAGAACACTTGATAGCTGAGTTTTAACTTCCTTAATTTCATATCATATTTGGTGTTTAATTATTTCGTCAACGTCACCCTTTCTATATATATATCATTTCATCTTCAATTGAAAAATAATTAAACTTTGTATAAATAATAAAAAAAACTAACTTCAAATTAAAGATTGAATGTTATTAATGTTTAATTTCTTTGTTAAACCATTGTTTAAAATAATGTATATAGGTTGGTTGAGTCTTAACTCAATTGACATTAGTATTATTGTCAGTATAGGAGGACGTGGGTGTGACTGCGCTGAAACGCATTATCCTCGTATTTAAGAGTTGGAGAGAGGTTATGGATAATTCTAAACTTTGTATAAAAAAGAACAAATATAACAAGAATTTATAATGAAATTAATATTAAAAAAAATTGTATAAACTCCACTAATTTACCAATGTTAATTAATTTGTATTATAACAATTTTCAATGAGATATTTCATGAATATTTATTACCTTATTAAATCCATCCAACTTATAACCTCTAAAACCTAATACATTCACATGATAAAAAGAGTACTTAAACTAATTACATAATATAAACCGCTTTCCCTAACGGGAAGTCTCATACAAGCATAAATCATATGTTCTATTAGTATCTTGGTATATAATTTAACCGGATTTTTAAAAAAAAATTTAAATTTTAAATAATTTTTTAATTGAATCAATTTAACCACAAGATTATCCACCAAAGCTTCAAAATTTATTTATTTAAAACTCTCTGTTTATATAAAAATAAAAACTAGTTCCTCAAACAAAAAGCACTTTTTAATTGTTTCTACAAAGAAATCGAAAAGGACCCAACATTAGCTAGTGTTTTTTCCATGTAATATTTCAGAAACAGTTGCATGATGAAGACGAATAATCTAAGTTAGTAGCTAAGATTTTCATGTATATTTCGAGAAGTACTTAATTAGCTTTAAAACAACCAATGCGGAACCTTTGTCTCAATCTTCTTCTCCTTTATAGTATCCAAGCTTGGTTTCCATCCCTTGGCGGAATATTGCCTGTTCATATACTCCACCTTCCCTTCCATACTTTCCGGTATTAGCTCCGTCAAACTGCCAACTTCCTCAAGTCTTTCGCGGTCGTTTCCCTTCCCCTGCAACGGCGATTTTTGTCCCATCTCTTGCATATGATTTGCAGGGCAAATCCTGGAAAACAAAGGAAGGAACCTTGAAGATGATAACAGCGACTTCGATCTCAAAACGGCGTTGGCACTCACCAGAACCCGGCGAACTTCCTCGGACGACAACGTGGTTGGTTTCCCTCGCTTCACCGGCAGCATTACGTAAACTTTTGCCATGTCGAGTTTATGGTCAGCCGGTAAGGGAACGGGTTTCTTCTCGTTAACAGCCGATTGGTATTCTACCACCACCTGTTGTGGATGCTCCAGCATCAGCTCCGCCACCGTCAATGGCCAGTTAAACTCCTGAATCGTCCCGTCCCTAAGAATCACTTTCCCGACAACAGCAATATCTGATGGACGACAAATGAAAGCACTAAAGTAGTTACCCATATGACGGCAACGAAGAGTGAATTAAAGCTAAAGAAAGGATACGAAACTGCAGGATTTTATTATGCTTGGAAATGTTGAAAGGGCCCTTAAGTTGTAGAGCTGCTGTTTGTTAAACGGCACCATATTGTGAAGGGTTTTATGGTGGACTAGGTAAATGTTATATATAATGGGGTAGTTGGGTTTTAGTGTGCCTTTTTCTCCGTCTAAATCGAATTAAATCATCCCATCGGATTAATTAAATCAAAAATTAATTAATATATCAAATTTAATATAAGAGTTAAATTAATTTTTAAATAAGTTATTCAGAATGAATAAAAAAATAAAAATTTGAAATACAAAATTGCAGATTCAACTTATTATTATTTATTGTCGAATTAAGAATAAAATTGATTAAATCGAAAATCAATTACCGATGAGATTAATAAAACATTGACCAAGACATGTGGGGTAAATGGTATAGGTGTAGTATACGTTCATGGCGTGAATTGTTCAACTGTACCTATATTGACTAATTTAATGCTCTAATTCTATGCGTTACGTTATGAAGGAGTTTGGAAATGGATCGAAATATCGATTCGGAAAATGTTTTGGAATAACTGAGTTAAAAATTAACATAAATCAAATTTTTTTGCCATGGTATTTAATCGGATTAAAATATTAATTAAATTAATTTTTTAATATTTTAAAATTTTTTATAATTTATTTAATTGAACTCGATTGAATTGATAAATCGGATTCAATTTTAAAAACTCTCTAAATTATAGTTAAACTATCTAATGGCTCTATTTTGGTTGACCTATAAAGTTGAAGTCTAGGTTTTATTGAAATGGGGGCATATCCAAAGAGCACAAACCCCTCTTGCCTCTTTGTATAAAACAATGCAATTTCACTTTTAGTCTTAATAATTCAATTTAGACGTTTCTAATTAACAATTTTTTTTTTTTACTTGAATCCTCCCAACAATTTATAGATCATAGTGTTTATATCTAAAGATCTTAATTATAATAGCAATGATTTGATTAAAGATCAAGACTAGGGGCTTAACGTGATTACGACAATTGATTTTGTGATCCTTTTTGTCTAATGATAAACGTTGAAACATATATCAGAGAAAATTAAGAAAGGGTGGGGAGTGGTTTAATGATGAAAACAACACCTTAACTTGGTAAACATACCAAACTGCCTTAGAAAAATAAAGATTATGCTATCAAAGATTAAAAAAGGGTAAGAAATTGTCATATGGGGGGAAGCAGTCTTTTTACATAATAGTTTACCAGGTCAAATTTTAGTACATAATAGAGGGATGTATTATATCATATCGATTTTAAAAGATTGTCTATATTAATATATATATATATATATATACACACATTTAAAAAATGAAAGCTATTTACATAAAACAAATAATTTATTTATGCCAAACTCAACATGCATGATATAAATGAACGGAGTACGAAATATGATGGTTTGATTGTTAAAATATTATTCGTATACAACGTTACAGAAAAACATAAAACTACTTAAGTTTTACACCAATATAAGTGGATCTCTCCCCATATATGGTTTAAAGGTGTCCTCGTCCATTTTACAATATCCTATTTGTCCAAGAATGATATTTAAGTAAATGTCTAAAGAAGAAGTACATTGTCACTTTTTCTAATCAAGTATCATGAAACTTTCATCACCGAGTTTTGTTAATAGTTTATTATTGGTTATGTCGCATGCAACTAGGGGTGGAGCCACGTTCAAGGTTACGGGGTCAATTGGCCCTACAAATTTTTTTAAAAAAATATTACCTTTAACTTTTTTTAAATGATTTTGTATAATTAATTTATTAATTCACAAAAAAATGAAAATATCCCCACAAAATAATTGATCTCACAAAAGTTTGAAAAAGTACCCACTAAATTTTCTGAAAAAGAATTATTTTACATAAAACTAATTGAATCTCTCCCCGTCACTAAAACTCAACAAATCTTAATTTTTTTATTTTCTTTCAACATTATTTTTTTTTCAAATTTCTTTTATTCTCTTACTCTCTAAAATTTTAAAAAGATAGGTCAATCTTTCAAGACTTTCATCTTGGTCTCTCAATTTGGTAATAACTTTTTTTTTCTTTTCATGCATTATTGATTAATTTTTGAAAAATTAAGATTGTGGCTTTTCTTACTATAGATTAGTATTTTTTTTATACAAGATTTAGTTTTTTATTTATTGAATGATTTTAGTATTATTGATTTTGTATGAGATTTCTAACCTCGTGATTGTGTAATAATTTTTAATCCTTGAGGAAATTAAGACTAATTAATACAAACCCTTGAAAAAAATCAGGATTGATTAGAAATTTAGAATTTTCATTTAAAAATTATTGTTGCTAGTGTGATTAGTGTGAATCTTTTGTTTAAAAAATTGATATATTGCATTCGCATGACATTAAAAAGTATTTAAGTAATGTTTATTTTTGTGAAAGAAAATTACTAGTGGTATGTTGACTTCATGAAAACATTTATATGTTTAAGGCTTAAATATGTTTGTTCTAATTGTTTAACAGACATAGCAAAATATTTTTTTTTTACAAAAAGTCTACTAGTGAAGTAGAGAAGAGTAACAAGAAAAAAAAATTATGCCGTAGTTTATAGGACTTTTATAAACATTTTAATTTTTAAAAAAATTGACCCCACAATCTAAATTTCCTAACTCCGTCTCTGCATGCAACTCATTTCTTTTATCTCTCAATCAAGATTATTTGAACATATTAAAAATAAAAGAGAATCATGTTTACTTAACTCTAGGTTGGTTCAATTCTAGATTCATCTAGAAAGTATGCAGGTCCAATAAATTGAATTTTAATGTAAAGTTCAAAGAAGTTTGAAATTTAATCCTTGTATATAGATTTGTTGTAATACCCCCTACCCGTACTCATTGCCGGAATAGGGTACGAGGCATTACCGAAATTTACGAATATATATATATTTTTTTGAAAAATTCAATATAATCCCTTATACAGATATCTAACCTTCCCTGCAATATTAAATCGAAACCAATCCACATCAACCAAATCAATTCAACATATTTTCAAGATAAATTCATGCATATTTATAAGATAACGTCATCACATATCTAAAATCAGGTTTGTTAACCATACTAATGGCTAACTTTACATTCATTTCACGTTAACATTTACTTTGTTAGCTTATACATGCCATTGATTTCCAAAATAAAGTTTCTTTATATACCGAAATCCTGAGATTGATAGTGTGATGTGTCTCTGACCAAATCCGACCTCCGAGCTCTTAACACTACAAAACAGGGAAAAAGGAAACAGGGTAAGCACTTTGTGCTTAGTAAGCTCATGTAACAAGAATTATACTTACCTAATATTTTTAGTACAATACAATAAACATTACATATATCCATTCAATACATTATTACCCTAACATGCACAAACTCAACATTCAAGTTAGTACAATAATTTCCATGTATCAATAATATATATCATGATTGATGACCTCATCAATACTATGATTTCCATTCCCTTGTTGTTTTTCCATATTTATCCCGTTGAATTACTCGGAATTTCGATGGATTTTTTAGAGGTACACTTTTAGTGTACAAATCCGGTTCTGTCAATTCATATTCATGTGCGCACATTTCCATTTCAGAGAGCACACTCCCGCGAACCTCAACCTTGCAGCGGGATTACCAGTCCAGGCTAAATCCCCTACAATATAAACTCATAAAGTATTGTCGGGATTACCAAGATGAAGCTAAATCCTCAGCGACAATTATCAGATGAGCTTGGATCTCAATTACCAGCCCAAAGCTAAATTCGGACCTAATTCGGATTACCCGTCCAAGCTAAATCCATTTTCCACATATTCTTCGGAGGGCTATATCGAGGATAGGATCACCCGTCCGGGCTAGATCCTTTTACCGTCAATTCCTTTTCAGAGATCCATCGAATTTTCCTTTCATTCAACCGGATTTCTTCCTTTATATCAAATATATCAATGTTTCATCAATTTTTATACAATGAACATTCAAATCATATTCACATCAATAACATACATTTCAAGTATTTAAGAATATAATTCAAGTTACATGAACTTACCTTGATACTTGTTTGTAAACAATAAAAATCTATTAATCCCGAACTTTTTCCTTTCCTCGATCTAGCTTCATATTTGAATCTTCCGGATCTAAATAAATAAATTTAATTATCAATTTAATACATTTCATGTTCATATGCAACATTCTCTATAATTCAACTATTATTTATAGTTCATTCAAAGCTATCTACTTGAGTCATAGTCACTAAATTATTTATAACTTGAGCTAAGGAACTCCAAATTAAGATCCGTTAATTTTCCCTAAAACTAGACTCATATACATTCTTACCATAAAATTTTCAGAATTTTTGGTTTAACAAATAAGTACAGTTTATTCTTTAAAATCACCCCTGTTCTGCTGTCTGACAGTTCTAACTCTTCTTCACTAGAAATTAATTATCTCCTTATACATAATTAAAATGATGTTCTAGTTTTTTTCTATTAAAACTAGACTCATTCAGGATTCTATACATATAAATTTATACCCATAATTATTTTTCTTCATTTTTTTATGATTTTTTAAAGTCAGAACAGGGGAACCCGAATTCATTCTGACCTTGTCTCACAAAATTCATTATATCTCAAAATTTAAAAATTCATTGCTTGCAATATTTCTTCTATGAGAAACTAGACTCAATAAGCTTTAATTCTATATTTTTTTCATCTTCTAATTCGATTTCTACAATTTATGGTGATTTTTCAAAGTTAGTCTACTGCTGCTGTCCAAACTGTTTTAGTGCAAGCTGTTTATTACTATTTTTCCCCTAAACTTTTAATAAATGATAATTTCGTCCCTACTCAATTAGCCTCTAAATTGAGCTTATTTTTCCCAATTAACACTTTATTATATCACCTTAAACTAGTTTACAACCTTTAGGAATCAGAATTTCATAAATATACTTTAATTCTAAACATTTTCACAATTAGGTCCTAAAAATCAATTTCCATTGAAATTACCTAATAAAATCATCTCATAAACAATTTAAAGCTTTAATTTCATTCTATTTCATCATAAACTTACATAACTCAACCATAGTGACTTTCAATTTTATCCATGAAATCAACAACTAATGAATTTAATAGTAGGACCTAGTTGTAAAAGTCTTAGAAACACAAAAATTACAAGAAAAAGGCAAGGGTTAACTCACTTTGTACAGCCCAAATTAAAAAATACAAACCCAATAGACCACTAAATCCCTAGCCCAAAACCCAACTAGCCCACTAAAAAAAAACAACAAAACAGAAGCCCAAAAACTAAAGAAAAAAAAGAGAAACCCTAAACTATCTACCCTAGCCGCCGCCCCTATGGACTAGCCCCCTGACTCCTCTGCCCCGTCACCTCCGCCGCCCCTAGCCTGCGAGCCACCACCACTGTGCCACATCCATAGCCCCAAGATTGCACCTGCAATGCATTAAAAGGAAAAGACAGAAGCAAGCAAAGAAACTGTTGCATTCGGCTATATATAGCCCAAATATACAATGTAAATTTTTTCTAAGATAACAGAGGAACATTTTGATAAAAAAAAAATACCTAAAAGGCGATTTCCGGCCACCGTGTACGGTGGCCGGCGCGGCGGAGCCACGGTGGCGCGACGGTCGATCGTCGGTGGCCTTCTCGGCCAGTTCCTGGGTACAGCGCAGAGAGAGAGAGAGAAAGAGAGAATGCTTTTTTTTCTAGAGGCTGGAAAATGAGGTTTTTGTTGAAATTTTAGTATTTATAGGAAGACCACACGACGTCGTTTTGGGCCTTGGTTTCAGCGCGCAAAACGCGTCTGCTTTGCGCCAAGACCCCGAACCCGACTTGCTCCACAGGAGGATCCGCGCGTTTTCATTATTCGGGACAATTGCGCATATGGTCCTCCCGCAATTTTTATGTTTTCAAATTAAGTCATTTCATGTTTTAAATTTAGCTTTGTAATTTTAATATTGCTTTAATTTAGTACCGATCATAAGTTAAGAGAGGATATCGAACAGCGTCGTTTAGAAGGGTGGATTATTTACTCCATTAAGCCCTCATAATTGCTAGCGCGTTCGAATCGGTCCTCCTCCCTTTATTTATTTTTAAATTCGCCCAATATTCTCCTTCTTTTTTTAATTTTCATCCCTTTTTCACCTTTTTCTTATTACTCTATTTTAATCTAAATATTATTTATAATATTATATTTCATTATTGTTGTATTTTTATTTAATACTCATATATGTATACATATCATAAAGTATTGTAAATGGTTTTAATATTATTCTTATTGATATCTATGTATGCTAATATTATATTTTTGTCTATATTTTATACATATATATGCCTATACACGTATATTACATATATTTCCTTTTAATGTTATGGATATATTCTTCCTACGTAATACGTACATGCTTTTAATATTACCACATATTTATTTTTAATATATATGTATATACCTATATAATATCATTAATATTTATTGTTATTTTAGCATATATATATTATGAAAGTATTTTTAAATATCGCATTTTTATTATATATATTTTTAAATACGAATATATTTCTTATTACGTGCATATATCCCTTAACCTTATATTTCTATACCTATATCCTAATACTATATCATTTAGGTACTCTTATTTCTCATATTTTCTTATGTTTATATTCTTCTAAACTATAACATGTATACTATTACCATATATCTAGTTGTGTAGTTATTAATAATTGTTTTTATATATTATGGTTATTTCTAATGTGTATGTATTATATGTTTTTTTTAATACTATATTATATATATATATATATATATATGTATATTATATATGTATTTTTTTTTGTTATTACATTTTATGTACATATTTTTTAAATATCACATTATTCGTATAGTTTCATACCATTTCATGAAGATATTTTCAATATTACATTATGCATATATTTTTGTCTATATTATATATACTTTAATACTCAATACTATTATTATGAATATGTTCTTGGTATATGTATATATATATATTTTTCTTTACTCATATATTATTACCATTATTTCCCGCTTTATGTTATACTATTCTTATTTTTGTACATACTTCTAACATCATTACATAAATTTTCAATATATATATATGCATGTATCGTTTTATGCTATTATTGTTTATGTCATTATTAGTATTATTGTTTTCGTATCGTCGCTATGTCGCCATATTCTATTCATTTTCTTATTTACTCATGAATTCGATCATCTTATTTTTTTTATATACACTTGTTTATGTTTACATATTACTAACCATTCCATCATCGGCTCTACTACAAATCGCGTTTTTATCAATATATATTCAAAACGATTCTTTCATGAAAATAATTAGGTAATTTGAGATAATCGTGCCCTAACTTACTGGGTTTCGATTTTTCCTCATTTTACCTAAATAACGGAGTATTCTTTTAAATCTATTCGAGTTTTGAAAAATGCTTATTCTCGAAGAAACGAAGCGTTGTACTCTAACTTACTGGGTATGACATTTTGTTACTTCGAAATAAGATTCTTTTTGCAAATTAAGGCAATATTCTGTGTTCGTGAGATTCGAGAAACGTACCCTAACTTACTGGGTTTTGATTTTCCTCGTTTACTCTAAATGATCGAATACCCTTTTAATAAGCTAAAATACGCAAATTTTACATAAAAGGCAAGCTCAGTCTCGAAGTCGATATACCGTGTCCTAACTTACTGGGCATGACATCATATTGCTTCGAGATGAGGGGGTCTTTAACATTCGTTTTGATTTACTCGATCGTTTTTTTTAAATTAGCATTTTTAATAAAGAAGGATCGTATTTTAAATTATTTCAAGTTTTAGATTTTCGACATTAAGACACTAATTAATCAACTAGGTACCAATTTTTGGGGCGCATCGAGGGTGCTAACCCTTCCTCGTGCGTAACCGACTCCCGAACTCGTTTTCTGATTATCGTGGACCAAAAATTCTCGTTTTAATAAATCTTAAATTTTATTAAAATGATTGATTTAAGGTGATCCAATCACACCTCCCCGAAAAAGATTGGTGGCGGCTCCCATTTTCATTTTCATTTTCAAAATTTAAGTCGGCTCCCGTTTTGCAAAAAAACGGTTACGACAGCTTGGCGACTCCACTGGGGACAACCAAATAAGAGAGTCAAGCCACAAGTTGATTAACTTTTGTCTTTTTGTCGAAAATTAAAAATATGGTTTTGAAATACGATCCTTTCATTGTGTTTCATTTGTTATTTGCAATATAATACTTGCTGTGTTAATTCGAGCATTTAAATAGTTTTGCATATCGCATTGCATGACCATTATGGTCACACCCTTCTAAGTGGGAGTGAGAAACTTCTCCTTCGTGAGGTTTTCACCTCCGTGCAGGATAGTGGATCACTTTCGGAGTACGTCCGTACCTATGTCTTCATGAGATTTTCATCTCCGTGCAGTCATAGGGAAACGTATTCCACGAATCGAACTCGATCAGATGAGCCTATAATGGGTGAAGATCGAGGAATCTGCCGGTTCAGGTACCTTTACTCTAGAACCGAACCCCATATAGTGAGCCTTAAGGAACCTACCCTAGGTAGAGCCACTCTGAAACCCTAGTGGTTACCCGAGCAAGTGCTATATTTGATTATTCCTTGTTTGCTGTAAATCTTGTATGAAATACTGACTTGCTTTGTTTTATTGTATTTGCATGACATTTTCATCATAAAAGGTGTTGATTTACATTCGGTTGCTAAGAAGATAGCTTATCATGGAAAGCGGGTTTTTTGATAAAGTAGAGGACAATGCTGCTGTCCGGATATGGGCCGAGACAACACAGCAAGAGAAAGGGGATAGCCTAACCGAGAAGTGCGTGTCGAGTTGTCGGATTTTACTCGGGTTAGCGTAACTCAGAACAATCTCCAAGAGATGAAAGAAATCTGGGCTCAGTGGGATGACGAGGTCAAACGGCTATTCTACTGTCATTATGGCGATTTACCTTATCTACTCGACGTCAAGATAGACGAGCGCCTGTTCCGAGCCCTCGTTCAATATTGGAATTCTCACATACCGCTTCACTTTCGGAATGTAGATTTGGTACCTACGATAGAGGAATACACACCTTGATACTATGCCCAAGATTCGAGTTGATAGAATTTATTCCAAAGTCGCCAATGGCCCAAAGATTCTCGAAAAGTTGATGAACATCACGGAATGAGCGAGCGATGGAGTTACACCGTATCAAACAAAAAGGAGATTGTAGGTGCATTCCTTGGAGGCATTTGAGAGATTTAATCCTAGCACATCCTGACACGAAGAAGAGGGTAGATGTTTTCGCCTTAAGCATTTATGGACTGGTTATCTTTCCCAAAGCTTTGGGGCACGTAGACGAGGCGGTCTCTGATCTCTTTGATAGGCTTAGCAAAGGGACCACACCTGTACCCGCGATATTGGCTGAAACTTTCAGGTCATTGAATGCTTGTCGAAGAGCGGGGGAAGGAAGATTTATTGGATGCGCGCAGCTTCTACTTTCATGGTTCCACAGTCATTTTTGGAAAATGGAAAAGGTCTCGTATCGCGTCTTCTCCGAAAACTACTCTCCATTGAAAGAGTTAGCGGCTACGCCGAGAAGAGACGATATCACAGAAGAAAACTGGATGGCGATCCTTCAGAATTTACAAGACGAAGATGTCGAATGGAGAGCCCCGTGGATGGTGCCTGATGAAATATTATACCGATGTGGAGACTTCGATTGGGTCCCCTTGTTAGGAGTATGGGGAGCCGTAGGGTATGCTCCTCTGCTGGTGTTAAGACAGTACAGGTCCAGACAGTTTACACCACCAACACACGGGTTGGCTCAATGTGAATTTGCATTCACGGGGAATAACTACAAAAGGAGAGTTCGCGAAATATCGAATGCCCGGAACTGGACTCAGAGAATGAAGAAGTTTGCCGCCAATCCCATGGCCACCCCCGAGTACGACCAGTGGAGGATTCAGAGGACTAACGATAACATCCCCATGCCAGATCAAGAAGGCCCTAGATCAATGGAAGAATGCTTGAGGCCAATCCCATCTGACCTAGAAATCGTCAGACATGATTTCGAGAGAAAGAGCCTGGAACTAGAAAAGAGGATCGAGCAGTTGGAAGAAGAAAAAATGCAGCTGGGATTAGATGTCGATGTCCGTAAGTTAGAAGTCAAAGACTCGAAAAGGAAAGAACAAAGCTGAGGAAGATTTAGACAGTTTGAAAACTGACTATAAGAAGCTGCGAAGGTCGATGAGAACCGCTGGGTTAGGAAAGACGTCTGAGCAGTGGCGACAGGAAATTAAAGAAGAGCAAAGAAAAGCTAGCCAATGGGAAGAAAAATTTCGAGAGGCTCAAGCTCGAGAGGAAACTCTAAAAGAGAGTTTGGTAGAAAGCCAAAATGAGAAAGAAAGATTAAAAATGCAGGTGACAGAACTAGAAAAGTCCTCGTACCAGCAACGTGCCCGTAACTCTGTAATTGAGTTAAAAGCCAGTCAAAGCAAAATTGAAGAGCTAAAAGGAAAGATAGAAGAACTCAAGGTGGCATTGCAAGATCGCGAACTCCACTTTTTGAATTTCTTGAGATAAATAACGATCGATTAAACGAGCAACTTCATCAATCCCAAGAACAAGTCGAGAACAGGATTACATCATGGGCGGCTTTTGAATCAAGTGCGTGAAGTAGCGAGATCACTTACAAACATTAGCAGATGCGGTGCTGATGTCTTGAGTTTAAAGTATGAACCGAATCGATAGAGGACGAGAATTAGCATGGCTCCTTAGGCGTGTCAAGGCCTTAAGTATCGTGGCCAAGCCTTATATGTAATCTATTTTATGTAAAGAAACTTGCTTTCTAGAAAGTTATCTTAATGAAATTGAATTAGAATCAACGCCTTTTGATTGCATTCATTTGCGCGCTCATTGCATCCATTGCATTCATGCATCAAAGATTGTATCATGTGCACTAAAACTCACAAAAACCCTAAAATCGTGATGATTACCACCCTCGAACATCGTTACATGTATACGAGGAAAAACAAAAGCCATGAACCAAAGGTTAGAGAGATTAGAGCAAATGCAAAAAGAGATGCACGATCGCCATAAGTACGCATGCAAGAACAATTGGCCAAAGTCCAGCGGATACGAGGACCGAGATCTTGAGTCCCGTAAGAGTATGATGGATCAAATAACGCGTCTATTGGCCGGTGGATTAGAAAAAGGGAAAAGTCCCGTAGTTAACACGGAAGATGATAACGAAGATCCCGCCTACCCTCCGTGATTTGCCCCAAAGCAGACGTTCGAGACACAACCCAAATATACCCAAGAAGGCCATCGGTCACAATTAGGCCCCAACCATTGCAGTGGTGTGTCCACACCGATGAACTATCAGTTGGCTCTCTGCTCTCATCCGGGGATAACCCAACTAACCTCATTGTCCTCAACCTCAATGAGGTGATGGAAACAGAAAAGACAAGGGTAGAATTCCCAAAGAGTTTGAAGAAAAGTATAGATGGTTAGAAGAAAATTCAAGGAGATGGAAAGCATCGACTATCGTGGCCGGAATCGATGCAAAGGAATTAAGCTTGGTTCCGGTTTGGTACTCCTCCCAAGTTCAAAACTCCGAATTTGAAAAGTACAATGGGACCAGCTTGTCCCGAGGCTCACATCACTATGTTCTCTGCAGAAGAATGGCGGTGCCATGTTAATAACGATCAACTCTTGATTCACTCGCTTTCAAGAAAGTCCGGTAGGGGCCGCTTCTAGATGGTACAACCAATTGAGTCGCGCCCAAATTGGTTCATGGAAAGATCTCGCACAAGCTTTCATGAAGCAAGATGGTCATGTGGTGGACATAGCCCCGATAGGATTACTTTACGAACATGGAGAAAAACACAATGAAAGCTTCGAGCAATATGCCCAACGATGGAGAGAGGTGGCCACACAAGTCCAACCCTCTCGTTGGAAAAAGAAACTACTATGCTCTTCATTAATACTCTCAAAGCACCTTTCATTAACCACATATCTTTGGGTAAGCGCGACTAAAAGTTTCTCGGACATAGTAATGTCCGAGAGAAATGATTGAAAACGCGATAAAGTGTGGGAAAATAGAGGTGGAGAAAGTACCAAAAGGTCAAGACCACCAAGAAAGAAAGAGCACGAGGTAAACAATGTGAGTGCATATTCAAAATCAGTCACCGTAAGCCAACCAAGGGCGACAACTACTGGTCAGCAGGGCCCTTCTAGACAAGAGCCCAACACGAAGCCAAATAGGGAAAAACTCCAATTCACGCCCATTCCGATGACATACAAGGAGTTATACCAAAGTTTGTTTGACGCACACGTCGTATCTCCCTTCTATTTAAAACCAATGCAGCCTCCATACCCCAAGTGGTATGACGCGAATGCCCAATGCGAGTATCACGCGGGGGCCACAGGACACTCGATAGAAAACTGCACTACTTTTAAGAAATTGGTTGAGAGGCTCATCAACATGGGCGTTGTGAAATTTGATGATACACCTAGTGCAGACAACCCACTACCAAACCATGGGGATAAGGGGATAAATGCAATAATCGAGAGTTCGGGAAAGAAATTAAGACGAATATTGCGTATGAAATCTCCACCAAAAAAAGTATGGAAGCAAATGGTGGAAATGGGGTTGATATCACGTAATTCAAGGGTCGACCTCAAGAAGGGATAACTTATTGCGAGTTCCACAATCTAGAGGATCATGAGATTCGTAAATGTGGTGAATTCAGGGCTTTAGTGCAAGGATTGATGGATAATAAGGAGATAGAATTCTTCAATACGCCGAAAGCCCGTAAGAAAAGTAAGTGTGTGCCTCTGTAAGAAGGGTCAATGAAGGATGTCCCTAGAGCTAGCCGCCCAGTGGTTATCATATCACGTCCGAGAATTAACGAAGCCAGAGTACAAGCTGCGCCAAAAGTTGTGATCCAGAAGCCCGTTGCCTTCCCTTATAAGGATAGCAAAAGGGTACCATGGAACTATAGTTGCAACGTGATTTATCCCGAGGAGGAAATCCCGACTAACACATCGAGGAGAGGTCAAGATGAGGGTTTCTATACACGCAGTGGGAGGCGTTATACCCCAACTACAAAAGTCGAGCAGGTTAAAGGAAAATCATTGGCAATTGAGCAAAGGAAAGAGAAGCCGGCAGAACCTGAACCAACTGTTAATGAATCGGTGGATCAAAAAGAAGCAAAGGAATTCTTGAAATTTCTAAAGCACAATGAGTATAGTGTCGTGGAACAATTACACAAACAACCAGCTCGCATATCGGTATGGCCTTACTCTTAAGCTCCGGCCCATCGCAGTTGTATTGATGAAGGTGCCAATGAAACCTACGTTGCTAATGACATTTCTTCAACAAGCCGACCGTCCTAGTCAACAATATAAGTGCCGACAACTTTATATTCTTCAATGACGATGAAGTACCTCGGAGGCGAGAGGATCGACTAAAGCTTTGCACATTACAACTCACGCAAAGGGCATACATTACTGTGGGTATTGATTGACAATGGTTCTGCTTGAATGTCCTACCCCGCTCTACGCTGAATAGGTTGCTTGTGAGACGCTTCCCACATGAAAACATGCCAAAATATAGTAAGAGCATTTGATGGAACGGAAAGGAAAGTAATGGGAAGAATTGAAATACCCTCTTGATCGGACCGAGCACGCACGGGCAGTAGATTTCACAGTTATGGACATTAAGCCTTCGTGACAACCGCCTATTGGGAAGACCATGGATACACTCAACAGGGCGCCCTTCATCGCTACACCGTGTTGAAATTGGTAACCGAGGGCGGTTAGTAACGATCAATCTTTGAAGAGGACATCATTGCGTCGCATTACAAAGAACGCGCCGTATGTGGGGACGGATGACGAAACAATCGAGTGTTCTTTTCGGTCTTTAGAGTTTGTGAATGCGACATTCATCATCGAAGGAAATAGGATCCCAATACCCAAGTTATCTCGAGACAACAAGAATGGGACTACGGCTAATCATTGGAAAAGGAGCCATACCCTAAAAGGACTCGAGAGGTACCTCCGAGGAAGGATTAATGCACCAACGATGAAGGAAAAAGCAGACTGCTTTTGGGTTAGGATTCAAGTCGGACCAAGCAAAAAGGAAGAAAGATACGGAGAAAAACAAGAAAAAGGAGAGCACGATTAAGCGGGGGAGAAATCGAATGGGAACCAATGGTCTTTCCCCATATATCGAAGACCTTTGTGTCTGGAGGAGTCATTCACCCCGAGCAGAGGGCATCGGGAAAGGATATTGTGGAAAGAATGATGGAAAATTTAGACATCAACGCCACATACGAAGAAGGAACTGGAGTTGAAGATCTATCGAGCATTAGCCCTTATGAGCCGGAAAGTGTCCTAGATAACTGGACTGCGGAAGAGATTCCTGTAGTCTTTAGAACTAATACAGAGTAATGCTCAAAACACGTTTATTACTCTAGGCCTAGGAGTAATAGATGTCTTTTTGTGAAATAGGCTTATGTCCTAAAATTGTTATTTCAATGAAATGCATTCTTTTGTCCTATTTCGTGCAAGTATTCTTTTATTCTTTCATTCATAACCATACCATACATACCATTGTTCTTAGATTCTTTTATTCTTTGCATCTTCTTTCTCGCCTATAACAGGTCTCTAGATATCAACGATGTGAGTGACATTGCTACCAGCTCAGAGTCTCCTTTTGAGCAGGATATGTGTCTAGAGGGATCTCAGGACTTTGAAGATGACAAGGACTGTAACTTATCCCCTGATTTGTTAAAGATGGTAGAGCAAGAGGAGAAGCAGATTCTAACTCACAAAGAGTCAGTAGAAGTCGTGAACTTGGGAGATGAACTTGAAAAGAAAGAAGTGAAGATCGGAGCCTGCATAACCGCAGAAACAAAGCAGGACCTTATCGAGTTACTCCAAGAGTTCAAGGATGTGTTTGTATGGTCGTATCAAGATATGCCCGGGCTAAGTACTGATATTGTGGTACACAGACTCCCCATTAAAGAGGATTGCAAGCCGGTTCAACAGAAGCTTCGAAGAATGAGGCCAGATGTTTTGTTGAAAATAAAAGAGGAGGTTAAGAAGCAATTTGACGCTGGTTTCTTACAAGTAGTCAAGTATTCGGAATGGGTAGCTAACATAGTCCCCGTCCCTAAAAAATATGGAAAAGTTCGAATGTGTGTAGACTATAGAGACTTGAACAAGGCCAGCCCAAAGGATAATTTTCCGTTGCCTCATATCGACACCTTAGTGGACAACACGGCAGGTTACTCACTCTTCTCCTTCATGGATGGTTTCTCAGGGTACAATCAGATCAAGATGCATCCTGAAGACATGAATAAAACCACATTTGTGACCATGTGGGGAACCTTCTGCTATAAGGTGATGCCGTTCGGATTAAAAAACGCGGGTGCAACATATCAAAGAGCCATGGTAACCCTGTTCCATGATATGATGCATAAAGAAATTGAAGTCTATGTCGATGACATGATCGCCAAATCTCGGACGTAAGAAGAGCATGTGCAAGTCTTGAGGAAATTATTTTTGAGGTTGAGAAAATTCCAAACCAAACTCAATCCAAATAAATGCACCTTCGGGGCCGATCAGGAAAACTACTGGGATTCGTAGTCAGTGAAAAGGGGATTGAGATAGACCCAGACATAAAGTCAAAGCCATACAAGAGCTACTACCTCCACCACGCACTCAAAAAGAAGTTCGAGGATTCTTAGGAAGACTAAATTACATCGCTCGGTTCATTTCACAACTAACAGAGAAGTGTGACCCCATATTCCGTCTCCTCAAGAAACGCAACCCTGGTGTTTGGGACGAGGAATACCAGAGGACCTTTGACAAGGATAAGCAGTATCTGTCTAATGCTCCGGTGTTGACACCACCTAGTCCAAACAAGCCATTGATTCTGTATTTAACGGTGTTTGAAAATTCTATGGGATGTGTGCTTGGCCAACACGATGAGTCAGGAAGGAAAGAAAGAGCAATATATTACCTCAGTAAGAAGTTCACTGAGTGTGAAACGAGATACTCACCAATTGAAAAGTTGTGTTGTGCCTTAATCTGGACAACCCGAAGACTGAGACAATACATGTTGTATCACACGACCTGGCTGATTTCTAAACTAGATCCTTTGAAGTACTTGATGGAGTCAACTGCTTTAAACGGAAGAATGGCCCGATGGCAAATTCTACTCTCCGAATTTGACATTGTCTATGTAAACCAGAAAGCTGTAAAAGGGAGTGCAATAGCAGACTTCCTAGCTAGCAAAGCCTTAGAAAACTATGAACCTCTGAACTTTGATTTCCCAAATGAAGATTTGATGTACGTGGCAACTATCAAAGAAAACCCTCAAGAAGGGCATCCTTGGAAGCTAAACTTCGACGGAGCATCAAATGCCGTGGGAAATGGAATTGGGGCAGTCTTGGTATCTCCAGATGGAGATCATTACCCCTTCACTAGCAAATTGGATTTTGACTGTACAAACAATATGGCGGAATACGAAGCATGCATCATGGGCATCCGCGCAGCTATCGAACGCAAAATTAAAGCGCTAGAAGTATATGGAGATTCTGCGTTAGTGATCTATTAACTTAAAGGAGAATGGGAGACGAGAGATCCCAAGCTGATCCATTATCGAAATCTGGTCCTCGAATTAATCGAAGAATTTGACGATATCGTTTTCTGCTACCTCCCTCGGGAAGAAAATCAGATGGCAGACGCCCTGGCAACTTTAGCTTCCATGATCAAGGTGAACAGACAAGAGGATGTGAAGCCGATCCAAATGAGCATTTACGAGGCTCCAGCTCATTGTTGCAACCTCGAAGAAGAAGCTGAAAATGACGACCATTCTTGGTACCATGATATCCTGCGGTATGTGAAGAATCGTGAGTATCCCGACCAAGCTACGAAACGACAAAAAAACGTTGAGAAGATCGCCAATGACTATGTCTTGGATGGGAGATCTATATATAAGAAGAAAGGAAGGATCAAGTCTTTTATTAAGATGCGTGGGCGCTATTGAGGCTAAGAAAATCTTGGAAGAAGTCCATGAGGGCGTCTGTGGGACACACGCTAATGGCTTTACAATGGCCAGACAAATTATGAGGTTCGGTTATTACTGGTCCACTATTGAAGGAGACTGTATTAACTACGCCAAAAGATGTCACAAGTGCCAAGTCTATGGGGACAAGATCAACGTGCCTCCTTCACCTCTGCATGTTATGACTTCACCATGGCCTTTTTCGATGTGGGGCATGGATGTGATTGGGCCAATTTCGCCAAAAGCTTCAAATGGGCATCGATTCATCTTTGTGGTCATCGACTATTTCACCAAGTGGGTGGAAGCCGCTTCGTATGCCAACGTCACTAAATCAGCTGTTAGTAAATTCCTAAAAAAGGAAATCATTTGTCGATATGGAATGCCAGAAAGGATCATATCTGACAACGCATTGAATTTGAACAACAGCACGATAGCAGACGTCTGCAGTCAGTTCAAGATCAGACACCACAACTCATCACCATACCGTCCGAAGATGAACGGTGCAGTTGAGGCAGCTAATAAAAACATTAAGAAGATTGTAGGGAAAATGACCGAGACCTATAAAGACTGGCATGAAAAGCTACCATTCGCCCTCTATGCTTATCGGACGTCTGTCAGGACTTCCACCGGGGCAACACCTTTTTCATTGGTCTATGGAATGGAGGCAGTTTTACCTATCGAGGTCGAGATTCCTTCCCTCAGAGTGTTGTCAGAGGTAAAACTGGATGAAGCAGAATGGATCCAGTCCCGATATGATCAGCTGAATTTGATTAAGGGCCATCCGTCATGGTCAGATGTACCAAAAACGAATGATGCGAGCTTACAACAAAAAGGGTCGTCCTAGAGAATTTCATGAGGGAGACCTAGTATTGAAAAAGATCCTACCCATACAAAAGGACTTCAGAGGAAAATGGATGCCGAATTGGGAAGGACCTTATGTAGTAAAGAAGGCCTTTTCTGGAGGAGCATTGATATTGGCCGAAATGGATGGCAAGATTTACCTAATCCAGTGAATTCAGATTCGGTCAAGAAATACTTCGCTAAAAAAAAAAAAAAAAAAAGGAGAGGCCAGGGTGAAAACTCGCAAAGAGCACCTTGAGACCAAAGGGATTTTGAATTGAAAACCCGTAAAGGACGATTCAAATTTTGATCGAATGTGGGGCATACGGTAGTCTTACGACACCTGAATTAACAAAGAAGAGAGATGATACATCTTGGGGCATCTATTAGAGTACTCCAGATCCCCTAAACACATGTTAGGCAAAAAAGGAGTCTTCAAGAAGTTCATACAAAGAAGCTCACGCTGCGATATCTGGGGCATCTATTTTCCCTTTTATTCATTTTGTATTCCAGCAATGTTTGTTGACTGCGAATAATCTATCCCTTAAAATCTTGTTTTAACAAATTTCAATTTTATCATTGTTGTGACCTTCTTTAAGCATTTTGCATCGAAATGATGACTAATGGACTAAAACCATTTTCACAAAAAGAGTTTTGCATATTACTCTGAAAGTTTCTAAATAGTATAGGAACCTAAAACAGGACTATTATTTAGAACTAACCAAACTCGAAGATTGGAAGCATATGAGAATAAAGAGTTCAAATGGGGACTATCTCTTCGGATTTTCTGTTCAAAGATCTAAGCTGAACAAGATGACAGAGTACCATTTCAGTAAAAGAACCTTGATAAACAAAGAGCAATGACAACTTAAACATTA
The DNA here is from genome assembly GCA_025698475.1 of Gossypium anomalum. Classification (NCBI taxonomy): domain Eukaryota; kingdom Viridiplantae; phylum Streptophyta; class Magnoliopsida; order Malvales; family Malvaceae; genus Gossypium; species Gossypium anomalum. The sequence continues at coordinate 23,029,453 of CM046967.1, forward strand.
AAAAAAAAGGGGGATTCATGCTCACAACATGCTGCACCTATGCATCATTTATAGTGCATCCAATTAGGAACATTTGATTCATTTCGATCATAACATCCTAATTCTTTGGCATGAGCATAGATACATGGAATTGATTCTACAGGTCATATCCCTAGAATCAGTGAGTGCATCAAGCCTTAACTCCCTAAACAGTAGGGTAATAGGCTAAATTTACAAGCCTTAAACCCCTAAGCAGTAGGGCAATAGGTCGAAAATCGCAGATCTTGCCTTCCTGAAGTTGCGGTGGAGCAGATCAAAAACGAAGGGTCTTAAATCCCTAAGTAGTAGGGTAACAGACCGAATTACAGATCTTAACCCCCTAAGCAGTAGGGAAATAGATCAAAAGTGATGGGCTTTAACCCCTAGCAAAGTAGGGGTAACAAGTCGAATTCTACTGACCTTAAACCCCTAAGCAGTAGGGTAATAGGTTGAAGATCACAGATCTCGCCTTCCTGAAGTGGAGCAGATCAAAGATGAAGAACCTTAAACCCCTAAGCAGTGGGGAAATAGATCAAAGACGAAGTGTCTTTAACCCCCTAAGCAGTAGGGTAACAAGCTGAATTCACCAAGCCTTAACTCCCTAAGTAGTAGGGTAATAGGCTAAAAATCACAGATCTTGCCTTCCTGAAGTTGCAGTGAAGCAGATCAAAGACGAAGAGCCTTAAACCCCTAAGCAGTAGGGTATCAGGTTGAATTTACAAATCTTAACCCCCTAAGCAGTAGGGAAACAGATCAAAGATAACGGGCCCTACCCCCCTAAGCAGTAGGGTAAAAATTATAGATTCTATCTTCCTGAAATGACATCAGAGCAGCTTGAAGTTATAGCAGATCTCCTTGAAGTTTTAGCAGAGTAAATTGAAGTCACAAGCCTCGCAGTGGAGCAGACTGAAGATAGCAAGTCTTATCTCTCTGAAGACGCATAAATAGATCGAAAGCAATGGGCCTTAAATCCCTATGCAATAAGTTGCAGATCAAAGTAGATCTTATCTCTATAAAGTTGCGGTGGAATAGATCGAAGCAAAAGACGCAGTGGACTAGAATGAGGCTACTTGAAGAAGAAGAGTACTGAAGAGATCAAGACTCGAAAAGACGGGGCAAATTTGGTCTGTCTTAAAAGTCTTTGCTCTGTTCTCGTTACACGACAACAAGCAAAGAGGGGCAGCTGTACAACCCAAATTAAAAAATACAAACCCAATAGACCACTAAATCCCTAGCCCAAAACCCAACTAGCCCACTAAAAAAAAAAACAAAAAAGCAAGCCCAAAAACTAAAGAAAAAAAGAAACCCTAAACTATCTACCCTAGCGCGCCGCCCTATGGACCAGACCCTCGACTCCTCCTCGCGTCACCTCACGCCGCCTAGCTCATGCGAGCCACCACCACTGTGCCACATCCATAGCCCCAAGATTGCACCTGCAATGCATTAAAAGGAAAAGACAGAAGCAAGCAAAGAAACTGTTGCATTCGGCTATATATAGCCCAGATATACAATGTAAATTTTTTCTAAGATAACAGAGGAACATTTTGATAAAAAAAAAATATATACCTAAAAGGCGATTTCCGCCCACTGTAGTATGGTGGTGGCGCAAGTGAGCTACCACGGTGGCGCGACGATCGATCGATCGTCGTGGCCTTCTCACTAGCCGTTCACGGGTACAGCGCAGAGAGAGAGAAAAGAGAGAATGCTTTTTTTTCTAGAGGCTGGAAAATGAGGTTTTTGTTGAAATTTTAGTATTTATAGGAAGACCACACGACGTCGTTTTGGGCCTTGGTTTCAGGCGCCAAAACGGCGTCGTTTTGCGCCAAGACCCGAAACCCGACTTGCTCCACAGGAGGATCCGCGCGTTTTCATTATTCGGGACAATTGCGCATATGGTCCTCCCGCAATTTTTGCGTTTTCAAATTAAGTCATTTCATGTTTTAAATTTAGCCTTGTAATTTTAATATTGCTTTAATTTAGTACCCTGACTGTTAAGAGAAGGATATCGGAACGGCGTCGTTTAGAAGGGTGGATTTTTACTCCATTAAGCCCTCATAATTGCTAGCGCGTTCGAATCGGTCCTCCTCCCTTTTATTTATTTTTAAATTCGCCCCAATATTCTCCTTCTTTTTAATTTTCGTCCCTTTTTCACCTTTTTCTTATTACTCTATTTTAATCTAAATATTATTTATAATATTATATTTCATTATTGTTGTATTTTTATTTCACACTCATATATGTATACATATCATAAAGTATTGTAAATGGTTTTAATATTATTCTTATGGATATCTATGTATGCTAATATTATATTTTTGTCTATATTTTATACATATATATGCCTATACACGTATATTACATATATTTCCTTTTAATGTTATGGATATATTCTTCCTACGTAATACGTACATGCTTTTAATATTACCACATATTTATTTTTAATATATATGTATATACCTATATAATATCATTAATATTTATTGTTATTTTAGCATATATATATTATGAAAGTATTTTTAAATATCGCATTTTTATTATATATATTTTTAAATACGAATATATATTTCTTATTACGTGCATATATCCCTTAACCTTATATTTCTATACCTATATCCTAATACTATATCATTTAGGTACTCTTATTTCTCATATTTTCTTATGTTTATATTCTTCTAAACTATAACATGTATACTATTACCATATATCTAGTTGTGTAGTTATTAATAATTGTTTTTATATATTATGGTTATTTCTAATGTGTATGTATTATATGTTTTTTTTAATACTATATTATATATATATATATATGTATATTATATATGTATTTTTTTTGTTATTACATTTTATGTACATATTTTTTAAATATCACATTATTCGTATAGTTTCATACCATTTCATGAAGATATTTTCAATATTACATTATGCATATATTTTTGTCTATATTATATATACTTTAATACTCAATACTATTATTATGAATATGTTCTTGGTATATGTATATATATATATTTTTTTCTTTACTCATATATTATTACCATTATTTCCCTTTATATTTATACTATTCTTATTTTTGTACATACTTCTAACATCATTACATAAATTTTCAATATATATATATGCATGTATCGTTTTATGCTATTATTGTTTATGTCATTATTAGTATTATTGTTTTCAGTATCGTCGCTTTGTGTCGCCATATTCTATTCATTTTCTTATTTACTCATGAATTCGATCATCTTATTTTTTTTATATACACTTGTTTATGTTTACATATTACTAACCATTCCATCATCGGCTCTACTACAAATCGCGTTTTTATCAATATATATTCAAAACGATTCTTTCATGAAAATAATTAGGTAATTTGAGATAATCGTGCCCTAACTTACTGGGTTTCGATTTTTCCTCATTTTACCTAAATAACGGAGTATTCTTTTAAATCTATTCGAGTTTTGAAAAATGCTTATTCTCGAAGAAACGAAGCGTTGTACTCTAACTTACTGGGTATGACATTTTGTTACTTCGAAATAAGATTCTTTTTGCAAATTAAGGCAATATTCGGTGTTCAGAGATTCGAGAAACGTACCCTAACTTACTGGGTTTTGATTTTCCTCGTTTACTCTAAATGATCGAATACCCTTTTAATAAGCTAAAATACGCAAATTTTACATAAAAGGCAAGCTCAGTCTCGAAGTCGATATACCGTGTCCTAACTTACTGGGCATGACATCATATTGCTTCGAGATGAGGGGGTCTTTAACATTCGTTTTGATTTACTCGATCGTTTTTTTTAAATTAGCATTTTTAATAAAGAAGGATCGTATTTTAAATTATTTCAAGTTTTAGATTTTCGACATTAAGACACTAATTAATCAACTAGGTACCAATTTTTGGGGCGCATCGAGGGTGCTAACCCTTCCTCGTGCGTAACCGACTCCCGAACTCGTTTTCTGATTATCGTGGACCAAAAATTCTCGTTTTAATAAATCTTAAATTTTATTAAAATGATTGATTTAAGGTGATCCAATCACACCTCCCCGAAAAAGATTGGTGGCGGCTCCCATTTTCATTTTCATTTTCAAAATTTAAGTCGGCTCCCGTTTTGCAAAAAAACGGTTACGACACACTTGGTGCAAAAATTATGGAATACCAACTTATAGAACCCTCCTATGGCGTTTTTAGCTGCTGGAATTGAAGAGAAATGAAGAGAAATCTAGATATTTCCTATTTAGTCCTAGCTTTATTTAGTTAATTTTGCAATATTCCAATTTTACCCTTAATTCATCAATTTTTCTGCTGTTTTCATGCCCTTGCCGTCCAGCCCAAATAAATTTTGGGTCTAATTTCCTTTTAAATCCTTTCTCATTAGACACTTAAGCTATTTAATCATCCTACTCACTTTTACACCTTTTACAATTTAGTCCTTTTCATTTAATTAACTATCCAAACATTAAAATTTCCTAACGAAATTTTAATACCACATTACTAACATTTCATAAATATTTATAAAATTATTTTTGACTCGGTTTTACGAGATAGATGTCTCGATAACTTATTTTTACCTAATTTCTTCAATAATTTCTTTTTCTAACTAACCACTAAATCGATAAAATTTTTCTATCAATATTTTCATACGATTTTTCTATCATATAAATATTCATACAAAAATATTGAAATAAATTTCTCTTTAGATCGGATTTGTGGTTACGAAACCACAGTTCCGATAACCTTGAATTTAGGCCATTACAACTCTCTCCCCCTTTAAGGATTTTCGTCCTCGAAAATCTTACCAGTAAAGAGGTTTGGGTATTGTTTCCTCATTGCCTGCTCCGGTTCCCATGTCGCTTCCTCAATCCCGTGCTTTTGCCACAATACTTTCACCAAATTTATCTTTTTATTTCTAAGTTCTTTTGTCTCTCGTGCCAATATCTTGAATGGTTCTTCACTGTAAGTCATATCCGGTTGAATCTCTACTTCTGTCGGAGAAATAACTTGTGAAGGATCTGATCGATATCGTCGTAACATAGATAAATGGAAAACATTATGGATTCTATCAAGTTCCGGTGGTAATGCCAATCGATAAGCGACCGGTCCAATTCTTTCTATGATTTCATAAGGCCCGATAAATCTTGGACTCAGTTTACCCTTTCGAATCGAATCGGAGGACTTTCTTCCAAGGAGACACTTTCAGAATACCTTGTCACCGACTTGAAATTCAATCTCTTTTCGCTTAAGGTCGGCATATGATTTTGTGATCGGAAGTCGCTTTTAGACTATCCCGAATAACCTTTACTTTTTCTTCTGCTTTCCGGATCAAATCAACCCCATATATCTTCCTTTCATCGAGCTCTCGTCCCAATATAACAAGTTGTTCTACATTTTCTCCCATACAAAGCTTCATACGGAGCCATTTTTATATCGGATGATAATCATATTGTAAGCAAATTCAATCAAAGGTAGATACCTCTTCCAATTACCTTCAAACTCTAGTATACAACATCGGAGCATATCTTCCAATACTTGAATTACACGCTTTCAGATTGGCCATCCATCGAGGATGAAATGCAAGATCTTGAAATACAATCGAGTACCCAAGGCTTCTTGCAATTTGTCCCGAAAATGAGACGTAAATCGGGATCTCTATATGATATAATGGAGACAGTACACTCCATGTAACTCCGACAATCTCGGATATATACATTCAACTAGTTTATCTAAAGAATAATCCATACGTCACTTAATAAAGTGCGCTGACTTTGTCAATCGGTCAATAATCACCCAAATAGCATCTTTTTTCTCTGAGACAAAGGTAATCCCGATACAAAATCCATAGTGATTCTTTTCCATTTCCATTCCTAGTATAGTAATTGGTTGAAGTAAACTCAAGGTACTGATGCTCGCACTTTAACTTGTCGACATATTAAACACCTTGATACAAACTCGTAGATATCACGTTTTATTCCCACCACCACCAAGATATCTTTTCGGATCATTATACATTTTATTACTCCCGGATGTACGGACATAATACATTGTGAGCCTCGCGTAGAATCTTCTCAGATGAGCTCACAATTACGAGGTACACATACCCTACCTCCGAATAATAAACAACCATCGAACCAACTCAAAATTCGAATCATTACGATCTCACACTATGCCCGTTTAACTTGTAACTTCTCATCATTCTTCCGAGCTTCACATATTTGCTGTAAAAATGTCGGTTTAGCTCTCAATTCAGCTAGATTGAATCATCATCGATCGATGATAACCAAGTATTCATAGCTCATAAAAGCAAATAGAGATTTCCTACTCAAAGCATCAAAGCTACAACATTAGCTTTACCGGATGGTAATCAATAATCAAATCATAATCCTTTATCGAGTTCAAGCCACCTGTCTTTATCTCAAATTCAAATCTTTCTGTGTCATCAAATATCTCAAGCTTTTATGATCGAGATAAATATGACATTTCTCACCGCATAAGTAATGCCGCCATATCTTCAAAGCATAAATACAATAGCAAATAATTCAAGATCATGTAGTGGATAATTTCTTTCATGTGGTTTAAGTTGTCTTGAAGCATAGGCTATTACTTTACCTTCTTGCATCAAGACACAACCTAAACCATTTAATGAGGCATCACTGTAAATAACAAATTCCTTACCCGGTTCGGGCTGCACTAATACAGGTGCTTTCGTTAGTAGATCTTTCAATCGGTTGAAACTCTACTGACATTCATTAGTCCATTCGAACTTTACATCTTTCTGCAATAATCGAGTCATTGGAGAAGCTATCATAGAGAATCCCTGTACAAACCTCCGATAATAACCAGCTAAACCTAAGAAACTTCTAACTTCAGATACATTCTTTGGTGGACTCCAATTGACAATAGCTGAGATTTTACTCGGATCTACCCTGATACCTTCGGCAGATACAATAGGTCCTAGAAAACCCACTTCTCGAAGCCAAAATTCACATTTACCGATTTAGCATTCAATTGCTTCTCTCGCAGAATTTGTAACACAGTTCTCAAATGTTCTGCATGTTCTTCTTCATCCCGAGAATAAACCAAAATATCATCAATGAATAATACCACAAATCTGTCTAAATACGGTGAATATCCGGTTCATCAAATCCATGAATCCCGCAGTGCATTAGTTAGCCCAAACGGCATAACCGAAACTCATAATGCCCGTGACTGGTTCTAAAAGTCATTTTTGGCACATCCGACTCCTTTACTCGTAGGCGATAATAACCCGATCAAGATCAATCTTTGAAAACATGGTAGCACCTTTCAACCGATCAAATAAATCATCGATCCGGTAACGGTACTTATTCTTTATAGTTACTTTATTAAGTCGCTTCGGTGAGTCGATACACAATCTCAAAGACCCATCTTTCTTTTTCACAAATAGAACCAGGAGCACCTCAAGGTGAATAACTCCGGTCGGATAAAACCCACATCAACAAGTTCTTGCAATCGTGTCTTTAACTCCTTTAATTCTCAGTAGGAGCCATACGATACGGAGCTATGGAGATCGGAGTAGTTCCCAAATCAAATCTATAGAAAATTCTACTTCTCTTTACTCGTGGCAATCCGGTAATTCCTCTGAAACACATCGAAAAATTCACATACCACTTTGAATCGCTCGTATTTTTGACTCGGATACTTTGGTGTCAAGTACATAAGCCAAGTAAGCATCATACCCTTTTTAACATACCTGCGTGCGCCATTCTCAAATCACATCGAGATAACCCTTTGTTTGATCAGATTTAACCCAAGCAATTCACCATTCGACATTTTAACATAATATATTTATGTCTACAATTTACTATTGCATCATGTCAAGTTAGCCAATCCATGCCCAATATCACGTTAAATTCATCAAATGGCGGTAACATCAAATCACCAGAAACAATAACCTCTTATTATCGCGTGGACAATTTTTACAAATTTTATCCACTAACACTGATCGCCCAGGGGTTCAAACTTTAACCACAAATTCATGAGGTTCAACGAGATAAATTTTTAGCAATTGCAAGTTTAACACATATATATGAATGCGTAGAACCGGATCAATCAATGCAGAATATCGCTGTCAAGTAAAGAAAATGTACCGATAATAACATCGGTCTTTGAGGTATCTTCTCTGAACGAATGGCATATGTCCTAGCAGTGCTCGTACCTCGTGCCTACCTGCGGTATCTTTTGTAGCTCCTCGACTCATCACGACATTACCGGGATGGTCGAGGTGGTCCGCTTCTCGAAACTAGATTACTCGGCCGATATCTGCTCAACTTCTTTTCAACCCTTTTTGGACAATCTACGAGAAAATGGTCAAAAGAACCACATCGGTAACAAACCCCACTCTTAAATCGGCATTCACCAAAATGGGTTTTATTACAAGATCGACATCTTGGCTTAGGGGTACCAACACCGCCAACACCGTAATCGATGGAGTGGAAGGTCTTGGATTAGTATGTTAAGAACCTCGCTCTCTACCCGAATACCCAGTGGTGAGTGGTAGAACGATCTTGGTATTTCTTCAATTTTTGAAGGCGTAAAACGGATTTTCCCATCGGTCTTTTACTAAAAATTCGAGTTTCCCTCTCGGCTGTTTTTTCTTTACTCAATTCTTCCGCTTTATAAGCTCTCTCGCTAACGTAGCAAACTCTCGAATTTCAAGAATTCCGATCGAGAGTTTAATGTCTTCATTCAACCCTTCTTGAATCGTTTGCACATTTCACTTTCCGATCGTACCCATTCTCGAGCATATTTACTCAAGCGAACAAATTCTCTTTCATACTCGAGATCGATCTGTTACCTGCTTCACCTCAAGAAATTCTTTTCTCTTTTGATCGAGAAACCTCTGATCGATATATTTCTTTTAAACTCGATCTGAAAGAATTCCCATGTAATTTCTTCTTTCTAACAACTAAAGCTTTAGTATTCCACCAATGGTAAGTGTGGTCTTTCAAGCGATGAGACAGCACATTTCGAGACATTCTTACGGTGTACAAGATAATTCCTCCAAAACTCGAGTAGTGTTTTTCAACTGAATTCAGCCCGCTCGAATCATCATCAATCTTTGCTTGAAATTCTTCTACCATATTTTTCGGATTTTATCTCACCGGAGCTTTCCTTTTATGATAGATTCAAGACTGCACAGCCCACCTGTGAGATCTCTGAACCCCGTGGAGGAGCGGGGGGAAAGCTTGAGCTTGCTTGCACTCTGAGGTTAGTTCTTAAATATTGACTAAACCATTCATTCATCACTTGAAAGAAGGCTCGCTTTGCTTCCTCCCCAGGCCCTCGATCACGGGCCTTGTACTACTAGTTACTTGGCTTCTCTCAAGTGCGATTCTGAGTCGAGCATGACTCCCGCTTCCTCAGTTGAGCTCGGTCGGTAGACATTTACTATAAAAAAACATTTAAATGGTCGGAGATATCACACTATCAATAATAATTTAAATGGCATGTATAGCTAATCCCGTGTTTGCTACATCGGTCTTAGAACTGACTAAACCGTAGCTCTGATACCAATAAATGTAATACCCCTTACCCGTACTCATTGGCGGAATAGGGTACGAGGCATTACCGGATTTACGAATATATATATATATATTTTTAAAAAATTCAATATAATCCCTTATACAGATATCTAACATTCCCTGCAATATTAAATCGAAACCAATTCACATCAACCAAATCAATTCAACATATTTTCAAGATAAATTCATGCATATTTATAAGATAACGTCATCACATATCTAAAATCAGGTTTGTTAACCATACTAATGGCTAACTTTACATTCATTTCACGTTAACATTTACTTTGTTAGCTTATACATGCCATTGGTTTCCAAAATAAAGTTTCTTTATATACCGAAATCCTGAGATTGATAGTGTGATGTGTCTCTGACCAAATCCGACCTCCGAGCTCTTAACACTACAAAACAGGGGAAAAGGAAACAGGGTACGCACTTTGTGCCTAGTAAGCTCATGTAACAAGAATTATACTTACCTAATATTTTTAGTACAATACAATAAACATTACATATATCCATTCAATACATTATTACCCTAACATGTACAAACTCAACATTCAAGTTAGTACAATAATTTCCATGTATCAATAATATATATCATGATTGATGAGCTCATCAATACTATGATTTCCATTCCCTTGTTATTTTTCCATATTTATCCCGTCGAATTACTCAGAATTTCGATTGATTTTTCAGAGGTACAATTTTAGTGTACAAATCCGGGTCCGTCAATTCATATTCATGTGCGCACATTTCCATTTCAGAGAGCACACTCTGCGAACCTCAACCTTGCGGGATTACGACCCAGCTAAATCCGCAATATAAACTCATAGAGTATTGTCGGGATTACCACCCAAAGCTAAATCCCTGCAACGACAATTATCAGAATGAGCTTGGATCTCAATTACCAGCCCAGCTAAATTCGGACCCTAATTCGGATTACCCGTCCAAGCTAAATCCATTTTCCACATATTCTTCGGAGGGCTATATCGAGATAGGATCACCCGTCCGGCTAGATCCTTTTACCGTCAATTCCTTTTCAGAGATCCATCGAATTTTTCTTTCATTGAACCGGGATTTCTTCCCCTTTATATCAAATATATCAATGTTTCATCAATTTTTATACAATGAACATTCAAATCATATTCACATCAATAACATACATTTCAAGTATTTAAGAATATAATTCAAGTTACATGAACTTACCTTGATACTTGTTTGTAAACAATAAAAATCTACTAATCCCGAACTTTTTCCTTTCCTCGATCTAGCTTCATATTTGAATCTTCCGGATCTAAATAAATAAATTTAATTATCAATTTAATACATTTCATGTTCATATGCAACATTCTCTATAATTCAACTATTATTTATAGTTCATTCAAAGCTGTCTACTTGAGTCATAGTCACTAAATTATTTATAACTTGAGCTAAGGAACTCCAAATTAAAATCCGTTAATTTTCCCTGAAACTAGACTCATATACATTCTTACCATAAAATTTTCAGAATTTTTGGTTTAACAAATAAGTACAGTTTATTCTTTAAAGTCACCCCTGTTCTGCTGTCTGACAGTTCTAACTCTTCTTCACTAGAAATTAATTATCTCCTTATACATAATTAAAATGATGTTCTAGTTTTTTTCTATTAAAACTAGACTCATTCAGGATTCTATACATATAAATTTATACCCATAATTATTTTTCTTCATTTTTTTATGATTTTTCAAAGTCAGAACAGGGGAACCCGAATTCATTCTGACCTTGTCTCACAAAATTCATTATATCTCAAAATTTACAAATTCATTGCTTGCACTATTTCTTCTATGAGAAACTAGACTCAATAAGATTTAATTCTATATTTTTTTCATCTTCTAATTCGATTTCTATAATTTATGGTGATTTTTCAAAGTTAGTCTACTGCTGCTGTCCAAACTGTTTTAGTGCAAGCTATTTATTACTATTTTTCCCCTAAACTTTTAATAAATGATAATTTCGTCCCTACTCAATTAGCCTCTAAATTGAGCTTATTTTTCCCAATTAACACTTTATTATATCACCTTAAACTAGTTTACAACCTTTAGGAATCAGAATTTCAGAAATATACTTTAATTCTAAACATTTTCACAATTAGGTCCTAAAAATCAATTTCCATTGAAATTACCTAATAAAATCATCTCATAAACAATTTAAAGCTTTAATTTCATTCTATTTCATCATAAACTTACATAACTCAACCATAGTGACTTTCAATTTTATCCATGAAATCAACAACTAATGAATTTAATAGTAGGACTTAGTTGTAAAAGTCTTAGAAACACAAAAATTACAAGAAAAAGGCAAGGGTTAACTCACTTGGTGCAAAAATTATGGAATACCAGCTTAGAGAACCCTCCTATGGCATTTTTAGCTGCTGGAATTGAAGAGAAATGAAGAGAAATCTAGATATTTCCTATTTAGTCCTAGGTTTATTTAGTTAATTTTGCAATATTCCAATTTTGCCCTTAATTCATCAATTTTTCTGCCTTTTTCATGCCCTTGCCGTCCAGCCCAAATAAATTTTGGGTCTAATTTCCTTTTAAATCCTTTATCATTAGACACTTAAGCTATTTAATCATCCTACTCACTTTTACACCTTTTACAATTTAGTCCTTTTCATTTAATTAACTATCCAAACATTAAAATTTCCTAACGAAATTTTAATACCACATTACTTACATTTCATAAATATTTATAAAATTATTTTTGACTCAGTTTTACGAGATAGATGTCTCGATAACTTATTTTTACCTAATTTCTTCAATAATTTCTTTTTCTAACTAACCACTAAATCGATAAAATTTTTCTATCAATATTTTCATAAGATTTTTCTATCATATAAATATTCATACAAAAATATTGAAATAAATTTCTCTTTAGATCGGATTTGTGGTTACGAAACCACTGTTCCGATAACCTTGAATTTAGGCCATTACATTTGTAACCTTAATTGTTAGTATAAAGTGGAGGAATGGGAGGAGGGAGTGATAATGTAACGCCCTTTGCTTATCTTGATGGTCTGTACGAAAGTGTGACACTAATGGGAAATTTTTGGAGCAAAATCAGTACTTTATTTAAGAAAATAAAAATGATAAAAACATTTTTATAAAATTATAGAAAAATATTTAAATTCTATTCAAAATGAGTTTTATGCTTCCAAAATAAAGTTCAAAAACCTTATAGCGCAAATTAAATCAAAAGAACTATGTAATTTGTAAAATATAGGAATGTTAATTTGTTTAAGGTTGCTCAAATGTTTAAGGAATTTATAAGAAATTAAATAAAACAAAAAAGATAAACAATACATTAAGTTGCCACCTAAGCGGCCAAAACTTCTATCTAGGCAATATTGGAGTTATTAGTTTTTTTTTTTTTTTTACGCTAAGGAATTGCTCAAGCAGCTCAAGCCACCGCATAAGCGATACTAACTAGAAGTGATTGTTCGGCAAAGAGCTACTCAGGCGGTACAGTAACCACTACATCATTACAATTTTGCACACTCTTGAACTTTAACTAATTTCTTAAGCCTTCAACCACTACACCATAACCAAATTCCAAGTACTATTTACATATGAAATAAGCATATTTATACATGTTGATGCCCTAAGTACATGACGTTCCCATTACAATCTTCAAATTCATCACGTGACTTAGTATACATGCCACTAATATAATATAAATTATATTTTAACATTTGAAAAGCAACCTTATAGGATTGTCGGGTGTTGCAATGCTCCCTAGCTATCATAGCAACTTCTCAGTAAGTTTGTACCTATGCGTTTTAAACAACTAACGTGTGAGTTATAAAGCTTAGTAAGTAACAAGGACAATTAAACTTTATCATAAGCCTTTATAAACCTTGAGCTCTTTAGATGAATAATCATATTAAGTTTTTTAAGCCACATTGTCACTATTTTTAACCATTTTATGCGAGTTTTCAAGTTAAGTCTCAACTTATAGTTTGATCATTTATTAACAATTTTGAAATTTAATTTATTTATGAATCTCACTTTTTATATTTTAATTTTTATCCCTAAGGACTTACACGATTATTAACTGACCTTAATAACGCATTAAAGGTTTCAATCATATGACAATTTGTTTAGATGTTTCATTACACCACTTTCTTCAAGACTTACTTTTCCATTCCATTTCTTTGCATTTAATACCCTTTTAAACAAAAATTCAATCTTTGTATAATGGTTTATAAACCATTTAAAAGTAGTGTTAATAGCATCTAATTTTTTTTTAAAATTCATTCATACAATGACAAAATTAGTTTAATCTCTGAATCAGAACTAGTTATTTTCAGCCCTTAGTAAGCTTAAAGAAATCATAATCGGAAACAAGGGACTAACCAACCAACACACCAGAGTAATAGTAACACGTCGTAGCACTAATTTCCAAAGACCAAAGTAGTGCAATAATAGTACACATCGAAGTGCTACGCCCAAAGGCTAATCATGATTGAAATTGTATCTCCTAACAATCAAAAATAGATGTCCCCCTATTAGCGTGTCAATCGTATCTTGAACTATTTATCTAAGCTACTAAGGCCTCATTTTAGAATTACCAGGACAATACTTAATTTTCAAGTAAATTTATAATTTAACCACTGTGTTCGTGGTATTTATATCTATTAACATAAAATAGTAATTTAAGTCATGGCATTATATGCCACCTCAATAGATTTCAAAGCTTCATTTACATATCTGTAAAGAGATTTTAATCAAAACCATTTATAAAATAAGTTCCATACTATTAACCAATTTTGAATAACATGTCCAAAACCACATTTTTACAAACATGTGAACAATAATATACAAGAACATATTAAAATAAATAATAATAAGTCAGTTAAAATTAACATAATTTCAAGGTAAGCATTTTAATAGATTTTTTTCATATATTTTACAACTGTTTCAGATTTTATTTTTTTTTACTGTAATGGCCTTATCTAATCTTTCCATAATAGTGACACGGTTCATACATGTTTACATGGCAACCAGTAAAGCACTTCATGGCCATATAATTATAACTTCACATTTAAATGTGTTATTTCATATCTTAATGTCATGGAATTTCACACTAATATTAGCACCATTAAACACTTAATTATAACATTAATTACATAAATCCTAAGCTTACTAACTTAGGAGAAAAATAAGTATTCATGATACTTACCTTGATGAATGCTTTTCAACACTTAAATCAAGCTTCTATGAACTTCAATCCATCCTAAAACAAGCTTGGAACTCTATTTCCATACAACAAAAAGATATTCAAAAAATAATATAATTTTTTAACAAATATCAAGCTAATAGAAATGTAGGAAGCCTTATATTACCTTACTTAAAGCTTTCTCACACTAACATCAACATTTCTCACTAGAACCCCCATAAACCTTAGGTTGAGAATGATAGAATTGATGATAGAAATGGCTAGTGAAAATTTTTGAAAGAAAATGAAAGGTGGAAGCTTCGACTGCTGGTGTTGGAGAAGAAGAGAATGAGTTGATGGGTTTCTTTCCTATCTTTAAAATATCAATAAATGGGCTTTGGGCCTATGTTTGCATGTTTCAAATTCATTTTATGTCAATTTGAAGTCAATTTCCTTAATATAATGTTCAAATAATCCAAAATGATTCAGGATACCAAATATAATGTTTAAATATTATTTCCATAATTGAAGTCTTGGGAATTGACCAAATTACTTTTTTGACAAAATTACCATTTTACCCTTTTTATCCTTTTTAGTGATTCTTTTCAAAATTCTATAATTAGACCAATTTAAGTTCATAATTCATCATAACTATTTATTATAACTCCGTAAGTAATGACAATCTCACTTTGGCTTTTTTCTCGACGAAAAAGGGGAAAATTACAATTTAATCCTTGTACAATTCAAAATTTCCAAATTTAGTCCCAAAAATGATTTCATTACACCAAATTACATTCTAATCCATTTCAAGTCAAATAATCCACAAAAATTAATAATTTACATATTCAAATAGTTTTCCACATTAGTCCTCATACTTTTCAAAATTTACAATTTGGTCCTTTTTGTCATATTTTCACGCCTGCGATTCTTTCACTTGCTTCCATCTCCAATATCAAATTTCTTTCATAAAATTCTCATTTGATTCATTTGATAATTTTTCTCATAATTTTCTCGATATTCAAGTTAAAAATTATGCCCTGTATCATATCAGAAATTTTAGGGCGTTACAGGAAAAGTGGATGGAAAATTAATTTTTGGTGTGCTTGGTTGGAAAGAAAAGTGAGAGGAAAGGAAATAGGAGAGATGCCCATTTTCCATCCTAATGCTTCTTCCAAATTGGAAAGATGAGAGGATAGAAAATTAGGGAGAGGTGCATGTTAGTTCAAAATTATGATTTTTCAAATGTTTTATTTTTTTCCTTCCCTTTTCCAACTTTACCAAGTAATGGATGGAAATTACATTTCATTTCCATTTTCCATCTCTCTTACCAAGCACACCTATGAAAAGAAAAAATTATGTTTTCCATCCTCCTAGTTTTCTACCCCTTCAACTTCCATTTTTCCAATTTTCTTTCCACTCTACCCAGCAAAGCCTTAGTAATTGAATCTTAGTTCAGTTAGCATCATAATTGTTGCAACAACCAAAAGAATGTGTTCAAGCGTGCTTAAATGCATTTATCTTTCGATTGAATGGTTTAAGGTTATGGGTAATATATAAAAAAACAAAATAAACACATTTACTTTAGCTTTTTTTTTTTTTAAAGAAAATTTTGACTAACTAAAATTAAACATTTATTATTTATTTATAATTAAATTAATTAATAGATACATTAAGAAATTAAATCATTTTATAACTCTTTTATAAAGAGGTCATATTATATAAAATTTATTTTATATCTAATTAAATAAATTAAGAGATATATAATAAAAAAGGATAAATCTCCGAGGAGAAACCATATTCTATAAAAACTTTTTCTTGATTCACTAGTACTATAAGAGAGTCACCTTCAAGACATTCAATGCAAGCTCAAAAGTTCAAAAATGCGTATTCTAAATCTTGAAGAGAAGATTTTGAAATTCTCTCCGAAAAATGAAGAAGTCTTTAAATGAATAGAAGAATTTGAATGAATTTTGAAGGATTTTTTTACACTAGTCCTAATAAATTCTATATAAAAAAAGTGCCTATTTAGTCTTAGTTATCCAAAAAAGGGAGATCAATTCTAGTTTCAAGATCAAGTCTTGAAGACCCTTAAAGTGAGCTCAATTATCCAAGATCAAGTCTCAAAGACTCTTGGTTGAATCTCAAAGTATATCAAAGCTGCAATGTCTCTCAAGAACTTTGTCTACAATTTAAATCTCTAGTCTTCCCCAATTCAATAGTTATAAGAAGAAAATATCAATAACAATACTTTACCAATGCTCATAATCAAGTTTAAACATTGTAATTTGTAACACACTGATACTCGACCCGATTGCTGGGTTCGAGCTTCAAGGTGCCACATTTGTTATAGAAGCAATTGCAATCAACAATATACAATTTAATGTCATTATACAATCAAATACAAGAAAATCATGTACTTTGAACATTACGTTATTGTAATAGGCCCATTTCACCCGGGCCCACACCAAAACCAAAACAAAAAAATAATAAAAAATAAAACCATAAACCAAAATAAAAATAAAGGGTCCAAAGTCCATCAATTACAACAAGCCCAGTTTTGGCCCAATTAAATACCAAATTTTACATTCAACCCCGAGACTCAAAATTGAAACCCAAAATCTATTGACCTAGACCCTAACCCAAAGTCCCATTACACCCAAAACCCCCAACTTAATCCCTGGTCCAAGTCACAGTAGCCCACTGCCAAAATGGCCCAAAAAGGCCCAAAACTTGAGAATACCAGAAACCTAGAGGTTTCTAGTACACGCTAGTAATGCACACTGATTCTCACGTATGGCCTCCACGTCACCATGAGCGGCTTCCTCCGTACGGTCGTTTCTCTATAGAACCTGCGAGAATAGCACCAATAACAAAAAATAAACCAGCAGATGACAGCAAAAAATTAGGGTTTTTTTCCTCTTTTTATTTATTTTGTAAATCGGCTATAAGAGGCCGAGAAAATCAGTGTAAATGGATGACGAATACAAATCGAATACAAATCGAATACCATCAAAATTTTTAAATGTGATTTCTGATTTAAGTTTCTTTAAGTTTTTTGAGTTTTCTTTCGGTTTATTGCTTGAGGTCTTTCGTTATTGCATTTGAAAACAAAAAAGGAAGTCTTACCTTACGAAGATGCTATGGATTCTATTTTTCTTCGTTGAAATCGAGGCCGAAAGAGGATCTCGAGGATAAAACAAACATCCCTCAAAGTTTGAATGCACTGATCGCCGTTTATGGAGGTGGATCGGTGTTTGAAGGAATGGATTAATGGTCTGCTATTTGAGAAGAAAAGGGGCTAAGGTTGATTTGAGAAAAACGGTGCCATTTTAAGCTTGTTTCAATGACTCCAAAATGGTGCCGTATAGGCCATGTCCGATCCGACCTGATCTAGTTACCCAGGAGGATCTGTGCGTTCTGCTTAAAGGGAACATTTGCGCAATTGATCCCTCCCTTTCGCATGGTCATTCAATTAGGCCATATTTGTTTTTCTCTATTTTTTAATTAATCTCTGTAATTCGCCCATATATTCAATTTGGTTCGCATTCAAACGCTGTGTTTTGGAAGCTGGAATATTTCCAGTTTTGATCCTTGGGCATTCGCGCGCATTGCGCTTTAGTCCCTTTTTTTAATTTCAATGGTTTATTTTTATTTATTAAGTATCTCTTTTAATTTAATTTTTAATTTAATTGAGTTTTTTAATTTATATAATTCATTGTTTTTAAAATTCACTTAACACTCTTTTTTTTAATTGTTTGTATATATTTTGAATTATTTTGATAATTTTATTTTGTTTTTTATAAAATTATTATTTTAAAGTTCCCTTTCATACCATATCATTTTAAATTTTTTGTATAATCGTTAGTTTAAATTATCCTTATATATATATATATATATATAGTCTATGTAAAAGTTAGTTGTATTTTGTGAATATTATTAATCCTATGTTATTATATATATAAATTCTTTTAAATCTATTTATTTTTTAAAAGAACCTATCATGTACATAATTTATTATTTAAGAACATATTTTATTTAAAGCCTTACATATTTAATTATTTTTTATTGTATGTACAATGTCAAGTTTAAATAGATGTATCAATTTTTAAAATATTTTGTACGTTATTTGATTCAAATTTCTTATTTCATAATATCTATTTTAATAATCATTCATAAATTATTAGTTTCATTATTTTTATACATGTAAACTATTTCGAACCCTAGCATGTGTGGTTCATTTGTAAATTTTCGTATATTTGATAGTGTTAAAATTGTTTTGTATCATTTTGGCCCCTAATTTCTATTTTGTTTTGTACATTATGTGTTGGTTGTTTTATATTATTCCATATATTATTGTGGCATATTATTTATTCTTTTTTTTGTATTATTGTATCAATTGTTATTCATCCATGTTTGAAAATTTGGTTATATTTTTCTTTGATTAGTTATATTTTATTATTTGTCTTGTTAATTTGTTTCTTAAGTTTATATTATCTTCATTCACCAAGTATAATACGTTATTCGTGCATGTTGTCCCATGTTTATAATTTCGCCTTTTGTTCGCAAGTGTTGCTTTGTAATTTTCAACTTTTTCTTTAAAATTGATTGTTCCATTTTATTTCAAAGCAACCTAATGTGTTTTGAGCTAGTTTTACAATTATTCATTTGAAAATTCCTTAAAACGAAGGCAATGTTTGATGTTTGGAAATTTGAGGAATCGTGCCCTATCGTGCTGGGTTTCGATTTCCCGTTTGTTCAAAATAATCAAATATTCCTTTAGAATTTCACTCGTATTTTCTAAATTCTAAAACAAGGCAATGTTCAATGTTTGGAAATTCGAGGAATCGTGCCCTACCGTGCTGGGTTTCAGTTTTTCGTTGAACTAAATAATTGGGCATCCTTTTGTAATTTTCAACGTATGAGCTTTTGGAAGTCAAAAATTAATCGTGTTGTGAAGATATAAAGGATTGTGTCCTATCATGCTGGATGTGATGCTGTATTCCTTTGAAACAAGAGAATTTTGACGAACAGCTTGAGCCATTCAAATGTTTTAAAAGGAACCATATTTCAAAATATTTTAAAAACTTAGACATAAGGACAGTACTTAATCAATTTGGTACCAATTTTGGGTGTAGTAAGGGTGCTAATCCTTCTTTATATGTAACTGGCTCCCAAACCCGTTTTCTCAAATTTACGTAGGCCAAAATTGATTTAAATGGAATAAAATATTTTATCAGGTAATCCAATCACACCTAAACAAAAGGATTGGTGGCGAATCCACTCGTTTTAAAGTCGATCCCCATTTTTTTTCAAAATAAAAATGGTTTCGATAGTTATCATTTTCAAGTCTTATATGAGCTTCCGAAAGTTCTTTTGTTCATCCAGGGTTGAAATGGATTAAATTGAAAAGATTACGAAACTTTGAATTGATGTTGCGTCTTCGAAGATTTTTCTCATCGCGATGTGACTCTCTAGTTAGGGTTTGTCGTGAATTTGGGCTATGTCATCGTAACCTGAACCTTGCTCTATTTCTCATCACGACAATGTGACAACCTATTCCTTTGAAAATCAACTTGTTGTTTGGGTGGCCTGAAAATACTTGCATATTTAGTCTCATGCAAACAAAACATCAACTTACAAAATGGTACTAAGTGAAAATGTGCCAAAATGGTAGACTCCAAAAACATTACCTATCAAAACTAACTTCAATCATTTATACTCCAAAAACTAACCAAAATGTAACACCCCTAACCTGTCTCTATCGCCGAATTAGGGTTACAGAACATTACCAAGCAAATTCAAACAATAATTTTTTAATATTAATTAAATGCAACTCATTACAAACCAATCAAACATATACATTTGGGCCTTATATCGGGGCTTTAAGGCCCTAAAATCAGTTTGGAAACGATCTGAGACTAAATCGAAACAAATCAAAAAATTTGGGAAAAAGTTGAAAATTTTGAAAACAGGGGTCACATGGCCGTGTGGCCAAGCCGTGTGACATAGCCCAGACCGTGTAACAATCGAATAAAAAGACACACGGCCGTGTCCCAGCTTGTGTCTCAAACCGTGTAACTCACTGAGTTAGATCACACGGCCATGTCGTAGGCTGTGTGCCAGACTGCGTAACTCTCTAACTTATGACACACGCTTGTGTGCTAGGCCATGTAACTCATTGACTTGATACACACGGTCGTGTCTTAGACCATGTGAAATTTACACTAAAATAATAAGTGACACATGGCCGTGTAGCTAGGCTGTGTGCTTCATAATTTGACCTTAAAAACAAGCCATTTCAAGACCAAAACATACCTAATCAACCATTCCATTTGTGCACACATTCAAAAGACTTAAATACCTTTCAAACACATATAAAGATACCAATTCAATAAACCTATTTCACCTAACCAATATGCCATTCAAAGACACCACATTTATACCAAAACATCATTAATCAAAAGAAAACAACATAGCCACATTTCAAGCAAAAAACCTAATTCCTTTAACTACCAAATGACATCCAGTTAATCATTCACATTTCACTACAAACATACCAAAATGGACTATATATTACAAGTACTTAAAAGTGGCTAAAAGAATTAAACTTGTCAAGGCACTGAAAGTCCATTAAATAAAACATAAACTCCAAAAGCATATACATACCAAATTGACCGTTAACACATTCAAGAACTACCATTATAAAAAAGTCCTATACATGCCATTCATAACCTTGGCCAAAATAACTCAAAAACTACTGAAATGGTTACTGGATAGTGTTATAGATCTCTGACAAGCTTCGAATCGATCGAGTTTTTGATAATCTACGAAACAAAGGAAAATAACTACGTAAGCAACTAGTGTTTAGTAAGCTCGTATAAATTCAAACATAACTTACAATTCTTAAGCACAATTTATAGATTAAGCATAACATCATTACCATGACAATAGGCTTAGTAAAATCCTATATAAGCACCATTAAACTCGCAAGTTAGTAAGTTCATGCATGATACATATAAGTTCAACCATATCATAAGTAGATTTTCATGTACACATCATTCATCACATTAACCTTTCCATAAGATCATGAACTACCATCAAATTGTATACATACCATGCCATTTCCTTTACTTACCCGTGGAACCATTTAGAAGTGCATTGGATACTCGAGAACGCTCACACATAGTGTGCCTTTCCATATAATCATAACCTTTCCTTTTTAATAGTGCTCACACGAGCTGTGAAATGGGCCTGCTCACATGAGCTGTGGGTCAGAATATTAGCTACACGATGCTGCTCACACAAGCTGTGGAGAATTTGTAATAAATGCAGGACCTCAGCCATTGTTAGGACATTCAAGACCAGCACCTGAAACATGAAATCCCTAATGACATGTTATTCGTATCCTAAGAATTCTTAAGATTCAAACAGGATTATTTATTCGTCAATTTCTCAAAGCATAGATATACATGCATTTTCAAGTCATTTTATAACTAACACAACATCGTTGATAATTAATCAAACTATCATTAATAATATTATAATTTATACAAACTTACCTCGATAATTATAGTTGTAGAATTGAAGTCTAGTCTAAAGCTTTAGCTTTTCCCCGATTTAAGTCCGGTTGTTGTTTATCTTGATCTAAATAGATAATTTCATTCAATTAAGTACTTCAAATAACTTCAAGTATTCAATTCAATCAATAATTCATATAAATGTAAAATTACAAAATTAACCCTAATATTTTAAATTTTTCACAATTTAGTCCTTCAACTCGTAACTTGAAATTTAACTATTTTAACCTTCCATACATGTTAGCCAAACTTCTTAGGAACCCATATCAACCCACTTAAACCATCATTTCATAATGTTACCATGAAATTTTACTATTTTAACTAATTAATTCCTAAACACAAATTCACCAAAAATCACTTAACAAAACATGTTGGTTTAACAACCAATGGTAATAATCTATCAATTAACATAAAAAATTATTCAAACTCAACTATGGAAAGTCCCTCAAACTTTAATAGTTTTACAAATTAACCCTTGGGCTAGCTAGACTAAGCTAAAACAAGCTCAAAAACATAAAAATCACTAAAAACGAAATCAAAATCACATGCCATGCATCAAAAGAAGCTTGGCCGACTATTTCTTCCTTTCAACAATGGAGATTTCGGTTTTGGAATAGGAAAAATGAGAAAAATGACAACCTTTTTCCTTTTTCTTTGTTTAACCTTTAATTTAATTATCAAATTACCATATTAACCTTTTAAAACTATTAAAATTTTATTAAAATCTATCCATAAACATCCACTAAAATATAGCATGGTATAATTACCAAATAAGTTGATTAGCTTCCCTTTCCATAACCATTTAGTCCTTTTAACTAATAGAATTCAACTTTTGCACCTTTTTCAATTTAGTCATTTTTACCTAATTAACTATTTAAACCTTAAACTTTCATAACAAAAATTTAATACTACCTTAAATTAACCCTATAGACATTAAATAAATATTAGAATAATAACTCATTTTTCGGAGTCGTGGTCTTGAAACCACTGTTTTCGACACCACTAGAATTGGGTTGTTACACAAAAACTATTTCAAATGCATAATATTTAACCTTAAAACTCCAAACCAACTATATGAACATATCCAAACATAATTTTTAGACATTTGAATAAGATCATGTCATGTAAAACTTAACCATTTGAAACATTTAACTAAAAGGCCTTAGATACATGCCACAAAACCAAAATGAATGAACTATACAAACTTTGTTGAGTAAAAAATGCGGTCTGGATGCTGGCTTTAATTCCCGGGACTTCGATAAATATCTACACCTGCTCACAAAACAAATAACCATACGTTGAGCGATAAAGCTTAGTGATACTTTCATGATTCAAGATAATATAACATAAAATAACATTAATAACATGCTATGATACTTATAATCTCAATCCCTACTAATACATATTCTATATGGTAACGTAAGTATATAATCAATTACATATGAATGTATACAATTATGAAGGCAAACTAATTCAACTGTCATGGCAAAAGAATGATCAAATCCAATTACATATACAAAAACCTATCTTAAGGCCTTTAGCTATCAATACCAATTCACAATTTAAAACATTCATAATTAATTCATTATGATATTCAATATCAAGTTCCTTTCATATCAAAACTCGTTTAACAAATCATCCAGACCTCTTTCTAGAGTCTATCAACTCATTTGTATTCATTTTGGTATTATATTCTATTATTAATCTATTTCATTACCTTTTTAAGTTTTTCAATTTCAAATATAATGTTATGCCCGATGAAACTCTAGTAAAATAAAATTGGATACACGGGTAAACTACACCACACCAAATATGTAACACCCATTACCTGACTCGATCGTCGGGTCTGAGTAACAGAGTATTACATTCGTTGCCGGAGTAACTACTGACAAATACATAGTACAAACATCATTTTACTTCATCAATCATGAAATCAATCAATAATACAACATTGAATAACGTGAAGTTTTTTTCTTGGGTCTTATATATGCATACGAATGCTTTAGAGTCAACCCGAGATCAAACAAGGATTTTTTTTGTAACAATTTTAAAATTCCTGATCAAGTATACCATAAATAAATCATTCAAATATTCAATCATATCATAAATACCTAGATATTAAGATACAAAATTAAATTTGAGCCTTAATTGAGCCTACGAAAGCTCTATTGTAGACCGAGCATGAATAAAGACTAAATTGCAAAGTTTTTAAATCTCAATACAGGTATCGATACCCATCCTAGGTACCGATACCATTTTAAGCTTCGATGTTTTAAAAAATCCAATTAAAATCTTAAGGTATCGATAGTTGGATTAATGTACCGACACTTTCTAATAGGTATTGATACCTTACCTTAGTATCAATACCAAATTGGCATTCCATCATTTTTAAATCATGGTAACTTGGTAAAACACCGATACCTTTACATATGGTATCGATACATTTTGCCAAAAGGTCAAAATTTTCACTTTTTAGGTATTTTTCATGCTCAAACCAACATAAAACACAATTATACTTATAAACACCTATCAACCTACATATAATCAATGCAAAACATGTTGAATACCACAACTCAATTAAATCTAATCAACCATACTAACATGTCTTAAATGGTACTCAAACATGTAACTTCCGTCTACACAATTCATACCAAGTGGACTATATAAAATTTCAATACATACCAATTTCATCTATTTACCAAACATACAACTAACCATTCCTAAGTTCAATCAAACCATTAGACATCAGCAATACCTTTTTGTCTTGGCATTTCAATATATGAAACAACCAATTAAACAAACATTAGGTAAGTTTCAACTATTCCAACATTCAAACTCCAAATTTTCATAACATCTATGTACATGCCAAAAAATGGAGCTTTAAATGATAGAAAGACTATCAAATCATTAACAGGATAGTGTGAGCTCCTCGACTATCCGCTAGACACATTTCGCAAGTTAGCGATCTACAGGGAAAAGGGAAACAACGAGGTAAGGATACCGAATGCTTAGTAAGTTCATAGGTATTTAAGCAACAATTTACTTAAAATTACACCTTAATCCATAAAATACTATCTTTATGGGTTTTTCTAAACATGACAATCACATATCAACAAGGTGAGTATCAACATATATAACATCTTATAATAAATCAAGCATATAACATTCTCAATCACTTATAACCAACATTTATTCAATTCAATATCAATTTCATATAATTTTCTATCTATTATCAACAATACATCCAATTTAAATATAATGACATTTACTATTTTGTTTCATTATTCGAATTCTAAATCGAATTCATTGATTCGTCACATTTCCATATCGGCCCTCCGGGCTTGTATAACCGGTTCGTATGATCTTTCACATGCTATCGATATTCGTATATCACAATGTATATATAGATCATCAAATCATAATATCAATTCAATTTGAGTATCTTTTATCCAATGTACATTTTATATCCCTATTAACCTAACTTGGGCGGATACACGAATCTAACCAATCACATCAGTTTGGCACATAATGCCTCATCGGTATAACTGAAGTATAAATGTGCCAAACACTTGCCGACTCATATTCGAAGTAACCCGTACCCGACCTATCCTATGACATGCTAACTATATCCGACTTTGCTCAAGTAATTAATAGGGTAACCTTTTCTTTAATCATCATATTGTTTAATTCACATTTAAACAATTCAATTCATATCCCAAACCATCAGTTTATCACATAGCATATCCTATTTCAAACCAATTCAAGATCGATTCCATAATTTTATCAAATGACACTATTTTCAATTCTCTTCAATTTAATCCTCTATCTCGATAATCAGTCAAATTCATACCATTATGATTTGATCAGTCATAATCAACTATTAATTCATTAATATTTCACATTTCAATTCAACATATTCAATTTATCAATTAATTTATTATTTTCTTTACGATTTAGTCAATATCTTACCTTTTGTACCAAATTGTAAACAATTCAAATTACAATAAAACATATTCAAATTCATAATTTAAAAATATATAGAAATTTATATGCAATCATATCATATGAACTTACCTAGTCAAAACAACAACAAACAACTCTCTAAGGACTAATCAACAAATTTTGTTATTTTTTCGGTTATCTTTGACTTAGTCTAATTTCTGATCTATTCAATAATTCAATTCAATTTATCAATTCCAACCCTCTTATTTCATCATATTATAAGCATATATCAACTCAATTTCATTATTATAATGCCCCGAAATTATTGCATTTTACTCAATTTAGTCCCTAAAACCAAAATTACCAAAACTTTCAAATTTGAACTTCTATTTTGAAATAATTCTCAATTTCATCCTTGTATAGCCATATATATCTATAATTATAGAAATTTCATGCCAATTTTGAAATATTTACACTTTAGTCCCTATGTTCAAAATTAACAATTTTTACTTTACAAATTAGTCATTTTTCATATCTAAGCTTAAAATCTAACAATTTATTACTAAAATCTTCAAGAAAAAAAATGAAAAATTTTAAAAATTTTAAAAATTTTACAAATTGGTACATAGGCTAGCTAAATCAAGCTATCGGGAGTTCAAAAACATAAAAATTATGAAAAAAAAGGAGTTGTCAGCTTACCAAATTAGTTGATAGAATGCTTGAGAGCTTAAAAACCTTATTCTCTTTTCTATATTTTGGTGGAGAAAAGGTGACATGAATATGGTTTGTTTTTACCTAATTTTAACTTATATATTTAGTTTAATAATTAACTAATTAATCTTAACTTAATTAACAAAAATTAACTAATACTAACCTTGATTAATCAATTTGGTGTAAAAAAATTGTCCACCACCAGTGTCCACTATATTAAAAAGGGTCAAAATGCTCAATTGGACCTTCAATTAATTAAAATTCCATAGCGATTAACTTTTACCACTTTTACAATTTAGTTCTTATACCTTAATTAACTATCCAATTAACAAAATTAGAGGACCAAATTTTAATTAAACTTTATACTAACCTCGTAAATATCAAATAATAATATTTATGGACTCGATGTCGAAAATGTGGTTCTGAAACCACTGTTTCTGACACCATTGACTTTCTGGTCATTACAAGATAGCTTGTAAGAGCTTTAACTACACCACGCCAGGGTCTCTGTAGAGACATATAATACTCGATGATCCGCAACAAATGCTAGATCTCGATATAATCTGTAATTATCTCCGTATAATCACATATCCAGTATAAGCGCGCATAAAACCTTATTGGTATGCCAATTGTATCCTAACCTTTTATAAAATTTACATGGGCATCAATTATATATATAAGAATTTTCATACATGTAATCATATTACTCTCATATTCATACCCTGTATTCGGTCACATATGCATTTTCGTATCCTGTACATTGTTCTATTGCATAACAATTATTTTGCAATTTAGTACATATATAGATTCTTAGTAAAATTCACAATCACAACCCTATTTCATCATCAAAGACACATATTTCATATTATAAGATATATTTCGATATAATTTTCATATCACATATCATAATTTAAGCATTTCATATCATTTCCCTTTTTATTCATTTTAGTCCTCTATTTTAATGTTTCATATTAAATTCAATCAAAATATTTCATATTATCATAATAGACTCACCTAAATAATTCAACAATCAATAAACATGCATATAAAATCAAATATTTCTATCTCGAATCATAAAAGTACAAACCAAGGTTTTGTACGTCATTCGTTGATTGTTTTCGCTTTTCCTTTCCCTATCTACTGTTTGGTGTTGTCATTAACTACGAATAATCATAAAACATATCATATAATCAATTTGCAGTCAAATCATAATCAAATACCAAATTACACAGATTTTACAATATATTCCCTAAAATTGGGATAAGCATAACTTTCAATTCAATGCCTCTAATCCAATTTCACCATGACTCATTAGGGACCTTCTATTTTCCATCCCTACCAAAATTTCATGATATTTTTTATTTTATTCAATTTGGTCCCTAATGTACAAAACTAACAATTAAGATTTACAATTTAGTTATTTGTATATACTAGGCTTAATTTCTAACAATTTCACACCAATTTCATTCAATTCTCAACAATGATAACTTTAAAAACTTTAATAATTTTACAAATTAGCACATGAACTAGCTAAATCAAGCTTCCACGATCTCAAATCTATAAAATTAATGAAAAATGGCTAGGGACTTACCTAAAAATGGTGGGCAAATGTGTAAAGCTTTTCAAAAGCTTTCTCCCATGGCTTTTAGGGTGGACAGTGGTGAAAATATGAACAAGATGATGCTTCATCATCTTTTTCCATTATGTTAGGTATACATAGTTAGTTTAGTTTTAATTAACTTAATCATGATTAATTATCATTAATCCTTAATTACTTTAATCTAATGGTAACTAACATCACATCCCAAATTACAATTCATCAATCTGTAACTCCGTAAATATTCATATTTAATATTTACATACTTGATTTATGGAAACTGGATCCCGAAACTGCATTTTTTGACACCACTGAAAACTAGGTCGTTATAGTATTTATAATGACAACTAGTATTACTTTCCTTTAAAGAAAACACGGTTTCTATTACTAAGGCTATGGAATCCATTGCATCAAGCATCAAATGATGGGATAATCAAATTGCTTTCATGATGGCATAAATTGAAAATTTAGATGGAAACAATTAACTGTTACAAGCGAAACTTAAAATCAAATTCTTTAAGAAGTTGGTGAAATTTCTCACAAGGTTGTTGAAAAAAGGCTTCATGTGTTTCTTTAAATCAACTTAAGAAGCTCGTAAAGAAAGCTATAAAAGATAAAGCTGGAAGTGTTGCTCAACCTTCATACACATGTAAAGTCATGTTCTTGAAGGATTGATTGTTTGAGTATGCCTAAAAATTATCAACTTCCAAAGTTTCAATAGTTCAATGGAAAATAAAATATATGTGAACATGTTGCACACTTTGTGAAAACATGCAATAAGTCCAGCATTGATTGAGATCTCTTATCGAAGCCATTCGTTCAATAATTAAAAGGAAATGCCTTAAATTGACTCATTGATCATGATTTTGGCACAACCAATGGCTGATAACTGTTTAAACCGCTCATCCCATTGTCACCATAATTTAACTCATAAAACTCACACTAATAAGAGGACGAGCCAACCATTAACTACATCCATATATGGAGACATTAATTAAGTCTCACTACAAGGAAAAGTTGTTAGTCATTTGCAATTGACAAGTGTCTATAAGACATGAATTGGGGCTTGTGCTACATTCTCCAAGACATCAAGCCAAAGTCCTTTGAAGAATTAAATACTGGAGTTCACAACATAGATTTGTGTATGAAAATTGCTAGGCATCAAGAACCTCATCAACAATACACAGGGGAAAATCTTCGATGATAATAAAGATATTGATCAGTTAATGACTTTGAATATCAAACTTGTTTTTTTGTCAAAACCAAAGGTAAAAAAAGTCACAACGAGTGAGAGGCAAGAAAAAGAATTACCCTTTCCTTCATTCTGATGTTCCAAATATACGTGAGGAACTCTTAAAGTCTAAGTTGATTTAGTTGCCAAAAAATGAATTGAAGAAATTGATAGAGTAGATTATCTCACTATTGCAAGTATCATCGCTTATTTAGTTACCCTATTAAAAAGTGCTTTGTTTTGGACAAAAATCATGGGAATTGGAAAAAAAATAGTTTGAAGAATAAGAAGTATCATCAAATTTGACATCAGTCATCATGATTTCTCAACCTTATGTTTAACAGAACCAAAAAGTTTGGCTTCTTTAATCTTTATCACACTGACTCCAAACATAAATAAATTGATGGATATCTAAGGGAATGGAAGCAATTGTATTCTTTAAAAGTATCAAAAGTATCATGGTTGGGCTTTTTTTGTATGTTGAAAAGGTTAATAAAAAGCATTACTCCTAGGTACAAACGCTTAAACTATCACATTGTTTTTAAGCACAAATCTAAATTGTTGCATTGCTCCTAAACATGAGCTTAAATTGTTTATTTGAAATGATGTCCTTAAAACAAGCCTAAACTATTCATTCAAAAAAAATGATACTCCTAAGTACAAACCTTAATTGTTTATTTCTACTACATGAACATAAATTGTAAATTCAAGAAAAATGATGATACTCTTAAACACAAGCTTAAACTCTTTATCCCCCAAAAATGATGACATTATTAAGCATGAGCTTAATTTGCCACTTCAAAAGAGAAAAAATAATGCTTTTAAGCGAAAGCTTAAACTATTCATCCAAACTATGATGTTTTTAATCAAGAGCTTAAACTATTCATAAAAAAATGTTTGCATACAAATTTTTAAATTTTTATATAATTAAAATTCAGCATGTATCAATATAATTTATTTCTTATTAAATTAAATTATTTAAGAGAAAAAAAAACCGTATTCTACAATAATATGTCTCTTTTTCTTGACCCACTACTCACTAGCATTATTAAAAGAGTTACTTTCAAGCCATTCAAGATAAATTCAAGTGTAGAATTTAAAAATCCAAAGAGAAAGTTTTAAATATCGAAATTCTCTTTAAAATTTGAAGAAGCTTATGAAGTAAATAAAGAATTTGAAAATTTTTTGGAAAATTCTATGCCACTTCTCAGAAACCTTGTCTCCAATCTTAGTTCAGCAAAGAAAGGAGATCAATTTCTGTTTTGATTAATTTTAATTTCAAGATCAAGTCTCAACCTTTGAATTGGATTCAATCATCCAAAATTAAATCTTAAAGAGTCTTGAACCAAACTCTCTCTTTAGTTGCACCAACACAAAAGTGATAAGTTATAATTTCAAAATAAAGTCTTGACAATCCTTGAAGCAGGCTACATTCATCCGAGATCGAGTCTAAACAATAATTTAATCAAAATTTATTAACACTTTCAAAATTAAATCTCAACCACCCGTGAAGTGAGACTACATCTATCTTCCATCAAGTTTCTACAATCTATCTTACATCAAGTTTCAAAAATATGATATTATGTCAAAATTCATTTAAGTACAATTTTAATTAGTATCCAACTTTTTCTCATAAAATTCAACACAAAATTTGTCTGCGCATGCTAATTGCAATATACGCACCGCCGCTTTCATCAAATTAAACTAATTCTATTCTTTAATTACATAAAACAATGAAAGAATGATGTTCATTATATTCCTCAAATCACTTCAGAAATTGATTCCAATACAGGAGTCCACCGCCTGTAACTCCCCAGTCGGCAGCCACGAGGAGCATGAACCTGAACGTAACCCTCTTTCACCATCGCCGCGTACGGCGAAACCTTTGCACCACCACTTTTTCTCCTCTTCTTTCCATTACAAGCTGCTTCCATAATTGCTACATCCATATCCGTAATCTTGCAATGAACCCTTCCTATGGGAACCAAAACATAAATTTTACCCACCAAAAGTTCATCCTCAGCTCGCATGGCCACCACGGAACGGCTTCGTTTTAACTCTTCCATGGCAGAGATGACATGACCAGGTTCTTCAATCATCACCTCCACCGCCATTACTGGCAGCTTAACTTTCTTAATGTTCCCTCGAGCGTCGATTATTTTAGCCATTTCTTTACTGTTCGGAACGAAGCAGCTAAAGGTAATGTTTCCCATGTAAATTGAAAGTTATTAACTCTGCGAAAGGAAGTGGTTTACGTAAAGAAGTTAAAAGGAGAATATATTGGGGAGACTTGAAAGTGAGTAGAGGAGGGTGCATGGGTATATATATATATATAATGGAAGGAGGCGGATGAGTCAAAGAATGAATTGTTTAATTATTGAAAAGAAGGGACACGTAAAGGGAGTTGACAAGAAGATGGTAAACAATGGCGGTGAAAGTGGACGTGTGATTGAAGTTTGAGACTTTGCAGGGGAGACTCAGTCTCGGATTATTAAAACATTGTGAGCTGTGTGCTAGTTGCAGCGTGGTTGAAACATAGGGTACTTGTGGGCTACGCTCATGCCAGTGTAGCCTGTGGGCGTTAGGGTTGACCAAGAAAACATCAGTAAACTTAAAATCAATGGTTTTTAAAATGCTAAGTTAAACCCAAATTGAGTTATTATTATTTAATTTCTAATTAGTTATATTTTTATCATGTAAATATAAATATTTTATATTTAAATTAATGAAAACAATTTAAAATTCTTATATATTTTTCTAAAATAGTTGTTGATTACCTTTTTCTATTTAGTTAAAAATTTTATGAAAAGAATTTGAAAAATTATATTAAATAATGTCTAATATCAGCAAAATAAAATTTATTTTATCAAAATAAGTCTAAAAATACAAAACCAGAATTGAAAAATAAAAAAATCGAATCAAATTATCATAAATGATTCGAAAAAATCTAAAAAATACAAGCAAACCTCACCTCACAAACTCACCTCACCTCTAGTGGGCATGAGTTTGCCCCTGATTACATAATCGAATGACAAAAAAAACAATCATAACTTTAATGATAACAACTAATGGTGTCAACAATTTAGACCTATTAATAAGATCAAATTATATTAAGTTAAAGTAGATAGATTAAATCCAGACAGACCAGAACCATAATTAGACCCTTTGAATTATCTTACTATGTTTGAATGGCCAAAGTTCACAGCGAAATCTAACTTGCCATTTTCTAGTTCTGGTAGCCACCTTCTTCAAGACATGGAAAAAAAGGGGAGTGAGGAGGGATATGAGTACCTCCTCCCTATCACACAAATCCAAAACCAAATATATCCAATTTAAAACCCACTTAGGGGCTAAGTTTCTAACAGTTTGATGAATACACTTTCTTTGTGCCCCTGAAGTTGGGAGTTATGGAATTTGGGGCTTGGCACTCTGTAAGATCTTTCCTACTGCATCTTTGAGACCATTTTCTCTATTTGATATATTGAGAGATCCACTTGAAGCCATCGCCGTAACCCATTTTGCGGACGATGCTGCACATAAATACTTCTAGTGGACGGACGTTTGAGTCTGCTAGGTTTACCTTACCCTTGCCAGTGGTAAAGTTTGTGAGCCGGAGATGGTATCGTAACTCATCCTCTGAGGCAGCGTATGGTATATCAATCTTGTTTCCTAGTATAAGAAACGGGACATTGGCAAGGGCCTCATCGGAAAGGAGTGCATCCAGTTCCTTCTTTGATTCTGCAAACCTTTCTTTATCATAGGCATCTACCAGGTACACCATAGCATCAACCTTGACCCAGAAATGCACACTTCAAATTAAAACACTCGAGACAAGGCAAACAATATATAGCTTATAACAAGAAACAATAAGAACGAGGTACAACAGAAAACCAATCAAAATGAGAAAAAGGTATAATTGGATCTCCTGAATGTACTAAAAGCTAAAACAGAAAAATCCCATGTTGCTTGAAAGCATTGACCATGGTTGATAGAACCGTGCACAACACTTCTACCATATGATATTGAACTTCCTGCCAGCAATTCAAGATCACCTTATTGAGCACCCAGGTAGACATTGCCCAAGGTGTGGCTCGTTTTGGTGCAAAA
The DNA here is from genome assembly GCA_025698475.1 of Gossypium anomalum. NCBI lineage: Eukaryota > Viridiplantae > Streptophyta > Magnoliopsida > Malvales > Malvaceae > Gossypium > Gossypium anomalum. The sequence continues at coordinate 23,063,380 of CM046967.1, forward strand.
ATAAATCATTGAGCAGAAATAAGGAAAGAAAACCACCTCATGCCCCAGCGAGGAGCAACCAACAGCAAGCCACTAGGTTGTAGAAAGCTACAGCTCCACAGATGATACTTGGCCACTATGCAGAATAAAATATTAAGAAGACACACTTTTATAGAAGACAAAAAGCCAACTACTTACAGATTGGATAACCAGAGTTCAGGCTTTCCATTACTGTACAAGATCCGTGTTCAACCTAAACAACTAGAGAAATAAGTCAATCTGCTAAACATATCATTTATGCTACAATTGGTAGGAGTATTATTTTTTCACGATGTTTTAGTATTTAAGTTAGCAATAAACTAATTTCAATTAGTAATTTTTAGCCACTCACATGGCTTGTTTTGGGGAAAGAGGAGGAAAATTTTTCACTTATTTTGAAAGTCTTATTTTTTACTAGAGTTTTACTTATTGTTTTAATTTCAAGTTTAAATTTGTACTAACCATTCTTTATTTTATGTCTAACTATTGTAATACATATGTAATAAATAAGCTTTTCCCTCGTGTTATTACATGAGTAACCAAACGAGTCATTAAACATTTCATAAGACAATCATCAAGACCATCACTACAGAAAATTTATGGCCATGAAATAATAAAGATATTAGCATATAAAAGTATGTTAGAGATATTCTTCTTTGGTTTCTCATGCATCACGAGACAGTAAAATTCCATTGACTATTAGACTGTACATGAAGATAGCTCGGGTGCATTTATATGAAAAATAGTAATCAAAGAAAAAAGCAAAAGCAGAATGGGTGACAGGAAAACAAAATGATAATGATATAATCAGAAAGAAAACAACATATAAATAATGATGGTTAAACTCCTGACAATAAATGATTTCTTGAAGCCTATTTTCATAGTGAAGAAAGCAAGTATAAGTTACCAAACAATGACAAAAATATACCAAAATCTACCAATTAAAAAATGATATGAAAATGGAAAAACAAGAGATTAAAAACTCTAAAAACAAATGACTAAGAATTGCAGCCAATTGAAATTGTAAGGAAACAGATTCAGTGAATGCTGTATCACTAAAACTAATAACCATCATGTTAGTGAAAAGCATTTACTTTGATCTTTTAAGCTACCTTAGCATAGTAATCTTTCCAGACTCGACGAGCAATCTGATGACCACCCAAATCAAAAGCCTTGAACTTGATTTTCCCAATATTAAGCTCTTCCGATGTGGGATACTGAGTTGGCTGATGTTGAACCAATCTCTGCAAAACAGTTCAGCAATAATCAAACATCAAAATTTTCCTCATTTCCCAATTAGAAAAGAAAATTTCTAAATTAGTTAACCAATCATATAAACCTGGAAAAAATTAGACTAACAAAAGTGATGGAAATTTATTCAGAGATTCAAAATCATATAAAATTATTTTTTAAAAAAAAAGAACAGAGCGAAATGGGAAAACGAACCTCGTCTTTCAACATATGAAGCAAAGTGGTTTTGCCGGCGTTATCGAGACCGAGAAACAAGATCTTAGCCTCTTTCTGCCATAGACCAAGGGAAGCAAGAACACCGTAGAACCAATCCAAAAGAAACATCGTTTTAATACGGTTCGGGTCTGGGTATACCGAGAATCGAAATGGGTCGAGCTCGAAATCGTGAAAGATGGTCGTCTTAATTCAAATCAAACCCTGGATTTGGCTCATATCATAGAAGAAAATGACTATAAAATTTGACTAAAAATCCATAGAGCGAGAGAGCTAGGGGAGGTAAATATGGTCAGCTGATTTTCAAGGAAGCGATGTTGTTTCCCATAAAATAAAAATGCTTACATCTACATCTTTGTTCTTACTTGATAGAGTCGAGCTGAAGCTAAAATTTTAATTAATTAAATTTGTTAAACTTTCATAATTAAATTCCATAAATTGGCGTCTCAGATTGAAGAATTTATAGTTTTTGCCGACTGATTGAATTTTGATTGATGCCCTTTCCTTATTTATTTATTATAGTAATTAAATTATATATTACTCACACTGCTTATAGTGTGGAATATTGTTATTACGGTAAGATTAATTTTAATGAGATATTAGTTTCGAGATTGAATAATATTAAACTTTTGCAATGATGAAATTAGAAAATGATTATTAAGAATCTTAAATTATATTATATTTATAATATAAATAATTATATATTTTTATATTATTATTATTTAAACTCTTAGTGTCATGAGTCAATCATATGTCAATTTAGTTAGGAAAATTATAAAAATATCTTTCCATTTTTATAATAAGTTATATTATTTAATCATACTTTAATCTTTTTATTTAGGTAAAACCAATAAATAATTTATATATGGTAGAGTTTAAACTCATGTCATTTGGGTCGATAAAATTTTAACTTTATCACTTAATCAATTTTTTTTTAAAATATATATAATTTATACATTTTAATTTTATTATGCATATTATATTACCTCTATTAATTGTATATATTAATAATGTTATTGATTGAATCGGTGTCACAAGTTAACTTGAAACTAACTCAAAATTGATAACAATACTGATAAACAATTATAATGCATTTAGTATTTCTTAATCTGATATATATACGTTTTTAAATTTCATTTTCCTCGTAATTTAAACTATTCTTTTTTATTTTAATACTGTACATATTACTTTATTTTAAATTATAAATTTCATTATTTACTTTTAAACCCACGTTTGTATGTCCAGGGTAGTTGCTTCTTCTTTAGCGATGCCTCATGCTCCAGTCAAAACGCATAGGACACTTTTGCGTTACCCAAAATGATTTTGAATGTAATCCAAAAACCAAGACAAACACACCTTATTGGAGGGAGTTGGGCATATTAAAAAACTCAAAGGATGGTGGTTTTAAGGGGTAATAGTTGGTCTGAATAGAATGTTGGCTATATAGTTGATCTCCTATGTGTTCCTTCTTTATCTTGCGGCTAAGCGAAGATATTTATAAAGGCGGGAGGTTTAGCATCGGTCTCAACCACCTAGTGTTCTATTTTATATATATGCAATTGATAAAGTGAGGAAACCTCAAATAAGAGTATTTTTGGAGTAGATGTGAGGGAGTTATATGATATGACTGGCTGAAGCATTATTAAGTTCGAGAAGTTGAAAGATTAATGAATCTACATCAAATGATGTAATGTTTTGGTGAGACAAGTTTGAGACTATGCCTTTAATAAGGTTTGCGAGATCGAGCTTTGCTAAATTTTAGCTTTAACCATGACTGTTGAGTAACATTAGATGATATGGCGAACAAATAATAATTTTCATTAAATATTTTTTTTATAAAATTTCAACATTTAATAATTACATTAAGCCCCAATTAAATTGGATTAAACCCTTACTACTACTCAACACTAAAATTCAGTATTTTATTTGAGAGAAATCAAACTCCTTACTATTACTCTTATTTAAGTTTTGTTACTATTTGTGAGAGATTTGTTTTTCAATACTCTGTAATCACGAAAATCATACGCTATTATGACCACATAATTTAAGAAAATTCCCCTAATAGACTAACTATGCATGTTAAACTACATTAGCAGTTATCTAAGTATTGGTTACCCAATTATGAAAAGTTAAAAAATAGTCATTTATTCAATTTTGTTTTTTTTTTTTTTGTTACTAGTTGACGATGATAGGTTTTTAAATTGATATAATAAGAATTTTAACCCTTAACATTTATAAATTATGTCGATTTAGTCTTGATTCTAAAAGAATTTAACACTCAACATTTACATATTGTGTAATTTGATTTTTTTTTGTAGCTTTACTTTTTTTATGATATTGAGGGTTAATTTTAAATGAATTAATTAATTTTAAATGAATGAAATTTGTCGTAACCATTTTTTTGTAGATCAGGAATCGACTTGGATTTTGAAAATGAAAACGAAAAAGGGGAGTCGCCACCAATCTTTTTTGATGAGGTATGATCGGACCACCTTTGATTAATCGTTTTAATAAAATTTAAGATTTACTAAAACGATAATTTTTGGTCTACGAAAAACAGAAAATGAGTTCGGGAGTCGGTTACGCACGAGGAAGGGTTAGCACCCTCGATACGCCCAAAAATTGGTACCTAGTTGATTAATTAGTGTCTTTAGTATCGAAAATTTTGAAAACTTAAAATACTTTGAAATACGATCCTTCTCTTTGTAAAGAGTTCAAATGTTAAAGACCTTCCCGTCTCACAATAATGAAATACCACATCCAGTAAGTTAGGACATAATATCTCGCACTTTGAGACTGGGCTACCCCTTTATTTAAAACCAATGTATTTTTAATTTCTTTTAAAAGGATATTCGGTTAGTTAGAATGAACGAAGGAAATCGAAACCCAGTAAGTTAGGGCACGTTTCCTCGAATTTTCAAACTCCGAATATTGCCTTTATTTGCAAAACTCTTATTTCGGAGTGTCAAAATGTTACACCCGGTAAGTTAAGGCACCACACTTCATACCTCCGAGAATAAGCATTTTTAAAGACTTGTTTTGTGATTTAAAAAGAGTATTACGTTATTTAGGTTAAATGAGAAAAGTCGAAACCCAGTAAGTTAGGGCACGTTTCTCTCGAAATACCTAATGCCGGAAATCACTTTTATGAAAGAATTATTTTAATGTATTGAGTAAAAAACGTGATTTATAATAAAACATAAATGCAAGTTATGGTATTAATACGTATAATGACATAATGATAGGTGTAATAGCGTAAAAAAACAATAATACGAGCAATTATAAAAGATGAGACAATAATTAGGCTTAGAAATATGTAAATGTAAACACATGCGTGAGGAAAATGGAATAATGACGAGCACACAAGCAAATAAATAAATCAATAATAAATAGAGGCAAAAAAAATAAAATGACAATGATAACGATGATATAAAAGTATATACGTAGAGGTATTAAGGTACATACATAGTAATAGAAGTAATAAGAGATATGTAAAAGAAATGTATGTATACATAAAAATAATAATACAATATTAAAAGATATATACATAATATAAAAAATGTATCCCTATAAAAAATATATATACATAATAAAAACGCAATGTTTGATATATTTACATATTGTATACATACTAAAAAATATAAAATATTAATGATATTGCATAGGTATATACATATATATTTAAATGAATACATGATAACTTTAAAAGTATGTACTCAATGTATATAAGATATACAAAAAAATATATATATATATATATATATATATATATATATTATAAAGGTATGCATGGTATAATGTTAATATGAATATGCATAATATGGAGTATGATATAGTGTTTAAATATGTATACATAAAATGTATGTTAGGAATAATAAAAAAAAACTATATGAATCCATATATATATATATATATATATATATATATACATAAAATATATGTAAATATTAATTAAAACTAAAACTGTTTAAATAATAGTAAAATACAATAATAATAATAATACAAAAATAGAATAATGAATAATATGTATAATAAAGAGAAAAATAATATAGAAACCGTATTAAATATGAAAAAGGGACCCAATTCGAACAAAGATTAAGTTTTGGGCCAATTTAAAATAAAAACAAAAAGGAGGCTGAATAAAACACGTGAGACGAATGGAGGACCAATTCGCTATTATACCACGTCCCTAAAACGGTGCCGTTTGGAGATTTGGCAGTTAAGGGGTTGAGGATTTAATCGTAACAAAGTAAACAAGTTGTGGCTAAATTAAAAGGCAGAAAAGGACCACATTGGATTGGCCTCAAATAGCGGAAGGACCAAGGGCGCAAATAGACCCTTGGTCCAAAACACGCGATCCCGGGCATATGCGGGTCGGGTGTTGGTCGGCGCCTAAATCTGCGCCGTTTTAGTAGTTTAAAATGGCCGCAAAGCAGTGCGTTTTGCCGGCCTATATAACCCATTTTTTATTTTTTTCATTTTCTCTCTCCCCTAAAAAAACTCCTAAACTCCTCTCTCTCTCTCGGTCTACCACCCTGTTGGTGAAGTGCAGAGCCGGTCACCGCCAGGCCGTCCATACGTGCCACGACCACCACCGTCGAAAAAGGTAAGGAATTTTTATATTTTCTTTGTGTTTTTAATGCGCATATATATATGTGAGTAAAATAAGTGAAAAGAAAAAAGGTAAGAAGATTAGGATGAATCACCTTAGGTTATTAGATGTCTATTCTCTGTTTGGACCGATTTGGTTGTTTGATATTGCTAGGGTTTCTTTGTTAAAAAAATCGAATGCTTTGTTGATATCTCGAGTTACGAGAGAGAGTTACAATGGTTTTGAACTTGGCCTTTTATAGCCAATTCTTTCCAACTTTTTTCTTTGACTAATCTGTCTCTTCTTCTTTTATTGCTGCAGGCAAACGGTGGTGGAGCAGAGGCCACTTGCACTGGTGATGTGACCGGGGGCGGTGGGTTTAGGCTAGGTTTTTTTTAATTTCGTTTTGATTTCAGGCTGATATTAGGCATTGGGCCTGTTTGGGGTTTGGGTAGGTTAGTTGGATTAATTGGGCCAGCAAAATTGGGCTTGTACAAAATTTATTGAAATTATCTTGAATTTTTAGGTGTTTCCATTTTTTTATATATTTTTAATCAAATTTAACTGATAAATTTGTTTCCTCATCTTTTTAGGTGAAAAGGTCACAAAGAAAAATAAAATTACATTAAAAAAAATTGCAAGATGTGTAAATGTTAAGGATTAATTTTTTTTTTAAAAATCATGACAATATAAAAATATTAAGGGCTAAAGTTACTATTATGCCAATTTTAAAAACAATCATCATTAACCCACTAGTGATAAAAAATAGACAAAATTGAATAATTGTGAATCATTTTTTTAAATTTTCATAGTTGAATAATAATAAAAAATTTACAAATAATTGAATGAACATTGTACAAGCCCATTTTGACCCGGGCTAGCCCAAATGACCCCAAACAGGCCCAACACTTAACCCTAGCCCAATTACCCTAAATACAACCCAAAATCAAAAAAAGAAAAAAAGAAAAGAAAGAAACCCTAAAATCAGCTGCTGCCTCTGACCTCTGTCCCTAGCCCCATGCCGGTCGGCTACCCACTCCACCAACCCTCTGTCACCGCATTGACCCTTAACACAAAAACAAATCAAGAAAAAAGGAGAATGGAAGCAATAACACGCAAAAGGCAGAGAAGAGAAGGAAAAGAGGATAATATCATGTATTCGGCTATATATAACCAAAGAAAATATGTAACGGGGGCTTCTTTTTTTTTAGGAGGACATTCATACGAAAGAGAAATAAACAGAAATCAAAGATTTCTAAGGAAAAGGTTGTTCTTTCATCCTGTTAACTTCTTTTTTTTTCTTTTTACAAACCGATTTCACACACATACACGCATACAGAATATACATTACGCCCACTCTACGCATCGAATCTAGAAAATTTCAAAAAAAAAAAAAAAGAATTTTTGGAAAGGTGAGCTTCCTAATTCTTTTAATTTTTCTGCTATTTTTATCAATTTTTCTGCAAATATCATTTGGTTTTTTGAAACAAAGAGAATAAAAAGGCAAGTCTTACCTTGCAAATCAGCCATGGATCTCTGTTCTCTTTGCTGAAAATCGAAGTTGGAAGGCATCATCGATCGTCGCTGGAGTGCCATCGACCACATGATGAAGTGGTGTACTCGGTGGCTGCTGGAATATGCCCAAACAAATTGATTTTTAGGGCTGTGGATTTTGGTGAAATGGGGGCTGCGTTTAGAGAATAGATTAAGGAAAAGGAAGGTCTTAAATGACCTGCTAATGAAACGGTATCGTGTAAAAGGGTGGGGGAAACATTTTGCGCCTAAAATGGTCTATTTATGCAACAAATCCTTCCCTTTGCGCGAACCTTTCAATTAGCATCCAATTCACTTACCCTTTTTTTTTAAAATTTAGCCTTCTAATTTGTGCGCTTTTTTCTTTGATCCACGGTCTAGTACAGTATTGTGGGCACGGGATATTTTCAATTCCAATCCCCGCGCATTTTCGCACGTGGCATATTGATCCTATTTTATAATTATCTTATTTGTAAATTGCTTCTCCAGTTTTAATTTTGTTTCAATTAAATCTTATTTTCTTTATTTACTGCACATACATTTTTTTAAATGCTTAATTATTAGTTGTAATATTTTGTGTTGTTTTCGGTAGCTGAATTTTGTAATCTTTTCTCTTTTATCCCACCATTCTAATAATTAATGTTTTATTTGTAATATAATTCATCTTGGTTTGTGTATGCTAGTAATTTCATGTTGTTTTGTAATTTCTTTTGGATTCATCCCCATACTTTAATGCTTATTAAGTATACGTTTAGTATTTATCTAATTTACATACATTATTAAAACCCTGCTTGTTAAATTTGTACCTAATTATTTTTGTTAAATGTATAATATATGATAATTAAGTTTTCTAAATTCATATTTTTTCATTTCATGTTATTTTAACATTCTATCATTTCCAAAATTTCTTCACGTATATATTTTATGGTAAATTTAAAGTTAATTTTATAATTCCATGTTATTTAAACATACAATTATTTCTAAAGTGTCTTCACATGTATATAATACATATTAAATCGTTTGTACTATGGTACACATTATTTTTATATAACTTTATGTAAATATTTTCCTATGTATACTTTTTTAAAGTTATTTACATATATAATATATATTTTTTTAAGAACCAAATTTTAAATCATATAACTTATTTATTGTATACACTTTCATGTTGTCCTTATGTAGGTATTATCTATATTTCCGTCAATTCAAATCAATTTGTTGCATGTAAAATTATGCTATATATTATTTGTTTTAAAATTTCCATTATAAATATAGTTTCATGAATATACATCATTAAATTTATGTATCTTGTAAATATAGTTTTTTTTTACCTTCTTGTGAATACGGTTATATTTTCTAAAATTTGTTATATGTATTACTTATATAATTACTTGATTTTCCATACATTATTAATTTCATGTTTTTTTTTTACAAATAATTATTTCTAAATTTATTTATATATATACATGTTTTATGAATTTGTTATGTACATTACATCTTATCATGTGTTTTATTATTCTTTTACATTTTATATATTTTTTAACCTATCATTCATATTTTCAATTTTAAATAAATTTGTTTTTCAAAATATTTTGCATATTACTTGGTCCAAATGTTTTATCCTACAATATTTATTTCATATAATTATATATCCTTAGATTTCATATAAACTTGTCAACTTATGTTATGCGTCAATTAACTCATCATTATTTTGAAAATGTCCTACACTATATTGACTTTAAATTCCATTTTATTTTGTACATATTTTGGTGGATTATTTTATATTGTGCCATGTTAATTATTGTTGTACATCATTCATATTGATCATTCTTCATCCATGATTAGGAAATTGATAATATTTTTAGATTGGCGTAATTTGATTGTTACCTTGTTAGTTGATTAAACGAATTATATTATCTCCATTCATTCATCATAATATTTCATACATGTGCATTATCCCGTGTTTTTTTTATTTCCTTTCTGGTTTACAAAATAATTTCTAATTCTTTAGAACTAATTATTCCCTTTTATTTCAAGTCAAATTAGTATATTACGAACTGCTTTTATAATTATTTGTTTAAAATTTCTTAAAATGAAGGCGATGTTCAATGTTTGGAAACTCGAGGAATTGTGCCCTACCGTGCTGGGTTGCAATTTCTCATTTGCTCAAACTAATCGAATGTCTCTTTAGAATTTCATTCATGTTTTCTAAAAACTTTTTAAAACGAAGGAAATGTTCGATGCTTAGCAATTCGGGAAATAGTGCCCTATCGTGCTGGGTTGCAATCTCCCATTTGTTCAAAATAATCGAATATTCCTTTGGAATTTCACTAATGTTTTCAAAGGCGAGGCAAATGTTCAATATTTGGAAGTTCGAGAAATCGTGCCCCTCTTGTCTTTGGTTTCGATTTTTCGTTGGACTAAATAGTTGAGCGTCCTTTTGCAATTCCCAAATTATAAATTTTTTGGAAGTCAAAATCTATCGTGATTTCGAGGGTATAAAGGATCGTATCCTACCGTGCTGGATGTGATGCTATATTCTTCTTAAATAAGAAGATTTTGACGACCAATTCGGGTTATTCAAATGTAATTAAAAGGAACCTCATTTAAAAAGAAAAACATTTTAAATTTTAGACACAAGGACAGTTATTTAATCGATTTGGTACCAATTTTGGGGCGTAATGAGGGTGCTAATCCTTCCTCATACGTAATCGACTCCCGAACCTATTTTCTCAAAATTTCGTAGACTAAAATCATTGTTTTAGTAAACCAAAATGTTTTATTAAAACTATCAAATTTCTAGGTGATCCAATCACACCTAAACACAAAAAAAAGATTGGTGGCGTCTCCATTTTTTGCTTTCCAAAAAGCCGATCCATCATTTTTAAATCGAAATAAAAAATGGTTTCAGCATCTTGGCGACTCCACTGGGGAGAATAAGAGAGTCAAGCCATAAAACTGATTATTTGCTGTCCTTTTGTCAATGAATTGAAAATTTATTTTGAAAATCATGGTTTCTTCATTTGCATTCGATTGTATGATTATTATGGTTCGGGTCTTGTATAATAATGTGACATTGCATTGCATGACCGTTGTGGTCACACCTTCTAAGTGGGAGTAAAAACTATGCTTTCGTGAGGTTTTCGCCTCCGCATGGTCATAGGGAAATGTATTCCCCTGAACTAAAATCAATCCATATGAGCCTATAATGGGTGAGGATCGAGGAATTCGCTAGTTCAGGTACCCTTACTCTAGAACTAAACCACATATAGAGAACCCTAAGAGCCCTCTTTAGGTGGAGCTAGGTTAAATTATAGTGGTCACCCATATGTATATGCTTTGACTATCTTTATTTCGCTTGTGTTTTATCACTAACACGTGATACTGACTTGTCTTGTTTTGATCGTATTTTGCATGACATTGCATACTAAAGGAGGTGTTGATTCGTATTCGATTACTAAGTTAGAAAGTTTCACATGGAGAACGAATTTCTTAATAAAGTTGAGGATAATGCGGCCGTCCGTGCATGGTCAGAGAGGTTACAATCGGAAAAAGGGGATAGCTTGACAGAAGGATATACATCATAGTTGTAAGAATTCACTGGCGTCAACACAGCACAGAATGAGTTACAAGAGTTGAGAGATATTTGGGCTCGTTGGGATGAAGAGACCAAACAGTTGTTCTACCAAAGCTATGGTGATATATCTTACTTGCTAGATATTAAGGTGGACAAACACCTGTTCCGAACTATGGTTCAATTTTAGAATTCTGCTTACAAGTGTTTCACTTTTGGGGAAATAGATTTAGTGCCTACCATAGAGGAATATACTGCACTGCTCAGGTATCCAAAAGTGCAAGTTAGAAAGGCTTATGCCAAGGTTTTTAATGGCCAAACCTTCACGAAGAAATTGATGAATATTTCAGGGATGAGTGAGCCTTGGGTCACCACTCGGATCCAACAAAAGGGAGATAACAAATGTATCCCTTGGGAGAATTTGAGAGATTTGGTTTTAACACATCCGGATAAACGAAAGAGGATCGATATCTTCGCCTTAAGCATCTATGGATTGGTGATTTTTCCTAAAGCTTTAAGGCACGTGGATGAGGCAGTCACCGACTTATTCGACCGTCTTGAGAAAGGAATCACACCTGTACCTACGATATTGGCTGAGACGCTCAGATCTTTGAGCATGTGTCGGAAGTCAGGTGATGGGCGGTTTATTAAATGTGCACAGCTGTTGATGGCGTGGTTTCACGGGCACTTTTGGAAGGTAGATAAGATCTCCTATCGGGTCTTTTTTGAAACTTATTCCCCGCTAAAAGAGGAAGCAGCCATACAAAGGAGAGAGGATATTTCAGAAGAGAAGTGGATGGAAATTCTTCGAAACCTCGGAGATATAGAATGGAGAGCATTTTGGATGGCTCCTGATGAGATCCTGTATCGATGTGGGAATTTTGATTGGGTGCCGTTGTTAGGAATTTGGGGGGCTACCGGGTATACTCCACTGCTTGCATTAAGGCAATATAAGTCGAGGCAGTTTATACCCACAACCTATGGACTTGCTCAGTGTGAATTCTCCTTTAAAAGTGCCCACTATAAGAAGAAAGTTCGGGAGCTATCCGATGCTTGGAAGCAAACTCGTTGGATGAAGAGGTTGGCTATTGGTTCCATAGTGACGCCCGAGTATGATGGATGGTTCAAGAAAAGGGTTAATGATAGCGTTCCTAGGCCAAGCTTGGAGAATACGCAACCTATGGTAGAACAACTACGAGTCATTTCGTCAGAATTAGAAATTATAAGACAAGACTTCGAGAAGAAGAGTTCAGAGCTTAGGAAGAAGATTGAACAATTGGAAGAAGAGAAGATGCACCTAAAGTTAGATGCTGATATTCAGAAATCAGAGGCTGAAAAGTGGAAAAAAGGGAAAACTAAGGCCGAAGAGGATCTAGTCGGCTTGAAGACTGACTATAAGAAGCTACGCCTGTCTATGAGGACTGCGGGGTTAGGTAAGACTTCCGAACAATGGCGCCATGAAATTTGAGAAGAAAAGACCAAGGCCGATCGATGGGAAAAGAAATTTCGAGAAGCTCAGATACTAAATGAAGATCTAGAAAAGAGGTTATCGGAAAGCAGAAAAGAACAAGATGAATTAAGAGCTAGAATGGCAGAACTCGAGAAGTCTCTTCATCAATACCGAAATCGTAATACTATAATAGAGTTAAGGGCTAGCTTGAGCAAAATAGAAGAAATGAAAGGAAGAACAGAAGAGTTAGAAGCAGCACTACAAAACTGTGATATGCGGATTCAGTTTTTTGAGGCGAGTGAAGAGCGCTGGAAGGAGCAGCTTCATCATGCACAGGGCCAAGTCAGAAACAGGGACTATATTATTGGGGAAGCTATAACCCAGATTCGCGAGGTAGCCGATTACTTACAAGCCTTGGTAGTACAAGCAGACATACTAAGCGTAAAGTACAAGTTGGAGTCAGGTCGGGGACAGGAGCTAGCTTCGTTGTTCATGAAAATTAAGGCTCTGAGCATTAGGGCGAAGTCTTATTTGTAACTCAGTTTTATGTAAAGATTTTTATTTTCTAGTGAAGTTTCCTAAAAGGAATTGAATCAAAATTGATGCCTCCTTTGTATTCATGCATTTGCATTACATTACATCGTATGCATTAAAGGCCATAAGAAGATTCTAATTAATTAAAAAATGTTTTAGTAATCTGGAAACCAACGAAAATCTCCCGAGTACGCATCCTTACGGCACAAGAACTAAAGCAATGGATAAAAACTAGAAAAATTGGAGCAAATGCAGAAAGAGATGCAAGAGCAGATGCAAGCACAAGTACAAGAACAATTAGCTAAAATCCAGCAAGAAATGAGGGATCAAATGCTGGAATCGCAAAAAAATATGATGGAAGAGCTGACCCGATTACTGACTAATCGGCTAGACAAAGGAAAAAGCCCTATGGCTGACATTGGAAATAATAATGAAGATTCCATTTACCCCCTCGTTTTGCTCCTGTAAATGCTCAAACACAGCACGAGACACATATACAGAGGCCATCTGTTACTGAAGATCCTCCCTACCCTCCAGGCTTTACCCCGATGAATATTCAAACACAACCCGAGCTGCACACGCAAAGGCCGTCCGTAACAATTAGGCCCCAGCAATTTCAGGCCGATACTTCGATGCCAATCAACTATCAAACAGGCTCAGGCTCTAATCCAGGAGATAACCCTGTTAATATTATAATCCCTAATTTGGATCATATGGCAGAAAACGAGAGAGTCAGGACATCGCTTTCTAAAGAATTGGAAGAACGATGCAGGTGGTTAGAGGAAAGGTTCAAAGCAATGGAAAGTGCTGACTATCACTGTGGGGTTGATGCTAAAGATTTGAGCTTAGTCCCAGACTTAGTCCTTCCCCCTAAGTTCAAAATGCCTGAATTTGAAAAATACAATGGAATGAGTTACCCTGAAGCTCATATTACTATGTTTTGTAGACGAATGACTAGGTATGTCAACAACGACCAGTTATTGATTCATTGCTTCCAAGATAGTCTGGTTGGGGTGGCATCGAAATGGTATAACCAATTGAGTCGTACTAAGATTAACTCATGAAAAGACCTAGCTAAAGCCTTTATGAAGCAGTACAGCCATGTGATGGATATGGCCCCTGACAGGATTACGTTGCAAAATATAGAGAAGAAGCAAAGTGAGAGCTTCAGACAGGACGCCCAAAGGTGGAGAGAAATGGCGACACAAGTCCAACCACCTCTTCTAGAGAAAGAAACAACCATGCTCTTTATCAATACGCTGAAGGCTCCATTCATCAACTACATGTTAGGGAGCGCTACTAAGAGCTTCTCAGACATAGTGATGTCTGGAGAGATGATAGAAAATGCGATAAGATGCGGAAAGATTGAAGCAGGGGAAAATGCTAAGAAATCAGCCCCAAGAAGGAAGGAAAATGAGGTGAACAACACGAGCTCGTATGATAAGAGTTATTCTAAGCCAGTCACTGTGAACCAACCAAGGGTAGTAACTACCATCCATCAGGGCTCTACAAGACAAGATTCTAACCCAAGGCCTAACAAAGAAAGACTCCAGTTTACGCCTATCCCGATGTCCTATAAGGAATTGTATCAGAGCTTGTTTGATGCCCATGTGGTGTCACCTTTCTACTTGAAACCTTTGCAACCCCCATTCCCCAAATGGTATGACACAAGCGCCCAATGTGAGTACCACGCAGGGGTAACGGGGTACTCGATTGAGAACTGTACCGCTTTTAAAAAGTTAGTGGAAAAACTCATCGAAATGGGTGTCATAAAGTTTGATGACTCACCTGGCCCCAATGTAGCAGGAAATCCATTGCCCGATCATAAAGGGATAAATGCGATAATCGAGTGTGGGAACAAAAGAATCAAGGTTGACGTGGCAGAGGTGAAAACTCTATTGAGTTGGGTTTGCGAACAAATGGTTGGTAGAGGATTGGTTGCACAACATTCAAAGGAAAAGCCTAGAGAAGCAAGAAGATACTGCGAGTTTCATACTGATGAAAGCCATGATATCCAAGAGTGCCATGAATTCAGGTCCATAGTGCAAAATCTGATGGACAATAAGGAGATAGAATTTTACGAAGCAATCGAAAGGACAGAAGAAAGAGAGGTTTACGCCTCAGAAGAAAGAAAAGCAGAAGGGGTTCAGAGAGTGAATCATCCGGTGGTGATAGTTTCACGACCAAGAAACGATAAAGCGGGAGTACCAATTACGCCAAAGGTCATAATCCAGAAACCCGTTGCTTTCCCTTATAAAGATAGCAAGAGTGTGCCTTGGAACTATGATTGTAATGTAACAATCCGGGAAAGGAAAACCCAGCTGGCACTCTAGAAGAAGGTCAAGATGAGGGTTTCTATACACGAAGCAGAAGCCGTTATACCCCGAACACAAAGGTAGAACCAGCTAAAGGAAAATTCGTGGTTGCTGAACAAGAAAAGAAAAAGACATCTAGATCTGAATCACCTGTCAATGAGCCCGTAATTGAAAAAGAGGCTAAAGAGTTCTTAAAATTCCTGAAGCACAGCGAATATAGCATTGTAGAACAGCTATACAAGTAGCCGGCTCGTATCTCAGTGCTAGCTTTACTTATGAGTTCAAAGACACATAGAAATGCATTATTGAAGGTGCTGAACGAGACCTACGTCGCGAATGACATCTCTGTCAATAAGCTGGATCGCCTTGTCAATAATATAAATGCCGATAAATTCATATTTTTCAATGATGATGAAATATCGTCGGGAGGAATGGGGTCAACAAAAATGCTACACATCACCACCCGTTGTAAGGGGTTCACATTACCAGGGGTATTGATTGATAATGGGTCAGCACTAAATGTCCTACCCCAATCCACACTGAATAGGTTACCCGTGAATAATTCCCATATGAAAACGTGCCAAAATATAGTGAGGGCATTCGATGGTACTGAAAGGAAGGTAATGGGGAAGATTGAAATTCCCCTCTTAATTGGTCCAATCACATATGAGATAGATTTCTTAGTGATGGACATCAAACCTCTTACAATTGCTTGTTGGGAAGGCCATAGATTCACTCGGCAGGGGCAGTGCCATCGTCATTACATCAAAAGCTCAAGTTTATAACGGAAGGCCGACTGGTGACCGTGAACGCAGAAGAGGATATCATTGCATCTGTTACCAGCAATGTACCATATGTAGGGACAGACGAAGAGGCCATAGAATGTTCTTTTTGGTCGTTAGAATTTGTAAAAGCGACCTTTGTTGTTGAAGGAAATAAGGTCCTTACACCCAGAATCTCTAAGACTACGAGAATGGGCCTACAATTGACGGTTGGAAAAGGAGCTTTGCTAGGGAAAGGGCTTGGAAGAAGTCTACAAGGAAAGGTCGACGCACCTATGCTCATGGACAAACGAGACCGCTTTGGCTTAGGATTCAAGCCAAATGCAAAACAGAAGAAAAAAGAGCAAGAAAAGAAACAAGAAAGGAGAAAGGAGAAAAGCACGTTTGAGCGGGGAAGAGGTTAAGTGGGAGCCGATGACCTTCCCTCACATATCCAGAACATTTGTGTCGGGAGGAACTATTTATTCCGAAGGAAGAGGGACAAGGAAAGGATCTGCCGAAGAAATGTTGGGAAACTTAAGCATTAACGCCACATACGAGGAAGGAACTGGAGTAGAGAATTTGCCGGGTATTCACCCTTTTGAGCTGGGAAGTGTTTTGAATAACTGGACTGCGGAGGAGATTCCTGTAGTCTTTAGAACTAATTCAGAGTAATGCCCAAAACACACCTATTACTCTAGGTCTAGGAGTAATAAGTGTCCTTTTGTGAAATAGGCTTGTGTTCAAAAATCATTATTTCAATGAAATGTATCTTTTTGTCTTATCTCGTGCAAATATTCTTTTATTCTTTCATTCATAATCATACTATCCACATCATTATTCTTAGATTCTTTTGTTCTTTATATCTTCCTTCATACCTACAACAAGTCTCCGAATATCAACGATATGAGCAACGTTGCTACTAACTCAGAGTCTCCTTTTGAGCAAAATATGTGTCTAGAGGAATCACATGACTTTGAAGATGACAGAGACTGTAACTTATCCCCTGATTTGTTAAGAATGGTAGAACAAGAGGAGAAGCAGATCTTACCTCACAAAGAGTCAGTAGAAGTCGTGAACTTGGGAGATGAACTAGAAAAGAAAGAAGTAAAGAGCGGAGCTTGCATAACCCTAGAGACAAAGCGGGATCTTATCGAGTTACTCCAAGAGTTCAAGGATGTATTTGCATGGTCATATCAAGATATGCCTGGGCTAAATACTGATATTGTGGTACACAGACTCCCCATCAAGGAAGAATGCAAGCCGGTTCAACAGAAGCTTCAACGGATGAGGCCAGATGTCTTACTGAAAATAAAAGAGGAGGTCAAGAAGTAATTTGATGCTGGTTTCTTACAAGTAGTTGAGTAATCAGAATGGGTAGCCAATATTGTCCCTGTCCCTCAAAAAGATGGAAAAGTACAGATGTGTGTAGACTACAGAGACTTAACAAAGCCAGCCCGAAGGATAATTTCCCGTTGCCTCATATTGATATCTTAGTGGACAACACGGCAGGTTACTCACTTTTCTCCTTCATGGATGGTTTCTCAGGGTACAATCAGATTAAGATGCATCCTGAAGATATGAACAAGACCACTTTTGTGACCATGTGGGGGACCTTTTTCTATAAGGTAATACAATTCTGATTGAAAAATGAGGGAGTAACATATCAGAGAGCCATGGTAACCCTGTTCCATGATATGATGCACAAAGAAATTGAAGTCTATGTTGACGACATGATCGCTAAATCCTGAACGGAAGAAGAGTATGTACAAGTCTTGAGGAAATTATTTTTGAGGTTGAGAAGATTCCAGTTAAAACTCAATCCAGTAAAATGTACCTTCGGGGCCAGGTCAGGAAAGCTGCTAGGATTCGTAGTCAGCGAAAAAGGGATTGAGATTGACCCAGATAAAGTCAAAGCCATACAGGAGCTACCTCTACCGCGTACTCAAAAAGAAGTTCGGGGATTCCTAGGAAGATTAAATTACATCGCTCGGTTCATCTCACAACTAACTGAGAAATGCGATCCCATATTTCGTCTCCTTAAGAAGCACAACCCTGGTGTTTGAGACGAAGAATGTTAGAAAACCTTCAACAAAGTTAAGCAATATTTGTCTAATGCCCTAGTGCTGACACCACCTAATCCAAATAAGCCACTGATACTGTATTTAACAGTGTTTGAAAATTCTATGGGATGTGTGCTTGGCCAACACGATGAGTCAGGAAGGAAAGAAAAAGCGATATATTACCTCAGTAAGAAGTTCACTGAGTGTGAGATGAGATACTCACCCATTGAAAAATTGTGTTGTGCCTTAATCTGGACAACCCGAAGGCTGAGACAATACCTGTTGTATCACACAACTTGGCTGATTTCTAAATTAGATCCTCTGAAGTACTTGATGGAGTTAACTGCTTTAAATGGAAGAATGGCCCGATGGCAAATTCTACTCTCCGAGTTTAATATTATCTATGTGAACCAGAAATTTGTAAAAGGGAGTGCAATAGCAGATTTTCTAGCCAGTAGAGCTCTAGAAGACTATGAGCCTCTGAACTTTGATTTCCCAAATGAAGATCTGATGTATGTGGCAGCCATTGAAGAAGATCCTCAAGAAGGTCACCCCTGGAAACTAAACTTCGACGGAGCATCAAACGCTGTGGGCAATAGAATTGGGGCAGTCTTGGTATCCCCAGACGGAGGTCATTATCCCTTCACTAGTAAATTGGACTTTGACTGCATGAATAATATGACGGAATATGAAGCGTGCATCATGGGCATCCGTGCAGTCATAGAACACAAGATTAAAACACTAGAAGTATATGGAGATTCTGCTCTGGTGATTTATCAACTCAAAGGTGAATGGGAGACGAGAGATCCCAAATTAATCAATTACAGAAATTTGGTCCTCGAGTTAATTGAAGAATTTGATGATATCATTTTCTGCTACCTCCCTCGAGAAGAAAATCAGATGGCTGATGCCCTAGCAACTTTAGCTTCCATGATCAAGGTGAGCAAACAAAAGGATGTGAAACCGATCCAAATGAGTATCTATGAGGCTCCAGCTCATTGTTGCAACCTCGAAGAAGAAGTGGAAAATGATGATCACCCTTGGTACCACGATATCCTACGGTATGTGAAGAATCGTGAGTACCCCGACCAAGCTACTGAGAACAACAAGAGAACGTTGAGAAGGCTGGCCAGTGACTATGTCTTGGACAGGGAGATTCTATACAAAAGAAGAAAGGATCAAGTATTGCTAAGATGTGTAGACGCTATTGGGGCTAAGAAAATCTTGGAAGAAGTTCATGAGGGCGTCTGTGGGACACACGCTAATGGCTTTACAATGGCCAGGCAAATTATGAGGTTCGGATATTATTGGTCCACCATGGAACGAGACTGTATTAAATACGCCAAAAGATGTCATAAGTGCCAAATCTATGGAGACAAGATTAATGTGCCTCCTTCGCCTCTGCATGTCATGACTTCACCATGGCCTTTCTCGATGTGGGGCATGGATGTAATCGGACCAATTTCACCAAAAGCTTCAAATGGGCATCGATTCATCTTTGTGGCCATCGATTATTTCACCAAGTGGGTAGAAGCCGCTTCATATGCCAATGTAACTAAATCGGCAGTTAGCAAGTTCCTAAAAAAGGAAATCATTTGTCGATATAGAATGCCAGAGAGGATCATATCTGATAATGAGTTAAATTTGAACAATAGCACGATAGCGGATGTTTGCAGCCAATTCAAGATCAGGCACCACAACTCGTCACCGTATCGCCCAAAGATGAACGGTGCAGTCGAGGCAGCTAATAAAAACATTAAGAAGATTGTGGGGAAAATGACCGAGACTTATAAAGACTGGCATGAAAAGCTACCATTCGCCCTCTATACTTATCGAACGTCTGTCAGGACTTCTACTGGGGCAACACCTTTCTCATTAGTCTATAGTATAGAGGCGGTTTTACCTATCGAGGTCGAGATTCCTTCCCTCAGAGTTTTGTCAGAAGTAAAGTTAGACGAAGCAGATTGGATCCAATCTCGATACAACCAGTTGAATTTGATTGAAGAAAAGAGGTTGAGGGCTATACGTCATGGCCAAATGTACCAAAAACGAATGATGCGAGCTTACAATAAAAAGGTTCGTCCTAGAGAACTCTACGTGGGAGACCTAGTATTAAAAAAGATCTTGCCCATACAAAAAGATTTTAGGGGGAAATGGATGCCGAATTGGGAAGGACTTTATGTGGTAAAGAAAGCCTTTTCTGGAGGAGCATTGATATTGGCCGAAATGGATGGCAAGACTTTACCTAATCCTGTGAACTCAGATTCGGTTAAGAAATACTTCGCCTAAAAAAAAAAAGGGAGAGGCCAAGGTGAAAACTAGCAAAGAGCATCTTGAGACCAAAGGGGTTTTAAATTGAAAACCCGCAAAAGGGCGATTCAAATATTGATCAAAGGTGGGGCATGTGATACCTAAATTAACAAAGAGGAGAGATGTTGCACCTTGGGGCATCTACAAGAGTACTCTAGATCCCCTAAACACATATTAGGCAAAAAGGGAGTCTTCAATAAGTTCGTGCAGAGAAGCTCACGCTACGATATCTGGGGCACCTATTTTCTTTTTATTCATTTTGTATTCTTACAACGCTAGTTGTCTGTGATTAATTTATTCCCTTCAAATTTTATTTCTGACAAATTTCAGTTCTGTCATTATTGTGATCTTTTTCAAGCATTTTGCATCGAAATGATGATTAATGGATTAATGACACATTCACAAAAGAAGTTCTGTATATTACTCTGAAAGTTTCTAAATAGTACAGGAACCTGAAACAGGGCTATTATTTAGAACTTAAAGATTGGAAACACTTGAGAAGAAAGAGTTTAAATTTGGACCACCACTTTGGGTTTTCTGTTCAAAGATCTAAGCTGAATAAGAGACAAAGTACCGATTCAATGAAAGAACCTTGATGAACAAAAAGCAATGACAACTTAAACATTAAAAAAGAGATTCATGCTCACCAGATGCTGCACTCATGCATTTATAGATCATTCGTAGCGTAGCTAGTTAGGAACATTTGATTCATTTCGATCATAGCATCCTAATTCTTTGGCATAAGCATAAATACATAGAACTGATTCCACAGGTCATATCCCTAGAATCAGTAAATTCACAAGCCTTGACCCCTCAGGCAGTAGGGTAACAGGCTGAATTACCAATCACTTTTCCTGAAATGGCGTTGGAGCGGCTAGAAGCCACAATAAGATGTCCTTGAAGTTTCAGCAAATCTTTTCCCTGAAATGGCGTTGGAGCGGCCGGAAGCCACAGCAGATCTCCTTAAAGTTTCAGCGAAGTAGATTAAATTCACAAGTCCTATCTTCCTGAAGTTGCAGTGGAGCAGACTGAAGATAGCGAATCTTATTTCCCTGAAGTTGCAGTGGAACAAATTAAAGCTATAAATCACAGATTTCATCTCTCTGAAGTTGCAGTAGAGTAGATCAAAACAAACCCTATTTCCTTGAAGTTGCGATGAACCGATGGAGTAGACTAGAGATAGCAAATCTTATTTCCCTGAGGTTGCAGTGGAACAGATTGAAGCTATAAATCACAGATCTTATCTCTCTGAAGTTGCAGTAGAGTAGATCAAAACAAGTCTTATCTCCCTGAAGTTGCAAGTGGAGCAGACCAGAGATAGCAAATCTTATTTCCCTGAAGTTGCAGTGGAACAGATTGAAGCTATAAATTACAGATCTCATCTCTCTAAAATTGCAGTAGAGCAGATCAAAACAAGCCTTATCTCCCTGAAATTGCAGTGGAGCAGACTGAAAGCTACAGATCTTATCTCTTTGAAGTTGCAGTAGAGTAGATCATCACAAGCCCTATCTCCCTGAGGTTACAGTGAAGAAGATCGAAACAACAAGACGCAGTGGACTAGAGCGAAGCTACAAGAAGAAGAAGAGCGCCAAATAAGTCAAGACTCGACGCGGCCGGGCCAAACTGGTCTTCCTTGAAAGTCTTTGCTCTGCTTCTCGTTACGACAACAAGCAAAGAGAGGCAAATTTATAAGCCCATTTTGACCAGAGCTAGCCCAAATGACCCCAAACAGCCCAACACTTAACCCCAGCCCAATTACCTAAATACAACCCAAAATCAAAAAAAAAAAAAAAAAAAAAAAACCTAAAATCAATCTGCTGCTTTGCGACCTCTTCCCCTAGCCCATGCAGGTCGGCTACCCACTCCACCAACCCTCTGTCACTGCTGTTGACCCTTAACACTCGCAAACAAATCAAGAAAAAGGAGAATGGAAGCAATAACACGCAAAAGGCAGAAAAGAGAAGGAAAAGAGGATAATATCATGTATTCGGCTATATATAACCAAAGAAAATATGTAACGGGGGCTTCTTTTTTTTTAGGAGGACATTCATACGAAAGAGAAATAAAACAGAAATTAAAGATTTCTAAGGAAAAGGTTGTTCTTTCATCCTGTTAACTTCTTTTTTTTTTTCTTTTTACAAACCGATTTCACACACATACACGCATACAGAATATACATTACGCCCACTCTACGCATCGAATCTGGAAAATTTTAAAAAAAAAAAAAAGAATTTCTGGAAAGGTGAGCTTCCTTTTTCTTTTAATTTTTCTGCTATTTTTATCAATTTTTCTACAAATATCATTTGGTTTTCTGAAACAAAGAGAATAAAAAGGCAAGTCTTACCTTGCAAATCAGCCATGGATCTCTGTTCTCTTATTGAAAATCGAAGTTGGAAGGCATCATCAATCGTCATTTGGAGTGCCATCGACCACACGATGAAGTGGTGTACTCGGTGGTCACTTTGGAATATGCCCAAACAAATTGATTTTTAGGGTGTGGATTTTGGTGAAATGGGGGCTGCGTTTAGAGAATAGATTAAGGAAAAGGAAGGTCTTAAATGACACGCTAATGAAACGGTATCGTGTAAAAGAGTGGAAAACATTTTGCGCCTAAAATGGTCTATTTATGCAACAAATCCTTCCCTTTGCGCGAACCTTTCAATTAGCATCCAATTCACTTACCCTTTTTTTAAAAATTTAGCCTTCTAATTTGTGCGCTTTTTCTTTGATCCACGGTCTAGTATGATTGTGGGCGCGGGATATTTTCAATTCCAATCCTCGCGCATTTCCATGCGTGGCATATTGATCCTATTTTATAATTATCTTATTTGTAAATTGCTTCTCCAGTTTTAATTTTGTTTCAATTAAATCTTATTTTCTTTATTTATTGCACTTACATTTTTTAAATGCTTAATTATTAGTTGTAATATTTTGTGTTGTTTTCTGTAGCTGAATTTTGTAATCTTTTCTCTTTTATCCCACCATTCTAATAATTAATGTTTTATTTGTAATATAATTCATCTTGGTTTGTGTATGCTAGTAATTTCATGTTGTTTTGTAATTTCTTTTGGATTCATCCCCATACTTTAATGCTTATTAAGTATACGTGTAGTATTTATCTAATTTACATACATTATTAAAACCCTGCTTGTTAAATTTGTACCTAATTATTTTTATTAAATGTATAATATATGATAATTAAGTTTTCTAAATTCATATTTTTTCATTTCATTTTATTTTAACATTCTATCATTTCCAAAATTTCTTCACGTATATATTTTATGGTAAATTTAAAGTTAATTTTATAATTCCATGTTATTTAAACATACAATTATTTCTAAAGTGTCTTCACATGTATATAATACATATTAAATCGTTTGTACTATGGTACACGTTATTATTTTTATATAACTTTATGTAAATATTTTCCTATGTATACTTTTTTTAAAGTTATTTACATGTATAATATATATTTTTTTAAGAACCAAATTTTAAATCATATAACTTATTTATTGTATACACTTTCATGTTGTCCTTATGTAGGTATTATCTATATTTCCGTCAATTCAAATCGATTTGTTGCATGTAAAATTATGCTATATATTATTTGTTTTAAAATTTCCATTATAAATATAGTTTCATGAATATACATCATTAAATTTATGTATCTTGTAAATATAGTTTTTTTTACCTTCTTGTGAATACGGTTATATTTTCTAAAATTTGTTATATGTATTATATATATAATTACTTGATTTTCCATACATTATTAATTTCATTTTTTTTTACAAATAATTATTTCTAAGTTTATTTATATATATACATGTTTTATGAATTTATTATGTACATTACATCTTATCATGTGTTTTATTATTCTTTTACATTTTATATATTATTTAACCTATCATGCATATTTTCAATTTTAAATAAATTTATTTTTCAAAATATTTTGCATATTACCTGGTCCAAATGTTTTATCCTACAATATTTATTTCATATAATTATATATCCTTAGATTTCATATAAACTTGTCAACTTATATTATGCGTCAATTAACTCATCATTATTTTGAAAATGTCCTACACTATATTGACTTTAAATTCCATTTTATTTTGTACATATTTTGGTGGATTATTTTATATTGTGCCATGTTAATTATTGTTGTACATCATTCATATTGATCATTCTTCATCCATGATTAGGGAATTGATAATATTTTTAGATTGGCGTAATTTGATTGTTACCTTGTTAGTTGATTAAACGAATTATATTATCTCTATTCATTCATCATAATATTTCATACATGTGTATTATCCCGTGTTTTTTTTATTTCCTTTCTGGTTTACAAAATAATTTCTAATTCTTTAGAAATAATTATTCCCTTTTATTTCAAGTCAAATTAGTATATTACGAACTGCTTTTATAATTATTTGTTTAAAATTTCTTAAAATGAAGGCGATGTTCAATGTTTGGAAACTCGGAGAATTGTGCCCTACTGTGCTGGGTTGCAATTTCTCATTTGCTCAAACTAATCGAATGTCTCTTTAGAATTTCATTCATGTTTTCTAAAAAATTTTTAAAACGAAGGAAATATTCGATGCTTAGCAATTCGGGAAATAATGCCCTATCGTGCTGGGTTGCAATCTCTCATTTATTCAAAATAATCGAATATTCCTTTGAAATTTCACTCATGTTTTCAAAGGCGAGGCAAATGTTCAATATTTAGAAGTTCGAGGAATCGTGCCCTACTGTGCTGAGTTTCAATTTTTCGTTGGACTAAATAGTTGAGCGTCCTTTTGTAATTCCCAAATTATAAATTTTTTGGAAGTCAAAATCTATCGTGATTTCGAGGGTATAAAGGATCGTATCCTACCGTGCTAGATGTGATGCTATATTCCTCTGAAATAAGAAGATTTTGACGACCAATTCGGGTCCCAAACCTGTTTTCTCAATTTTGTAGACCAAAATCATTGTTTTAGTAAACCAAAATGTTTTATTAAAACTATCAAATTTCTAGGTGATCCAATCACAGCTAAACACAAAAAAAAGATTGGTGGCGACTCCATTTTTTGCTTTCCAAAAAGTCGATCCAACATTTTTAAATCGAAATAAAAAAATGATTTCGACAAACATTTTATCACTTTTCATAATTAGATAACAAAAAATACTAATAATTAAGTCACTGTTAATATAGTGTACCCTATTATATTACATAAAGAAAATCATTGAACCAACACCATTTCAATTTTACGTGAAAGAAACAATATCCAACTTGAAACTAATATCAAGACAAGGTCTGATACCAAGTTTGTCTACAACAAAGCCCTTCCCGGTTTTTAGTTGCAGAGGAACTTTGGGGTAAATGTACTTTAGAAGTCCCTCCGTTATAAGGATTGATCAAATTAATTCTTCTATCATTAAATAAATTAATTTAATCTCGTACTATTAAAAAAAATTAAATAAGACCAAATTGAAATATAATTAACATTTACTATATAAAAAATATTATTTACTATTTCACAGAGTTAATATTTTTAAAATTTTGTAAATAAAATCTTTTATTTGAAATTGAATTACAATTAAATAATAATAATTTTCAAGATATTTTTTATACAATAAATGTTAATAGTATTATAATTTGGACTTATTTGATTCTTGTTAATAATATAGGTACTAAATTAATCCATATTAACTTGATCTAGTCCCTGTAATATTTGCAAATTGCAAGATATATATCTATTTTCTACAAGTTTTACTGCACAACAACATTATGCGGAATCACTGGATGATTTTACTCCTGGAATTGACAAGTACAATATAAAGTGCCTACCTTTTTAACACCTACACCATAATGCTTCTTCTAGGAAGCATCAGATGATATTACGCGAAGAAAAAGATAACTTCAAATCTGCTTTGGGTGCTTAACGATCACCACCGGACATTTAACATGCTTGGTACAGTGATCACTCACACTTCCCAGAATTGCCCTGTTCAAAATCCAAAACAGGGACCCCAAAAAAAATCGTCATCAACTAAACAAGGAGGAAAAAAAACTCACTTGGCTTATTAAAATTTTATTATATACCTTTTGAAGAAACCATAATCATGGCATCCCATCACCAACGTATCAGCTTTGATTTTGCCCACTATGTTACATATTTCATCCTTGGCATCTCCACTCCCCACGATTCTCTCCACATTTATCTGCACCCACACCCACACACAGAGTTCATCAATAAACCATGACAGAGGCAAATCATCAAACAGTAAGTAGAGATTATAAAAACAAAGAGGCTTTTACTTTGGTGGTGGATTTTCTGCAAATAGCTTCGGCTCTTCTCATCACTGTATTCACCATGTCACTGCCGTATTTTTCCAAGGCTACGATCACATCGGTGGAAAACATATACCCTGCAAAACCAAAAACCCTCTAATTATCTGTTTGTTCTTAAGGAAGTACCAAATAAGACAAAGAAGCAATGGTGGCTTACTTGCAGCGTCGAGGGAAGAGTAGACCGGGGGTGAAGGTTTTACATAAAGAAGGACGAGGTTGCTGGTTGAGGTCTGGGAAATCAAATTTGCTAAGCACCATGAAAGTGCATACATGCTCTCATCACTCTCGTCCACGGCCACCACTATTTTTGGGTCTTTTTTCTTCATGTTCACAGCTTCCATGGCTGTTACAGTGTAAGAAAAGAAACCTTAAGTTAAGGAAAGTGTAGATGAGGAAGCAAAAGGAGGTTGAAGCATTTAAGGGCTGGGTTTTCGGGTTAAGAGAACAAAAAATCTTTCAAGCAGAGCCAATTGATTGGCATAAAAAACGGTGAAAGTCACTAGTGGATCTCTTCATTTTAGAGAGTCTATCAACTTAGTCCTTTTTAAACAGTTCAATTTACCTAGGGTGCTTTTAGTCCCCTAAGGTTTTTGAAAATTTTGTTTTTAATTTTTTTTAAAAAAAATTAATCGAAACGAATTTTATTGGCTTGAATTAATTTGATTTTATCAGTTTTTAATTATCTAAAATAATATTTTATGTGATAATACTTTTTAAATTAGTTTGGTTAATTTAAATATAAAATTTTAATTTTATGATATAAAAATAAAAATTTTATAAATTAAAATTTTATTTTAACTTGGTTCAAAGATTTTTTAGTTATGAATGAAATTGAATTAAATCTAATAAATAAATCTATGTACCAATAGAATAAAAGCCCAATCGAATTTAAGAAGCTTAAATCGAAATCGAAGCATAATTCGGATAATTTTTAATTTTTTAATTTTATTTTGGTTCATATTAGTATTTCGATTCAATGATGACTTGGAACGTACTACATCATCACATAAAAAATTATAGTTTTTTTTTTTAAAAGTCAAGTCATGGTGTGGCACAATCTCATATTGCTATTTGGCCACAAAGACCAATATTGAGAATAATTATCAAATTTAAAGGCTAATGTGGAAAAAAATTTAAAGATCAAATTAAAATGTTACCAAATTAAGGGACTAAATATTAAACTATCCTTTTTCAATGAAATCTGGATGGCCAACATTTAGGCTTCAATGATAAATTATCTTAAGGGTAAACTACACCACCCGTCCCTAAACTTTATTTAAAATTACATTTCAATCATTCAACTTTCAAAAGTTATATAATAGCTACTAACATTATTAAATTGTTACGTTTTTGTCACCTAGCTGTTAACTTTGGTTAAAAAAGTAACATTGCACATTAATTCAAAGGGTTGATAGCTAATTTGATTCTTGAACTATGGTTAAAAAAATTATTTTGATATTTTAAAATTTTCTTAACAATAAGTGTAAGAAAAATAACAAAAATTTTCTTAACAATAATTGATATTTTAAAATTTTTTTACAATTATTGTTAAGAAAATTTTAAAAATATCAAAATAATTTTAACTACAGTTCAAGGACCAAATTCACTATTAACCCTTTGAATTAAAGTGCAATGTTACTATTTTAATGGAATTTAACGGCCGAGTGATAAAAATGTAATAATTTAATAACATTAGAAACTATTATGTAACTTTTGAAAGTTAAATGACTGAAATGTAATTCTAAACAAAGTTTAGAGAGAGTTGGAACAATTTACCCTTGTGCTAAAGCAGAAAAAGTGAAGCTCCATTCAAGCACGCAACTAGCAGTGCAAACTGTATCGTTAAAATGATGGAAATGGTAACGTATGGATATTCTATTTTCCCGGAAGCGATATGGATAATTGATTTTTCCCTTCGCTGGATTGAATGATGTGATTTCTTTTGTGCCATTGTCCTTTTGGATAATAATTACGATTCATTGAACTTTGATAATAATATCTCACAAGATATTTATAAGTTTTGAAAGCAATGTTTAATCTTTGTTAATTTTTTATTTAATTTGATTTTTATATTTAAATTCTAGTAAGATGTGATGACATAACATAATCTTCTTTTTTTTTTGGTGAGAAAATAAAACTTAGAATATTACAAAAACAACGATTGAGTGAGTGTATCACTCATAAGCTTGTCTCGATCAATAAAACTGCGAGACCACTCCGGAGGGACATCAAACACTTGCATATTGGCTTTTTCAATCAACGCTTGCTTAGCTAGATAATCCGCAACTTAATTTTGTTCTCTTTGGATGAATCTTAGAATCCACTGAGTTTCTTGAGATAAAATAGTATGAATACGCCTGATTAGAACAGAGTTAGAAGATGTAGATGAACTTCCAATAATGGCTTTAACAACTTCCAGACAATCAGAAAGAATGATAACTTGATCATGTCCTCGTTTTTGAACAAGTTTGAGTCCATCTAAAATGCCCCAAAGCTCCGCATCAAAAACTGAGCATTTACCGATAAATCTATGAAAGCCAACAATCCAATTACCATCTTTATCATGAACAATGCCCCCAACCGCAGCAAGTCCAGTGTCAAGTTGCACAGCTCCGTCGGTATTGAGATAAACTCGCTTTTCAGTGATGCGAGTTCCAGCAAATTGTCTGAGACAGGCGAAAGGGACTCCCTGAGGACCTGAATGAAGTTGAATCGCCCAGTTAATGGATCATTGAACAATTCCATTAGAGCTCCACGGTTTACCTTGAAAGATGTATAAGTTGTGGTTTTTCCCAATACGCCACATAAGAAGACCAAATAAACAGGCCCAATTAGCTCCTCCCGCATGGATCAACCTATTTACCTATAAATTAAGAATCCAGTCTTGAGTGGGAATTGAAAAAAAATTAGAAATATACTTACCTAGATTAACCTGAGCCCAAATATCCTTAGCAGCAGGACAATCACTTAAAATATGTAAGGAATCCTCTGAGTGATGTCCACAAATAAGACAAAAGGGATCGTCAAAAAATCCTCTCCTGACTCTTTCGGCATTGCTAAGAATTCTTCCTTGTAAGACCGTCCAAATGAAAACTCGAACACGCTGAGGTCTAGGGCTCTTTCACACAATCTTCTATTTCTCATCTCTCGGGTTCCAGTCCCCCTCATTAAGTGCTTTATAAGCAGATTTAACAGAGAAGTCGCCAGACAAAGTATGGCTTCAAGAGATTCTGTCAGGACCTTCAGAATGCTAAGGAGGTGGGATGCCCTTAATGGCCTGAATCACATATTTAGATAACCAAGTCTGAAAGAGATTAAGGTTCTACGAACCATCTTTTGAAGTCATCTCATGTAAAAGGCAATCAAGATTTAGATTGAGATTTGGAGGAATATATCGAATGAGAGGTCCGATATGAGGAATCCAATTTTCTTTCCAGCACTGAATTTTATGGCCATCTCCAATAGACCAGTGTAGATTTTCACGA
The DNA here is from genome assembly GCA_025698475.1 of Gossypium anomalum. Taxonomy (NCBI): domain Eukaryota; kingdom Viridiplantae; phylum Streptophyta; class Magnoliopsida; order Malvales; family Malvaceae; genus Gossypium; species Gossypium anomalum. Next base: position 23,093,812 of record CM046967.1, read on the forward strand.
AATAAAGCTCAAATTTTGGATAATGAATTCCAAAGGAAAGAGCATCTATTCTTATTAATGCACTCTGGTATTTCCTCCCTTACTTGATACTTCGCTCTAATCATTCGTACCCAAAAGGCATCTTTATTCGACACTAATTTAAAACAAGGCATCTTTATTCGACACTAATTTAAAACACAACTTCATTAAGAAAGAAATATTCTGATCACGGAGTTTTCTCAGCCCTAAACTTTCACATCCTCTAGGTTGACAAATGGAATCCCAGCCAACCAGGGACATCTTTTTCTGTCTTTCAGAAGATCCCCAGATAAATTGTTTAACCGAGCTTTCAATCTCGTCCCGAATTTTTCTAGGTATCATCATGGACTGCATGAAGTAGCTAGGGGTAGATAAGAGGACTGATTGCACCAAAGTGACAAGCCCAGCTAAAGAGACTTTTTAGCTTCCCAACTTTGAAGCTTACCACGAACTTTCTCCACCATGAACTGGAGAGTGCTGCTAGTAACCCTTTGGTGGAAAAGAGGAACTCCAAGGTAGTGACCCAAATTATGAACACGTTGAAAACCAAACAATGAGTTAATCGAATTCATAGTATCATCCACTCCTTTGGAAAAGAATATATTAGTCTTTCTAGCATTAATTTTATGACCAGACAACTTACAAAAATCATCCAGGATGTTCTTTAAGACCTCACCATGTCTTGAATCAGCTTTACTAAAGATAACCAAATCATCTGCAAAAAATAAATGAAAGATAGCAGGCCCATTTCTAGATAGTCGAATAGGGCTCTATTTACCTTCCAAGATAATAGAATTTATCAGGTGTCCAAGCCACTCCATACAAAGCACAAAAAGGTAGGGAGAAAGGGGACACCCTTGACGAACTCCTTTAACAGGTTTGAACTTAGCCAGCGAAACTCCATTCCACATAACCTGCATAGTAGAATTCGAGATAGATGACATAAAAACATTAATAAGAAAGTTAGGGATACATGTCGCTTTAAGAGAAGCTTCAATAAACTCCCAACTAACTCTATCGTAAGCCTTTTCCAAGTCAATTTTAATTGCCATCCATTTTCATTTCTTCTGACTTCGCATGGTGTGAATCACTTCTTGAGTTAAGATAATGTTTTCATTGATGTTTCTCCCAGCGATAAAACCAGCCTGCTCATGCGCAATAATTTTAGGAAAAATATATTTAAATCTATTTGCGATTACCTTCATCGTCAGCTTGTAAAGAACCGAACAAAGGCTAATAGGCCGGAATTGACTGAAAGTTTTTGGATTCTGAATCTTCAGGATAAGACCAATCAAAGTGTTATTCAAACCAGAATCAATAGGATTTCCTTTAAAGACCTTACGAACCCAGTCACAAACCACCTCTCTTAGAATGTTCCAATGTTTTTGAAATAAGAGGGCCTGAAAACCATCACTGTCTGGAGTTTTAAGAGGCGCCATATCAAACATTGCTTCCTTGATCTCTGTATCTGAAACCGATCTCCCCAAAAAACTAATGTCCATTGAATCAAGATGTGGGAAGCCACTAGGAGGCAAATTTCCTAGAGTAACAGGAATTTCCCTACACAGTTTCTGAAAAAACTCATTTGCCTCATCCTCAATATCTTCCGGATCATAAATCCAATTCCCTTAAACATTGCGGATAGTGGTAATATGATTGTTTTTCCTCCTCTGTAAAGTACGAGTATGAAAAAAATTGTATTCCGGTCCCCTAGTTTTAACCAGTCACACTTTGCCTTTTGTTTCCAAAGAAGCTCTTCATGGTGAAGAACATCCTCAAGCTCATGACGGAAAGACAAATCGACATGGTTTAGATGAATGGAGCTAGATAAATCCTTTTCTCTTTGTATGTTAGCAATTCTTTTGAAGAGATCTCTCTTACGAGTGGTAATGTGCCCATAGACATGTTTATTCCAATCCTTGAATTCATAAGTGAGTTTTCCAAGGGTCTCATCCATATTTCCGGAAAAGTCCTATTTTTCTTTAAAGAAGTCTTCAAAATCAGGATGTTCAGCCCAACCGACTAAAAATCTAAAAGGCCTCCGCCTAGGGAGCAAATGACTTGGATTTAGAACCAAAAGAAGAGGACGATGATATGATTAAATCTTTGGGAGATGAGTAACCATACAATCAGGAAAAATTCGTAACCAGGCTTCATTTCCCAGCGCACAATCTAACCTTTCAAACAGAGACCCCAAATGCCAAGTAAAGGGAGGTCCTCTAAAACCTACGTCATGGAGTTCAGCAGAAGCAATAAAGTCACCAAAATGTGGGTGCCTTCTTCTCCTTGAAAGGCTTCCGAATTTCTCAGAAAAGGATAGGATTGCATTAAAATCACCAATAGCAATCCAAGGGCTCTAACCATGAGGTATAGAATTCTTCAACTCACTCCAAAGAAGTTGGTGCCTCTGTCTATTAGGGTTACCATAGACAAAAGCGATAAAGATTGGATGTGATATAGACAAATGCCAAATTCGAGACAAAATGAATTGCGGATGGCTACGAATTACATCGAGACGAATAGAATTTCGCCATCCTAACCAAATACCCCCTGAGAAACCAGTTACCTCCACACGGTGGGAAAATTGAAATCCTAACTTAGCTATAATGTTGTTAGCCCTGTAACCACTAACTCTCTGTTCGAGGAAGCTAACAATATCTAGTTTATACTCCGTGTTATGTTCCTGGAAAATTCTAGGGAATTTAACGTTTGCACAACCCTGACAATTCCATGAAAAGATAGTGATATTAATTTTTTTTTAAAAAATTAATAGAAAAGGTATCATACCTGGTTTTCAGGATCGATGTTGCAATCTGATTTTGAGTTTGCACCATCCACCTCTACATTCAAATTCATGCCTAGAACTTAAGGAGATAAAAGCTCCACCATTGCCACCATAGACTCAGCTAGAGGAACACGCGTGTTTCCAGAAGATTTAAAACAATTCCCTCTACCTCATAGGGCGAAATAAGTCTTTTTAGTGTTTCGACTACCACTTCCTTTGCCACCATTTCTTCTTTTTTTGGGACCATTAGTCTTTGAATTCGGTCCCAATTCTAAAAATTCCAGACTTTGTTTCCAAATTATCTTGCTGCATAAAATTAATATTTTTATAAAAACTAACAGCAAAGTGCTTACCTGGATCGAGAGTGTTTTCTGATATAGGTACTATAAAACCCTCGGATTCATCAAAAACAGGGCTGTAATGTAATTTATTTTTTTCCAAAACTCTAGCTTCATTGTTCTCCTGCATTTTAGCATCCAACTTGTTTTGGTTAATAGCATCTCCCACAGAAACATTTTTAAATAAATTTTGCTATTTTGAACCTGCAATTTCAGAAGTGCATAAGTTAGGATTAGAGAAATTATCAAAAGTTTCCCCATTTTTACCCACGTCACCCTCTGACCCCATAGGCATTTTCCCTAAATTTTTATCCAAAGAAGCTTTGGTTTTTGGCCCATAATGTTATTCACATTATTGTCCAATAATTCCTTCAAATCGGGTTCTTTAGAATGACTCAAACTCTTGCTTTTCCTTTGGCCTGTAACCATAAAAGAATCATTGACTCCTTTAATGCCCTTGGAATCTAATTTCTTTAACTTTGCAGCCGAAACACCATTTAAAGAAGCCCCTAAAAATCCTTCAGCCGACTGTCCAGATTTAATGTTTGAATCCTTTCCCGATTCCATAATCAAATCCTGTCCAGATTTCGTGATTGAGTCTTCTCCCACTGGTAGCGCTGCGAATCTAGGCCCAGATGGGTGTTTAGCTTGCCTCGCCGAGATCTCCGCCGTGGAATCTCTCTTTTCTCGCCGTAAAGCCTTCTTCTCTACCAACATCCACGGCTCAAATTCTGGGCTCTTCTCTCTGTTATCGAAATTTGATTTTTCCCCATCTATGCTGTCCACCGGAATAGAGTCTGCCACGGTCGTTAGATCGGCATGAGATTTGTCTGTTTTATTTGCTAGTCCCATGAGGTTTTGGCTTGACATAGTCAAATTATACATCTCCTTTACGTGAGGGCTTCATATTCAACACATTGAGCAATTTCATCAACAAGGACCTGCAAAATCAACGGTCTATCAAGATTAAGATACACAACTAACCTAGTAAACCGACCCCTCGTTTGGTTGTCAGTCTGCACATCTAATTTAACCACCTTCCCAATGAGGCTCCCGATGGCTTCGATGATCTTCCGTTTATAAAGATATCCCGGGAGATTAGGCAATCATATCCACGCTAGCACAACACTCGGGTAAGGTTGCAAGGGGCTGAAATTTTTCGTCCATGGTTGTACAATCAGATACTAACCATAAACTGTCCATGGACCCTGAGATAAAACTCTATTATAGTCATTAGGATCCTGAAATTTCACCAAAAAATATCCATTAGCAATATCCATTATCTTAATAGAATTTGCAGGGTTCTAAAGGAAAATGATTCGATTATGAAGTGCGTTGTAACCAATATTTCGTCCTAGAAGTTTAGCAATGATAGTCAACTCCATTTCTTTGAAGAGGATTTCCTTTACACGATCCAAAAAATCGATGGCAGGAATCCCATCAATGATTGACATATTGACGTCCCCTTCAAGTAATTCAAATTCATTCTCATTATCTGCAGAAGGCCCAACACGAACAGCTTCAGAAGTAGCACCATGGCCCCCCAGCAATTTTTCTTTCCATGTCATACTGGGTTGTGATTCATGATCCACAGCCATAGAAGTGTCTTCCTCAACACTGTTTACTTTAAACCTTACTTTTTTGGTATTTCGATCATCATCGGGGTGAGCGACTCCCTCTCCACCGTTATCGAGATTTTGCAAAGTTGAGAGCATTATTTTTATTTTTATCTCCGCTTGCTTTATTTTTAGTCAATGGCTAATTTCGCTATTTGACGAAACATAATCTTAATATATCATATCATCGTTTTTTTAATAGAATTCAAATTTAAAAGATCAAATTTTGAAAAGTTATTAAGTCTTGAGACAAATTTGGAAAAAAAAATTCAAAGACCAAAATAAAAAAAAAGTTTCCAAGTTTAGGGACTAATTGTTACTTTATCCCTTTTATTATTTTTAAGATTTTAAATTTTGAATTCCCTTAATTTATATTATATTAATTTATCATTAGTTTATCATTCACATGTTATTATTTGACTGAAACAATGAGAACATTATCTAATCTAAAAATAAAAGTAAATATACTCAAATCTTCCATAAAAACTTAACAATTTACAAAATTTAATATTTATCTAGTTTGTAATTAGCTTTATAGTAATATGTTAAAAGTTCGCCGAAGTGCAAGCTAATCGTTTGTTCGACTGCATGTTCTTCATTTACTGGTGTGCACGTGTTTTCCTTTTGCCTGTGTGTTTTTTTTTCTATTCTCGCTCATGGTTATGAAAATTGAGCTCAACAACCTCTCCTTAGAGGAGAAGGAAGATTCGGAATTACAGGTGCCTTCAGAGTTAGGTGTTGGGGTGGGTGTCAACTACGAGTTGTGCTTGGTGGGAAAGTTCCTTGGTGAGTGCACTATCAATTTCATGGCTATGAGAGTACTTTGCTATCCCTTTGGTGACTGGTTCAAGGAGCGATGATTACACCTATAGGTGATACGAGACTTTATCTAATCCAATTCCATCATTCTGTAGATTCGCGAAAAATGCTTTCCGAGGCCCCTTAGCCCTTCAATAATTGTATCCTTTTGGTCCATCATCTTTTTAAAGTTGAGATCCCGAAGCTTATTGAATTTAGATATGCTGATTTTTGGGTGGTTCATGACTTGCCTCTCAATTTCGCGTTGGAGAGTTTAACGGGTATTATGGGTAATCTCATGGGCAAGTTTTTGGACTATGACACCACCAGCCAATGCAATTATTTAAATAATTACATGAGTATCAGGGTCCACCTGAATGCAAATGACCATTTGTTGCGAAGAAAGAAGTTGCGCAAGCAGGAGGTGATTTTACGGAAGCCTCATTCAATTATGAATGTTTGCCTCTTATTTGCTATATATGTGGGATTATTGGGCATAGTGAAGGGAACTATGTCAAGTTGGTCGAGTTGTCGGAGGCCGAGATTTAGCAAGGGTGATCGAAGGATATCTGTGGGAGGTTTGGCGTTAAAATTGGTCAATATCGGTGCCATGGAGGAGGGAGGTGGGGGTACCATAGGGATCAGGAGTTGACTTTGTCAATGGAGTTCAAAATTCAAATTGTGGGGACAAGGACAAGCGAATTGATAACAATTTTCCTATTAACCGAAGTTAAAGGAGTTTTGTCATAATCTGTTTTTTAATGGTATCGGAAATAGTAATTTCGGAACTCTATTTTTGATGATCAAGCCTGTAAATATTATTATTTAATATTTATTTACGAGTTTAACTTAGTAATAATAAATTTTGACCTAGTAAATTTATTGAATTGATAGTTAATGAAGGTATAATGATTAAATCGTAAAAGTGATAAAAGTTTAATAGTCATAGATTTTTAATTAGCTAAGGGACCAATTAAGCAATTGAGCCAATTTTTATTAGTGAATAGTGGAAGATAATGATATAACACCTATAACTTGTATCTATTGCCGGATTAGGGTTACAGCGTAGTACCGTACAATCTAGATCAATCAATAACAGATAGCATCAAGTTGTTAATTTAATTAACAAAATTTCATAGTAATTCAAATCAGAGTAATACATACATTATGGGCCTTAAAACGAGCTTACGAGGCCTTAAAATTAGTTTAAGAACGATTAGGGACCAATTGTTGGAACAATCACAAACCTAAGCTATATTACACAACTCTTCAAAATCAAGAGCCTGTTGATATTCACGCAGCTCTTGTTGATCCAAATTGGAAGGAAGTTGTTCTAGCTGAATATGATGCTCTTTTGTCTAACAACACATGGACGTTGGTTGAATTGCCCCCGGATTGCAAGCCAATTGGATGTAAATGGCTGCTCAAAGTGAAAAAGAACCCTGATGGAACCGTAGCCAGATTTAAACCGAGACTTGTAGGAAAATGTTTTTCTCAAGTAACTGGACATGATTTTCGTGATACTTACAACCCTTTTGTGAAATTTTCAACAGTCAATGTGTTTCTTTCACTTGCTACCTACTATGGTTGGAACCTTCGAAAAATAGATATCAACAATGTGTTCTTAAAGGGTGAATTATCCGAGGATGTATATATGATTCAACCTTCGGGTTTTGAGTAACACCAATCTGATGAGACTCATCTCGTTTGCAAACTTAACAAAGCTATCTATGGATTGCGACAAGCACGTCAAAATTGGTTTTTTAAACTTCAACAATTTCTTCATAGTCTTGGTTTTATCTCGTCCGAAGCAAACTCATCCTTATTCATTTTACGACATAGTTCAGATATCACATATGTCATCATTTGAAATAGTTGTTTAACAACTTCATACATGGTTCTCCTTGAAGGATCTTGGCTCATTGGAGTATTTTCTTGGTATTGAGGATAAAAATTTAGGTCAGGGTCTTTTTCTTAATCAACAAAAATATGCTATAGACTTGCTCACCAATGCTGCCATGATAAACTCACAACTTGTTCCCACCCCTATGGTTGTTGGACGAAAACTGACCAAAGATGATGGAGCTCTTCTTCATGACTCTCAACACTATCGAAGTATAGTAGGATCGCTTCAATATGTATGTCACACACGGCCAGACATTTTATTCAGCGTTAGTAAAGTGGCATAATATATGCATGAACCACGAGAGTCTCATTGGATGAAACAAATTCTACGTTATTTGAAAGGTATTTTTTATATGGCCTTATGTATTCTCCAAGTGCATTACTATATCTAACTGCTTATTTAGATGCTGACTGAGGTAGTGATGCTGACGATTGACATTCCACATCTAGTTGTTGTTTTTTTCTTAGTGCTGACATTGTTTCTTGGAGATCACAAAAACAATGGTCTGTATCCAGATCAACAGATGAGGCCGAGTATCGCAGCCTCGCTTACATTGCTTCTAAAGCCATTTGACTTCAGGTTCTGTTGAAAGATTTAGGCATAACTTTAATTGATCCATCCAAAATTTGGTGTGACAATTCAAGTATTGTTGCCATGGCATCCAATCCAATTCTATATTCAAAGACCAAACATATTGATCTAGACCTTCATTTTGTGAGGGATTAGGTGTTTAACAATCAGTTTCATGTTGGTTATGTTCCTGCTAAACATCAGGTAGAAGACGTTCTTACCAAACCTCTCATTGAACACTCTTTTCTTGAGTTAAGGAACAAGTTATATGTTGTTTCCAGTAATGATGCTCTATGCATGCTCTCTCAAAACGAGTCAAAAAAAAGGTGAATATTAGCCAAAATGAGTGTTCAGCCAAATGTTCTATCCTATTGAATGAGTTGGATTTTATCACCAAGGTTTGCAAAACACATTACCAAGGTGGTTACAACAAATGAAATATTTGTACAATTTATTATGATAATTATCCTCTCCTGTATTCTATAAATGGGGTCCTTTTCTCTCTACTGTAGGCAAGCCTTTATGAAATATCCAAATGATTATTTTGCTTTCTTATTAGAATCCAGTTCTTCATAGCTCTTCAACAGAGCTTGGTTTATACAATGGGTAGAAAGTAAATGACTCAAGGATAGTAAAAAAAAGTTTAGATTCCGTTAAACAATTTAGTGTTATTGAAAAAAATAATAGTTACTATTAAGAGTTTGAATAGAAGGAAAAATGATAAACTATACCCAAGGTCACTAAACTATTACTATTAATAAATTTACATTTTGATCAGTTAACTTCAAAAGGTTACAAATGGTCACTTTTTTTTTTTTTTTTTAAGTTTTCATTTAGTCACTAAAAGATCCAAAAGTTTTTAGTTAAGGCGCAGGGTTGTTAAGTTTTTTCTTTTAAAGTCCGAGTAGCAAGTTTCAAGTGATAATTTGACGATCAGTACGACGGATTTGTACCCATCAACGAGTAGAATAACATACCTTAGATCCAAATCGATTTGATAGCAAACGTCAGAGATCAAAGAAGAAAGTTGTTTAGATTTTAGTTTGTAAATTCATGATGTTCAAAGTTGTTTCATAAAAAAAAACTGTAGACGAGAATATGAATGTAAGCTTTCAATTAGTGCATGTAATGTGAACAAAGAAGGCTATGCAACAACGATTTTAACAATTCATTGACTTAAACGAAAACTTTCTAATAATTAACTTCTTGAAGTTGAATGACCAAAACGTAAATTTACTAATATTTTAATGACATTAGATATAATTTACTAAAAATAAAAATAAAAATAGAGTGTACTTGCCGGGCTCTTTAAATGCCAATACAAAATTAGCATAAATATGCTCTCTCTCTCTTTTCTTTTCTTTTTTTTTGGTTCAAAATTAACATCAATTCTACAATAGTATAGAAATAAATAGAGTGTAATTTCCGAACTCCTTGAATGCCAATTATTGATACAAAATTGGGTTAAATATGTAAAAGTTTTCAAAATACACACCAATTCTACAATAATCATTTGCTACAAATCCAATATCTAGCAATTCAAATTTAAACATGAAATTTTTAGCTTACAGTGCACTGACTGCTCATCTTATTTCACTGGTTTCATCAAGTCTTGAAAGAATGGGTTAATATGCAGTTAGTGTTTAACTTTAATCAAATTTAAGATTTAATCTATATATCTTTTAAATTTTAAATTCTCTTACTTTTTTACTTAAAATTTTCAGACTGATCATTAACATCATTAGTATTTTCTGTGAGAATCTACAAACATGACATATTGATTAAGCTATCCTCATATGATTAATGAAAAATAAACATGTAAAATTGATAAATTCTAATTAAAGTCACTAATAATATATATTTTAGCTAAGAAATTACTTGTAAACATTTTAACTAAAAAGGTTAGTAGTGCTTAAAGGATTAATCTTTATATATTTATGAACATGAATGATACCTTTTTCATACTAAAAAGAAAGCTACCACTGCCAATTATTTCACCTATTATTAGCTTTATAAAAGTTAAAAAAATATTAATTCATTTTTGATAAAATAATCCTAATGACTCAACTTTTTTCAAATCAAATCTTTACTTAGCAGACGTCAGCCTTTTGGTTGGTTGTTAATGGCGGTTCTTTAATTGTATTCTCTATTCTTTTTTTTTAATTAATTCCAGCTTATATTATTTTAGTTTTTATTTTGTCTACTCTGTGTTATCTAAATGATAGTAGTTTTAGTTTTTAATTTCCAGTCTTGTTTTAGTATATGTAATAGGTTAATTTTGGCCCGAGCCCTAAAAAATTAATAACCGAAGTCAAAAGACGCAATCAGTCGAAAACAGTCAAAAATGGTCAAATTAAAAGACAATCATTAAATTGGGGCCAAATAAAAAAGATGGAGAAAGCCAAAGAGTTATCAGAATTTGTTGACTTGGTAAAAGGCTAAAAATAAGAAGATATGATTTTTATTTTATTTTATTTTATTATTAAATTATTTAAGCTATTTTTAGTAAATCTCTTGTATATAAATAGGGCTATTTTGTTACTTTTGGATTCCTACTTCAATTTAGAATTGGATTATTCTCTCTTTTCCTATTTCTATTGGAATTGAATTATTTTCTTTTCTCTTTCAATTACGTGTGAATTTTGTCCATTTCATTTCAATTTCTTTGTTTTTTCTAAATTCGTCCAATTGCTTTTAGCCCTTCTGTTTTTTTATTGTTTTGCGGTTAAGTTTTTATTATTCTTAATTTTGGCCCTAAAATTTGTTTTGACTGTATTTTGGTCTTCCTTGAAGCTGTGCGTTTTGGAGGGTAGGGATTATTTCCCTTTTGGTCCCTCCTTGTTATTCGCACGTTCTAATTGGTCCATTTCCTTTTATTTATTTTTTATTTGCCCTAAAATTTTGCTTTAAGGTTCGATTTAATCCTTTTTTTTTATTTTCGCTATTTTATTATCAAACTAGCTTATTTAATATATTATTGCTATTATTATTATGTTTCTATTTATATTCATTTTTTATTCTAATATTATTATTATTTATCTAATTTTTATTTATCAGTTTATATTTCTTCTATTATTATATTTCTATTTATTATATTTCTATTTCTATTTATATACTTATATTATTTTCATTATTACTTTTCTTATATATGTTTTTTATTCTTGTTATTAACATTTTATTTATTTATTTATAACGTGTTGTTATTCATTTATTTATGTCATCTTATATGATTTTAAAAATTTTATTATTATATTTTTTTTTCCTTTTTGTATTTATTTATTCATTTTATTTTCATTTTTTATTACAAATTTCTATTTTATTTATTTATTTCAGATTTTTACATAATATCTATTTCCAACTCTTATACAAATTATTTATTTTAAATGTATTTATTGTTTATTTTGAACTTTTCTTCATGTGATTTATTTTGCTTTTTTATATATGTATACATTACTTATTTTAGATTTTGTCATATATTATTCAAAAAAATCATTTTGTATATTATTGAAAAAAAATCATTTTGTATATTATTGATTTTCAGATTCTTTCCTCACATTATTATTTTGAACTCATTTATTATCGTTTTCAAATTGTTTTTACACTCTATTTCGATTTGCTTTGTTTTTAATTTGTTATATATGTCTTCTAATTCATTTATCTTTGATTATCATGTTAGTTTGTAAATAATGTATATTAGGTGACCATCACAAGTTGTGTTATTAGTGCATTCGATCTTGTTTACGTGGCAACTGCATTCGCATATCATGGTTTCAAAGTAAAAAATACACCTCTTGCACTTGATATTATTATTCAAAAGTTTTCCAAAATAAGGTAATATTTCTTATTTGGAAATTCGAGAAATCGTGCCCTAACGTGTTGGGTTTCGATTTACCGTTTGACCAAATAACCGAATATCCTTTTGAAATTTCAATGTGTGAATTTTGAAAATCATGAGATGATCGTGGTTTCGAGGGTTTAAAAGATCATGTCCTAACGTGTTGGATGTGATATTGTGTTCATTCGAAACAAGAGAATTTTCACGTCCAATTTCGGTTATTCAAATGTTTTAAAAGAAAGCAAATTTCGAAATATTTTTTTTTAAATTCTAGGCAAAAGGAGCTAACCCTTCCTCGTACGTAATCGACTCCCGAACCCGTTTTCTCAAATTTCATAGGCCAAAATTGATATTTTAATAAAATGTTTAATTAGGTGATCCGATCACACCTAAACAAAAAGGATTGGTGGTGACTCCATACCTTGTTTTAAAGTTGATCCCCTTTTTTTAAATATAAAAAAATAGTTTCTACAGCTTGGCGACTCCACTGGGGACCAATAAGAGAGTCAAGCTGTAAAATTGATTATTTTCTATCCTTTTGTTGAAAATTTAAAATTTGGTTTTTAACATACTGTAATGACCCAAATTTTACGGTTATCGGGAAAGTGAATTTTCGGGTCTCCATTTCTAAAAAAATAGATTCGTAAATATTTATTAAAAATATTTACGAAGTCAATTGTATGGTTAATTAGACTTTAATTAAGTAAATTTAGCTTAATTAAGAGTAATTAGTGGAAATGATTAAATTGAATTAAGTGTGAAAGTTTAATTATAGAATAAAAAAAATTGAAGGGACTAAATAGGAAATAAGCCAAAAAGGGGTGACAAATGTATGGTTAAAGTAAGTTAAATGTGTACAAATATAAATGGTACACATGTATTATACATGTGTATTTACTTATTATATAAGTAAAATAATAATAATTAAAGTATATTATATTAATATTATTTTATATTAATTAATTAAATAAATAAAAGTTATGACAAGTGTAAGGTGATAAATTAATACATGTGTATTAATAAATATACACATGTATAAATAATAAATATTATAATAGTTTAATAATAAAATAAAGAAATGAAATAAATGAAATAAAAGAAATGAAAAAGAAGAACAAAGAAACGAAACAGAGAAGAACAGGGGAGAAAGAAAGGAAAGAAAGAAAGAAAGGGAGAAAAGAGAAAATCAAGGTTTTGAAGCTTTAAACTTTAATAGGTATGTCAATTTAGCTATTTTTACTTAATTTTGATGTTTTAAAAGCTTTAGAACGAAATTAAGTTGATATTTTGAAAGTTATTAGATTTCTAAATATTGTTCATGTTGAGTAAAATGATGAATTAAGGGCTAAATTGATAGAAATTCAAGTTAGAAATGAAATAAGGATTGAATTGTAAAGTGATTCATAAGTTTTATGCTTTAAGGACTAAATTGAAAGAATTTTGAAATTATGGTTTTATGATGAAAAATAGATAATTATGTCTAAGTTTGGTTAAAAATTGAGTAGAAATAAAGTATGAATTAAGATAGAAAAGTAAGTGAATTTAGTTAGGATTAAATTGAAATTAAAAGTAGAAAATCAACATTTAGCACTAAGACTATTTTGGACAGCAGCAGTAGTCTAAGTTTGAAAAATCACCAAAAATTGTAGAAATTGAATTAGAGGATGAATAAAATATATAATTAAATCTTATTGAGTCTAGTTTCTTATAAAAGAAACGATTTAAGCAATTGAGTTGTAAATTATGAGATATAATGAATTGTGTGAGACAAGGTCAGAATGAATTCGGGTTCCCCTATTCTGACTTTGGAAAATCACAAAAAATTGGAGAAAAATAATTAGAGGGTTAAAGTTATATGTTTAGAATCCTTAATGAGTCTATTTTTAGGAGAAATCAACGGGAATATTATCCGAGTTCTGTACTGTGAGATAATTAATTTTTACTGAAGAAGGGTCAAAACTGTCAGACAGCAGAATAGGGGTGAATTTAAAGAATAAACTGTACTTAATGGCTAAACCAAAAATTCTGAAAATTTTACGGGAAGAAGATTTGTGAGTCTAGTTTCAGGAAAAATTAACGGATCTTAATTTAAAATTCTGTAACTCAAGATATAAATTAGTAATGTATTAATGATTATGAATTGTATTAATTTCGTAGTCAATGTGGTACCGAAAATCTCGGCTAAGGAAGGACAAGACAAAGTCAACGGGAGTTAGCTCGAAAATTACGGTTTGTATTTCTATAATCCGAACTCAGTCATTATTGTTATATTTATATACATATGAAAATTGTTAGTGTTAGAATTATGATGTTTTACAATTGAAATGGATTGATTTTGGTATGTGATGAATTTATCAAATTTATATTGATTGAAATCATTTTGATTGAATTTATATTGATTGAAATATATATTATATATATGATTTATGTAAAAATTTGAATACTGAATGAATGTTATATTGAAAAATTATATTGATTGGAATATGAGGAATTGATATGAATATATGAGATTTGTGATAATTGAATATTTGATATTGAAAAGTGAATTGAGTTGTATTGAATTATGAATTAATGTGAATAATTGAAATATATTTGTTGAATTGAATGAAAATGTATGAAATTATGAAAATGTGTGAATATATGTGATTATTAGAATGGTATATTGATGAAAGATTTATTAAATTGAGAAAGTGAATCAAATACCCTATTAACAGTATCGGACCAGATTGGATACAAATGGCATGCCATTGGATTTATGATATGATGAGGAGATTTGTAGTTCGGCCGAGAAGATGTTTCATTATTATATACTTGGTTTATCCGAAGAGGCATTTAATGCCTTATTGGTGTGTTTGGGAGGATATGATATCTTGGTGTGTTATGGAGGATTTATAATATTCCGGGTGTGTTTGGGTTGGATATTTTGGTGTGTTTGGGTTGGATATTCGGTGTGTTTGGGAGGAATCCACGTATCTATCGAGTCCGAGTCTTGTTAATAGGGGTAAATAAGTGAAAAGATAAATCAGTGAATTTGATTGATTGGGCTATTAGAATGAAATGGGAAATTGAATTGAGAATTGAAATTGAGATATGAGATTGAAAACATGAACCAAAAGGTTCATGAAATGAGTGAAGTTCAAATGGATGATGATTGATGTTAGAATGAATTAAAATAATATATTGTTAAGAAGTAAAGTGTGAATACAAATGAATTGTGAATATATTGTAAAGAATTTATACGGTAAGCAAATGAAAAGAATTGAGCAAATAAGTTGTTGTGTTTGTTATATGGCTTGTATAGAATTTTTATGGTAAGTAAATGAAACTTATCTATAAAATAAATAAATAAATAGTTGTATTTGTTATTGTAATTTTAAGTTTAATTGTTATATTATCAAGTGTTCGGATTATAGAAATACCATTGAGTGTATACTCAGTGTGCACGTTTTGTTTCGTCGCGCGAGTTAAGTTAAGGCTAGATCTGGCTGAATGAATCGACATTCGGACCGATCCGAATTCAATGAGGTAAAGTATGTTGAGTATTGATAATGGCATGTACCTAGGATGTTTAATAGGAGTCATTTAAGTTTTAAAAGTATTGATGAAATAAGTAAATTATGGTTGACAACGGTATATAGTATGAATTTTGAAATATAAAAAAAAAATTCGTATTGATTCTAAATTAGTTCCAAATTGAATTTATCATCCATATTGGACATGAGGGCCCATTAAAGGGACAACATCTTAAAACTAGGATGAGTATGAATATTTATTTTAATTAATGACTGAAATTAGATATCTTGATGGTAATGTTTTGTAACCTGTTTCGACGACGGTATAGGGTTAGGGGGCGTTACATTTAGTGGTATCGAGCTAACCGAGTTTAGCCGATTCTAGGATTAAGTCAAATCTTGAAAAGATTCTGAAGTACATGCCATGATTGAGTCGAAATTGAGTCGGGATCGGATCTTTGATATATTTGTTTGGTAATCTTTTTTTATAGTTGAAATGTTAGATGAACATATCGATGGCATTGATTATGAATTATATACCGGAGATGAATAGTTTGGTGAATTAAATGAAAAGATGAATCGGTAATATTGAGTATTAACTCAATAAGTAATTAATTATTGATTGTTGACTGATGAAATAATAGAGAAATAGATAATATATAACTATTTAGAATTATAACTAATGCTTTGCCTGATGAATAAAAGAAATTGTATCTGCGACGACATCTACCCCTCCTGTTTCTCAATCGGTTCCCAAGTACTTCAAGGTCTGGAGTTTGTCTAAACAGGTAAGTCATCTCATACTAATACTTCAGTAAATATAGTGTGGATGAATTGAGAATTAAAGTTGAAAATGATTTTGAAAGAATGAAATCTAGTTAGAGAATATTATCGGGATTGTAAATAAATTATTCTGTTCATCGATTAAATGTTAGAAAGGTATGATATTTACATTAAAAGATTCAGCTTGCCAATGTGGAAAATATTGATTTACATTTGTGATTCGAAAGGGTTATTTGGAAATTTTCTGAGATAAGTTCTGAAAGATATATACATCGCTTGGAGATTTCTTATCGAAATGTACGAGAATTCTTGAAGCTTAAACAGATCATATGATCGTGAATCTGTATGTATGAAGGGAATTTGTTTGATTGAATAAGTATAGCGAGGGTGTATTCCGATAGAAACCGTATGATACAAATGGTTTAAAGATGGTTTAAATGAAGACAGAAAAATTTGGACAATATAGAATAATGAATGGAATATGTGTTAGACATGATTCTTCTTATTATTATTTTAGTGATTGCTCGAGGAAAGTTGAAAAGATATTATTCGTA
This sequence comes from Gossypium anomalum, assembly GCA_025698475.1. Taxonomy (NCBI): domain Eukaryota; kingdom Viridiplantae; phylum Streptophyta; class Magnoliopsida; order Malvales; family Malvaceae; genus Gossypium; species Gossypium anomalum. The sequence goes on from CM046967.1 coordinate 23,110,527, forward strand.
ATTCAAGACCGAGTAACACACATATCGAGGAGCGATTACTCTATAACTCCTAAATATGGGTGATAGTCGAAGTGTGATAAAGGACTTCACCGAAAAAATCGGAGTATGAACATCAGCCACGGCATATGTTAATCGTATAAAAGAAGATATTTCTCTGTCGGATGTCATTACAGCATCCATTAAAGATTTGCCTGTTGAGTTCGCTGAATTTTTGGTTGAAGTATCAAATTTCAGTCGATGTTTATTGATTGATAGAATCAGTATAAACTATTTGATAATGATACTAAGGTACTGTTTTCTGATCGATTTGATATTATTATTGTTCGATGTGATTTGGAGAATGGAATGGTTAATTTTGCACGATGTTTGTGATAAATTATAAGCAGAATTATGTTGCAAGATCAAGATGATGAAATGTTTTGTTGAATCAGAGAAGATTGAACTAAATGTCTATTGTGATATTGAACATGCCGCCACGGTATATGCCAGAAAGGGGTCATGGTATTTACCTTGCTTATGTATTGAATATTAAAGTATTCAAGTTAAGGTTTAAATCAGTGACAATAGTGTGAGAGAATTCTGATGTGTTTCCAGAACAGTTGCTCGAACTACTATTGATTGAAGAAGTTGAATATGCTATAGATTTTGTGACTGAAATGATAGTGAAAAATATATTTGAAATCAGAGGTTTTCTAAAACTAGTCAGTTATTACAGAAAGATGTGGAATTGGAATGATCTGATAGACGTTAGCAAGGTTACGATTAGTTGAAAGCTTCGATTAATCAAGCATTTGTTCTGTTTAGTTTGAAATCCAATCAAGAAACTTGTGATTTACTGAGGATAGCGATGTTTTGATGCAAGAAAAAAAACTAATAAATTATATTTTGGAAAGTTAGAATTACATGAGAAGAATTATTTGATACTTGATTTAGAAATGATAGTTATTGTTCTTGCATTAAAAGATCAAGAAATGATAATTGATTATCATCCGAAAAAGGTAAATGAAGGTATGTATATTTAGAATTGAAAGTTACTTTTTGTGTTATAAGCTATGGACATCCGATCATATTATTACTTGATGGTGGCTCAAGTGTAGTTGAGATAAAAGTTAAACTGACTTGTTTACAATAGGTCTGCAAAGCTCAAAAATGTGATAACGAGTTATCAGTTAAATGGGTATAGTATACAAATGACCTTTGATTAAATGTTTCAGATTGAATCTAATGATTGCCTGTTATGTAGAGATAGAACATGTCTATGCATTTTGGAAGAAATAAGTTGTACTGTGATTCGAAGCAGATGTGGTGATGACTTGGAATGAAAAGCGGTAGTTTGAACTTGTATATAAATGTTTATATCGAGATCTGAATACCTTCTTGAATATTACAACTAATAATGATAATAGAATGGAAATGGAATAGAATTTATATGGGTTTGGATTGAAATCATCTCTATCTGCGAAAAGAAAGATGATATTTGAATGATCATTAAAGGTATGGTGAAGTCTGCATATTTTGTTCTGGTATGAATAAATTTCTTACTTAATAACTGTCTGAAATATGGGTTTTTGAGATCGTCAGATTCATGGTATGGTAATTTTTATTATTATTTCTGATTGAAATACATGGTTTATATCCTGACTCTAGAACAAATATAAGAAGTTTGAGGTATGTAATAATAGTTTACTGACTTTACATGAAGCTCTATATGATTAAAATGTAAAACTTCACAAAGATCTGATTGAATATGGTGAGAAAATAAAAATACAAAATTTGTTTGATTTGTGAAATTGAATAAGAGTGGAAGAGATTGAAAAAGATAGGTTGGATTCTCGTTCGCTTGGGTACACAAATTATAGAAAAGTTAGTCGGTAATGAATTGATTGGTTTCACCTCTCTGAGCTACACGTGATGCTCGGAAAAATGTAGGTCAAATCTCTTATATGTTAGCTTGACAAGGGATATTGAAATTTAAATTAATTCATTGTATGCGAAGAAGGAGAACCGATTGAGATACTAGATTGCAATGTGAAGTTACAATACTGATGAAGCAATATGGGAACCGAAAGAAACAGTGAGACTTTTATACCCCTACCTCTTTTCAGGTAAATTTCGAGGACGAAATTTATTAAAGGGGGGGAGAATTGTAATGACCCAAATTTTACGGTTATCGGAAAGTGAATTTTCTGGTCTCCATTTCTAAAAAATAGATTCGTAAATATTTATTAAAAATATTTACTGAAGTCAATTGTATGGTTAATTAGACTTTAATTAAGTAAATTTAGCTTAATTAAGAGTAATTAGTGGAAATGATTAAATTGAATTAAGTGTGAAAGTTTAATTATAGAATAAAGAAAATTGAAGGGACTAAATAGGAAATAAGCCAAAAAGGGGTGACAAATGTATGGTTAAAGTAAGTTAAATGTGTACAAATATAAATGGTACACATGTATTATACATGTGTATTTACTTATTATATAAGTAAAATAATAATAATTAAAGTATATTATATTAATATTATTTTATATTAATTAATTAAATAAATAAAAGTTATGACAAGTGTAAGGTGATAAATTAATACATGTGTATTAATAAATATACACATGTATAAATAATAAATATTATAATAGTTTAATAATAAAATAAAGAAATGAAATAAATGAAATAAAAGAAATGAAAAGAAGAACAAAGAAACGAAACAGAGAAGAACAGGGGAGAAAGAAAGGAAAGAAAGAAAGAAAGGGAGAAAAGAGAAAATCAAGGTTTTGAAGCTTTAAACTTTAATAGGTATGTCAATTTAGCCATTTTTACTTAATTTTGATGTTTTAAAAGCTTTAGAACGAAATTAAGTTGATATTTTGAAAGTTATTAGATTTCTAAATACTGTTCATGTTGAGTAAAATGATGAATTAAGGGCTAAATTGATAGAAATTCAAGTTAGAAATGAAATAAGGATTGAATTGTAAAGTGATTCATAAGTTTTATGCTTTAAGGACTAAATTGAAAGAATTTTGAAATTATGGTTTTATGATGAAAAATAGATAATTATGTCTAAGTTTGGTTAAAAATTGAGTAGAAATAAAGTATGAATTAAGATAGAAAAGTAAGTGAATTTAGTTAGGATTAAATTGAAATTAAAAGTAGAAAATCAACATTTAGCACTAAGACTATTTTGGACAGCAGCAGTAGTCTAAGTTTGAAAAATCACCAAAAATTGTAGAAATTGAATTAGAGGATGAATAAAATATATAATTAAATCTTATTGAGTCTAGTTTCTTATAAAAGAAACTATTTAAGCAATTGAGTTGTAAATTATGAGATATAATGAATTGTGTGAGACAAGGTCAGAATGAATTCGGGTTCCCCTATTCTGACTTTGGAAAATCACAAAAAATTGGAGAAAAATAATTAGAGGGTTAAAGTTATATGTTTAGAATCCTTAATGGGTCTATTTTTAGGAGAAATCAACGGGAATATTATCTGAGTTCTGTACTGTGAGATAATTAATTTTTACTGAAGAAGGGTCAAAACTGTCAGACAGCAGAATAGGGGTGAATTTAAAGAATAAACTGTACTTAATGGCTAAACCAAAAATTCTGAAAAAATTTTACGGAAGAGAAGATTTGTGAGTCTAGTTTCAGGAAAAATTAACGGATCTTAATTTAAAATTCTGTAACTCAAGATATAAATTAGTAATGTATTAATGATTATGAATTGTATTAATTTAGTAGTCAATGTGGTACCGAAAATCTCGGCTAAGGAAGGACAAGACAAAGTCAACGGGAGTTAGCTCGAAAAATTATGGTTTGTATTTCTATAATCCGAACTCAGTCATTATTGTTATATTTATATACATATGAAAATTGTTAGTGTTAGAATTATGATGTTTTACAATTGAAATGGATTGATTTTGGTATGTGATGAATTTATCAAATTTATATTGATTGAAATCATTTTGATTGAATTTATATTGATTGAAATATATATTATATATATGATTTATGTAAAAATTTGAATATTGAATGAATGTTATATTGAAAAATTATATTGATTGGAATATGAGGGAATTGATATGAATATATGAGATTTGTGATAATTGAATATTTGATATTGAAAAGTGAATTGAGTTGTATTGAATTATGAATTAATGTGAATAATTGAAATATATTTGTTGAATTGAATGAAAATGTATGAAATTATGAAAATGTGTGAATATATGTGATTATTAGAATGGTATATTGATGAAAGATTTATTAAATTGAGAAAGTGAATCAAATACCCTATTAACAGTAATCGGACCAGATTGGATACAAATGGCATGCCATTGGATTTATGATATGATGAGGAGATTTGTAGTTCGGCCGAGAAGATGTTTCTGTTATTATATACTTCGGTTTATCCGAAGAGGCATTTAATGCCTTATTGGTGTGTTTGGGAGGATATGATATATCTTTGGTGTGTTATGGAGGATTTATAATATTCCGGTGTGTTTGGGTTGGATATTTTGGTGTGTTTGGGTTGGATATTCTGGTGTGTTTGGGAGGAATCCACGTATCTATCGAGTCCCAGTCTTGTTAATAGGGGTAAATAAGTGAAAAGATAAATCGAGTGAATTTGATTGATTGGGCTATTGGAATGAAATGGGAAATTGAATTGAGAATTGAAATTGAGATATGAGATTGAAAACATGAACCAAAAGGTTCATGAAATGAGTGAAGTTCAAATGGATGATGATTGATGTTAGAATGAATTAAAATAATATATTGTTAAGAAGTAAAGTGTGAATACAAATGAATTGTGAATATATTGTAAAGAATTTATACGGTAAGCAAATGAAAAGAATTGAGCAAATAAGTTGTTGTGTTTGTTATATGGCTTGTATAGAATTTTTATGGTAAGTAAATGAAACTTATCTATAAAATAAATAAATAAATAGTTGTATTTGTTATTGTAATTTTAAGTTTAATTGTTATATTATCAAGTGTTCGGATTATAGAAATACCACTCGAGTGTATACTCGGTGTCACGGTTTGTTTCGTGCGCGAGTTAAGTTAAGGCTAGATCATTGAATCAAAGATTCCGACCGATCCCGAATTCAATGAGGTAAAGTATGTTGAGTATTGATAATGGCATGTACCTAGGATGTTTAATAGGAGTCATTTAAGTTGTAAAAGTATTGATGAAATAAGTAAATTATGGTTGACAACGGTATATAGTATGAATTTTGAAATATAAAAAAAAAATTCGTATTGATTCTAAATTAGTTCCAAATTGAATTTACTGTCCATATTGGACCGCGAGGGCCCATTAAAGGGACAACATCTTAAAACTAGGATGAGTATGAATATTTATTTTAATTAATGACTGAAATTAGACTGTACTGACTGGTAATGTTTCGTAACCCTGTTTCGACGACGGTATAGGGTTAGGGGACGTTACACATACGATCCTTTTACTGCATTCGTTTTGGTTCAAGTCCAATAGAATACTCTTGCATTGCATATTGCATGACTATTGTGGTCACACCTTTTAAGTGGGAGTGAGAAACTATGCCTTCGTGAGGTTTTCACCTCCGCATGGGCTAGTGGACTGCTTCCGGGATACATCCGTACCTATGTCTTCGTAAGGTTTTCACCTCCTCATAGCCATAGGGAAATGTATTCCCCTGAACTGAACTCAATCCACATGAACCTATAATAGGTGAGGATTGAAGAATTTGTTGGTTCAGGTACCTTGTCTTTAGAACCAAACCGCATGTAGCAAGCCTTAAGAGCCCACCCTAGGTAGAGCCACTCCAAACCCTAATGGTTACCCAAGTAGGTGCTTTATTTTCTATTTATGTATTTGTGCTAATGTTTGTTTTTGTTTTGTTTATGACTGTATTGTATTACATCGTCATAGAAAGAAGTTGTTGATTCATATTTGATTGCTAAAAAGAACAGCTTGTCATGAAAAACGAATATCTTGATAAAGTGGATTATAATACGGTTGTCTGAATATGGTCTAAGTAAACACAATGAAAGAAGACTGATAGTTCGCAGAGGAAAACAAGACTTTGTTTTATTGCTCAAGGATTCAAGCCGATAAAGATTATTCGAGAGCCGTCACGTCCCAACTTTCTTAAAGGAACTAATAAGTATTGCGAGGATAAGTGAGTAATAAGTCGTGTTCAGGATCAAGCAAAAAGAGGCTAGTGGAGGCATTTATTGAAAGCTTGTCAGATTTGACTTTTACGAAGAAAATGGATCGGTGTCTTCACCTGGAATATGAGGGCAAGACCGCATATGTAATCTGTTTGATGTAAAGGAATTTGTTTTCTAGAAAAGTTATTCTAATAGAATTGAATTCAGAATCAACGCCTTTCTTTCTTTTGCATTCATTTCATGCATTTGCATTACATCGCATCATGTGCAATAAATTTCACAAAATAATCCTAATTAATTAGAAATCGTATTATAGTTACCCTGGAACATCACTACTACACACGGAAAAAACTAAAGCTATGGATCAAAGGTTGGAAAAATTAGAGCAAATGCAGAAGGAGATGTAGGAACAGATGCAAGTGCAAATGCAAGAGCAATTAGCTAAGATCCAGCAAGATATGAAAGATCAAATGCTAGAATCTCAAAAGAATATGATGAGCCAATTGACCCAGTTATTAGTCGGAAGGCCGGAAAAAGGGAAGAGTCCCATGATCAATACTGAGGACGATAGTGAAATCCTTACTTACCCTCCAGGTTTCACCCTAGTAAATACCCCAGTGCCACTGCAAAGGGTGGCTGTCAGTATCAAACCCCAATATCAAGCTGGTATTTCGGCACCAATAAATTTCCCGATAGGTTCGTGTTCTAAACTCGAAGACAATCGGGTAAATCCTGCAGTCCCCGGCTTTGATGAGATGACAGAGGTAGAAAAGGCAAAAGGAGAACTCCCAAGGCAGCTGGAAGACCGATACGAATGGCTGGAGGAGAAGTTCAAGGCGCTGGAAAACACTGATTATCAATGTGGAATGAATGCTTGTAACACCCTGAAAATTTCTACAGTAAGATATTATCCTTAATATAGTAAAATAAGGAAATAAAGTGACAAGAAGAGGGAAAATTGAGTTATGTCACTGGGAAGTATATTATGACATACTGATTCAAGAAATGACTAAATTGTAAAAGTAAGAAAAGTTTTGTGGCCTAAGAGTAAATACTCAAAATTTGAGGGATTAAAGTGTAAATATGAAAATTTGAAGGACTAATAGTGTAAATATTTTAAGCGTGGAATGATCTAGAAACCAAAAAAATTGATGAATTAGGACCAAATTGAATAGGTGAAGAATTATGAGGGATTAAATTGTAATTTTACCAAATTAAGTGATGACTCAATAATGGAATTTTAAAAGATCACTAAGGGCAAAATGGTCAATTGGAAGAGAGAGAAATCTAGAGACAATGATGATTTTGGAGATATTTTAGATAAATTAAATAAATAAATATTAGTTTATTAATACTTTAAATTAATTTTTAAATAATATTTTATTATTTTATTATTATTTTATTTAGTATATATAAGGAAAGAAAGATGAAAAATCATCATCTTTTTCCCATGCACCCAACGTATGAAGAGAAAAGAAAGAAAGAAACTTACTTTTCTTTACAATTTGGTCCTTTCATAAAAAATTTACCATTTTCACTTAGAAATCAAAAGAATTTCCCTAGCCATCAAGAGAGAAAGATGACAAAAAGACTATAGGGAGCTAGAATATCAAGTTAGATTCAAGAAATAGAAGCTAGAGGAGAGATAAAATCAAGTTAAAGATTGGAAACAATAAGACAAGGTAAGAACATCAAGATTTCCATGTATTTTTAAGTTTGATATTATTGAAAAAGCATGGAAATGAAGCTAAAGTAGAGTTTTCTTATATATGGTTCTATTTTATTGATATCTTAGTGAAGAGAAATAAGAGAAAGTGGTGGGAAATATTGTAGAGAAAGGAAATAAGGGTGTTATAAACTTAATAATTAACATTTTGCACTAAAACAGTTTTGGGCAGCAGCAGTAGTCTAACTTTGAAAAATCACAAAAAATTGTGTAAATTGAATTAGGAACTGAATAAAATATGAAATTAGATTTTATTGAGTATAGTTTTTCATATAAGAAACGGTGTAGGCAATGAAATTGTAAATTGTGAGTTATAACAAATTTAGTTAGACAAGGTCAGAATGATTTTGGGTTCCCCTGTTCTGACTTTGGAAAATCATCAAAAATTGGATAAAAATAATTAGGGGGTTAAATTTATATGATTAGAATTTTGAATGCGTCTATTTTAAATAGAAATAAGCAGGAACATCATTTTAATCCTGTACAATGAGATAATTAATTTTTAGTAAAGAAGGGTCAGAATTGTTAGACAACAGAATAAGGGTGACTTTAAAGAATAAACTGTACTTATTGGATAAACCAAAAATTTTGAAAATTTTATGGTAAGAATATACATAAGTCTAGTTTCATGGAAAATTAGCGGATATTAATTTCGAGTTCTGTATCTCAAGATATAAATAATTTAGTGACTATGACGCAAATGGACAGTTTTGAATATTCATATAAGTAAATAGTGAAATTATTGATATTGTTACTTGTAGCATGTTATATAAATTAAGGATGTGAAATGGAGAGGAGGAGGAGGAAAATATGCATCAATATTCATCTAGCATGGCTAATTTGCATGTTTTAGGCTCAGGGACTAAATTGAATAAAATTAAAACTTTATGGGTAATTTTGTAAAAATGTTAGAAATGGTCAATTTGCATGAAATGGATTATTTTATTATTTAAAATTACAAAATTGAATGAAATTATCAATTTAGCTCAAGATCGGGGAAAAACATGTTTTAAGGATTAAATTGAAAAGTGTTGAAATTATGGAAAATTCTGATAATTTATAGAATTCATGGGTTGTTATCAATTTGTTTGAGAATAACAGCTGGAAATAAGGATTAAATTGCAAGAATTTTATTTTTTTAGCCAAAGGATGAAATCGTCATTAATTAAAAGTTTAGGGGTAAAATGGTAATTTTGTTTAGAGCATTAATTGAATGTATTAGAACATGAAATAAATGAAAATGACGATCAAATTTCTTTATAAAGATTCGGATGACTCGAATACGAGACTTGAACGTGGAAAAGAAAAGATATCGAATTAATGAAATTATAAACATGAACAAGCAACGAGGTAAATTAGTGTAACTTGAATTGTATTTTTAAATGCATGAAATATCGATATAATGAATTATCTGATTTATGTTTATGAAGAAATGGCAAGAGAATGATATTTATCATGACATGTAAATAGGTGATTATCTTTGATACGTTGATACAAGGAAATTAAGTAAATTGAGACGAATAATAAATTCAAGTAAAACATATCGAGAAAAATAAGTACGTTAAGGGACAATATGTTTGATTTTAATTGGTTCCAAATATGAATGTTAGATGAAATGAAATATCTGATAAATAAATCGGTAACTCCGGTAATGCTCTGTAACTCTATTCCAGTGACGGATTCGGGTTAGGGGCGTTACAATGCTAATGAGTTAAGTTTGGTTCCGGATCTAGTGCTCCCTCTGAAGTTCAAAATGCCGGAGTTTGAAAAATACAATGGTACTAGCTGCCCTGAGGCCTACATTACAATGTTTTACCGGAGGATGACTGGTCATGTCAATAATGATCAGTTGTTAGTTTACTGTTTCCAGGACAGTTTGACTGGGGCTGCGGCCAAATGGTACAATCAATTGAATTGTACCCAAGTCAAATCATAGAGGGACTTAGCACAGGCCTTCATGAAACAGTATGGTCATGTGACGGATACAGCGCCTGACAGGATCACGTTACAAAATATAGAGAAAAAGTCGAGTGAAAGTTTGAGGCAATATGCTCAGAGGTGGAGGGAAGTCGTTACGCAAGTTCAACCGCCACTGTTGGAAAAAGAGACAACCATGCTTTTCATTAATACTTTGAAGGAATCTTTTATTAAACACGTGCTGGGAAGCGCAACTAAGAGTTTTACAGACATAGTGATATCTGGTGAGATGATAGAGAATGCGATAAAGTGCGGAAAGATAGAGGCTGGGGAAAGTAATAGGGGGTCAGCCCCGAAGAAGAGAGAAAATGAGGTCAGCAATGTGAGCATGGGTTATGTAAAACCGATCACGGTTAATCAATTGAGAACGATAGCCACGGGCCAACAAGCTTCGCCAAGACAAGAGCCCAATACAAGGCAAAACACGAAGACGCTCCAGTTTACTCTCATTCTAATAACGTACCGGGAGTTGTACAAAAGTTTATTTGATGCGCACGTTTATCCCCTATCTATTTAAAACCGTTGCAACCCCCATATCCCAAGTGGTACGACGCGAACACTCAATGTGAATATCATGTGGGAATAGTGAGGCACTCAATAGAGAACTGCCTCTCTTTCAAAAAGCTAGTCGAAAGACTCATCAACATGGGCATTGTGAAGTTCGACGATGCACCTGGTGTAGGAAATCTGTTACTCGATCATACTGATAATGGGGCGAACGCGATAGCTGAAGATATGATGGAAAATTTGAGCATCAACGCTATATCTGAAGAAGAGGTGATGGAAGGAAACTTATCAAGCATTCGCCCTTATGAGCTTGGAAATATTTTGAACAACTGGACTACGGAAGAAATTCCTATAGTTTTTAGAGCTAATACAGAGTAATATTCAAAACATACTTGTTGTTTTAAGCCTAGAAACAACAAGAATTTTTTGTGAAATAGGCTAATGTTCAAGCATCTTTATTTTCAATATAAAATGCACTTTTGTGTCTCATTCTGAGCAAATATTCTTTTATTCTCTCATTTCATTCATAATCATGTCATACAAATAAGTCATTCTTAGATTCATTCTTTGGATATTCTTTCATGCCTACAATAGGTCCCCAGATATCAATGACGTGAGTGACGCTGTCACTGACTCAGAGTCTCCTTTTGAATGAGATATGTGTTTAGGGGGATCGCAGGGCTTTGAAGATGACAAATATTATAACTTATCTCCTGATTTGTTAAGAATGGTAGAGCAAGATGAAAAATAGATCCTACTCTACAAAAAGTCAGTGGACAACGAGCCTAGAAAAAGAGAAAGAGGCAAAGATCGGATCCAGCATCACCACAAAGACAAAGCAAGACGTCATTGAGTTATTTCAAGAATTCAAAGATGTTTTCGCATGATCATATCAAGATATGCCTAAGCTACTAAGACGTGAGGATGCTATAAGGTGCTCGAAAAGCACATGGTTTTTCGATGGCTAGGTTAATCATGAGGTTCGGATACTGCTGGTCCACCATAGAAGGAGATTGCATCGGTTATGCCATAAATGTCGAATTTAGGGAGAGAAAATTCATGTGCTTCATTTCATCATAGCTTTCTCTATGTATGGGGCATGGATGTTATTGGGCCAATCTTGGCAAAAGCTTTTGGCTGACATTGATTCATCTTTGTCATCGTCAATTACTTTACGAAGAGGGTGAAAGTCGCTTCACATGCCAATGTTACATAGTCGATAGTCATCAAATTTAAAAAAAAAAAAGACCAGGTGCCTACAAGGAATGTTAGAAAGGATCATGTCTAATACAACTGCACAATGTCAAAATCTTGCAGTCTGTTCAAAGATCAGACGCCATATCCTAGTACAGTAAAGGCAACCAAAAAGAAAGAAAGAAAAAAAAAAGAGAAAGAAAAAATAAAAACAAAAACAACAACAAAAAAATTGCGGAAGGTGACTGAGACTTGTAAATATTGACATTAAGAAGTTACCATTTACCCTTTATATTTCTCAAACATCGGGTAAGACCTTTATCGGGGCAACGCCTTTCTCATTAGTTTGTGGAAAGGAAGCGTTTTGTCAATTATTTCTTTTCTCTGAGTGGATCCAATCCCGATATGATCAATCGAATTTGAAGGATATCTGTCACGGTCAGATGATGCGGGCTTATAACAAAGGGGTTCATCCTAGAGAATTGAGGACCTGGGGTTGAAGAAGATCCTTTCTATACAAAAAGATTTTAGAGAAAAGTAGATGCCAGACTGGGAAGGACCTTATGTAGTAAAGAAGGCATGTTCTGGAGGAGCATTGATATTGACCAAGATGGATGGCAAAGACCTGCCCAATCCAATGAACGCAGATTCAGTCACAGTTAATAGTTTAAAAGAAACACAAAAAAAGAAAAGAAAAAGAAACAGGAGAGGCCAAAGCGAAAACCCACAAAAGGCACCTTGAGACCAAAGGTTATTTGAGTTGAAAACCCGAAAAGGGTGGCTCAAATTTGGATCAAAGTGGGGCATACAATAGTCTTGCTATGCCTAAGTTAACAATGAAGAAGTATGCTACGTTTGGGGGCATCGACAAAGTACTCCGGATCCCCTAAACACAGATTGAGCTCAAAGTGGTCCTCAAGAGTTGGTACAGAGAAGCTCAAGCTACGATATTTGGGGCACCTAGTTTTCCATTTTACCCATTTTTGGATTTGATATCTTTGATTATCTTATTTTTTTCAAGATACATCCCAATAAATTTCCTTCTTAATTGCATTTGCTATCTTTGGTTAACTACTTGCTTCGAGCTATTCTTCTGGTCCATTTTTATAATCTTTTTTCCAAGCATTTTATTTTGAAATAATGATTAATGGACTAATAACACTTTCACAAAAGAAGTTCTGCCCATTACTCTGGAAGCTTCTAAATTGTGCAAGAACCTGAAACAGGACAATTATTCAGAACTCGCCAAACTTAATAGTTGAGAATACTTGAGAAGTAAAGTCTAAATTGTGACTATTTCTTCGAATTTTCTGTCAAAGATACCAGCTGAGCAAAAAAGGCGGGATAACACATCAGAGACAGAACCTTGATGAATAACGAGTAATGACAATCCAAATGTTAAAAGGAATCACTCTCATTTTGGATACATATATCATTCATAATACATTTAGTTAGGAGCATTCGATCCATTCTGATCATAGCATCCTAATCAGCATCCTAATCATTAGGCATACACATAGGCCCATGAAATCGATTCTACAAGTATCCCTTCCTAGAGGACGATGTAGCAAGATGGGTTGAAGCTACCAATTTTGACCAACCTTATCCCCCTAAGTAGTAGGGAAATAGGCTGAAAATGACAGACCACCTTAACCCCTAAGCAGTAGGGTAACAGGCTGGAAATTACAGATCTTATCTCCTTAAGCAGTAGTGGAGCAGATCGAAGACGGTAAGCCTTAACCCACCAAGCAGTAGGGTAACAGGCTAAAAATTACAGATCTTATCTCCCTAAGTAGTAGAGGAGCAGATCGAAGACGATGAGCTTTAACCCCCTAAGCAGTAGGGTAACAGGCTGAAAATTACAGATCTTATCTCCCTAAGCACTAGAAGAGCATATCGAAGACGGTGAGCCTTAACCTTTAAGTAGTACGGTAACAGGCTGGAAATTACAGATCTTATCTCCCTAAGTAGTAGTGGAGCAGATCGAAGACTGTGAGCCTTAACCCCCTAAGCAGTAGGGTAACAGGCTAAAAATTACAAATCTTATCTTTCTAAGCAGTAGTGGAGCAGATCGAAGACAGTGAGCCTTATCTCCCTGAGCAGCAGTGGAGTAGGCTGAAGATTACAAATCATATTTCCCTAAGCAGTAGTGGAGCAGATCAAAACGAAAATTCCTATACCCTTGAAGATGCAGTGGGTTAAAGCAAGGTTACTTGAAAAGAAAGAAAAGAAGCGCCGAAACTCAGCAGGCCCAGGCAAAATTGGTCATTTTATAGTCTTTGCTCCATTCTCGTTACACGACAATGAGCAAAGAGAGGCAGTTGTAATAGGCTAATTTTGGCCTGGGCCCCCAAAAAATAATAACCGAAGCCAAAGGATGCAATCAGTCGAAAACAGTCAAAAAAGGCCAAATTGAAAGGCAATCATTAAATTGAGGCCAAATCAAAAAGATGGAGAAAGCAAAAGAATTATCAAAATTTGTTGACTTGGTAAAAGGCTACAAATAAGAAGATATGATTTTTATTTTATTTTATTATTAAATTATTTAGGCTATTTTTAATAAATTCCATGTATATAAATAGGGGTATTTTGTTCTTTAAATGAGGGATTACTTTTGGATTCCTACTTCAATTTGGAATTGGATTATTCTCTCTTTTTTTACTTCTATTGGAATTGAATTATTTTCTTTTCTCTTTCAATTATGTGGGAATTTTGTCCATTTCGTTTCAATTTCTTTGTTTTTTTCTAAATTCGTCCAATTGCTTTTAGCCCTTCCGTTTTTTTATTGTTTTGCAATTAAGTTTTCATTATTCTTAATTTTGGCCTTAAAATTTGTTTTGACTGCATTTTAGTCTTCCTTGAAGCTGTGCGTTTTATAGGGTGGGATTATTTCCCTTTTGGTCCCTCCTTATTATTTGCACGTTCAAATTGGTCCATTTCCTTTTATTTATTTTTTATTTGCCCTAAAATTTTGCTTTAAGGTTCGATTTAATCCTTTTTTTATTTTTGCTATTTTATTATCAAACTAACTAATTTAATATATTAGTGCTATTATTATTATATTTCTATTTATATTCATTTTTTTATTCTAATATTATTATTTATCTAATTTTTATTTCTCAATTTTTATTTATAATATTATTATATTTCTATTTCTATTTATATACTAATATTATTTTCATTATTACTTTTCTTATATATGTTTTTTACTCTTGTTATTAACATTTATTTATTTATTTATATCGTGTTGTTATTCATTTATTTATGTCATCTTATATGATTTTAAAACTTTTATTCTTATTATTATATTATTTTTTTCCTTTTTGTATTTATTTATTCATTTTATTTTCATTTTTTATTACAAATTTCTATTTTATTTATTTATTTCAGATTTTTACATAATATCTATTTCCAACTCTTATACAAATTATTTATTTTAAATGTATTTATTGTTTATTTTGAACTTTTCTTCATGTGATTTATTTTGCTTTTTTATATATGTATATACATTACTTATTTGAGATTTTGTCATATATTATTTTAAAAAAAATCATTTTGTATATTATTGATTTTCAGATTCTTTCCTCACATTATTATTTTGAACTCATTTATTATCGTTTTCAAATTGTTTTTACACTCTATTTCGATTTGCTTTGTTTTTAATTTGTTATATATGTCTTCTAATTCATTTGTCTTTGATTATCATGTTAGTTTGTAAATAATGTATATTAGGTGACCATCACAAATTGTGTTATTAGTGCATTCGATCTTGTTTACGTGGCAATTGCATTCGCATATCATGGTTTCAAAGTAAAAATACACCTCTTGCACTTGATATTATTATTCAAAAGTTTTCGAAAATAAGGCAATATTTTGTGTTTGGAAATTCGAGAAATCGTGCCCTAACGTGTTGGGTTTCGATTTACCGTTTGACCAAATAACCGAATATCCTTTTGAAATTTCAATGCGTGAATTTTGCAAATCATGAGATGATCGTGGTTTCGAGGGTTTAAAAGATCATGTCCTAATGTGCTGGATGTGATATTGTATTCCTTCGAAACAAGAGAATTTTCACGTCCAATTTGAGTTATTCAAATGTTTTAAAAGAAATCATATTTCAAAATATTTTTTTTAAATTCTAGACAAAAGGACATTATTTAATCAATTCGGTACCAATTTTGGGCCTAACAAGGGTGCTAACCCTTCCTCGTATGTAACCGACTCCCGAACCCGTTTTCTCAAATTTCGTAGGCCAAAATTGATATTTTAATAAAATGTTTAATTAGGTGATCCGATCACACCTAAACAAAAAGGATTGGTAGCGACTCCATACCTTGTTTTAAAGTCGATCCCTGTTTTTTCAAATATAAAAAAATTATTTCGAAAGTATATATTTGAGATTTGCCAAGGAAAGGGTGCTGCCAGATCTACTGAAAACTATTGTCGGAGGACTTTATCATGATAAAGCACATTGATGGTGTTTGTAAAATTAGAATACGAGATAATGAGGAGGATATGCCATCTAAAACTTGACCTTTTGTGCATCTACAGTTTTTTCCTACTTCCTTAACTCACAGAAGTTCACTGCTTTGATTCTCAACTTAGTGGTCACCCCGTCATTGTCTGCTGCCTTAATTGCAGTGAATGATAATTCAGATGGGCCATCAGGAGTTCCCAAGGGGAACTTCCTTATCGGCTTCCTCTGCACCCTTGGAGCTTCTGCTCTTTATTCCCTTTTGCTTTTCTTTATGCAACTTTCATTTCAGAGGGTTTTGAAAAAGGAAATGTTTTCTGTCGTTTTGGAAATACAAATCTATACATCAGTAGTTGCAAGCTGCCTATCGACTATCAGCCTCTTTGCAAGTGGTGAATGGAAGAGTTTGCAGCACGAAATGGAAGTATTTTGCACCTGAAGTGTTTCATACGTGCTGACATTGGTGTGGACTGCTATATCTTGGCAAGTATGTGCTGTTGGTGTTGTGGGGTTGATTTTTGTTGTGTCATCTCTCTTCTCTAGTTTTTTCAGCACTCTGTCTTTGGCTGTTGCCCCACTAGCTACACTGGTAGTTTTTCACGACAAGATGAATGGTGTGAAGGTAATCCAGCCCACTAGCAGAACCATGTCTGGGAAATCCAGCATACTGCTTGATATGTTTGGTACCAATGTAGACACATTCATTATTTACTATGAAATTATGTCTGTTTTTTGTTCAACTGGGAGACCAAACATTAGTTTATAGCTTACTACATTGCAATAAGATCTCTAAAGATATATAAAGCAATTATTTATAAGCAAAGCACTAGTGTTTGTTGGTTTGATACTCAAGATTTTGCAAGGAAGAGCATTTGCTTTTGCAGACCTTCGATTAATACAACTGATTTTTTATGGTTCATTCATGTGAATTGTAAATGTTTTGATAATTTTTTTGTATGATGCTGCTGTTGTAGGTTTTGTCAACCGAATGATTAACTACAACCACTATTGTACAATGGGTTTCAAACCATACTTATATTTAACAAATCTATTATAAATGTACATGCATGTGTCATGGGGCAAGAATTTTAGTCTCGTAAAGCAATTTCTTCACTATAAAAATGCCTAAGTCAACTTAACTCCCAATAATTGAGGATTCAAACAAAATTCCTCCAAGGCATCAACGAAAAGCAAAGCGGAAGCAACTAAAAAGTTGAAAGAATTCGAAAGATAAAAAAAACAAATTCTATTACTCAATGAATAAAATACAATGAGGGGGTGAGGCATCCAGTCTAACATGACAAATATTGCACCATTAGCTGATATTAAGATTTGTTTTATCTCCTCCCCGCAGCATTGTTGGGCAATGTATTGAGTTCTCTCACTCTTTCTGTTGATCACATTTTACATGCTCTACTTCAGAAGATTGCAGCTGCATTGCCTGGAATGGAAACATTATCTTCAACAAAACATAAGGACATGGTGGATGTGAAGTCGAGCAATTCAAATGGATCGCAGTCACAAAAATAGTTAGGAGGATGTGCCTGCTAATACCAAAAATGATTTTATCTTAGCATTTCTTTTGTGCTTCCATGCACTATAGGAAAACAGACTTTTAGCGGCGTTTTTGGCCTTTAAAGCGTCGCTAGAACTATTTACGGCGTTTTCATTAGTGCCGCAAAAGACGCCATTATAGGAAACACCGCAAAAATTTACGATGTTTATTTGAAAAAAAGCCACAAAAGGTAATGACTTTTAGTGGCGTTTATGGGGGAAGCGTCGCTAAAAGTCATGGCTTTTAGCGGTGCTTTTGTTATAAACGCTGCTAATTTTGGCATATTTGCAATGTACATTTTTCACCAATATCCAACCCTTCCTACATTAAATCCAACCAAAAACAGCAAATATAGCATGAAATCCAACCAAAAACAGTAAATGTAACATAAAAAATACAACCAAAAACATTAAATCTAAATGATACTTCAAATTCAACGAAAGATAAATGATGTAAATTAATAAATAAAGTATAACTCAAAAATTTTTTACAATAATGTTAAATGTGACAATGTTAAAAATATTCTTACAACGAGAAAACAAATGTCTCAGATTGCGGCTTTTGCAACTGCTGAAACATCTTCATCATATGCTGAAGCTGTAGCTGGAGCTCATCGTACTTTTTGCTCTGCTCTGCTGCCATCGCTGCTACCTCTGCCTCCCTCGCTGCTGCATCCGCTTTGGGTTGTTGCTGGAGTTCTTCATATTTTCTTTCAACCTCGGCAATTTGCTCATCTGTGCTCGCTTGCACCTGAGCTATCTGGTCTCTTAACCTCTAAACTTCAGCTTGAGCTTGACTCCCGGAAGGCATGTATTGCTGGGAGTTAGATCCAAAATATTGGGTTGGGGTAACACCAGATCCTTGAAATCAAACCCGACCATACCTTTCAGGACCCAAAACTTCAGTAATAATTCTGTTATCAATGTTCTCAAGATTAACAAAACTATCAGTCGAAGCAATCGCTTCATACTCTGCCTTCTTCTCCTTTAGTTTCTCCTAATAAATCAATCAAAGAGTTAGAAACGGAATATATAATAAAAAGGAATACAACATAACTTAACATTATTTAAAACTACTAACGACGAATTAAACCATTATAATTAAACATTATAAATATTTACAATAAATCAAATTTTATTAAGTAAATATACCATAATTTCTCCAGCTTTGGATGTCATAGGAGATCCATATTTCTTTCTATGCGTAATCTCAAAAAGCTGAAGGCGTTTAACTTTTTGACCAGATGAGACTTCCTACAATATAGTAGTAAAAATATTATTTAATAGTAGAAAATCATTAATATTTGATAGAATTAATAAATTCATAAGACCTCGGCCTCAGCTACAGAAGCTTCTCGACCCTGTCGTGTGCGTGAATTTTTGTTTTTGCCTGCTGCTTGTTCCAACTCGCTCACGGTCCTACATAATTAAATTATTATTACGTATATAGTAAACACTATATACCGAAAAATTTATAAGAATTTGGAAGTACGTAATACCTCTCCTTTCTTTAAATTCCAGAATCTAACCGTATCTTCCCATTGGTACCTCAGCATTCCCGACGAGACATTTCGCAATTTTTCTTCGAGGCTTATGTCTTTTTTAAAATATTCTTTTTTCAAAGTGCTTTTATGGTCTCTCCATTTTTTACCCAATGCCTTCTTGATATAGTCATCCAAGACCTCTAAAGCAAATCTCTCCGAAAAAAACACAAGTTTAAAATGTAAATATAAATGAAACTTATACCAAAGTATTATAAATTACATTCACATTTTGTTACCTTAATATTATCGAGAGCTTGATTTTTGTTGCTATCAGGCATGTGATGCCATGATTCGTACTTGATGGGCAACATATTGGCATTTCGTGCTATAATGCCCAAATAGCCTGCTAAAAGTCGAGCTTCAGATCCAACAGGCTGACCATGATTGTTTTTACTTACTTTGACACGCTCGACAGGATTTAAGTCGTATAAATCTTTAAGTAGCATACGTCCTCGACCTCTGCGCGTCCCACCACTTTCAGATGAAAAACGATATATTATTATTTATATTAAAATTAAAAAATAAATCAATAATGAAAGTCAACACACATGTAAAATAAACTTAACATTACTTTGAAATTCTGCAGGCTCATCAAGTGTCTCCGGCACATTCGAAGATCCAATAACTGTCTGCTGTTCACTATTTGTTTCTTTCGAATTTAGAGTATTCTGGACAATACTTAAATCTCGTAATCTTCTTCTACGTATTTTTCCTGCAATACACATAAAATAGTTGAAGTTTTAGTAACAAATTACAACAATAATAGTACATATAAAATAGTTAAATTATATAACATGACCAAGATTAAAATTATAATATTACATATAATTAAAAAATCGTAAAATCTTACTACATCATAATTCATAAATATCTTCATCCACATCCTGACGAACCCATTGAAATTGTGTACTAGTACTAGGGATATTTTCATTTAAGTTTTGTTCTGGAAAAAGCAAAGTTTCTGATCTTTCGACAATGTCATCTCTACTTTCATTGCCCATGTCAAACAAGTCTCTAAGGGTGTTTCGGGGTACAATGTACCAACCCTCATCAGTTGGATCTTTCGAGTAAAAAACTTGTTTCACTTAAGAAGAAAATACATACGGCTCGTCTATCAATTGTTCTCTAGTGTGAATCAATCGAGAGAAATTCACCATTGTAAAACCAAATTGTTTGTTTTTAATTCCGCGAGTAATATTAACATCAGTCAAATCACATCGAAATAAGACAACTTTCCATTTTCCATAGTAATCCAACTCAATAATATCAGTAAGAAGTCCGTAATACTCCACATTTCCCTCAACGGGATTACTGTCCCTAGCACTAGCATAACTTGTAATTGAAGAATTAACAACTATTCCACAATTTTGAGTTCTCCTCAATATCTCGCGATATTTTGTATGAAATCTGAATCCATTGATGATGAAGGAACTATATCTTTTTACTACTCTATTCGGGCCTTGGGAAAGCCATTTAACTTCGTCATTAACGTCCTTCCCACTCCAAACCTATCGAATTGAAAGTAAATCGAGTAATTATAAATGTTATGAGAAAACATTGTAATAGGCCCAATTCACCCGGCCCATTATAAACCAAAAATAACAAAATAAAATCCAATAATATGTGTCCAATCCATTTACAAATTACACTTAGGGCCCAACAGACCCAATAAACTTAATTACATAGCCTATTTAAAAAAAAAACTATCACAGCCCAAAAATTTAACCCAATTGAAACCCAACCCAGATAGCCTAATTTCCGGGTTCAGAGACTGAAACCCTAGGACCAATATTGCGGCCTCCTCAGCGAGGGTCTCCAGCGCCACAGAGTCCCGAGCCTCGACACATCACCACGAACGGCTTCTCCACGCCTTGCATACCTGCAAAACAGATTGCCAGCACACAAATAACGGCAGATAACAACAATACAGCAAGAAAATAAAGATTTTTTTTATTTTTCTTGAATATTCTTGATGTATTTTCGCTATAAAAAGCTATTGTAAATACTGATTTTTTTTACGAAACACTAGATACAAAAAAAAAGAAAAAGAAAAAGCAATGAAAATAAGGTGATTTCATATTCATTTTTCCGTGTTCTAATTTAGTTTTCTTTTCTTCTTTGTTCTTGTATATAGATTTTTTTACAGAAAAAAAAAAAAGGAAAAAGGGACTTACCTTAATGCTGGCCTCTTCATGTCCTTGCTTGCTTCGTCGTAATCGAAGCCTAAACGAGGATCTTGAAGCTTTTGAGCAAAGCTCTCGGATTTGTGGTTGAACAAGGCTAGATTTGGCCTTCGCTTGGTGACCGCCAGCCAAATACGGAGGCAAAATGGCAGTTGAAAGGTGCCTAATGTTCGGCCGAATGAATAAGGAAGATAGATTGTAGGTGTCGAAACCATTTTTAAATCGAGTTTTGGAAAACGGGAATCGACTTTAAGAAAAACGAAAACGGGAGTCACCACCAATCTTTTTAGGTGTGATTGGATCACCTTATAAAATGTTTTGTTTTAAAACATTAATTTTGGTCTCGAAAGTCGAAAACGGATTCGGAGTCGGTTCGCATTTGAGGAAGGGTTAGCACCCTCGTAACGCCCAAAAATTGGTACCTAATTGATTATCAAGTGTCTTTAATGTTGGAAATTTGAAAGTTTTAAGATGCAAACATCTTTTAATTAGAATGTCTCAAATTTGAAAATTAAGGCTATCTTATTTCAAACGAGTCAAAACATCACATCCAGTAAGTTAGGACGCAACATTTTAAAACCTTCGAAACTAAGCTTGTCTTTCAAAAATTTCTATCTCGAAACAACAAAACACCATATCCAGTAAGTTAGGACACTATGTTTTGAAATCTCAAAATAATTGTTTAAGTTTTGAAAACTTAAAATCACTTAGAAGGGTGCTTGACTATTCGAATTCAACGAGAAAACTCGCAACCCAGTAAGTTAGGGCACTACCTTTCTCGAAGTTTCCAAACATCAAGCATTGCCTTTTATTTTAAAAAAAAATCTTGGAATATTATTTTAAATGACGTTTTAGGATGACATATTAATGCATCATGAAGCATAGATGTACAAAATATTCTAACATTTCCATACAAACATAAATAATATCATTAAGACAAAACTAAATAACATGAACTTATGTTTAATGAAAAAAATCATACTAGGGTAAATATAAGATAATAAACAAATAAAAACATGAGTAAACTAAAAGAAAAACATAATACATGCAAAAATTATACAACAATATATATCATAAAATATAACATAAAAAAAATTAAACATAGCATATAAAAAGATGAAACTATGCACAAATAAGATAAATGACATACACTAAAAAAATGAATAAATAGAACATTTACAAATTATAAAAATATAATGAAATAGTTCAAAATACATGAAATGATAATATAATATATATACATGCATAGAAAATATATATTTGAAAATAAACTATATAAAAAGGTTAAATATTATAATATATAAAATACATAATCAAATGTATAAAAGATAGGAATAAATATACATATTTGAAAAATGAAGAAATTAAAATAAAAAAAAAGGTTGAAAAACTAAGATAGACGAAGAATAAAATAAGAACAAACCACAGAGAGTAAGAACGCAAGAGGGAGAGAAATTTGAATGAATGCTCTCAAGAATTTTTATTGCTTCCCAAAACTCAAGTCTTTTACAATGAAGGGAGAGGCCTTTATTTATAGTTGAACCTCCTCAAATCCAACGGTACAGATCAATTACATCAACGGTTAAGATTAAAAGGTATCTACAAATTAAATCTCTAAGATTACAAAATCATATCTTCTAAGATTGCATATCATATCTAAGATTGCAATCATATCTAAGATTGTATATCACATCTAAGATTGCATATCACATCTAAGATTGCATATCATTGAAGATTATACTTCCATATGAGTCAAGCTTGTAGATGGACCTTAAATCTTTTCAAGTAATGGGCCATTCCGATCGGGCTAAATTATATTTGTAATTCTGGACTGAACATGGACTTCTTCTTTTTTTTGGGTTTATTATTTTTGTTTTTGGACTTATTTCTCGGCCCGGGCAAAATTGAGTGTCTACAGTAGGTTTTTTATTTTAATTTGCATTGAAGTGGCTGCATATTGGATTTTAGGATTGATTTTTTGCAGAATTCAAAACGGTGCAGTGTAAGTGGAGGAAGATCCGCGTGTGCAAACCCGATCCATAAGTTGGATCCGCGCTTTGTCGCTTCAAATGGTTAATTTGCGCAGATAGTCCTTTTCTTTCGCACTGACTTTTTAATTAGTCCTCATTCACATTTTATTTGTTTTAAATTTCTCCTTAGAATTTGCGTGGCATTTCAGTTTAGCCCGGATTTAAACGCTGTGCTTTGAGACTTGGAATATTTCCAGTTTCGATCCCTGCATATCCGCGCGCATTGCGCTTTAGTCCTTTTTTGATTTAATAGTTTAATTTATTAATTATCCCTTTCATTTTAACTTTATTTTAATTGAGATTCTTTATTTTTGTGTAATTCATCATTATTTTTAAAAATCCACTTAGCATTCATTTTTTAATTCTTATTTATTTATTTATTTATTAGCTACTTTGATAATTTTATTTTGTTTTTTAAAATCATTATTGTAAAGTTTTTTATATCATATCACATTAACATTTTGTATAATATTTTTCTTAATTTTTTTTGTATATTATTATATGTATATATATAATTCATGATAGAGTTTCATGTATATTATTAATTTTATATTATTTTATACATACGATTTCTTTTAAACCTATTCCTATATTTTGTTATATATATATATATATATTTTAGTTTATTATTCACATACTTGGTGTATATATTTGATCATGTTATTTTAAATATATAGTTTTTTTAAAAAAAGAGATCTATTTATATAATTATGTTGTTAAAATATATTACGTATATAGCTTATGATAAAGTTAATTTAATCTTATAAATTATATTTTAATTCCATGATATTTTATATAAATTCTACTTGTATTTCCTTTCAAATTTATTATATATATAATTTATTCTTTAAAAAAAACATATATTATAATTTCCTTGTTAGTTAAGATTCTTTCATGTACATATAGGTTTATTGTATATTGGTTTGTTCATCTTTCATGTATATTGCTTATCCTTTGTTATGATATTATATCTTCATTTATATATTGTTTTATTGATTTTTATTATTGTATGTATATTAACACCTTTAAGTATATATGTTTTGTTTTTAAAATATTCTTGCATGTTATTAGCTCCCAAATTACTTCTTTCACAACATTCATTTTACTGTTCATTTACATATTCTTAGTTTTATTTACATATGTATATCATTTCAAACCCAATCATGTGTTGTTCATCTCGTAGATTTTCGTATATTTAATAGTTTTCAAATTGTTTCCAAATTGTCTTGTATGATATGTGTTGCTTTAGTTTTCATATTATTGCATGTATTGTTGTTTTATATTGACTATTAGCCTTTTGCACTATTATTTTAATTTTTGTCCATCTATGTTCGACACTTGTTATATTTCTTTCTAATTAGTTTCTTGGATGTGAGCTCATTGCTATTGTGCATATGTTAAGTTGTTCTTTTTGTTTACTTGTATAATATTTCGTATAGTAATCCATGTTTGTAATTTTGATTTTTCTATATTATTGCATCGTGATTCAAATTTCAATATTTTGATTGATATTAGTTGTCTTGTTGTTATTTCAAGAAAAATAAATGTGTTTTAAGCGAATGTCCAATTTTCCTTGTTATTCAAAAAATCCTGAAATAAGACAATATTCGATATTTGGGGATTCGTGAAATCGTGCCCCATCGTGCTGGGTATGATTTTTTTTCGGTGAACTAAATATTTGGATATCCTTTTATAAATTTAGTGTACGAGTTTTTAAAAGTCAAAATTCAATCGTATTTTTGAAGGTATAAAGGATCGTATCCAATCGTGCTGGGTATGATACTGCATATCTTTGAGACGAGAGAATTTTGACAGTTAACTTGAACTATTCACACATTTTAAAGAATCATGCTTTGAAAGATTTTTTTTCTAAATCATTAATATAAGGATGGCATCGAATCAATTTGGTACCAATTTGTGGGCGTAATGAGGGTGCTCTCCCTTCCTTATTCGTAACTGACTCCCGAACCCGTTTGTTTTTTTAAATTTTTATGTGAACCAAAATTGTTTTCAGTGGAACAAAATATTTTAGTAGGTTTTCCAATCACACCTAAGCAAAGAGATTGGTGGCGACTCCACATCCGATTTTTAAAAGTCGATTCTCGTTTTTCTTTCAACTAAAAAATGGTTTCGACAAACATTATTATTTTCAGCAAAAGGTTGAATTGCATACCGTTTGGCTTAACCATTCATGAAAAGATTCTGCGAATAACTTATTAATCTCTCATTGTTGAAATCTTTGGGAACGTGAACGAGATCTCAAGATTTGTTTGTACTCACTATGTTAAAAAGAGGTTTAATTAGTTAGAAAATAAACAAATAAAAAAGATGAATATTTATCATATTCTAGAACTTACTTGCGTAATGGTTCAATTGAATCGTGGTGAAAAAGAACATATCTATGTGCTTGTACCCAAGATCTTTCATCTAATTCTGCAATTTCAACTTTACCAATTGGTTCTCCATAACTTTGAAATAAATAAGTTTCGGCGAAGTTGGGATCATTGAGCCCAGCATTTCTACTTGGTCTATTCAATCTTGTTTCAACATCTTCTAAATATCTAGAACAAAAGGTCATACACTCCTCTGCCAAGTAGCCTTCAGCAATTGATCCTTTTGGATAACGCTTATTTCGACAATAAGACTTCAATTTGCTTAGGAACCTAAACATGATATACAACATTATCAAAAGTTGTAACTAAATGTATAGAGGTGAATGAATGAATACTTTACAAATAAATTAGCACCTTTCTATGGGATACATCCATCGATAGAAAACTGGTCCACTAATTATTCCTTCACGAGGGAGATGGATTACCAAGTGCACCATAATAGTGAAGAAGAAAGGTGGAAAGATCTTCTCCAAATTGCATAAAGTCAAAGTAGCTCGATCCTGTACTTTTTCAAGTTCTTCAACATCCAAAACTTTACCACAAATAGCTTTCATTATATTGGAAAGTTCAATTATACAGGATATCACCTTTTTTGACATACAGCACCGTAAAGCAAGTGGCAATCAATCTTGCATCAAGATGTGATAATCATGTGATTTTAAATAATATAATCTTTGATCTTTAAGACTCATACATCAAGATATATTTGATGCATATGCATCTGGGACCTTTATATCATTCAACACCGTGCAGAACATTTCTTTCTCTTCCTTCGACATTGCAAAAATTAGAGGCAGCAACCGATATTTTCCATTCGGAAGTACTTGAGGATGAAGATCACGCCAAATTCCCATGTCAACTAAATCAAGTTGACTCTGAAGATTGTCTTTTGATTTTCCATTGACATTCAAAATTGTCCCGATGATGTTCTCGCAAACATTCTTCTCAATATGCATGACATTAAGATTGTGTCGTAAAATGTGATGCTCCCAATAAGGCAACTCAAAAAAAATACTTCTTTTTTTTTCCAAAAGTCCGCCTCATTAGGATCATCCTCTTCATCAGATTCGTCCATCGATCTTCTCTTTGTTTGTATGTTGGATGGTTGATTCATCTTCCCATAACTGAAATCTATATTTTTTAACATGAACAAGATTTCAGATCCAATGGTCTACTCAAGAGCTTTTCTAAACTCTTCAGTACCGTCAAATAAAGTCTTCTAAAATCTAAATCTATGATTTCCATCCAACCACCGACGATGCCCTATATAAGAGAACTTCTTACTATTATATAACCATTTCGAACATGTTTGCGTAGCACAATAAGGACAAGCATAACGTCCTTTGGTACTCCAATCAGATAAATTGGCATAAGCTAGGAAATCATTAATTGTCCATAACAAAGCTTAACGTAAATTGAAGTTCTCCTTTCTCAATACATCATATGTTTCAACCCCCGACCATAATTGTTTTAACTCTTCAATAAGTGGTTGCAAATAAATGTCAATATCATTTCTGGGACTTTTCCCTCCAGGGATAATCATAAATAATATAAAAGAAGATTGCTTCATGCAAATCTATGGAGGCAAATTGTAAGGAACAAACACTACAAGCCAAGTACTGTACGAAATACTCATGATTTTAAAAGGATTAAAGCCGTCAGTTGCTAGCCCAAGCCTCACATTCCGAGGATCACTTGCAAAGCTTGGAAATTTACTGTCAAACAATTTCCAAGATAAAGAATCAGTAGGATGCCTTAATAATCCATCATCGGTTCATTCATCATTATGCCACCTCATAGAATCGACTGTCTTTGACGACATGAAAATCCTTTGAAGTCTTGGTATTAGGGGAAAATATCGCAAAACCTTGACTGGCTTCTTTCTTAACTGTGCCCCACCTTCATCCGCATTCACATCTTCTGTTTTCCTATTCATCCAACGAGACTTACTGCAAACATAACAAGACTGTTGGTTTTTCTGATTGCCCCAGTACAATATGTAGTCATTTGGGCAACTATGAATTTTATCGTACTTAAGGCCCAAATCTTTTATTAGTCTCTTCATATCTTGACAAGACTGGGGATTTTTGCAAACGAAAACATATCTCTCAGAAACTCTAGAAGCATTGGAAAAGAGTTTCCGGTCCACCCTTCCAAACATTTTAAGTGAAATAGACGGATGCAGAAGGACAATTTCGAATATTTTGATCCCTCGTAAAGCTCTTCGTTCATTTTATTAAGTAAATTGTAGAGCTTCGCCGCTTCTTCATTTGGCTCCTCATCAGGTGCACTTGTTCCCGTTTTGCAAAAAAACATTTCCACCAATATTACAATCATCGGATGCAATAAGTCAGGTGGAATCGATTGCTCACCATGACTGTGCATATTAAATGCATCTCACAACATACCTTCCATGTCATCTTGTCTAACATACTGATGGTAAGTAGTATCAGGATAAGTCGGATTAATCGTTGAAGAATTTGCACTAGATGTACACTCGCCATAGAAAATCCATTTTTTATACCCCCGAATAAAGACATCAACAATTAGATGTTCGTAGGCAACTTCACGAAAATGCCAATTAATGTTGCCACACTTCTTACACGGGCAAAGAATCATATTCTCTTGGCTTGCATTTTGAAATGCAAAATTTAGAAAAGTTTGTACTCCATTTCGATAGGCGTTGCTTCCCTTGACAAATTCATCCAACTCCTATCCATTTCGTAGTTCTTGAAATCTAAAGTTAACAATAAATTACACGGGTAAGTTGTTTATTTATAAGTATAATTAAGTTATGTAAGTTATGGTATGATATATATTTATGTATTATGTAAGTTATGTAAATTATGTAAGTTATCCGAATTATGTAAATTATGTAAAATATGATATATATTTATGTATTATGTAAGTTATGTAAATTATGTAAGATATGATATATATTTATGTTGATGGGATTGTGATTGTGTTGATGGGAAAACACAAGGGAAGTAAAGAATTGGTTATTAGATTAAATTTACAAGTTTAGGGTTAATTATTTATTTTGAATTAAGTCCATCATGTGTGCTCAATTATGGTTATTTTTTATTGAGTCACATGAATGCTAAATCAACTCAGGAATGAATGGGCTAATTCCTTAAAATAAATTAAAAAAATTTATTTTCCAAGTAAGTCAAGTCTAATTTTTTGAACAATATTTAAAAATACAATTTAATTTAATTAGGTAATTTAAAAATAAAATAAAAGTAGACAAAATATTTTTCGTGATTAAAATAAAATAAAATAAAATAAAATATTTAAAATAAAACTTTAAGTACAGTTTAATTTAATTAGGTAATTTTAAAATAAAATAAAAGTAGACAAAATATTTTTAGTGATTAAAATAAAATAAAATAAAATATTTAAAATAAAAATTTAAGTACAATTTAATTTAATTAGGTAATTTAAAAATAAAATAAAAGCAGACAAAATATTTTTCTTGATTAAATTAAAATAAAATAAAATATTTAAAATAAAACTTTAAATACAATTTAATTTAATTAAGTAATTTAAAAATAAAATAAAATAGACAAAATATTTTTCGTGATTAAAATAAATTAAAATAAAATAACATATTCAAAATAAAACTTTAAATACAATTTAATTTAATTAGGTAATTTAGAAATAAAATAAAATATTTAAAATAAGGTTGGAGAAAAAGTCAGCCATTATTGTTATTTTAATAGACACGCAAGCTACGGAATTAAATCAAAATTATTCTAAATACAATGTCATCTCAATCATCCAAACTACCACCATCATTGTATATGTTTAAATGACTAAACTGGCAAAGAAGTTTATTTTATGACTAAACTGGCCCAGTTTAATAACAAAAATAAAGCCATATTTGTATTATTATCCAATTTATTTTTGTATGAAAAATAAGAATAATAATAATTTATATTAAAAATAAAATAACATAATCAAATCTTTACCAGGTAATTGAAACAAATTTATAGGTGGAAGCCGTATTGTTTAGTGAATGAAATGATTTCTATGGCATCAAATTCAGTTTTGCTTCCATATTTCATTTCAAAACTATATATTATCTTGTTCACAACTAATTTGTACAAAAAGAACATGGTAATAAAATTTTATTAAAAAAGGAACATGGCAAACTGAATGGCAGATAATAGAAAATATAAGGCAGAAAACTAGATGGCAAATCTAAAGTAAGTAAAATGATCCAATATTTGAAAGGAAAATCAACAATTAAATCTATACAAAATCGGAGCCCCAGAAGATTAATTTTTCCAAAATCATCATGATGAAACTATTATTGATGAGAATTTTAAACTAAAACGTACCTTAATAATTTCAACAAGCTGGTCTACTCCACTCTCACCAGGAAACAGAGGCTGGAGTCAAAAAAATAGTATTTGTTAAGTAATTTAAAGGGAAAATGCATATAAATAAGCAAAGTTAAAATCAAAATTAGGCTCATGAACAATAAGGTAGTGACTGAAGAAGTGACTAGACAAAAAAATTGAGATTCTATCATACATACCAAAACTGGAGATAACAGAAAACTGGATGGAAGCAAACTGGAAAGCAGCAGAGGGCTAGCGGCAATTTCACCCCACGAGGCATGCATGTCAAAGACAAAAGGCATACATAAATTTTAGAGAAGAACATGGTAATAAAATTTAATACAATTTAAAGCCAATGATGCTGAGTTGCTAACGGCACAGGAAAACAAGCAACAAAAATTGGAGAAAGAAAGGAAGTAGAACTGACTTACCTTAGAGAATGTGGATTGAAGCTAAGCAAACCGGATGGCAGAAAACTGGAGATTTTTGCAACATTAGCCTGGAAAATTTAATTTAAAGGGTAAAAATATTGTTTACCTTGTAATAAAATAAATAAAGTAGTTGTTCTATATATATTAGTGTTAAGCATATGAAATAGGAAGATTGAAGCAAAAAATGGTTAACGTGATGGGGCATTAACAGAAGGGCAATAAAAAATAAAATAAAAAGGCCCTCAACCTTATATTATTTGATGCAGTCTAGTATAGTTTCAGATTATAGAAATTATGACAAATGTTCCATCATTTATGAGCCACTTAAGTTATATACTAAGGATAAAATTCAGGATTATAAAAATTGAATATACGTTATCTCATTCACCACTCTGATTATAAAAAACCTTAACTCTCAGTAGAACATGCACGAGAAACAACTTCATTCCGAGGAAAAAAAAATAGGATATATATAAAACCATATCTAATAACAAAATCTTTTATCCAACAGATGTCCTATAAGTGAAACTTTCACCAAATTCAGGTTCAATACTCAAGGTAACATATTTTACACTAGCTCCCATCAGAAACCTAAATTATTTTCCTCGGGTGTTACATAAATTCATTTCTAAATATACAAAACTCATCCATATTCAACTACAACACATTGTACAACCAAAAAAGGAATATATCTTCACAAAATGGAATTTTGTAAATGAGTGAAAGTGAAAGCTTTCCAATATTTTACAGGGCAAATAAAGTGAAAGCTTATCCTAAAAGTGAAAAGGTTTCAATTTCCCACCTCCAACATATTGAAAATGTTCAAAACACTGTTTCATGATACCTTTTCCATGTTTTTCGAAGGTGGCTACTGCACTATGATTTAAACAAATAATTCTATTTTTATTTTCAGTTTCCTTTTCGGAAAGGCTCTGCTTTTTATAATTTAACCTAACAACGAATGGTATCTAATCTAAATAAACCATATATTACCAACTTTCACTTAAACCTTCCATAGCAGTCGATGAAATAAAAAAGAGGCCTTGCAATTTTAATGCCAACGTAAAATAACTACAATAAGCTACAGCTTACGCGCAAAATATTATTCTTCCAAAATTTCAAATTCCCTAGTCAAAATAAAGCCAGTACAAAAATCCCATTCACTGTTAAATCCTCAAATATTACTGATAAATTTTAAACCAAGTACTGAAATTTACCGATTGGTTGTGGCAGTGGAAAGCGAAAGTGACGATCGCAGTAGAGGAGACGGCGATGCAGCAGGTCATCAACTGGAATCTTCAGCGGCAGAAGGATGTTTCAATTTTGATTCGGGGAAATATTTAGGGATTAGGGGAAAAGTTAGGGATTTGGGGAAATTTGGGTGGGGGAAAATTATGTTCTTTCAAGTTTAATTTTAGGGATATACTGGATGGAAAAAAACGACGACGTTTTAGTATAAAACTGAATCTGTTTGCTGCGTTTCTAATAAAGTGCCACTAAAAACAAAGGACAAAACGGAGACGTTTTGCAAACATTTAATGCATATTTGCAGCGTTTTCGGCTAAAACACAGGTAATGTATAGCCTATTGCGGCGTTTTGGACAAAACGCCACTAATAACATTGCCAAAACAGTGACGTTTTTTGAAACCTTAATACATATTTGCAGCGTTTTTAATAAAGCGCCACTAAAAATAAAGTATAAAACGGTGTCGTTTTGAAAACACATAACACATATTTGCGGCGTTTTGGGCAAAGCGTCACTAATAACAAGGCTAAACGGTGTCGTTTCATGAACTCCTAATACATATTTGTGGTGTTTTTAACAAAGCGCCACTAAAAACAAAACATAAAATGGCGCCGTTTCGCTGCTAATGTATAACCTATTGCGGCATTTTGGACAAAACCCCACTAAATCGTTTTTTGGACTAGTAATACACATTTGCGGCGTTTTGGTTGAAAATGTCGCTAAAGCATAACATTTTGCGACATTTTGGAACAAACAACACTAAATACGCAGCATAAAACGACAACATTCTAATATCTTTTTAATAAATATTAGTGGCGTTTGGATAAAAAATGCCACTATTGTTTAACTTAATTAAAATTTGATTCACGCTATACCCTAATCTAGATATGAGCCAAATTTTAATGCCCAAGCTAACAAGTAAAATGACAGAAGAATATGATTGCTAAGACACTTGTTATTTGATGACTCAAATAAAATGTTTAAAAGAACTAAATTAGAATGCTAACCATAATTTAAGAGAGATAATTATGAATTCCAAAATAATATTTTTCATAAACCTAAAAGTAAACATGAAATATATGTTGAATTGAAAAGGAAAATTAATATTTTGATATATTAGTCTTCCATTTGTGAAATGCATCGTTTTTCCATTTCACTTTTTTTCCTCTTTTATTGTTTGTGAAATTTATTTTTAGGGTTTATAATTTTAGGGTTATAGTTTAGGGTATAAGAGTTTAAAGATTTAGTTTTTAGAGTTTAGGGTTTTAAGGTTTAAAGGTTTATAGCTCATGGGTTATGATTTAGAGGTTAGGCTTCAATTTTAAGGTTTAAGGGGTTAAAGTTTTGGGATTAGGCTTTTAAATTTAAGGTTTAAGGGCTAAAATTCAATTGTAAGTAAAAATGCAATCTGATCATTTTCCTATTGGATCATTATAAGTCCCTATATTTTTTCCATTTATAATTTGTTTTTAGGGTTTAGAGTTTTAGTGTTTATGTTTATGGTTTACGGATTTAGTTTGTAGGGTTTACGATTTTAGGGTTTAAGGGTTTAAATGAAAAAAATTCATTTTAGGGGGGCTGAAACCCTTTCAACCTCGTAGTTACGCCCCTAATTTATATGATTCACTTGAGATTGTAAAAACTTGAATTCAAGTTGAATTTGTAATTTGACACGTAAAGTTTTATTTAAATTGGATTCAATTTTATAAGATTCAAAATAAAAATCAAGGCATTCAAAAGTAGTTGATTAAGTTTGATTTTGGGGAGGAGGAACTAATTTTGGAAAAATACTAAGGCATTTCAGGAATAACCAAATAGAGATGTTTAGTAAAAAATAATAAATATTTGTGGCGTTTTTATAAAAAAGGCCACTATAGCTTAACCTTTTGTGGCATTTGTGGTCCAAATGCCACTATTTCTTAGTTTTTAACGACGTTTGGGCCGAAAACGCCACTAATGCTCAGTTTTTCGCGGCGCTTTCTTTCAAACATCGCTAATGTATAATCTTTGCGGCATTTTTTATTCAAACGCCACTAAAAACGCCGCTAAAGCCCTATTTTCTTGTAGTCATGATACTATTAAGTGTATGTAAGAAATCTTGTTTTGAAGCACTTGGTTTGGTCAAATATTTGAGCAAATAACTATAGCAAAATAGGTTTTTAGCGGCGTTTTTATCGGCACTTGGAAAAAAAAACGCCGCTATAGGTCGACCATTAGCGGCACCTTTTGAAAACGCCACAAAAAAGTTAAGCACACGCTGTTGTTAGCTTTAGTGGCATTAGCGGCGCTTTTTGAAAAACAAAAATTTTAGTGGCATTAGCGACGCTTTTTGAAAACATTGCTATAGATCGAGCTTTAGCGGTGCTTTGTCAAAAACGCCGCAAAAACATTTTATCTGTCTATTTATTATTTAATTGGTTTATTTATATTAATTAATATACAATTTATTTTTAATTGAATATTTAAATTTTTTAGAAAAAATAATGACACGTAGAAAAAATTTGAAAGTAAAAAACATAGAAAAATATATGTTAAAAATGAAAAAAATTAAAATACTATTAATTAAAATAATTTTAGAGTTTTTTGGGTATATGACTGGTTGTTTGTTAATTTATATATTAAATAAATTCTTATATAATCGTCAAAGAGAAAATATTAATTTTAAAATATTGAATTAATTATCATTAGAGTTTAGAGTTTATGGTTTATGGTATATGATTTAGGATTTAAGGTTTAGGAATTACTATTTTAAGGTTTATAGATTATGGATTATGATTTATGGTTTATGGTTTAAGGGTTGGGATATAAGGTTTAAGGATTAGGTTAGGGGTTATGGTTTACGGGATAAGGATTATGGGTTTAGAGTTTAGATAAATTAGTGTGAAAATATAGTTAAAAATTTGAAATACTATTATTTAAAAATAATTTTAAAGTTTTTTGGGTATATGATTGATTGTTTTGTAATTTATATATATTAAATAATTTCAAAATTTAAATAACTTTCAAGATTTCAAAATTTATCTAATTCTTTTAAATATTACTTAAATTTTAAAAATTATTTATTTAAATGAAAAAAATAAAATACTAATATTTAAAATAATTTTAAAATTTTTTTAATATGTGACTGACTGTTTTTAATTTATATATTAAATAATTTCAAATTTTAATGAACGCCGTAAAAGATAAGCAATGGCGATATTTTTAGCAAAAAATTATTTTGTTCTAATCAAGACAGTGCTGTTTTATTGACTTTTTTAGTAGCGTTTTTAGTAAAACACTGCAATAGATAGGGCTTTAGTGGCGCTAAGAAAAAAACAGCACAAAAAGGTATTTTATTTTAGACAAAACCACGTGTTTTTGCTGTCTTCAATTTTATCCCCAGCCCAAATACCCAAAAAACATTAATTTTTTCCCCAAAAATTTCCCCCAAGCCCTAAATTTTCCCCAAATCAAAATCCCAACCCATCTCTGCATCGCCGGACCCGACCATTTGCTGCATCGCCGTCGACTCGACCACATGCTGCGTCGCCGTCGCACTCCTCTTCGCAACCAATCGATAAGCAAGCATAGCGAGATTAACGGATAACCCTCACTCAGCTCTTTTTGCCATCTTCTTCTCGATTCTCATTCGCCTCTTTTGGCGGAACATTTTATTGTTTCGAGGGGTTGTTGTTCAGTTTCAAGGTTTCTTGCTTTTTTGTTTTTACAAGTTTCAATCTGCAGCCATGGGAAAAGTAAAAAAGGCCCCCAAATTTGCTGGCATGAAGAAAATAGTCACTCAAAAAGCTATTAAACAGCAAACGTTTTTCCCCGTTTTCCTAATCTTCTTTTCTAAAATAAAAAAATAAAAAAAATCTTTTCCTTCTCTTTAATTTACTTTGGTTGATATAATCATCTGGATTGATTGTTGTTTATGTAAAATTTCAGTCACAAGGACCAAGTTTTGAACCCTAACAAGAAGGACCTCAGCAAGGAAAAACTCCCCAGAAACGTGTAAGCTTATTTATATTCTTGTATGCTATTTCTAATTCTTCTTTACATCGTTTTTTTTTAAATTTAAGATTTATTGGTTCCTTTCCAATTTTGTTGATTGTTATATGGACCAGGCCAAACGTTTCTTCAGCTCTTTTCTTTACACAACACCTCTTTGGGACCGCCTTATCGTGTTTTGGTTGATACCAACTCCATCAATTTCTCCATCTAGAAAAAAGTAAGTGCTTCGTAGTTCTTGCCCTCTTGAATTTTGTTTTAGGGTTTAATTTGACTGTGATAATAATAAAATTAAATCTGTTATAAAATGTTTATAATCCCCTCTTGCAAAGTAAAAAAAATAAATTGTAATGTTAATTTTATCCACATGCTCTTTTCTTATGATTCCTTTTTGTGTCATTGATAATTCTTAACATTTTTTCCCCTTTGGTAGTTGGAGCTGGAGAGGGGAATGATGGACTGGTTATATACAAAATGTGAGTTATGGAGTTGGTTTTCCTTTTAAACATTACTTTGAATACATTGTGCATTTTTCCTAATTGCTAAATCTGTCTTTTTTAGTTACAATCCTGGTCCTTTTTATTGCTGAATCTAATCTGTTCTTTTGCATTTGAAGGCACACCTTGCATCACATATTATGTGATGGCTGAGCTTGAAAAATTGGGCCAAAAGTACTGTGTAGCTTTGAGGTAAAGCCTCCATTAACCTTTAATATGCAATATCTCTTTACAGTGTCTTATCTGGCTAAATGCATCTAAATGTTAGTCTTTGTTTCTTAATTTGCCCTCAATCTATCTTTGGAACCTTGATTCATTTGTTGCCATACGACTTGGTTCAATGCTTCTGAATGTTAGTATTTGTTTCTTAATTTGCCCCCAATCTATCTTTTAGACTTTACACTTAACTATCCTATCTCTGTTCTACCTTGGCTATTCATTGCTTTTTATGTAACAGGTGCAATTTCATGAACTTTTCTAGAAATACAGGTGCTTAAAGTGTAAAGCAGAGGGTCCAAAGAGGGTTGCTACGGATGATGTTCAAATGAAGAAAGGGGATTGGAACTGCCCAAGGTAAGTTTCTTTTTGGTTTATATTGTTAAGAAGCCTTTTTATTCTTCAAGAATATCCATCTTCAGTATAATTCTATTAAATAGAATTTGTACTATAGTCCCATATTTTATGATCTGTTAGATGATTTGGCTACATCCATGCTTGTCCTCTTTTTGCAAACTAAGTCTCATGCATATCGTATTAGCATAGATTGTAATAAAACACAATATAAAGTAATGTAAAAAAAACAAAGAAATACCATGAAGCATAAGAAATATATAAAATATATTAGGTAGGTAGAAATACCATCAAGAAGTATGCTGCTTGTGTTGACCATTTGTGATTTGAACTTATTTTTAATGATATGGTGCAGACTGATAGATCTTTGATATGTGAGGTAAATACCACTTCTTAGCACTAGTTAACGTTGTATACATTTGATTAATTAGTTTTTAAAATATATTTGTATAAATTATTTTAATTTTTTTACTAATTTAAATAAATTTTTTTATTTTTATATTTGTAAAGGAAATTAGTTATAAAATAAATAAAAATAGAATTTAGTTTGGTTCAGATGATTATAGTTGTCTAACTTACAAGCAGTGGATCAAATTGAAATCAATTTATTTGAATAAATTGAAATTAAATTGAAATAACCAATAAAATGGTCAAATTATAGTTTTCTCTATCATGCTAAAATTTAATATTTAATCCTTATACTTTGATTTGACATGATTTAATTTAATTGTTATCTGTTAGTTCAATCAGTTAGTATTGTTGATTCTATCAAAATGCTAATTTGAATTTTATTATTAGAATATATATTTTAAAAATATAAAGTTTAGCATTTTAGCCATAATAGTTAATATTGTTAATTGACTATTGAATTAATTGATTAAATTATATCAAATTAATTGAATGAGCTCTTTGACATAATCATTATTGTTAATTTGATGTTTCTCTCCAAAATTTTTATGACATAACAATTTTATTCTAAAGAATCTTGGGCATTTATTTATAAGCATCGGCTTTTCTTTTACATCCTTCATGTTTTGTGCAGGGTGAGGCCGTCTCTACACTTGTGGGCCATACACAGTGCGTCTCCTCTATATCCATTTTTTGTTTCATTTGCATGCACTTGTGTTCTATGTTTGGATGTACAATTTTTGTTCATCCGAGAAAAAAGGGTAAAAGGATACTATTTCTTAGGTTGCTTTCATTTACTTCGCTTTCCTGACTCAGTCCCTCTTTTGTTTTCATGCACAGTTCTGTGGCAAGGCCCTCAACTGCATTTGTAAATGCCCAAATTTGACTGGGCCTTAATAACAACAGCCAAAACCTTAAACAACCCAAAACAAAATCAAACCCTAACCTTAAAAAACAACACAACCCCTACAACCTAAACAAAAAAAAAAAAAAACCCCTAGCCCACCTAGCCCAAAAACTAAAGCAAAAATAGAAACCCTAGTCTACCAAGCGCCGCTCCCCACGTTAGCCACCAATTCCGCACCTTCTGCTGCCACCCACATGCCGTCTGACAATAGCTCCGCCACAGTCCTGCGAAGAAAATCAAAATACACAACAGCAAGGACAACAAAAACAGTAGCAAAAAGAGAAAACAAAAGAAAAAGAAATAATGTATTTGTTTGGCTATAAAAGCCATCACCGAATGAATGTAAAAGGGGAGATTATGAATAAAAACAATAGATTTTCAAAAAAAACAAAACAGAGAGTGAATATTAAAAGAAAAGAGAGAACCAAAAACAAAATTCCAGTCAACAACCCAAGGGGTGATTTCATTTTTTATTTTCTTTTTCTTCTTTTCGAATCTACTCAAATATATTCATAAATCTATATTTTCTTTATTTTTCTTAAAAAGAACAGTTTATATAAATATATAAAAAACAAAAAAAATATCTTTTTTGAAGTTCCAATGCATTTGTCTTGTGAAGCCATGATGGTGGATTGACGACAGGGCTACAGCGGAGGCCGACCGGCTTTTTGGCCGAAATTTGGGCTAATCGAGAGAGGAGGAGTTCTCTTCTGGTTTTTTTTTTAAACTTTGGTGAAAATGATTTTTTTTTTTAAAAAATTTAGGCTTTTATAGAAGACCAAAACGACGTCGTTTTGGTTGGCCTCCCCAGACGCCAAAACGACGTTGTTTTGGGGAAGCCGACCCAATTTGACCCGCTCCAGGGGGAGGGTCCGCGTGTTTTTATTTAATGGGATATTTGCTATTCCAGCCCTTCCGCTTTTTTACAACCTTGCAATTAAATCTTTTGATATTTCTAATTTTGCCTTGAAATTTTGTTTTGATTACATTTTGGTCCCGCATAAAACGCTGCGTTTAGGGGGGCAGGGATATTTTCTCCTTTAGTCCCTCCTTGTTATTCGCGCATTCAATGTGGCCCACTTCTTTCTTTATTTATTTCAAATTTGCCCCAAGCTTTTTGTTAAATTCAATTTAATCCCTTTTTTTAGTTATTTAGCTACTTTGCTATTAAATTAGTTAATTTTATTATTTTCACTATTATTAATATTCTTATTATTACTATTTTTTTACTATTATTATTTAGCATATTATAATTACTATTATTATTATCATCATTATTATTATTTTACTACTATTAATTATTATTATATTATTATTATTACTACTATTTTTTTACTATTATCATTATCATTATTTTTTTTATTACTACTGTTATTACTATTATTTTTATTATTATCATTATTATAACTATATTTTCTTTTTTGTGTTTATTTACTTATTATTACATTATTAATTAATCCATTATTACTATTATTATTATTTTCACTATAACTATTATTTTCTGTTATTATTATTATTATTACTATTATTATTTTTTATATTATTATCCATATTGTTATTGCTATTATTATTATTCCTGATTTTATTATTAATGTATTACTATTATTCTTCATTTTATTATTATTATTATTATTTTCTATTATTATTATTATTATTACTATTATTATTTATTACCACTATTATTATTATCATTGCTATTTTTATTATTATTACTATTATTATTATTATTTACTATTATTATTTATTATCATTATTATCATTTCTTATTTTGTTTTATTAAATATTTTTTATTTTCTTATTTATTTGCTTTTATTTGTTTAAACTTTTTAATAGTTTTTATTTGTTTATTTATATTCTTTTCATAATTACCAACCAAACACTAAAGCAAAACAGGTTTTTAGCGGCGTTTGAACGCAAAACGCCACTATAGATAGAGTATTAGCGGCGCTTTTCTTAAAATGCCGCTAAAGAACGATAATTAGCGGCGCTTTTTAAAAAAGCAGCTAATACTCAATCTTTAGTTAAAAACGCTGTAAAAAGTTTTGGAAAACGACATCGAGCTTTTAGTGGCTTTAGCAGCACTTTTTTAAAAGCGCCGCTATAGATCGAGTATTAGCGGCGCTTTTGGAAAGACGCTGCTATAATTTTAAAGATTTTTGGTATATGACTAATTGTTTTTTAATTTATACGTTAAATATTTTCTTATATAATTGTAAAAGGGATAATATTAATTTTAAAATAATGAATTAATTATCATTATTATAGTTTAGGGTTTACAGTTTAGGGCATATGATTAAGGGTTTAAGGTTTATGAGTTACTATTTTAAGGTTTATAGATTATGAGTTTAGGTATTATGGTTTAAGGGTTGGGGTTTAAGGTTTAGGGGTTAGGGGTTCAAGGTAAGGGTTTATGTTTTAAGATTTAAGGTTTGTGGTTTAGGGATTAAGAGTTTAGGGTTTAAATTAATTAATTAATTATAATTATGGTCACATAAAATTACAATAATTATTAAAAATTATGGTCACATAAAATAAATAAATAAAACTCTTGATAAAATCATGAATTCAACTCAAACAACCTTTTGAAATACAATGGTTAAAAATATGATGTTAGTCCTATACTCTAATCAAGTTTGAGATTTTATCCATGAACTTAAAATGGTAAAAATAATTAGAGGACTTAATTAAATATATTAAAAAAGTTTTATTAAATATTTAAATTAATACAATGTTAATGATCTTTTTATCAAAATATTTAATAAAAAAATTCATGAATATTTAAATAATTTTTACAATTATTTTAAAATTAATACAAAATGTTAGAATATTTAAATTAAAAGTATATGAAATGAAATTTAAATATATTAAAAAAGTTTTATTAGATCTTAATATTTTAAAATATAATTAGTTAAAAATAAAACTATCATTGTACGTTCAATTAATTTTAATTTAGAAAACTTTAGACTATATGAAATGAATACTTTTCTTAAAAATATGTATATACATTTGGCCAATTTATTTCCCAATTATAAATGAATAATATTTTCCATAATCTTTAAATTTTCGTAACATTTAATTATTTTAGTACATATGTATAATTTCCACGATTAACTTTATATCACATAATGTTATTAATGATAAAAAGATGTTTTTTATTTTTTATCAAAATAATATTTTTATATGAAAATAATAAATATGATTTTATAAAATTATATAAACTAATTTTGTTATTATATATGTAATGTGCAACAATAATTTATTAATAAAATTTTATTTTAATTTGAATAAATTTATTAATTTTTACAATAATTTTAAGGAGTTAACGACACTAATATGTAAAGGCCGCAATAGATCACCTAGCCGTTTCAAGGAATGGAATTACCGGCCTTTTTTTATTTTTTTACCAAAACGCCGTCGTTTTAGTTTCATCTCATTTATTCCAACTGCTCCCTATAGCTGTTCTTTTTCCCCTTTAACAAAATTTCCCCAATTTCCTCTCTTCTCCTTTAATACCTAAATTCTCATCCCCAAGTTCCAAACCCATTTGCCACCGAAGACGCCGACCGGACCACCTGGTGCATCGCCCTCGACAAACCCCTCTGCCGCGTCGCCATCGCCGTCGGTCTCTACTGCCACAGCCAATCGGTAAAGAGCTCGATAGTTTGGTTTCTATTGTTGCTTCTAGGTCTGGAAAAGGGCTCCCAATTCTTTCATACTAGCTAACGTTAACAACCTAAAAGGTTAAACTACATCGTGTTGACGACCCTTATCCGCTCACTGAAACTTGAAATTTTCATAGACGTCCTCGCACTCATGATGCGAAAAATTGTGTTTTCTACTTTTCTGTCTGCATATATTACCGTACGTTAGGAAGTAAAATGTTAAAAAATTTGCATCTTTGTTCAGTGAAAAATGAAAATTGCTTGATTTAATTTGTTCTGTTTAGCTTTATTTACTATTGCCTTCCCTTTTTTTTTTTTTTAATTTTCCAGATCTCGTCTATAGGCTATTTTCCATCTGTCATTTGATTAAGGGTTTAAGTTACCGATAAGTTTAGATTTTCATGTTGGGAAGTATCTTCTAAATGAGTTTCTCTTAGATGATCCTATAATGAGCACTTCTCTTGAGTGATGTTATAAAGATGCAAAAGTTTCAGCTACTTCACTCAACGCGTACAGGAGTTTTGGACTGCTCAGAAATGTAAAATTTATAAAATTCCTTTCATTGATGGAAGAAATCCATCTGAAAGAAACCAAAAACTTATAAATTTTAATCTAAATTGAAGTTTCACTGCTATAGCATGATATTCATGGATAAACAAGTTGACTGTTCTAAAGTGTGCTTTTTCTTATTCCTCTCCGAATGTTGCAGTGTTTCTCAGTTTACAAGAGAAGGGAAATTTATGCAATCTGATGTTCCTCGCCAGCTGGTTTATGGTACGATGGTATATGTCCGACAAAAAATTGTAGCCGATGCTTCTTGTGCTTTATCAAGGGCAGTATGTATTGCAACAAGGTATAGTGCTGTTCGTAGACAATTTGGTTCGCATAATGGTGGCCCGGAGACCCAGGTATGATCGTCTTTTGGATCTTATATAGATATTTCAAATATGGGTTGCTGTATACAATTTGGTTCGCAGACTCTTTCTTGTAGAAATGTTCCAATAATTGTGTTCAAGAGTCTGCAAGCTGCTGAATTTCCAGAATTAATTTTGCTTGTGCTGAAGGCTGATGCGCATCGAATGCTTTAACACTTCTTTTATTTTATTTCAGGTGATTGACTATAAAACTCAGCAAAGTAGACTCTTCCCTTTGCTTGCTTCTGCCTATGCTTTCAGATTTGTTGGTGAGTGGCTGAAATGGCTATACACTGACGTGACTCAAAGATTGCAAGCCAATGATTTCTCCACATTACCTGAGGTCCATGCATATACTGCAGGGTTAAAATCTGTTACTACTTCTGCAACTGCAGTATGTCACATTACTAACTTCTGTCGCTCTTCCTTGTTAATATATTGAATATTTTCTGTTGCTTAATATATTTTGATGGGGCAGTTATTTCGTAAAATATCGCTTGGATCACCATTTTGATGGCATAAATGATCTCTTAATTTAAAATTCTTTTTGGCATTCATTACATAATAGCTGTCAATAACATCTTCTAATTCTTTTTTTTTGGGGGGGTGCTTTTAGCTTGACTGAAACAAATATGGTTGCAGGATGCAATCGAAGAATGCCGGAAATTATGTGGTGGTCATGGTTATCTTTCTAGCAGTGGGCTCCCTGAGTTAAACTTCTAGGTGCTAAAATTCTTTTATTTCTTGAGGTGCGAGGGGCAAAAAATTTAAAAAAAAAAAAGAGCTTGCCTAAGTGCAGT
This sequence comes from Gossypium anomalum, assembly GCA_025698475.1. Lineage (NCBI taxonomy): Eukaryota > Viridiplantae > Streptophyta > Magnoliopsida > Malvales > Malvaceae > Gossypium > Gossypium anomalum. Next base: position 23,154,024 of record CM046967.1, read on the forward strand.
AAGGCATAAGATATATGTGTTTATCCATTTATATACCAAGGTTAATATATAGTTATGATAATAAACTCTAAACTGTGCTCCAGCTTATCTACAAAACGTGCAATTTTTTTTTTTTTTCCATTAATAGACCAATCTGCATGATTTCCTAATGATCCCAAGTCGTTCTTGCCTGTTGTTGGATATTCAAATATTATGCACATTAATTAAAAGGAAAAAGAAACCTAATAGAACTTGAAGTAGTTGGGTTTTTGTTTTGCACCTATCGCCTTACAGAAAAGTGTATCTAGATGCACCAGGTGTGCATGTGTGATCGAATGTACTTTTCCCTAAAGGCTCTAGGGTGCTTTTATCATTTGGCGCTAAGGTGCAATTGCTAGGCATACACCTTAACATTGAAGGTTGCAATGTCTTGGTTGATGCTCATTACTATGTTTTAAATTGTATTGAATTTTGAGTTGCCACTTACGGAGATAGGATGGCCCAGAGCTTAAAAAATAGTAAAGCCTATGTTCATTTATTTCTGCATGCTTGTTATTAAGTTGATCTTGCATGGTTTTTTTATTATAGTACAAAATGTTTAATCACTTCATGCAATTTGGATTGAAGTAGGCTTGAAAGTTGTTAATAGGAAGATTGATTAACTTTTCTACTTGAGAAGATTCCCCTTAGCTCAATTGCTAGCTTCACGGGACTTTAAGTCTTTAATAAAATTTAAATATGGAAATTCTTGTTAGAAAAGGGTTAAGAAATTAACCACCCCCCCCCCCTACACTGGGTTAAATAGAAGAGATATTTGTAACTTTAGAAACCTACTATTATGAAATTAGTTTCCAGTCCAGCTCAAAACTGATTAAGCCCAATGAAAAAGCAAACTTGGGTTGGATTTCTCTGCTTCCTTGAACTGTGTCAGTCTCCTTGTTTTTATTCTTATTTAGTTTCTGCCGGTTCTGTTTGTTGTGATGTTGAAGCCCCTGCTTCATGGGATAGTCATTTCAGGTATGAATATTTACATTAACTGTGTTTTTGCCTTTTCATGTATTTTTCATCTTTAGAATATGTCTGTCTCTACCTTTTCATCTCTATTTTAATTATCAGATCAATGCTTCTTTCTTTGTTTTTCAGTCTGCTTTTGTTTGAGTTTTTGGTTCTCATCCTCATGAAACACTGTTTTGGTTCGTCCTTTCTAATCTATTGATGTTGGTGGTGGTGTTTTTTAGTCAGTTTATCGACTACTATTTGTTTTTTGCTTAACATTTGTCTTTTTGCTTTTTCATCTCTGTTTTGGTGTGGTTTGTTTACATGGAACGGTTTCGTGGTTTTTTGGTCGGGTTCATGTTCTTTTTTGTTCTGGGCCTATGTGGCCATTGGTTTTTTGCGACTTGGGATAGTTGTCCTGTTTTCTTAGGCCGGGATAATGGTCATGGTTTTCGGGTTTCTGTTTAGTTTCCGTGGCTTGTGATAATGGGCATGCTTTCATAGTTTATTTTCTCCTCATTTTCCTTTATTTCTAGCAGTTCTTTCCCTTTTATTCTCTCCTTTATTATGTTATGTCTGTCTCATTTCAATTTTCACTTCTTATATTTTTTAGCTTTTTTGGAACCGACGCCCGAAATAATTTAAAGTATCTGTATGGATGGCTACGTCATCACCCAAAGTATGGTACTCTTGCGCCACCGGAGCTTGCTAATTCTTTGTATTATGCTGATGTAAGTACACTAGGGTATAATTCTTTGTTTTTTTTGGTTGGTTTTTGTCTTTTGGAACAATGCCTTGATATTGCAATCTTGGTTTGAGTGTAAGCCGCTTCCTCTAATGTTACTGTGGGATAGTTTGCTTATGTTGTGAATGCTGTGATTACAAGAGTGTCTTTTTGCATATGATTTCCATGACTGCAGTGATTATATTTTGGACTTAGAGTTTTACATACAGGATATAATTTTCCTTAATATTACTAGAAGCTTATCCCTAACATTACATTTTGGAAATGTTATTGTTATATTCTGGTGTTAATCGAAGTGTTTTCTGCCATACAGGTCATTGCATCTTTCAAAACTGCTTTGAAACTTAAACCTAATGATTATTCTCTTTGGAACAAGCTTGGTGCAACACAAGCCAACAGTGTGCAGAGTGCTGATGCAATATTAGCTTATCAACAGGTAGCCTCTTCATGATCCCCCTTGAATAGTGGTGGCCTATCTGTATACCACCTGATTTGTTAATTTCATAATTACTTTTTTTATAATTAAAAATTTATTTTCCCTATCCTAAAATTTTGGGGTTCTCTATACTAAGTCGGAGTACCTGTAATGTGTGAAATTCAAAATATATGAGTACTAGGATTTTACTAAGGTTGGTTAATTAACCATTATGGTCCTCGGGAAAGTGTGCAGTTATGCTGTTCGGTTTTTTTTTTTGTTCTATTCGGTTATTAGCAACAATGTTTTATTTCTCTTTTGTTGAAACAAAATCTGATTCTTGCTTTATGGTGGCATTATTAAAAATTTATCTTTCCATATCATAATTCAAAGAGATCAGTTAATGTGCTTTGACATATGTGGCTTTGAGGGTCGTATAAGTGATTTCCTTACTGGCCTGACTTTGGCTTACAGGTGCATACTTTGGCTTTGAGGGTCGTATAAGTGTTTAATAAGGAGAAAACCATTTTATGTGTTAAATGCTGAAAAATTAGGTGTTAAATGCTGCAATTTATGGTGTCTGAAAGTTGTGATTTATGATATTCGAATGATGTATTTTAAGTTGTTCGAATGTGTTAAAGAGTTGATTTAATATAATGCTTAATGGTTGTTTATTGTTGTTCAAAGCATGATGAAATAAACATGTTAGGTGTGGTTTAATACTTGCCTTGCTGACCTGTAAGGTTGTCCAAAACAAGACAAAATTTAGTTGTCTTTAAGATGTTCGAATGTGGTTGTTCAAATGGTTCTTCAAATTTTCCAAATGTGTCTTTAAGGTGCTCGAAAATGTCATATTAATGTTGTCCATATATGATTTTGAATGCTGGAAATTTGCAGCATTTAATTTCCTGCTTGAAGTTGATTAAACCATGCTGTAAATGCAAAAACATTTATATGCTGTTCGCATGCTAAATTAACCATTAGTGAGCTTAAAATTGATCTATTCGAATGTGTTAAATTCATTGTTCAATGTGATGTTATTTATGCTAATGTATCGAGTATATTAAGTTGTGCAATTTGATGTTATATGTGGCGTTAATGTTGACTTGTTAATTGCATATTTTATTATTAATTTGATGTTATATGTTTCATTCATTAACTTTTGTTTCTTTTTTCTCAGGTTTGAGTTTTTTTTGGATGCATGATCCAGGATTAACTGAATTCATACATAGCGGCAACTTGTTTGAGCTAACTGCTGATCTTAAAGTGTGCATTCTATCATTATTTTGTTCTATTTGTATTTTGATAATGAATTTTAATTTTTTTATATTTTTCATGACTTTTATAATATTTTGTTTTTTTAAATTTTATGACCTTTAGAGGTATTTGTGGGAGAAGCGCTGCTAAAGGTCATGACCTTTAGCGGTAAAAAAATGCCGCAAACTTTAGCGGCGTTTTTTGTAGCGCTTGTAAAAACGCCGCAAATAGTTTTAGCGGCGCTTAAAGGCTTAAAAAAATGCCGCTAAAAGTTAGTTTTGCTGTAGTGAAATTGTTTTGTTTATCATCTTGTTCATTCATTTAATTATTTACTTCTTTAACCCTTTTAATAATTAAAGTTCATTTATTTAGGTTTTTCATGTGCTCTTACACTTGACTGTTATTACTATTATTATTGTTTATATATTTTATTACAAATTATGTCCTTAATTTTATTTTTACTTTAACTTGACTCCTTGTTTTTGATGTTTTACAAATTATTCTCCCTTATATTAATTTATAATTGTTTCTTTATCTCCATCTCCATCTTTATATTGGCATTGTTCTTTATATATGATTGTTGATATTATCATTGTCATTATTTGTTTTTTTGGTTCTTGTAAATGTGGAAGTAGTGTATATTATGCTATTCTTATGTATTGTTTTATTAATATATTCGTTATTTGTCCTTTGTTAACACAACATTTCATTCGCACATCGTTTTAAAAAAAATTACATTAACTCATAAAAAAGAGATTCTTTAATGAAGGTAATATTTCGTGTTTGGAGATTCTAGAAATCGTATTTTAACGTTTTGGGTTTCGATTTTATTCTTTTGACCCAAATGATCGAATAATCTTTTGACAGTAAAACGTATGAATTTTGAAAATCAAAAGATAAGTTTATTCTTGAGGTTTTAAAATGTTGTGTTTTAACTTACTGGATGTGATATTTTATTATTTCGGGACAAGAAGGTCTTTAACATTTGTTTCAATTTACGCAAACAAATTTTTCATAAAAAAATCAACATTAAAAAATGAGAGGATCATATTTTTAATTCTTTTTGAGTTTTTAAATTTCGACATTAAGATATTAATTAATCAATTAGGTACCAATTTTAGGTGTTACGATCGATTCTCGAATTCGTTTTCTCAAATTTTGTAGACCAAAATTGTTGTTTTAGTAAATTGAAATATTTTATTAAAATGACTAAATTTCTAGGTGATCTAATTACACCTAAACAAAAAGATTGGTGGCGATTCTCATGTTCGTTTTCGTTTTTAAAACCAAAGTCGATTCGTTTTTTCAAAAAAAATGGTTTCGACAGCATTGATATAGGAGGTGAAGGATTGGCTCTCATTGCAGTTGGTGGTTCCGATCCAGTTCTTAGAATATGAGATCCTCGTAAACCAGGTCTGTCGTTCATAATTTCATGTATGATGTTATATCTTTTTCTTTTCGCTTTTTTTTTCTCCTACTTATTGCATGTGCAAACACATAAAATCACTGAAACTCTATCTCACTTGAAACTTTTTTTCTACTTTTCAAGGAACATTGGCATCCGTGTTTCAATTCTCTTCGCATAGTTTTTGGATTTCAGCTTGCAAGTGGCATAATACGTCTCCTCTTCATTTACTTTCTTCATCTTGAAATTAAAAATTCTCAAATTCAAATTTTTATTAAAAATTCATCAAAGTTATTTTTTTCCTAATAAATAATTAAAGAGTTTGACTGGATATATTAATAAAAAACTAAATATAAAAGTATTGGGAATACAACCCATTGACAACAGCCAGAAAAGAAGCAATGAAACAGAACCTAATAAACCTATCTCTAAAAATGGGTAAACCCATAGTTTTAAATTCAAAAAAATAAACAGAATTTGTTCACAAAAAAAGAAAACGAAAAAGAAATAAAACAGAATTTGTTCACAAAAAAGAAAACAGAAAAGAAATAAAGAAAATCTACTCATATCTGAGTCAGCCAAGTGATCGTCATTTCTTGTAACTGCGAGGTTACTCTATTGGGCACTACCTCTGTGTTTCTTTGGTTTATATTCTTTCTTTTATTTTTACACACATTGTCAGTTCGTCTTCTTGCTTAGATTCAAGGGTCCACTCCTTCTCACCACTACTGGTAATGCTGCTTTCATTTTCCTTGCTTTCTTAGGCCAAATACTTTACTGGGTTCTCTTCAGAATCGGATGTATTTTCACCATGCCGGTAAAATTCCTTTTAAATGATGGAAAAAAAGGGGGCTTCTGTGATAAATCTTGAATGTCCGTTTTAGTTTTTCATGTATAGATTTTAATATTACGCTTGTTTTGGCGATTCGTAATGATACGATTTTTATCAGTTTTGTTTTTGCTTTGGAATATATATATATATATATATATATATATATATATATATATATATATATATATACACACATATAGAAATGAAGTAATAGATGATATACATACACACATATAGCAATGAAGTAACAGATGATATACCTTGTGTTTTAGCTTGACTTTGTGAACATCCGATAGGTTTTGGTCAAAAACTTGGATATTGCCAAGCAAATCAGTTAATTAGTAGGCTGTTTTTCTTTGGAAATTTATATTTTTGGTTCTATTTCATGTTTGCTTACTTGTAATTTCCAGGATCACGTTGAAGATTCCAAATATAATCCAAGGGAGGATTTCTAGATTATTGCATGAATGTTCTTGCATGTTTTTCTTATGTTCTTGAAGTGGTCCTATTTTTTTTCTTTATGCTCTCTATAAGAAGAGTAGTTCTTTTATCCTCCATTTTTGTTTCTTGTCCATGTTAAGGTTTGTGGAAGGGCCTTCTAACAATGTCGATAAAGGTATACTTGTAACTTGAGAAACAATTTAACCCTTGGTTCCTACCTTTATAAACAATATTTGTGCTTGAGCTTAAAGTGTGTTGTAAATGTTAGGTTTATAGTGCTGGGATTTGGAAGACTCTCTTTCATGCTCTTTTGTTGGCAAAATTCAACATTAGTCCTCTTGATGTTAGAACATTGATCTTATTTCATTAAATTTGAGTTTTCTATTGTTCAATTGCAGATAATCAAGAACCTATTGTCAACAAGGAGGAAAATTTAATGGATGGATCACTGTTCAAAGGTGGCAACTTCAGCAGCAACATGCATGCTACCATGCAATCATGCACAAGCATGCAAGTGACCAAGTAGTCCAGCTGAGGCATTGAAATGTCCATGGTGTAATCCGGTTGAATAACCATTTTTGTAATAGTTGACTTTTATTAGTTTGTCTGTTATCTTTTTATGTAATGTTCAGCTAAGATTAATTATGTTCTTAGCTAATTTAGCAGTCATTTTAGGAGGTCATTATGCTGATTTTACAGCTTAGATACTTGCACAAGCAAGCTTTGTTTTCTTTCTATGTAACCCATCTACTTATGTATCATTTTTTTATGAATGAAGTAACAAGCATAGCCAACTTGTTCTCTCATCTTTGTTCATCTGTTTTTGTTTCTGTTTTAAGCTTTCAAACATAAAATTTCTTTATTTTGTTTCATTGATCATTTGATTGAAACTTAACACATACTTTACCCAGGTATATTACCTTGTTGCTCCAGTCTCAACAAGTTGTTCATATTTTACCCGGGTAAAATAGATCAGATTTTCTTCCTGTGTGAAAAACTCAACAAATGGTATCAAGAGCCTGTTGTCTTTGAGGGCCTTGGTTGTGCACAGTTTGTGGCTGCCTCGTGTTTGAAAGAAAGAAGCAGGAGCTGTTGTTGTTGGCCTGTTTTTAGTTGCTGCAAGTATGAGCTTCTCACCACCACCACCACCACCTGTTTTTGCTGGTGAAAATTACAACATCTGGGCTGTGAAAATGAGGACATATCTGCAGGCACATGACCTGTGGAATGTGGTCCAAAATGACACTGAGCCACCTCCTCTAAGAGCAAACCCGACCATTGCTCAGATCAGGCAGTATAATGAAGATTGTGCAAAGAAGTACAAGGCCATGTCATGCCTTCAAAGTGGAGTTTCAGATGTGATCTTCACAAGGATAATGGCCTGTGACAGTCCAAAGCAGGCATGGGACAAAATCAAGGAGGAGTTTCAAGGATTTGAGAAGACTAGGCAACAGCAACTAATAAACTTGAGAAGGGATTTCGAGAATCTGAGGATGAAGGAGTCAGAGACTGTCAAGCAGTATGCTGACAGGATAATGGCCACTGTCAACAACATAAGATTGCTTGGGGATGATTTCAGTGACCAGAGAAGTATGAATCAAAGATCTCTTCACTGGAGGACTCGAGGGACCTATCAACTATTCCATTGACAGATTTGATAAATGCTCTCTATGCATAAGAGCAAAGAAGAGCAAACAGAATGGAGGAGTATTCTGAGGGAGCCTTTCAGGCTAGAGGCAGAGAAGGCTCAAACTCGAGCTCCAACTTCAAAGGCAAGAAGCCTTGGATAGAAAAGAAGGACAAAGGCAAGAAGGAAGCCACCAAAAGAAAGTTTCCACCTTGTGCTCATTGTAAGAAGACCAATCACCTTGAACAATACTGCTAGTACAAGCCTGACATTCAGTGCAGAGGGTGCAAACAACTTGGACACATTGAAAAGGTGTGTAAAAACAAACCAAAACCACAGCTACACCATCAGAATCAAGCTCAGACTGCTGAAGATGTTGAAGCACAGGAAGAGCATGTCTTCATAGCTTCTTGTTTTGCAAGCTCGAGCAAGGTTAGCAAGATGTGGTTGATTGATAGTGGGTGTACTCATCACATGGCTTCAAACAGAAGCATGTTCAAGGAGCTAGACACCACTTTTGTGACCAAAGTCAGAGTAGGGAATGGTGAGCTTATAGAGGCCAAAGGCAAAGGCAAGGCTGTGATCGGCACAAAGTCAGGTAACAAAACTATCTCTGAGGTTCTTTATGTGCCTGACATTAACCAAAATCTGCTAAGTGTTGGTCACCATCTTTGGAGAAGGGCTACTCTCTCATTTTTGAAGATAAGGTGTGTGTGATCAAAGATGCTGTTGACCAAGTGTTAGTAACAGTAGCCATGAGTGATCGAAGTTTCACTTTGGATGTAAATCAGCTAGAGCCAAAGACACATGTGGCTCAGGCTGATGAGTCAAGTTTATGGCATAGGAGGCTAGGCCGTGTGAACTACAAGTCACTTAGCCTATTGCACAAAATGAGTCTGGTTGAAGACATGTCCTGCATTGAGCCAAAGAAGGATGTGTGTGAAGTCTGTCAGCTTGGCAAGCAGACCAGACTGCCCTTTCTTACCAACAAAGCATGGAGAGCTCAAGAGAGGCTTCAATTGGTTTATACAGACATTTGTGGACCCATGAAGACCACTTCCCAAATGGGAACAAATACTTTGCACTCTTTATTGATGATTGCACTAGGTTCTGTTGGGTAACTTTTTTGAAGCAAAAGTCAGATGTTACTGACTTCTTCTGCAAATTTAAAGCTTTGGCTGAAAACCAAGCCAACTGTAAGCTGAAATTCTTAAGGTCAGATAGTGGGACTAAGTATGTATCTCAAAGGTTTCAAAAGATATGTGATGATGCTGGAATTCTTCATCAGTTGACAACCATCTACATACCACAACAAAATAGTGTCTGTGAGAGGAAGAATAGAACAGTTCTTGATATGGCCAGGTGTTGTTTGAGGCGAAAATGCCTAACAATTTTTGGGCTGAAGCAGTAAACACATCAGTTTACTTGCTAAACAGACTTCCAACTAATGCAGTGAAAGGAAAAACACCCTTTGAAGCCTGGTTTGGACAAAAACCAACAATGTCACACCTGAGGGTATTTGGTTGTTTGTGCTATGCACTGGTTCCAGCAGAGAAAATGACTAAGCTTGAAAAAAGGTCCATGCCAGGGGTGTTTGTAGGCTACAGCAGTGTGAAGAAAGGTTATAGGATCTTTGATCCGTTGACCAAGAAGATCATTGTGATCAGAGATGTAAAGTTCAATGAAGAAGGGTATTGGAAATTGGATGGAACTAATGCAAGCCTGCTTGAGGAAGATCAAAATAGTCCCGACTGAAGTCTCATCAAATTGAAGTCAAGTCAAGATGACTATGATGATGCACCTATTCGAGGCACTAGAACTCTGGCAGATATCTATGAAAGATGTGCCATGACCTTAGTTGAGCCATCCTGCTATGATGAAGCTGTAAAAGAGAAATGCTGGCAAGAGGCTATGGAGGCTGAACTGAAGATAATTCAGAAGAATGACACTTGGGAGCTGGTCAATAGGCCAGAAAATAGAAAAGTCATTGGTGTTAAATGGGTGTTCAGGACTAAGACAAATTCAGATGGGTCTCTAAACAAACATAAGGCCAGGTTGGTTGTGAAGGGCTACAGTCAGCAGCAAGGGGTTGATTTCTTTGAAACCTTTGCACCTGTTGCAAGGTTGGATACCATAAGGCTGCTATTTGCCTTGGCAGCTCAGAAACAGTGGAAAGTGCACCAATTAGATGTGAAATCAGCTTTTTTAAATGGATTTCTCAAAAAAGAAATATTCATTAAGTAGCCTGAAGGGTTTGAGGTCTCTGGTGAGGAACACAAGGTCTATAGGCTTAAGAAGGCCTTGTATGGCCTGAAACAGGCTCCAAGAGCCTGGTATGATAGAATTGATGCCTACTTGTCAAGGCTCAGGTTCACCAAAAGCATAAGTGAGCCTACTCTTTATGTCAAGAAGGATGAAAAGGAGACACTGCTGATTGTGTCATTATATGTTGATGAACTGCTAGTCACTGGCAGCAAAGATGAGCTGATTGAGGACTTTAAGAACCAAATGCAAGACATTTTTGAGATGACTGATCTTGGTCTGATGACATACTTCCTTGGTATGGAGGTAAATCAGAGAGAACAAGGGATTTTTATAAGCCAGCAAGCCTTTGCATTGAAAGTTCTAAGCAAATTCAGCATGCCAAAGTGCAAGCCTGCTAGCACACCAGTTGCACTAGGAGAGAAGCTGTCAAGCACAAATGAACATGATCGAGTTAATGAAAGGGGGTACAGGATTTTGGTTGGTTGCTTGCTTTACCTAACAGCAACAAGGCCAGACATCCTATATGCTGTTAGCTTACTCTCAAGGTTCATCCACTGCTGCAATGTTGCACATTTTAAAACAGCAAAGAGGGTCTTAATATATGTCAAAGGGACTTTGAATTTTGGTGTGAAGTTTGGAAGGTCGAAGGAGCTGAAACTTGTTGGTTATTCAGATAGTGACTGGGCTGGTTCAGTTGATGACATGAAGAGCACATCAGACTACTTCTTCAGTCTAGGATCAAGTGTTTTCAGTTGGAGTTCAAAGAAGCAACAAACAGTAGCTCAATCCACTGCAGAGGCTGAGTATATTGTAGCTGCTACTACTGTTAACCAAGCCATTTGGCTTAGAAAGTTGTTGGATGATTTAAATGCTAGACAAATGGAAGTAACTGAAATCAAGGTTGACAACCAGTCTGCTGTTGCAATTTCCAAGAACCCTGTATTCTATGGCAAAACAAAACATTTCAAAATCAGATATCACTTTGTGAGAGAAGCTGAACTCGCTAAGGAAATCTGCTTGGTACATTGTTGTTCGAGGGATCAGCTTGCTGATGTTCTGACTAAGCCATTAGCTGCTGGAAGGTTCGAATGTTTAAGGGAAGAGATTGGAGTTTGCTGCCTTGTAGCCAAGGAGGAGTGTTCAAAGGTGGCAACTTTAGCAGCAACATGCATGCTACCATGCAATCATGCACTAGCATGCAAGTGACCAAGTAGTCCAGCTGAGGCATTGCAATGTCCATGGTGTAATCCGATTGAAGAACCATTTTTGTAATAGTTGACTTTTATTAGTTTGTCTGTTATCTTTTTATGTAATGTTCAGCTAAGATTAATTATGTTCTTAGCTGATTTAGCAGTCATTTTAGGAGGTCATTATGCTGATTTTACAGCTTAGATACTTGCACAAGCAAGCTTTGTTTTCTTTCTATGTAACCCATCTACTTATGTATCAATTTTTTAGGAATGAAGTAACAAGCATAGCCAACTTGTTCTCTCATCTTTGCTCATCCATTTTTGCTTCTGTTTTGAGCTTTCAAACACAAAATTTCTTTGTTTTGTTTAATTAATCATTTGATCGAAACTTAACACATACTTTACCCAGGTATATTACCTTGTTGCTCCAGTCTCAACAAGTTGTTCATATTTTACCCGGGTAAAATAGATCAGATTTTCTTCCTGTGTGAAAAACTCAACAATCACCATTTCTTAAACTGAAGCGGTGGCAATGGTGGCTTTTGGTGGCAATCAACATATTCTTCCTCATTGCTGGCCAAGCCGCAGCAGTTCTTCTGGGAAGATTTTATTATGATAAAGGTGGAAACAGTAAATGGATGGCCACTCTTGTGCAAACTGCTGGCTTCCCAGTCCTTTGTATCCCTTGGTTTCTTCTTCGCCCTTCTCGGGAGGCTTCGACTTCTTCCACTTCACCTTCCATCAAAACCTTTGCTCTGCTATATTTTGTTCTTGGTGTACTTGTTGATGGTGACAATATGCTATATTCTGTAGGGCTTTTGTACCTCTCAGCCTCTACTTATTCGCTCATTTGCGCAACTCAATTAGCTTTTAATGCAGTTTTTTCCTACTTTCTTAACTTACAGAAGTTCACTGCTTTGATTCTCAACTCAGTGGTCACCCTGTCATTGTCTGCTGCCTTAATTGCAGTGAATGATAATTCAGATGGGCCATCAGTAGTTCCCAAGGGGAAGTTCCTTATCGGCTTCCTCTGCACCCTTGGAGCTTCTGCTCTTTATTCCCTTTTGCTTTCCTTTATGCAACTTTCATTTCAGAAGGTTTTGAAAAAGGAAACGTTTTCTGTCGTTTTGGAAACGCAAATCTATACATCAGTTGTTGCAAGCTGCCTATCGACCATCGGCCTCTTTGCAAGTGGTGAATGGAAGAGTTTGCAGCACGAGATAGAGGTATTTGGCATCGGAAGTGTTTCATACGTGCTGACATTGGTGTGGACCGCTATATCTTGGCAAGTATATGCTATTGGTGTTGTGGGGTTGATTTTTGTTGTGTCATCTCTCTTCTCTAATTTTATCAGCACTCTATCTTTGGCTGTTACCCGACTAGCTGCACTGGTAGTTTTCCATGACAAGATGAATGGTGTGGAGGTAATCGCCATAATTTTGGCTCTTTTTGGTTTTGCTTCTTATATTTATCAAAATTATATTGATGATAAGAAGGCAAGGAGGTTGCAGAACCATGTCTGGGAAATCCAGATTACTGCTTGATATGTTTGGTACCAATGTAGACACACTCATTATTTACTGTGAAATTATGTCTGTGTTTTGTTCAACTGGGAGACCAAACATTAGTTTATAGCTTACTACATTGCAATAAGATCTCTAAAGATATACAAAGCAAGTTATTTATAAGCAAAGCACTAGTGTTTGCTAGTTTAATACTCAAGATTTTGCAGGGAAGAGCATTTGCTTTTGCAGACCTTCAATTAATGCAACTGATTTTTTATGGTTCATTCATGTGAATTGTAAATGTTTTGATAATTTTCTTGTATGATGCTGTTGTTGTAGGTTTTGTCAACCAAATGATTAACTACAACCACTATTGTACAATGGGTTTCAAACCATGCTTATATTTAACAAATCTATTATAAATGTACATGCATGTGTCATGGGGCTAGAATTTTAGTCTTGCAAGTTGTGTAATTTTAGGCAATTTCTCCAAGGCACCAACGAAAAGCAAAGCGGAAGCAACTCAAAAGTTGAAAGAACTCGAAAGATGAAAAAAACGAATTCTATTACTCAATAAATAAAATACAATGAGGGGGTGAGGCATCCAGTCTAACATGAAAAATATTGTTCCATTAGCTAATATTAAGATTTGTTTTATCTCCTCCTCGCAACATTGGTGGGCAATGTATTGGTTTCTCTCATTCTTTCTGTTGATCACATTTAACAGGCTCTATTTCGGAAGATTGCAGCTGCATTGCCTGGAGTGGAAACACTATCTTCAGCAAAGCATGAAGACATAGTGGATGTGAATCTTAAGTCGAGCAATTCAAATGGATCGCAGTCACAACAAGAGTCAGGAGGATGTGCCTGCTAATACCCAAAATGATTCATCTCAGCATTTCTTTTGCACTTCCTTGATCCTACTAAGTTTATGTAAGAAATCTTGTTTTAAAGCGCTGAGTTTGGTCGAATATTTGAGCCTATCACTTGAGAGAGAAGATATTGGGTATGGTAGTTAGGCTAGTCCTAAGTCTTAACCAGTCATATATGAGTAGGGTTCTTGTGATCTCAAGCAATTATGCCAGTTTTATTTTGCTTATTTATATTAATAGTGGATTTGCTTTGCTCTTGACCATGTAAAAAATATTATTAGCTTCACTTTAAGCGATTTTCCTGTCAATGATGGTTGATGCACTATTCCATTTTTTCCTTCTTACAATATATATTGATTAAGCTTTAGTTTTGTTGGTACGATGCAATAAGACATTGGTTCAAATGTGCTTAAATGCATGTTATCTTTCGATTTAAAGATTTTGAGGTAATATGGATAGTAGTAGGAATTAGATTATTATATATACATATTAGACTTTGATCTAAAATATATTAGTCTATAATACTTTCTAGTGTATCTTTTTGAAGGATTCTTTGAATGACAAAAAAAATTAGTTATAGTTTTTTTCTTACGTTTTGCGGATAATTTAAAGTGGATAAACTTTAACATTACAATATAAATTAAATTCAACCAATGTAATGAAGAATGAGACTAATTTGAAAATAATCAAATAAGCTGCACACATGGCATATGAACATGGTGAAACCGAGATCTATATATTATAATCATAAGTTGTAAATGATGAAACTCAAACTCAAACTTTCAAAATTGTGAGACTTTATTTTTTACTAACTATACTAAGGATAGCAAATAAATTTATTCGTGCCTTTTACCTGGTTATTTATTTTGATTTTAAAATTTATAAACTGTTAGGTGAAAACAAAAACCAAACATGCATGACAAAAAAAGCTAGAAGTACTTGATAAACCTATGCCTAAAAATCGGAAATAACCCATAGTTTTAAAATAAAAAAAATAAATAGAATTTGTTAAAAAAAAAAGAAGAAAAAGAAATAAGCAGAAAATTTACTCATATCTGAGTCAGCCAACTGATTGCCATTATAATACGTCATTTCTTGTAACCATCAAGTTACTCTATTGGGCACTACCTCGGTGTGGTGGTTCTCAATTTTACGATAGCATTTATAGAGAACAAAATGATCCCTTCTTTGGTTTATATTCTTTCTTTTGTTTTTACACACATTCTCACTTCGTCTTCGTGCTTTGATTCAACGGTCCACTCCTTCGCACCATGACTAGTAATGCTGCTTTCTTTTTCTCTGCTTTCTTAAGCCAAATACTTTACTGGATTCTCTTCAGAATCAGATTTATTTTCACTATGCCGATAAGATTCCTTTTAAATGATAGAAAAAAAGGGGGCTTCCGTGATAAATCTTGAATGACTGTTTTAGTTTTTCATGTATATATTTCATTACTACGCTTGTTTTGGCGATTCGTGATAATATGATTCTTTACCAGTCTTGTTTTTCGTTGGAATATATATACACACACATATAGCAATGAAGTAACAGATGATATACCTTGTGTTTTAGCTTAACTTTGTGAACATCCGATAGGTTTTGGTCAAAAACTTGGATATTGCCAAGCAAATCAGTTAATTGGTAGGCTGTTTTTCTTTGGAAATTTATATTTTTGGTTCTCTTTCATGTTTGCTTACTTGTAATTTCCAGGATCACGTTGAAGATTCCAAATATAATCCAAGGGAGGATTTCTAGATTATTGCATGAATGTTCTTGCATGTTTTTCTTATGTTCTTGAAGTGGTCCTATTTTTTTTCTTTATGCTCTCTATAAGAAGAGTAGTTCTTTTTATCCTCCATTTTTGTTTTACTGTCCATGTTAAGGTCTGTGGAAGGGCCCTTCTAACAATGTCGATAAAGGTATACTTGTAACTTGAGAAACAATTTAACCTTTGGTTCCTACCTTTATAAACAATATTTGTGCTTGAGCTTAAAGTGTGTTGTAAATGTTAGGTTTATAGTGCTGGGATTTGGAAGACTTTCTTTCATGCTCTTTTATTGGCAAAAGTCAACATTAGTCCTCTTGATGTTAGAACATTGATCTTATTTCATTAAATTTGAGTTTTCTATTGTTCAATTGCAAATAATCAAGAATCTATTGTCAACAAGGAGGAAAATTTAATGGATGGATCACCATTTCTTAAACTGAAGCGGTGGCAATGGTGGCTTTTGGTGGCAATCAACATATTCTTCCTCTTTGCTGGCCAAGCCGCAGCAGTTCTTCTGGGAAGATTTTATTATGATAAAGGTGGAAACAATAAATGGATGGCCACTCTTGTGCAAACTGCGCTTCCTTCCCTTTGTATCCCTTGGTTTCTTCTTCGCCCTTCTCGGGAGGCTTCGACTTCTTCCACTTCACCTTCCATCAAAACCCTTGCTCTGCTATATTTTGTTCTTGGTGTACTTGTTGCTTTGTGACAATATCTTTTGTGATTCAGTAGGGCTTTTGTACCTCTCACCTCTCTTTATTCGCTCATTTGCGCAACTCAATTAGCTTTCAATGCAATTTTTTCCTACTTCCTTAACTCACAGAAGTTCACTGCTTTGATTCTTAAGTCAGTGGTCACCCTGTCATTGTCTGCTGCCTTAATTGCAGTGAATCATAATTTAGATGGGCCATCAGGAGTTCCCAAGGGGAAGTTCCTTATCGGCTTCCTCTGCACCCTTGGAGCTTCTGCTCTTTATTCCCTTTTGCTTTCCTTTATGTAACTTTCATTTCAGAAGGTTTTGAAAAAGGAAACGTTTTCTGTCGTTTTGGAAATACAAATCTATACATCAGTCGTTGCAAGCTGCCTATCGACTATCGGCCTCTTTGCAAGTGGTGAATGGAAGAGTTTGCAGCACGAGATGGAGGTATTTGGCATCGAAAGTGTTTCATACGTGCTGACATTGGTGTGGACCGCTATATCTTGGCAAGTATGTACTGTTGGTGTTGTGGCGTTGATTTTTGTTGTGTCATCTCTCTCCTCTAATTTTATCAGCACTCTATCTTTGGCTGTTACCCCTCTAGCTGCACTGGTAGTTTTCCATGACAAGATGAATGGTGTGGAGGCAATCGCCATGCTTTTGGATCTTTGTGGTTTTGCTGCTTATATTTATCAAAATTATATCGATGATAAGAAGGCAAGGAGGTTGCAGAACCATGTCCGGGAAATCCAGATTACTGCTTGATATGTTTGGTACCAATGTAGACACACTCATTATTTACTGTGAAATTATGTCTGTGTTTTGTTCAACTGGGAGACCAAACATTAGTTTATAGCTTACTACATTGCAATAAGATCTCTAAAGATATACAAAGCAAGTTATTTATAAGCAAAGCACTAGTGTTTGCTAGTTTAATACTCAAGATTTTGCAGGGAAGAGCATTTGCTTTTGCAGACCTTCAATTAATGCAACTGATTTTTTATGGTTCATTCATGTGAATTGTAAATGTTTTGATAATTTTCTTGTATGATGCTGTTGTTGTAGGTTTTGTCAACCAAATGATTAACTACAACCACTATTGTACAATGGGTTTCAAACCATGCTTATATTTAACAAATCTATTATAAATGTACATGCATGTGTCATGGGGCTAGAATTTTAGTCTTGCAAGTTGTGTAATTTTAGGCAATTTCTCCAAGGCACCAACGAAAAGCAAAGCGGAAGCAACTCAAAAGTTGAAAGAATTCGAAAGATGAAAAAAACGAATTCTATTACTCAATGAATAAAATACAATGAGGGGGTGAGGCATCCAGTCTAACATGAAAAATATTGCTCCATTAGCTGATATTAAGATTTGTTTTATCTCCTCCCCGCAGCATTGGTGGGTGTCGAGACCATTTTTAAATCGAGTTTTAGAAAATGGGAATTGACTTTAAGAAAAACGAAAACGGGAGTCGCCACTAATCTTTTTTGGTGTGATTGGATCACCTTATAAAATGTTTTGTTTTAAAACATTAATTTTAGTTTACAAAAGTCGAGAAAACGGATTCGGGAGTCGATTCACGTCATTTGGAAGGGTTAGCACCCTCATGCGCCCAAAAATTGGTACCTAATTGATTATCAAGTGTCTTTAATGTCGGAAATTAAAAATTTTAAGATGCAATCCTCTTTAAAATATTTTGATTTTTGAAAATTGGGGTTCGCTTGCATCAAAATATTGATACTAAGTTAGCCTTTTTGAAATCCCTATCTCAAAGCGACAAAATGCAACATCCAGATAAGTTAGGACATAACGCTTTGAAATTCCAAGACAGTTTGCTTGTATTTTGAAAATCTTAAAAAACTTAGAAGGGTACTTGACTATTCGAACTCAACGAGAAAAATTGCAACCCAATAAGTTAGGGCACTACTTTTCTTGAAGCTTCGAAACACCAAGCATTGCCTTTTTATTTTTGAAAACTTTGAAGTCTCGTTTTTAAAATCGATGCATGAAGGAGCATATTAACATAACATACGAGATAACATATTATAATAATAGTACAATAGTATAAATATTATATACTAACCAATATATATAAGAAATAAAACATAACAAAAAAAAAAGAAAGATATACATAAAACGCGATATGTATTTAAGAAAAAGAGGTAAAATCCCATAAACATGTAATTCAACATATATTTAAACATATAAATGATGCATGATATACAATTTTGACACATATAAAATAAAAATATGCATTTGAAAGTAAATTATAAAAGTCTAAGATATTGCATAATATATAAAATACATTAATTCTAAAGTAAAAGCAAACATTGTATAATAATAAAGCATAATTTTTTTTTTTTGAAAAATACATGTATAATATAAACAATTGATAAATAGAATGAGCATATATAAAAATGTGATATTTAATAATAGATTTAAAAGTATAATATATAATAAAAATAAGAATAATAATTACAGAAGAAATAAAATATATCGATTTAGAAAAATAATATATAAAATATCAAATACGTAAAAAAATTATATTCACAATGAAATAATTATATAATAATATGAAATAAGTAATTAATGATGAAATATACGTATTATACAAATTATAATATTATAATATCTTCAAAATATGTAATAACAGAATAGGAGTAGAGTAATTATTAACATATAAATAAAGATACGTATATAATACAAGTTAAAACCTTTAATGATAATAATATATAGATAAAAATATATAATGGTATAAAAAAATGACATACACTAAAAAAATGAATAAATAGAACATTTAAAAATTATAAAAATATAATGCAATAGTTCAAAATACATGAAATGATAATATAATATATATACATGCATAGAAAATATATATTTGAAAATAAACTATATAAAAAGGTTAAATATTATAATATATAAAATACATAATCAAATGTATAAAAGATAGGAATAAATATATATATTTGAAAAATGAAGAAATTAAAATAAAAAAAAGGTTGAAAAACTAAGATAGACGAAGAATAAAATAAGAACAAACCATAGAGAGAGTAAGAACGCAAGAGGGAGAGAAATTTGAGTGAATGCTCTCAAGAATTCTTATTACTTCCCAAAACTCAAGTGTTTACAATGAAGGGAGAGGCCTCTATTTATAGTTGAGCCTCCCCAAATCCAACGGTACAGATCAATTACATCAACGGTTAAGATTAAAGGATATCTACAAATTAAATCTCCAAGATTACAAAATCATATCTTCTAAGATTGTATATCATATCTAAGATTGCAATCATATCTAAGATTGTATCATATCTAAGATTGCAATCATATCTAAGATTGTATCATATCTAAGATTGCATATCACATCTAAGATTGCATATCATTGAAGATTATATTTCCATATGAGTCAAGCTTGTAGATGGACCTTAAATCTTTTCAAGTAATGGGCCATTCCGATCGGGCCAAATTATATTTATAATTCTGGACTGAACCTTGGACTTCGTTTTTTTTGGGGTTTATTTTTTTTTTTTTTAGACTTATTTCTGGGCCCAGGCAAAATTGAGTGTCTACAGCTGCCCCTCTTTGCTCATTGCTGTATAACAGGAATAAAGCAAAGACTATAAAAGGACCAATTTTTCCCGGGCTCGTCGAGTCTTGAGTTCTTGATCCTTGATCTTCTTTAAATGGCCTCTTGACGGCTTCAATCTGCTTCACTGCAACTCAGGAAGGCGATATCTGCTATCTTTGATCTGCTCTCCGTTGAACACAGAGACGCCAAATCTACTTCTTCAATTTGTTCCCTGACAATACAGAGATGCCAAATCATCTTAGATTTGCTTCAGTGTAAACACATGAAAGCCAAATCTACTATGTCTTCAATTTGCTCCTTGTAAGCACAAGGATACCAAATCATCTTGGATCTATTTGAGAACATATGAGAATCAAATCTGCTATGTCCTCGATTTGTTCCTTGTAAACACAAGAATGCCAAATCATCTTGGATCTGTTCCAGTCTAATCGTCTGAAGGTAAGTTCTGCCATGTATTTGCTTCCCATCGAAGTGGAGATGCCAGACTTTGATTTGTTCTCTGACAATACAGAGACAACAAATCATCTTAGATTTGCTTCATCGTAAACACATGAAAGCCAAATCAGCTATGTCTTCGATTTGCTCCTTGTAAGCACAAGGATACCAAACCATCTTGAGTCTGTTTGAGAACATCTGAGAGTCAAATCTGCTACGTCCTCGATTTGTTCCTTGTGAACACAAGAATGTCAATTCATCTTGGATCTTGCTTCAGTATAAACATCTGAAGGTTAGATCTGCTATATCTGAGAACATCTGAGAGTCAAATCTGCTATGTCTTCGATTTGTTCCTTGTAAACACAAGAATACCAAATCATCTTAGATCTGCTTCAGTATAAACATCTGAAGGTTAAATCTGCTATATCTGAGAACATCTGAGAGTCAAATCTGCTATGTCCTCGATTTGTTCCTTGTAAACAGAAGAATACCAAATCATCTTGGATCTGCTTCAGTATAAACATCTGAAGGTTAGATCTGCTATATCTGAGAACATCTGAGAGTCAAATCTACTATGTTCTCGATTTGTTCCTTGTAAACACAAGAATACCAAATCATCTTGGATCTGCTTCAGTCTAATTGTCTGAAGGTCAGATCTGCTATACTGCGGCCTATTACCCTATTATTTAGGGAATTTAAAGCACGCCATCTTTGATAACCTGTAGAATGATTATGCTTGATAATTAGGATGCTATGCTCGAAGTGAGTCGAATGTTCCTAATTAAATGTGTTATGATGCACAATGTTATGAATATGACCCCTATTTCGAATGTCATCACTCATTCCCTCATCGAAGTTTTATCTTTATACTTTTTGATGTATCAATCCTACTCTACTTGTATGCTTTGAATCAACTTAGTCCTATTGTACCATTCTCCAAATGTTGTGACTCGCTGGAGATGTTTATGAAATTATCCTTTCTTAAGATTAATATTGCTTAAAACGTTCAACCACCTTTTGGACTGAAGAAGAAATTTCCCCGAGTACATCCGACCCTCAAATATGGAAATTATTTAAAAAATTGTCTTGTTTCAGTTTCTTGTATTATCTAGAAATTTCCAGAGTAATATGCAAAACTTCATTTGTAAAGATATTTAGTTCATCAATCATTATTTCTATGCAACATACTTTATGAATAATGGGACTAATAAATTGATCTTGAGGATAATGATTTATCAAAAAAAACAAAGGAGGTTAATATAAGAATCTATCTTTGAGAAGAAAGAGAATCCAAAGATAGTAAACAGGATAAAAAATTAGATGCCCCAGATATCGCCGCTTGAGCGTCTATACACCAGCTCCATGAAGACTTTCTTGAGTTCAACATGTGTTTAAAAGATCCAAAGTAATTCGTTAATGTCTCGATATGTAACATACTTCACTTCTCGTCGAATCTGGTATAGCAAGGTTACTGCATGACTTTCCAAATTTGAGCTGCCCTTTCGGGTTTTCAACCCAAAACCCTTTTGGTCTCAAGGCGCCCTTTGCGGGTTTTCACCTTGGCCTCTCCATTTTTTTTGTTTTTTTTTTCTTGTTTCTTGTTTCTTGTTTCTTTTTTCTCTTTTTCTTTTCTTTTTTCTTCTTTTTTCTTCTTCTTCTTTTTTTAAATAGAAGTCCCAATGTGCCCTTTGAGGTTTTCACCTTGGCTTCCCTTCTCTTTCAAACAAAGTACTCCTTGACCGAGTCCGAATTCACTGGATCAGATAAAAAATCAGTGCACCTCTAGAGAAAGCCCACTTCGCAACATATGGCCCTTCCCCATTCGGCATCCTTTTGCATGGGAAGGATCTCTTTCAGCATAAGGTTTCCTTTATGAAATTCTTTTGGACGAACCTCCTTTGTCATAAGTCTGTGTAATCCATTCTTGGTACATTTGCTTAGGATGAATACTTTCAAGTTTACTAGAGGTATTCAATTCTTGACTCCATCAAAAGCTTGGAGGAAAAATCTTGATTCATAAGCCCATGAGAAAGGGATTGCCCCAACAGCAGTCCTGGCTGTTGTTTGTCAAACCCTACAAAAAGATGGTTCAATGATTCTCAGCAGATAAGAATGAAGTTGCTGACTTTGTCCTTCAACCTGGAAAGCTGAGGTACAGAGGTTACTCCTGGAGCATACATCCCACCATAACTCGATGATGTTTCTGAAGCATCCCTAATCTTCATAAATTGCCCCCAACTGTGAAGCTGCCAAATGAGCGTAGCAAATAGGAGCCACAAAAATATGGTCATGGTGCTCCTTTGATACATATAGGATAGAGAATGAACAAACTCTTGCGGATCATCACCAAAAACCCAACTTTGGTCTAAGAGAACATGATAGTGGAGTCCGCTCGTGATTCCAATCATTCCAAAGATAGGTACCAAGGTAAAAATCATTGTTCTTTGGATGGCATACTTTGTTGTCAATGACAGTACCATGTAGCATATTGTCAGGAGATCCCTGCTGAAAAAACTTGGTATGATGGTTTTTCGTACAACAATAACCACAATCTTTAGGGTTCCGCTTCTCGTCAAAGAAGTTGTAAGCCTCAATAACTTGATCAAAACTTGATTGAATTGAGACTCGCTAACCCTATCCCTGAAAATAATGATTTGATCAAGTTTCCTCTTCCCTGAACTTGTATAGAAGTCTAAGAAAGCTTCCTTCATGATACCGTCATCAACTTTCTTAGAAACTGGTTTTGAAGAAAGAATCTATCATTTTAAGCTTCAGAGACTGTGTACGGCCTGATGCCCCATAGCTAAAAATCAATAGCCACCCCCTGGAGCTAACCATCGCAGCTATTGATGGCACATCAGACTGCTCAGGAAAGCCAAACAATGCACCAATTCCAAAGATGATGGTTGGAACCTTTGAAACAACTGGAATTGAAGGTGTTTACCCCAGCATAATTTTTACAGTCTCGGTCATCTTCTGTAATTTATTTTTTTCTTCTTTTTCTTTTCTTCTGGCAACTTTTGTTGTACTGTAGTATGGCGCATTCTCTTTGAAAAGACTGCAAACTTTTGGCATTGTGCAGTTATATATAATCTTTTTTTCTTTTTATTTTTTTTTGAAATGGATGACCTTTAACTTTGTAATATTGGCATATGAAACTATCTCCCCCTCTTAATAGAGTAGTTGACGTCCACAAAGATGAGTCATTGTCAGCTTGAAACTTTTGACGAGCTCGGGCCCATAACATACATGCCTCATAAGTCTTGACTCCTTTAAATTTGGCATTCATTGTTCAACTGATGCGATCTCTTTCCATGGTGGGCAAACAGTGCCCCAAAACCTCATGTTTATCCTGGCAATTGTAAATCCTCCTGTATGCGTCTTTGGACCACATTTTTGAATTTCCATAATAGTCTCAACAAGGTCTTGTTTTGTCTCCTCAGCTAATTCCAATTTCGCAATCTTTCCTTCCTCTAAGGTTATATTTCCTACTACTACTTCATGGGGTAAAAACCATTTTCAACAAATTCAGAAACAAGTCACAATTTCTGTCACCTTCAAAGTACTGAGATTCCTCTAAACACATATTGCACTCAAAAGGAACCCTGAATCTGTAGTATCGTTGCCCGTGTCATTGATATCTAAGGATCTATGATAGGCACACAAAAGAATATACAAGGAATAAATGAATTCAAGAATGACTATTTACATGAAATGAAAATTTATAAAGAATGTCAAAGGTCAAAAGAATCAGAATGAAAGAATATTTACTCGGATAAATAATAAAAGTATGTTTTATTGAAAATAAAATGTCTGAACATGAGCCCACTTCTAAAAAAAAATCTCATTACTCCTAGGCTTTAGAGCAACAAGAGTGTTCTGAATATTACTCCGTAAAATTTCTAAAGATTACAGGAAGTTCTTCTGCAGTCTAATTCTTTAAAGAACTTCCCGGTTTGTAAGGGCGAATTCCCTCAAGGTTTCTTTGTTCAGTCCCTTGACATTGATGGGATGATTTTCATTTCCAAACACCCCCTTCTCCGGGTAAGCTATCCCTCCTGACACAAAAGTCAGGGATATGTAAGGGAACGTCATTAATTCCCATTCAACTTCTTTTTCACTTAGCCGTGACCCTCTTCTCTCTCTCTCTTTTTCTTTCTCTTTTTAATAACTTTAACTAATTAGGGTCTTTTTACGGATTTAAATGCATGTGATGTGATGCAATGCAAATGCATGAATGCAAAAGAAAAGGAGATGTTGATCTTGAATTCAATTCCATTAGAATAACTTTTCTAGAAAATAGATTTCTTTACATGAAAATAGATTACATGTGTGGTCTTACCCTTCATAATCCCAGTAAACGTTGATCTTTTCTTCATGGTCGAATCCTGTAAATTCTCTAAAAGATGCCTTTGCTAGCTCCTTGCTGCTTAATCTGAGCCTCGATCTCTTGCTCGCTTATCTCCATGATACTCATCAAAAAGTGCCGGCTTTTGGATAATCTTCGTTGGCAATCAAGTCATGTATTCCTTCGTGGACTTCCGGCTTTCTCTCGTCGTGCTCTTGGATAACCTTTGTTGGCTTGAATCTCTGGCAATTACATCATGTATTCCTCCATGGACTATCAGCTTTCTCTCATCGTGTTTATTTGGACTATATTCAGACGACCGCACTATAGTCCACTTTATCAAGAAATTCGTTTCCTTATGACAAACTATTCTATTTAGGAATCGAATTTCGAATCAACACCTTCTTTTCTTTGATGTATTGTAATGCAAATGCATGAATGCAAAAAGGTATCGATCTCGATTCAATCTCATTTAGAAAACTTTATTTAGAAAAAGAATATCTTTACATATGAATGGATTACAAATATGCCTTCATCCTATGGCCCAAAGTTTTAACTCAACAAAGCTAACTCTTGACAATGATCTGACTGTAGCTTGTATTTCGTGCTCAATGTATCAGCTTGTACCTTCATGGTCCGTAAATGATCTACTACCATCCCGAATTTGAGCTATGGCTTCACCCATGAGATAATCCCTACATCTATGGACACCTCTTCTAATGTCTGTGAAGTTGTTCTGATTATCTTGAAAGAAAAATTAGCAAACAAGTAGGCATTCCTACTTAACATGCTACCTTAAAATGATATCCAACACCTTTAGTGTTTCTTGAGAGCTTTCAGATTCCTGTCCACGCAAAGCATTTTGAAATGCTTACATGGGTATCTTCTCAGCATAGTTAATCTCTACTTTAAAGGTCTTTTAAATGATATAGACTTCTTTAATCTCATTCTTTTGCGTCTATTTTGACAGATCATCAAGGCTTGCATTTCCATTATCTCTGATAAGTGCAACATAGTAAACTCATGCTTGTTGTTTGGTCCTATAATAAATAAGCCTTTTACTATCATAGAAACAATTCTTCCCACCCAATTCACCTTTGTAGGTCCATGCATTCTGTCAATCACTTTCCTTCCAACACTCTTACCATCGACCATCTTCCTATGAAAGAAAAATGTTGTAATGGTGGAAATATCCATCAATACTCTTCTTGTTCACCTTGAAATGATTGGTGAGTACATTACCTTCTGCCCTTTAGTTCCTGTAGCACGCCTTGCCATAGGGTGTCGAACAACCTTCCTCGTATCAAGTGCTCGCTTTGATTGGAAACAACATTAAGACGCACTTTTGATGCTGAAGAAGAGGCGAAAATTCCAAGACTGCCCCTTTTCTCTCCTACTCTTTCCATTTTAGCTCACTCCCTCTCCCCATGACGTTCATCAACTTCCTCACAAAATTTGGAATACAGTCAGCCCCTGAGTAAACTTTATCAACTTGAATCATAGGACAACGCCACAAAATCGAATATTCCTCCACCACGGGTACCATATTGGCTTTTCCAAACGTAAAGCAACTGTATACAAGATTCCAATACTGAGTGATGACCCGAAACAAATTCTCGTCTATTCCCAAGTCAAGCAAGTACTGCAAGTCCCCATGGTTGCTGTAGAACAACTGCTTGGCTTCGCTACCCCATTAATCCCATATTTCCTTTAAGTCATGCTGATTATCCTGTGTGATACGGATGTAGTCTGACAGCTCTGACACATATCCCATGGCTAGACTATTTTCCTTTACTAACTGAGTTTGCTCTGACCATATATGGACGTTAGCGTTGTCTTCCACTCTATCAAGAAGTCCGTTCTCCATAATAAAACTCTCTAACTTAGAAACTAACCGAAAATCGATACCTTTTAAATGCGAAATGATATGCAACAAAAGAAAGGAGATAGTTAGTATCACATGATAGCAATAAACTCAAAGATAACCTACAAGGGTAATAATTACGGTATAATTCTATCTAGGTTGAGCTTTTACGGTCCTTCTATATGTGGTTTAGTTCTAAAGTTGAGGTACCTGAACCAGCAGATTCCTCGATCCTCACCCATTATAGGCTCATTCGAATCGAGTTCAGTTCAGGGGGACACATTTCCTTATGGCTACACGGAGATGAAAATCTCACGAAACCATAGGTACGGATGTATCCCGAAAGTGATCCACTATCCTGCACGGAGGCGAAAACCTAAGATAGACGAAGAATAAAATAAGAACAAACCATAGAGAGAGTAAGAACGCAAGAGGGAGAGAAATTTGAGTGAATGCTCTCAAGAATTCTTATTGCTTCCCAAAACTCAAGTGTTTACAATGAAGGGAGAGGCCTCTATTTATAGTTGAGTCTCCCCAAATCCAACGGTACAGATCAATTACATCAACAGTTAAGATTAAAGGATATCTACAAATTAAATCTCCAAGATTACAAAATCATATCTTCTAAGATTGTATATCATATCTAAGATTGCAATCATATCTAAGATTGTATCATATCTAAGATTGCAATCATATCTAAGATTGCAATCATATCTAAGATTGTATCATATCTATGATTGCAATCATATCTAAGATTGTATCATATCTAAGATTGCATATCACATCTAAGATTTCATATCATTGAAGATTATATTTCCATATGAGTCAAGCTTGTAGATGGACCTTAAATCTTTTCAAGTAATGGGCCATTCCGATCGAGCCAAATTATATTTGTAATTTTGGACTGAACCTTGGACTTCGTTTTTTTTGGGGTTTATTATTTTTTTGTTTTTAGACTTATTTCTGGGCCCGGGCAAAATTGAGTGTCTACAGTGGGCAATGTATTGGTTTCTCTCATTCTTTCTGTTGATCACATTTAACAGGCTCTATTTCGGAAGATTGCAGCTGCATTGCCTGGAATGGAAACACTATCTTCAACAAAGCATGAAGACATGGTGGATGTGAATCTTAAGTCGAGCAATTCAAATGGATCGCAGTCACAACAAGAGTCAGGAGGATGTGTCTGCTAATACCCAAAATGATTCATCTCAGCATTTCTTTTGCGCTTCCTTGATCCTACTAAGTTTATGTAAGAAATCTTATTTTGAAGCACTGATTTTGGTCGAATATTTGAGCCTATAACTTGAGAGAGAAGATATTGGGTATGGTAGTTAGGCTAGTCCTAAGTCTTAACCAGTCATATATGAGTAGGGTTCTTGTGATCTCAAGCAATTATGCCAGTTTTATTTTGCTTATTTATATTAATAGTGGATTTGCTTTGCTCTTGACCATGTAAAGAATATTATTAGCTTCACTTTAAGCGATTTTCCTGTCAATGATGGTTGATGCACTATTCCATTTTTTCCTTCTTACAATATATATTGATTAAGCTTTAGTTTTGTTGGTACGATGCAATAAGACATTGGTTCAAATGTGCTTAAATGCATGTTATCTTTCGATTTAAAGATTTTGAGGTAATTTGGATAGTAGTAGGAATTAGATTATTATATATACATATTAGACTTTGATCTAAAATATATTAGTCTATAATACTTTCTAATGTATCTTTTTGAAGGATTCTTTGAATGACAAAAAAAATTAGTTATAGTCTTTTTCTTACGTTTTGCGGATACTTTAAAGTGGATAAACTTTAACATTACAATATAAATTAAATTCAACCAATGTAATGAAGAATGAGACTAATTTGAAAATAATCAAATAAGCTGCACACATGGCATATGAACATGGTGAAGCCGAGATCTATATATTATAATCATAAGTTGTAAATGATGAAACTCAAACTCAAACTTTCAAAATTGTGAGACTTTATTTTTTACTAACTATACTAAGGATAGCAAATAAATTTATTTGTGCCTTTTACCTGGTTATTTATTTTAATTTTAAAATTTATAAACTGTTAGGTGAAAATAAAAACCAAACATGCATGACAAAAGAAGCTAGAAGTACTTGATAGACCTATGCCTAAAAATCGGAAATAACCCATAGTTTTAAAATAAAAAAAAATAAACAGAATTTGTTAAAAAAAAAAGAAGAAAAAGAAATCAGCAGAAAATTTACTCATATCTGAGTCAGCCAACTGATTGCCATTATAATACGTCGTTTCTTGTAACCGTCAAGTTACTCTATTGGGCACTACCTCGGTGTGGTGGTTCTCAATTTTACGATAGCATTTATAGAGAACAAAATGATCCATTCTTTGGTTTATATTCTTTCTTTTGTTTTTACACACATTCTCACTTCGTCTTCTTGCTTTGATTCAACGGTCCACTCCTTCGCACTATGACTAGTAATGCTGCTTTCTTTTTCTCTGCTTTCTTAAGCCAAATACTTTACTGGATTCTCTTCAGAATCGGATTTATTTTCACTATGCCGATAAGATTCCTTTTAAATGATGGAAAAAAGGGGGCTTCCGTGATAAATCTTGAATGACCGTTTTAGTTTTTCATGTATAAATTTCATTACTACGCTTGTTTTGGCGATTCGTGATGATATAATTCTTTACCAGTCTTGTTTTTCTTTGGAATATATATACACAACATATAGCAATGAAGTAAAAGATGATATACCTTGTGTTTTAGCTTGACATTGTGAAAATCCGATAAGTGCTGGTCAAAAACTTGGATATTGCCAAGCAAATCAGCAATGCAGGGGATGTGTATTGTGGTTAATGTAGGGGATATTGCAGCTTCAAATCCCTAATTTTTTTCTGTTTCTTTTCTTTTTCTCATTTCTTTCTTCCTTTCCCGATTGCTATTCTATTCTTTCCTTTTTTTTGTTTGTTTCTTTTCCTTATATCTTTTATATATATATATATATATATATATATATATATATATTAGTTAATAATAATATATTATAATAATAATTAAAATAAATATCTATTTACTAATTAGATATAAATATTACAAATGTATGTATTTTTATTAATACACTTATACTAAATCATTACCCTACATTTGTCAAAATCTTAATTTATTTTATAATTTAATATTTTAATATAAAAATCTATTTACTTAAATAAAAAGTAATTAAATAAATATATTACAATTGTATAAATATATGCTTTACATATGTATCATTTAATCACCATACACTTGTCTATTTCCAATTTATTTCATAATATATCAATAATATTTAATATAATTTATAATTTAATAAAATAATACTAATAAATATCTATTTACTTAAACTACAGGAAAATACACTAGTATTTTACAATTGTCCACATATAGTTATTACACATGTAACTTATTAACACCATCAATTATTTAGTTTATTTATAATAATAAAATATAATATAATTAATATAATTTAAAATATAATATAATAATATAATTTAATATTTAACCAACATAAAAATATGAGATTTTTATGCACAGTGCCGCCTCTTTCATTTCAATAGACTTAATTGCCTATTTAATCCCTTTTATTTTCTTTTAATCTATAATTCAATTTTTACCCTTTATTTAATTTAGTCCTTTTTTCCTAATTACTATTAATTAAGCTAAATTCATCTAATTAAAACATAATTAAGCTCACTACTAGACTCATAATTACTCCAAATAAATATTTACTAATTCGGTTTACTAAGACGGAGGCCTGATATTGCATTTTTCCGATGCCCGTGAATTTTGGGTCATTACATTTTTCCCCCTTAATAAATTTCGTCCTTGAAATTTACCTGAAAAGAGGTGAGTTACAAAGATCTCACTGTTTCTTCCGGTTCTCGTGTTGCTTCCTTAATATTATGACTTCACCATAATACGTTTACTCACGAAACTCATTTATTACATAATTCATTCACCTCTCGAGCTAGTGTCTCAACCGGCTCTTCTTCATACAATAAGTCAGATTGAATTTCAATATCTTATGAGCATCAAATCATTAAAAACATTATAAATTTTCTATAATTTCGGAGGCAAAACCAAACAATATGTTACCGATCCGACATTTTCTACTATTTCACATGGCCCAATTGATCGAGAACTCAATTTCCCTTTTCAACCAAATCTCAAAATTTTCTTCCAAAGTGAAATTTTAAGAAATGCCTTATCACCGACAGAATATCCGATATCCTGACATTTTAAGTCCACATATGATTTCAGTCTTTCAAAAGCTGCTTCAGTCTACCTCGAATCACCTTTACTCTTCTTCTGTTTCACGAATCAAAACAACTCCACATATTCCTTTTCTCATTATATTCGATCAAATACTGTGAAGTTTTGCATTCACAATCTTACAGAGCTTCATACAGTGCTATTTAGTACTTAACTAAATACTGTTGTTGTACACAAATTCGACTAACAGCAATTATTTCTTTTCTAATTGCCTTCGAATTCTAAAACATAATATCAAAACATAATTTCAAAATTTTAAATCACAAGTTCAGGTTAACTATTCATCCGAGATAAAATATGCAGACTTCGCCATACCTTCAATGATGATTCAAATATCATCTTTCTTTTTCGAAGATAGAGGTAATTCTAATTCGAAATCCATAGAAATTCTATCTCATTTCCATTCTGGTATCATAATTGACTGTAACAGTTCTGAATGTATCAGTAACTGATGTTCAGTTTTAACGTGCTGGCATATAAACATTTATATACAAATTCAAAATATCGCTTTTCATTCCAAGTCATCAGCACACCTTCTTCAAATTATTGCACAACTTATTTCTCCTAGAATGTATAGACATGGTACAACTATAAATTCCATGCAAAATCTTCTGTATAAGTTCTGAATTCTTCGATACAACTTCTATTTCTAATTAGTAGACAATCATCAGATCCAATCTGAAATTTTTAATCAAAAGTCATCTGTATTCTATACCCATTTAACCAGTAACTCGTTATCACATTTTTAAACTTTACAGATCTACTGTAGAGAAGTTAGTTTAACTTTTATCTCAACTAAAATTTAGCCATCTTCAGGAAATAACAGTCGAGTGTTCATGACTCATAATACAAAACTTTCAATTCTAAGTATACATAACTTCATTTGCCCTTCCTGGATGATAACCAATTATCAAATCATGATCTTTTAATGCTAGGATAATAGCTACCACTTCCAGATCATATATCAGATAATTATTTTCATGTGATTCTAGCTTTCTAAAACATAAACCATTCATTTACTTTCTTGCATCAAAACACTGCTATCCCTGTAAACCACAAGTTTCTTTACCGAATTTCAAACTAAACCAGAACTAGTGCTTCAGTTAACTGAACTTTCAACTAATCAAAACCTTCCTGACATTTATCAGATCTTTCCAATTCCACATCTTTCTGTATTAACTGTTTCATCCAAAAATCATTTTTCAAATTTCTGGTAATAATCGACTAGCCTCAGAAAACCTCAGATTTTAGGTATATTTTTCACTATCATTTCAGTCACAAGATTTATAGCAAATTTAGCTTCTTTAACCAACAGTAATTCCTGCAACTCTTCTGGAAACACATCAAAATTTTAACACACTATTGCCACTGATTTAAACTTTAACTTAAATACTTTAATATCCAATACATAAGCAATGTAAGTACTATAATTCTTTCCAGGACAGTTTTGTTTTGACATGATTCAAAATAGATAAATCATTCAATCTTCTCTGATTCAGAATATACCCTCTGATATATTTATTGAATCAAACAAATTCCCTTCATACATAGTTAGAGTCATATGACTCTGTTTAAGCTTCAAGAATTCTTTACATCTCTGATCAAGAAATCCCTGACTGATATATATATTTCTTTCAGAACTCAATTTTGGAAAATTTCCAAATAACCCTTTCTTAATCACAACATAAATCAATATTTTCAACCACTGGAAAGCTGAATCTTTTAACAGAACTATCATACTTTTCAAACATTTAATCAGTGAACGAAACAGTTCATTTACAACCCTGATAATATTCTCTAACCAAATTTCAGGTCTTTCAAGATCATTTTCAGTTGTAATTCTCAATTCTTTCAGACTATATGTACGGATTATTAACAACAGATAACTTACCCGTTCAGACAAGCTCTGTACCTTGATACACTTCGGGAACCAATTGAGGAAACAGAAGAGATAGATATCGTAGAAGATACAGTTCCTTCTACTCGCTGAAGAGCATCAGTTATAATTTTTTATAATTATGTATTATCTCTTTCTCTAACATTACATTATTCAACATTCAGTAGTTAATTACCCATTGAGTTAATACTCAGTGTTGCCGACTCTTAATTTACAAGGCTCTTTGTCACCAGTATAAATTTCATAATCAATACCATCGATATGTTCATCTAACATTTTCAAATATAAAACAGAAACAAACAAATATATCAGTATCCAATCCCGACTCAATTTCGATTCAATTATCGCATGTACCTCTAGACTCAATTCCGAGCTCGATTTAGTCCGAGAATCGACTAAACCTGAATAGCTCTGATACCACTAATTGTAATATCCTCTAACTCTTATCCGTCCTCGGAACAGGATTACGGGGCATTGCCAGTCAATTCAGTTCAATCACTTTAGATCACATTCAAATCTACTCAAAATATGTCAAATTAGACATTTTACGTGCTTATATGATGAATCTTTTTAAGTATTTCACATACATTATCAAATAGTTCAAATTTCTTACCAAATAAGCCAATTCCTACCATATACTATTACCAAATCCAAATTTAATTATTTCATCCTTACCTTGACAATCCGAAATGACACACATAGACATTTTAGGTACATGCCATTACCAATAATTAATATACTTCACCACATTGAGTTTGGGATCGACCTGAGATGTTGATTTAACAATCTGACTTTAACTTATCCTGCGCACGGAAACAAACCGTACGCTGAGTATGAACTCAGTGGTATTTCTATAATCTGAACACCTAATAATATAAAAATATAACATTCACTTAAAAATCATATAACAATCACAATTATATAATTGTTCAATTCATAAATAAGTCCTTTATAACTCATTCAATTCTTTCATCTACTAACTCGTATAATTTTCCACAATATGTTCACAATTCACTTGAGCAATAATATTATTCACTTATATCCCTTTTAGAGTTACATAAGTTCATGTGTTTCAATCATGTTTCAGTTCACTATTCAATATCAATAAATAATATTCAACAATTCACATTTCAATCAGTAATCCGTTTTATTCTGAGCTCAATATCTGTCAGTGTTTTTTAATATCAATCAATTTATCAGTATCATTCAGTAACAATCAATTATTCAGTAGCAATCAGTTATTCAGTAACAATCAATCATTCAGTAAGAGTCAGTCATTCAGTACCTTTATTCACCTCTATTAACATGACTTGGACATTGACGGATACACGGATCCAACCAACACACCAGTACGACACTCAGTGCCTTATTGGCTTTGCCGAAGTAAACAGTAACAGTACGGTACTCAGTACCTCATCGGATTAAAGCGAAGTAATAGTAACAGTAAGGCACACATGGTGCCTCATCGACTCAAAGTCAAAGTAACAGTATGACACTTATAATGCCTCATCGACTCAAGGTCAAAGTATCCCTAAACACTTTTAATCCTATGGCATACCAATTATATCCGACTTAGCCCGATACTGTTAATAGAGTTTTAATAATTTTCAATATTCAGTCAATGCACATTTCAATTTAATCACATAAATTAGTAATTCAATACAATTCACTTTACTTTTTAGTAACATACACTCAAATTTCACAATAATCACCTATTCATATTTATTTCATCACATTCCCAATCAATTTAGTTTTCAATATAACATACATTCAATATTCAATTTCCACATTAATTACAGATATCCATATAAATTCAATAAATTTATCACATACCAAATCAATCCATTTCAATTGTAAAACTC
Organism: Gossypium anomalum; assembly: GCA_025698475.1. Taxonomy (NCBI): domain Eukaryota; kingdom Viridiplantae; phylum Streptophyta; class Magnoliopsida; order Malvales; family Malvaceae; genus Gossypium; species Gossypium anomalum. The sequence goes on from CM046967.1 coordinate 23,188,315, forward strand.
AATACAAATAATTCTCACCTTAATTGCTTACCATAACATTTAATCAAAATATAGCAATTAATAATTAAATTCACTTTTCAATTTCAACCAATATTCACTCCAATTCAAATAATCATCTCGATGCACTTACCATACATATTAAATAATAATTTCAACAATTAAATATTAATTTCGAATTATAGAAATACAAACCGTAATTTTTGAGCTAACCCTCATTGATGTTGCATTTTTTCCTTCCTTAGCCAAGGTTTTCCGGAACAACGTTAGCTACGAAAATTAAAACAGTTTTCATAATCAGTAATATAATACTAATTTACATTTAATATTTAAATTTCTTATTCAATTTCTATTCAATTTCTACTTTAATTTCAATTTTAATCTTAACTAAATTCACTTACTTTTCTATCTCAATTCATACTTTGTTTATATTCAATTTTTAACCAAACTTAAACATAACTATCAAAATTTCATTATAAAACCCTAATTTCAAAATTCTTGCAATTTAGTCCCTACTATGTAAAACTAATAACTTCTTTTACAATTTAATCCTTTAATCAATTCTAACTAAAAATTCTATCAATTAAACCCCTAATTTATCATTTTGTTCAACATGAAATATATTTGAAAGCCTATAAACTTCTACAATATTAACTTAATTCACCAAAACATTGTTTTAAAACTTCAAAAACATCAAAATTAAGTAAAAGGACTTAATTGACTTACCTTTTAAAGCTTAAAGCTTCAAATCCCTAGTTTTTCCTTTTTCTTTTCTTTTTCTCCTTTCTTTCTTTCTTTCTTTCTTTCCCATTTGCTATTCTGTTCTTTCCTTCTTTTTGTTTCTTTATTTTCTTTATATCTTATATATATATATATTTGTTAATAATAATATATTATAATAATAATTATAATAAATATCTATTTAAATAAAAATATTTAGATTACAATTGTCACCATTTAATTTGTTAATAATACAAAAATCTTATAATATAATTATTTAATTAATAAATATCTTTTAACTTAATAATATTAAATAATAAATATCTATTTACTAATTAGATATATATAACATCCCAAAAATCAGGGGTTAATAGAATCAGGTTTGTGAATTGAGAGAGAGTGGTCATGCCTTAATTTTTAAAATTTATCTATGCATTTTTAGGAAATAAATGAGGTATTAGTTTGTTGGTTAAGTGTTGGTGAAGCGTTCCTTGAAATCCAAGTTCAAATCCCTTCTCTCTCACCATTTTTATTATTTTGCAAATTTTGCCTTAAACTCTAGTATGTGACATACCTTGTTTTTAAAATAAATATTGCAAAATTATTTCAAGAATGAGGAAAAAGCCTAATGGTTAAAAGAAATATGAGAAAGCATGGAAATTAAATGAGGTCCCAAGTTTGAATCCTTACCCTTGCAAAATAATTAAATTTTGTAAAATCCTTTGTTTTTTTTAATGTGTGTGCCATCCATACCCTTGAACCCTAAGTATAAATATAACTTTTTATTATACGTCGTTTCTTGTAACCGTCAAGTTACTCTATTGGGCACTACCTCTGTGTGGTGGTTCTCAATTTTTACGATAGCATTAACAAAATGATCCCTTCTTTGGTTTATATTCTTTCTTTTGTTTTTACACACATTCCCACTTCGTCTTCTTGCTTTGATTCAACGGTCCACTCCTTCGCACAATGACTAGTAATGCTGCTTTCTTTTTCTCTACTTTCTAAGGCCAAATACTTTACTGGGTTCTCTTCAGAATCGGATTTATTTTCACTATACCGATAAGATTCCCTTTAAATGATGGAAAAAAAGGGGGGCTTCCGTGATAAATCTTGAATGACCGTTTTAGTTTTTCATGTATAGATTTCATTACTACGCTTATTTTGGCGATTCGTGATGATATGATTCTTTACCAGTCTTGTTTTAGCTTTGGAATATATATATATACACACATATAGCAATGAAGTAAAGTGTTTTAGATTGACTTTGTGAACATCCGATAAGTTTTGGTCAAAAACTTGGATATTGCCAAGCAAATCAGCAATGTAGGGGATGTGTATTGTGGTTAATGTAGGGGATATTGCCAAGCTTTAAATCCCTAGTTTTTCCTTTTTCTTTTCTTTTTCTCATTTCTTTCTTTCTTTCCCGATTGCTATTCTGTTCTTTCATTTTTTTTGTTTCTTTCTTTTCCTTATATCTTTTTTATATATATATATATATATTAGTTAATAATAATAATATATTATAATAATAATTATAATAAATATCTATTTAGTAATTAGATATAAATATTACAAATGTATGTATTTTTATTAATACACTTATACTAAATCATTACCCTACATTTGTCAAAATCTTAATTTATTTTATAATTTAATATTTTAGTATAAAAATCTATTTACTTAAATAAAAAGTAATTAAATAAATATATTACAATTGTATAAATATATGCTTTACATATCTATCATTTAATCACCGTACACTTGTCTATCTCCAATTTATTTCATAATATATCAATAATATTTAAAATAAATTATAATTTAATAAAATAATACTAATAAATATCTACTTACTTAAAGTACAAGAAAATACATTAGTATTTTACAATTGTCCACATATATTTATTACACATTTAACTTATTAACACCATACGTATGTCAATTATTTACTTTATTTATAATAATATAATATAATAAAATTAATATAATTTAATATTTAACCAACATAAAAATCTCTGATTTTTATGGACATTGTCGCCTCTTTCATTTCAATAGGCCTAATTGCCTATTTAATCCCTTTTATTTTCTTTTAATCTATAATTCAATTTTTACCCTTTATTAAATTTAGTCCTTTTTCCTAATTACTATTAATTAAGCTAAATTCATCTAATAAAAACTTAATTAAGCTCAGTACTAGACTCATAATTACTCCTAATAATTATTTACTAATTTGGTTTATTAAGACGGAGGCCTGATATTGCATTTTTCTGATGCTCGTGAATTTTGGGTCATTACATTTCTCCCCCTTAATAAATTTCGTCCTTGAAATTTACCTGAAAAGAGGTGGGTTACAAAGATCTCACTGTTTCTTCCGGTTCCCGTGTTGCTTCCTTAATATTATGACTTCACCATAATACTTTTGCTCACGGAACTCATTTATTACATAATTCATTCACCTCTAGAGCTAGTATCCCAACCGGCTCTTCTTCATACAATAAATTAGATTGAATTTCAATATCTCATGAGCCTCAAATCATGAAAAACATTATAAATTTTCTATAATTTCGAAGGCAAAACCAAACAATATGTTACCGATTCGACATTTTCTACTATTTCACATGGCCCAATTGATCGAGAACTCAATTTCCCTTTTCAACCAAATCTCAAAATTTTCTTCCAATGTGAAATTTTAAGAAATACCTTATCACCGACAGAATATTCGATATCCCGACATTTTAAGTCCACATATGATTTCTATCTATCAAAAGCTGCTTCAGTCTACCTCAAATCACCTTTACTATTCTTCGGTTTCATGAATCAAAACAACTCCACATATTCCTTTTCTCATTATATTCGATCAAACACTATGAAGTTTTGCATTCACAATCATACAAAGCTTCATACAGTGCTATTTAGTACTTAACTAAATACTGTTGTTGTACACAAATTCAACTAACAACAATTATTTCTTGTCTAATTGCCTTTGAATTCTAAAACATAATATCAAAACATAATTTCAAAATTTTAAATCACAAGTTCAGGTTAACTATTCATTCGAGATAAAATATACAGACTTCACCATACCTTCAATGATGATTCAAATATCATTTTTCTTTTTTGAAGACAGAGGTAATTCTAATTCGAAATCCATAAAAATTCTATCTCATTTCCATTCTGGTATCATAACTGACTGTAACAGTTTTGAAGGTATCAGTATCTGATGTTCAGTTTTAACGTGCTGGCATATAAACATTTATATACAAATTCAAAATATCGCTTTTCATTCAAGTCATCAGCACGCCTTATTCAAATCATTGCACAACTTATTTCTTCCAGAATGTATAGACATGGTACTACTATAAATTCCATCCAAAATCTTCTGTATAAGCTTTGATTTCTTCGGTACAACTTCTATTTCTAATTAGCAGACAATCATTAGATCCAATCTGAAATTTTTAATCAAAAGTCATCTGTATTCTATACCCATTTAACCAGTACCTCGTTATCACATTTCTAAACTTTACAGATCTGCTGTAGAGAAGTTAGTTTAGCTTTTATCTCAACTAAAATTCAGCCATCTTCGGGAAATAACAGTCGAGTGTTCATGACTCATAATACAAAACTTTCAATTCTAAGTATACATAACTTCATTTGCCCTTCCTGGATGATAACCAATTATCAAACCATGATCTTTTAATGCTAGGATAATAGCTACCACTTCCAAATCATATATCAGATAATTATTTTCATGTGGTTCTAGCTTTCTAAAACATAAACCATTCATTTACTTTCTTGCATCAAAACACTGCTATCCCTGTAAACCACAAGTTTCTTTATCGAATTTCAAACTAAACCAGAACTAGTGCTTCAGTTAACTGAACTTTCAACTAATCAAAACCTTGCTGACATTTATCAAATCTTTCCAATTACACATCTTTCTGTATTAACCGTTTCATCCAAAAATCCTTTTTCAAATTTCTGGTAATAATCGACGAGTCTCAGAAAACCTCCGATTTTAGATATGTTTTTCACTATCATTTCAATCACAAGATTTATAGCAAATTCAGCTTCTTTAACCAACAGTAATTCGGGTAACTCTACTGGAAACACATCAAAATTTTAACACACTATTACCACCGATTTAAACTTTAACTTAAATACTTTAATATCCAATACATAAGCAAACTAAGTACTATAATTCTTTCTGGGACATTTTTGTTTTGACATGATTCACAATAGATAAATCATTCTGTAACACCCCCTAACCCCAAACCGTCGCCGGAACAGGGTTACGAGGCATTACCAGACATATCAGACAATTTACGAATAATTCGTAATTATTAATATATATATATAACATTAATAGTATAATTTTATAATTAAGTCCCTATATAGGACTCTCGAAGCCCAACACATGTATTAAAATAGAACAGAACGGGACTTGTTCGAATATTCTGAAAAAATATATATATATTTAGGTTAATTTTTTTTATATATTTCGGCAGCATTTCCCTTTATTTTTACATAAAACCCCCTGCAAATTCAAACCAAAAACCAACTAAACCAAACCAATGACAGAATAAAAACAATTTAAACCTAAATACACCTAAATCATAACCAATTCGTTAACATAATCATTTAATAACTAAACATTCATGATATTAACCAAAATTAACTAATAACTTCATTCATTTTCCATTCCAACTTAATATTAAATTATATAATATAATCTTTACTATTTTATCAAACTAGTAACAAAATATGATATAACATTCTTACAACCAACATTATAAGCATATGTATATAAACTATACAACACCTAGTACATGCCACTTTCAATTAAGAGAGAAAACGTCACCAAAAATTTGCTAGAGTCGGGATCGTTCAAATGCTGTACCAGGACACTAGACTCCTATTAACCTGCGCACGGAAACAATAGCACGCTGAGTATTTCATACTCAGTGGTATTACCATAATTCAAATTATAATAGCAATAAAGAATTACAATTACCAAACATGTAGCTATTTAATTTCTCAAATATCAATTCGTTCTTAAACTTTCATTAATTAATAATAACAATAAAATTTTTAACTATTCTTCTATTTCCATCACATATCACATGTAACAATTTCAATCACTACATGAACATTAAGTTCATGCTTTCCATTTACAATCTCAATTTCAATCCATAACTCAACTTTCTCGTTTCTTTCAATATTTCAATAACATAATCAATCAATTTATTTTAAATCTCACTTTAGCTGTTCACCCTATTAACAAACTCGAACTTTGACGGATACACGGATTCCAACCTAAACACACCAGTACGGCACATTGTGCCTAAAACGGTACATAGTACCTGATCAGTATACGACACATAAAGTGCCTAAAATGACACACGAGGTGCCTGATACGACACACGAGGTGCCTGGAATACGACACATAAAGTGCCTGATCGGTAAAGCCGGCAAATCCCGTACACTTCCAGATCCTATGGCATGCCAATTATATCCGACTTAGCCGGACTAGTTAATAGGGTATTTCAATTCTCAATTCACTTTCATTTCCAATCCAAGATCACTTTTCAATTATAATTTTCACATTCAAATCAATTTACAATTCAATTATACATACACATTCACCATTCAATTCAATTCACATTCAACTCAAATATCAATACTTACCTTATAACTTACTTATTAAATATAGAATTTATATAAAACATTTAATAAAAGTAATTTGAATTATAGTAATACAAACCGTAAGTTCCTCGTTTTAATCCTCGGTCGTTTTCTCCTTTCCTTTGTGCGCCAATGTCTTGGGTTCTTTGTTAATTAGGAAAATAATAATAATTTATAACCATCAATACAACACAATTCAATTTAATCCATGCAAATTTAACCATTTTTGTACATATAATTCCACTATTTACTTATATGTTCATTCAAAACTGTCTGCTTGAGTCATTGTTACTAAATCATTTATATCTTGAGCTAAGAAACTCCAATTTAAGATCCGCTAATTTTCCGTAAAACTAGACTCAATATCTTCTTACCATAAAATTTTTAGAATTTTTGGTTTAGCCAATAAGTACAGTTTATTCTTTAAATTTTTCCCCTGTTCTGCTGTCAACAGTTCCGACCACTCTTCACTTAAAATTATTTATCTCCTTGTACAAGATTTGAACCATGTTCCTGTTTAATTATCTTGAAAATAGATTCATTAAGGATTGTAACCATGTGAATTCCAACCCATAATTATTTTTATACAATTTTTAATAATTTTTCAAAGTTAGAACAGGGGAACCCGAATTTATTCTGACCTTGTCTCACAAAACTTATAATATCTCATAATTTACAATTTCGTTGCTTACACCGTTTCTTTTATGAGAAACTAGACCCAATAAGCTTAATTTCATATTTTTTTTCATTCTCTATTTCAATTTCTACAATTTTTTGTGAATTTTCAAAGTCAGAACACTACTATTGCCCAAAACTGTTTTGGTATAAAATGTTAATAACCAATTTACAACCCCAATTCACACTTTATTTCTATTCAAATTTCATTCAAACTCAAATTTAGCTATTAAATTTTCCACATGTTTTCCTAATTTCAAATTTTCCTCAATTTAGTCTCTAAAACACAAAATTTATAGTTTACTTTACATTTCAATCTCTATTCTAACTTAATTTCATTCAATTAAACCCCTATTTCATCATTTTGTTCAACATGAACTTTGTTTAAAAACCTAAAAACTTCTAGGCTACCAACTTAATTCTATCAAAACCTTGTTTTAATACTTTTAAAACATCAAATTTAAGAGAAAAGGACTTGATTGAGCTTACCAATTAAACTTCAAGCTTCAAAAACCCTATTTCCCCTTTCCTCTCTTTTTTTCTCTTCTTTCCTTCCCCGTTCGAATGCTTCTGATCTCTCTTCTCTATTCTTTTGTTTCTTTTCTTTATTTCTTTTATTTGTTTTAGTTACTAATAATATATAATAATAATTTATTTATTATTATTTTATTTTTTTCACCATCCACTTGTCAAAATCTTACTTATTATCACATAAAAATCCCAGATTTTTACTCCACTTTGCCGCCTCATCTTCCCATATAGGCTTAATTGCCTATTTGGTCCTTATTATTTCCTATTAATCTATAATTAGACTTTTACCCCTTATTCAATTTAGTCCTTTTTTTACTAATTACTCTAAATTAAGCTAAATTCACCTAATTTAAACTTAATTTAACACATCGCTAAACTCATAAATTTTTTTAACAATTATTTTCGGACTCAATTTACTAGACGGAGGCCCATTAATGAAATTTTTCGATGCCCGTGAATTTTGGGTCATTACACATTCAATCTTCTCTGATTCAAAACAAAAAGTTTCATCATCTTGACTTTGCAATATAATATACTTTTGCTTATAATTTACTACATCATCGTGCAAAATTAATCATTTCATTCTCAAGATCACATCAAATAGTAATAACATCAAATCGATCAGAAAATAGTACCCTAGTATCATTATCAGACAGTCCCTGCAAATTTTATCAATCAATAAATACTGATCCGGAAAATTTGATTCTTCCACAAAAAATTCAGTGAACTCAACAGGCAAAATTTTTTTAGTGGATACTGAATTCATACAATCATAGGAATAAGTCAAACTAAGATCAATTTAAAATAATCATATTAGTATCGATAAAGAAGAAGTACCAGTAATGACTTCCAGTAGAGAAATATTTTCTTATATTCGTTTAACATATACCCTAGCTGATGTTATATACCCTAGCTGATGTTTATTCTTCATATTTTACAATGAAGTCCCTTGTCACACTTTGATTTCCACTCATATTTCCGAGGTTACAGGGTGATCTACCTCTGATAACTGTGTGACTTGGTCTTGAAATTTAAATAATATCCTTCTCAACTTTCTTCTAGTAATTACTAAGATAATGATAAAAAGAATTATATCCAACACATATTCCACTCTTTATTTTACATTCTCCAAAATGTAGTTTATTACAGTACTCGCATTTGAACTTAATGTTTCTAACATTTTCCACACTTACTACAGATGTAGCTCAAGATCTTGAACTGAAGCATCGGGTATCTCAATATTTTACTTGAAATTCTAATTTCTATTTCAATCTGTCTTTTCTCTTTATTAAGCTCTTCGACTTTATGTCTTCATTTAAACCGTCTTCAAACCACTGTACATTACGGTTTCTGCCAAAATACACCCTCTGATATTTTTATGGAATCAAACAAATTCCCTTCATACACAGTTAGAGTCATATGACTCTTACATCTCTGATCAAGAAATCCCTGGCTGATATATATATTTCTTTCAGAACTCAATTTTGGAAAATTTTCAAATCAATTCTTGCAATTTAGTCCCTACTATGTAAAACTAATAACTTTTTTTACAATATAATCCTTTAATCAATTCTAACTAAAAATTCTATCAATTAAACCCCTAATTCATCATTTTGTTCAACATGAACTATATTTGAAAGCCTATAAACTTCTAAAATATTAACTTAATTTTACCAAAACCTTGTTTTAAAACTTTAAAAACATCAAAATTATGTAAAAGGACTTAATTGACTTACCTTTTAAAGCTTAAAGCTTCAAATCCCTAGTTTTTCCTTTTTCTTTTCTTTTTCTCCTTTCTTTCTTTCTTTCCCATTTGCTATTAGAGGTGTGCATGGGCCGGGCCGAGCCGGGTTCGGGTCGGGCCCATACAAAATTTTAGGCCCATTTTCTAGGCCGGGCCCAGCCCAGCCTAAAATATAGGCCTAAAAATTTGTCCAAGCCCGGCCCATATTAATTTTTTTAACTTATTTCATTAATTAAAAAATTTTAAAATATAATAAATCATCAAATACATTTAAAACAAATATTAAAACAAGAAACAAATAAAAAATGATATTAAAACAATTCTTAAAACAATACACAAATTGAAAATATAATAAAAAGTGATTATATTAAAATTAAAAATAAAATGTAAATATGATTAAAAATAAAAATATATATATATTTAGTATATAATTTAGGCCGGCCCGGGCCAAAAAAGTTTTACCCGAGCCCGGCTCGTTTTCTAAACGGGTCTCTTTTTTTACCCAAACCCATATTTTGGGCCCATATTTTTACCCGAACCCTCCCATTTTTCGAGCGGGCCTTCGGGCCAGGCCGAGTAGCCCGGCCCATGCACACCTCTATTTGCTATTCTGTTTCTTTCCTTCTTTTTGTTTCTTTCTTTTTTATTTATATCTTATATATATATATATATATATATATATATATATATATATATATTAGTTAATAATAATTTATTATAATAATAATTATAATAAATATCTATTTAAATAAAAATATTTAGATTACAATTGTCACCATTTAATTTGTTAATAATACAAAAATCTTATAATATAATTATTTAATTAATAAATATCTTTTAACTTAATAATATTAAATAATAAATATCTATTTACTAATTAGATATATGTAACATCCCAAAAATCAGGGGTTAGTAGAATCGGGTTTGTGAATCGAGAGAGAGTGGTCATGCCTTAATTTTTAAAATTTATCTATGCATTTTTAGGGAATAAATGAGGTATTAGTTTGTTGGTTAAGTGTTAGTGAAGCGTTCATTGAAATCCAAGTTCAAATCCCTTCGCTCTCACCATTTTTTTATTATTTTGCAAATTTTGCCTTAAACCCTAGCATGTGACATACCTTGTTTTTAAAATAAATATTGCAAAATTATTTCAAGAATAAGAAAAAAGCCTAATGGTTAAAAGAAATATAAGAAAGCATGGAAATTAAATGAGGTCCCAAGTTTGAATCCCTACCCTTGCAATATAATTAAATTTTGTAAAATCCTTTGTTTTTTTTAATGTGTGTGCCATCCATACCCTTGAACCCTAAGTATAAATATAACTTTTTTATTTTATTTTTCATCCTTTAATTCAAATTTTACCTACCCAAGCCGTTCACCCTCTTCCTCTCCTCTTTTCTCTTCAATTTTCTTTCTTTCTCCTATTGTTGTCGTTGCCTACACCTAGTTTTACCATCTCTTTTTTCTTTTTCTTTTTGCCACAAGATTTGTTAACATATTCTCCACCACATTGCTGTAATTTTTCCTTATTAAAATCATCCCCAAATTTGAAATCTTGAACTCCATGATCGATCCCGAACATTGCCAAGAAAGTGCCATTGTCGTTTCTCTCAACTAGCTTGGGTAAGGTCTCTTCTCTCTTCAATTTCTTAATTAATCTTGTCCATTTAAAACCTAAATTTCCAGATCTGGAATTTGGGGGATTTTAAATGATTTCAAAGGTATTTTCCATATTTTAATGAGATCTCAAATCGTTTTAAAATTCAACCCCAATTTTGGCCACCGCGAATGGCGGTGCGTACACCTATAGGCAAGAAAATAGGTTGTTTTGTTTCTTGGTTCTTGCCTATATTTTTCCAGAATTAATTTGAGTTCTTGAACCCTCCTAATCATATTTTAAACCCATTTCAATTAGGGAAAACGTTCTTGATCGATTATCCATTCGGATCCCACAAATCGTGAAGCGTAAATGCAATTAAGGGTAACTAGTTTGTTATTTCGACATAGTTGTTGGATGAAGGTTATGATTTGATTAAATGAAGGAATTTAATCATTAATTAGCTACTTATTTTCCAGTATATTATTGAATTAGGTGTCAACCCAAATACCTCAAATCATCCGAAAAGGTGAAGAACGATTGTATGTACAGTTTGTATCATTACAGTGTAAGGAATCTAACTAATTTTGATTCATAAAATAGTTATAATTTCAAAGATTGGTTTGAACTCATAAGTGGGTGTTTGGGGGTTGGTTTAATGGTAAATTTATTGAATTTATACTGAATTTTGGTTTAGGTTCATTTAAGGAATTATTAAGGAAAATTGGAAGATTTGCTAGTGTGCTACGAGGAAGTGAAAAATAAGGTGTGGGTCCTAAACTCATAAAATTGTTTGAAAATGTTAAATATCATGTGTATATGATAAATTAACTTTCTGATTGGATTGTCCTAATAGCCAAATTACTGATTTTGTGAGAGGTTTCGAGCCTTAAAAGATTGACATGTTGACAAAATTGCTAGTTTGATAGTATGGATGTTTGATTGAGTTTGTAATTGCATATTTGAGTTATGTGATATGGGAATGTTTGACTAAATGATATAATGTGTTGAGATATTAAGCTTATGTATGATTTAAACGCATGAGGTATTTGTTATATTGTGTACTGAAAAGGGTGCTATTTATGCACAATGAAAATCCATAAAGTATGTGATATTGAACGATATTGATTGATACCAACACAATGGTAATTTGAAAGATTGGAACACCGTTTCCATTTATGGAAAGTGTGTGATTATTGAGGGCATGCTGAGCATGTCAAATGAATGTGAAAAGTATTGAGATATGATTATGTATGAGATTGTGTGACATATTGCATATGCATTGGGTTGGAATTTTGTGGTTGACGGAAGAGTTTCGTGGAGTACCGGCGGCATATTAAGTCCGGATTATTCATAGTCAGTGCACTGCACCTGGAGTACCGAGGGGATTGGTGATTTTATCGCATATTATATGTTATTGGAGATTGTATCGCACTATTTGATATCCGACAGGTTTTCTGCATTATTGATTATTTGGTGGTTTTACAACATCGAGCTATGCTCATAATGTTTTGGAGTTTGGCAGATGAGTTGTAACACCTCAAATCCAGCCTAAACGTTATGGCTGAATCTAGCGAAGTCACATGAGAATGTATTCAAAATCGAATTTACTCTAAACCGTTCCAGTTATTATATTTTACTTAACTCAAAAAACGTGTACTGACTGATTGATTTGCTTGAAACCATTTCTTAATACGCGAAAACTTAAAAACAAATAAAATTATCGTTATACGTTGCAGTTTCAAAATCCATAAACAGTAGTTCAAAATCCCAAGTTAAAACCAAAAAGTTCAATTTCAGAAAATTACATAAAAGTCCTCAAACATATCAGTTAAAATGGTAAATTCAATTAAACCTTAAAACCAGAGTATATATGGCGGTGGTCACCGTTGAGTCCTCCTCTGCACCGATCCATCTATTGCTGGGGATTACCTGACAAATAAAACAATAAAGGGGTGAGTTTTCGCAAACTCAGTGTGTACGTCCCCACAGTAAAGCATGCATGTAAATAGATAACAGTCAAGCAGTCATAATCAAGCCTGAGCTCCTAACATAATCAGTGTAAGCTTTAGCCCACTCAGAGTAGTATCAGATACATTCGGGCCTTAGCCCATATAGATATACATGCATATCAAGCAGTACAGTGCATGCCCACCAACCCTGAACACTATCTTCGTCCACCCCTACACACCACGTGGGGATAAAATCAACCCACCCAATGCAATGCAACATAAATAATGTCATGGCATGCTTTCAAACAGTAAACAGGTTGTACGTACTATACTCAAATCAGATTAATATTTATACACATGCTAAGTATAACCTGCTAGCATACATCTCAATATCATGTCACAGAACAGGGCCTAAGTAACGATTATCGATCCCTTTAACAGGTCACAGTCGACTAGGACGACCCGTGCAACCTTCCAGAACAAATCAGATTATTGGGCTCTCACGCCCATGTGGCCTGCCATGTGAGCCCGCACGCTTGTGTGGCACACACAGCCCAAATTGGCCTTGCTTGTGTGGATCACACGGCCTGGCCCAGATTCTCACACGCCCGTGTGGCCCACACCGCCCAATTGGTCTAACCCGTGCCTCGTACACGGCCTAGCCAACCTCACACACCCGTGTCCGTTGTGCCCGTGTGGCACGCACACAGCCTGACTCTTCGATCACACAGCCGTGTATCGCCACACGGGCAGTCCACACGCCCGTGTAGCGTCAATAGTTTTAGTTTCAGCTTTCGCCGAAACCCGTTTTCTGTACAATCGAAGTACACACTTGGTTTCGATTGAAGCCTAACGCAACCCCGAACACTCCAGAACCTATTATTGTCAATCGTAAACCAAATTTTCAGTCTCTTGATTCAGATAATTCAGAATAGACAAATCCCGAAATGACAGATCTACTTACCTTCAATGAATAACGACGATTACTCACTGTTTAGAACCCCGATTAGTGATCCGCAGAACCTTGATTGTCCCCTAAATAGCAAATTAAATCCTTCTTAAATAATCTCCAAAAAATTACCACACAATTTAACAAAACCATACTTACCGAGCCGACGGAACCACTAACAGTACACCAAAACTAATCGAAAGAAAGAAAAACGAAAAAGAGGGGTAAAAGAAATAAAATTTCGACAACAAGGGGTTTGGGAAAAGGAGAAAACGGCAAAGAGAGCAAAAAGAAAAAGGAAAACAGGTTAGACAAACATCTAATAAACCCTACCGCTTTTAGTGTTTTAGTCCAACTCAAACGTCCGCACGACTTATCAGTAAAATAATGCCACAGTCACGACTTGAACTCGGGATCTCAGGCATAATCCCTTGCCACTTAACCACTAGACCAGCAAGCCCATTCTGTTAAGTTTCTACCAATAAATTCTTATAAGCCCATTAACCAAAAGTCAGACTTTATTCAAATAAAAACCAAAATTTAGCCCAAGTTAGGCTCGAACTTGGGACCTCCCAAACACACCCCAAAGCACATAACCTCTTAAACCACATATATTTTATACCAAAATGATTCAAAACAAAAGTCCCGATATTTCCATGCTCAACAATCACAAAAGCCGAAATTATAAAAATTTAGGGCATTACACAGGTTTTGGGGAACTTGTGGTATGTAGCGGATGGTATGGGTAGGAACCTTTTTGCATTGCATCATGTGCACGACAAATTCAAATGTTATTGATTTATGTTATGTATTGTATTTTGTTGTACTGAATGGTGATTGTTACTGGAATGAATGATGTGCCATGTTCATACACCTTTTGACATCAATTTGATAATGGTTATGTAATGATATGAAATTCCAATGATGGTTTTGTGTTCTTTTGTTAATGCTAATATGTTTCAATGTATTCGATATTTATGTTTTTGTCCGTTTAAATAATTATTTGACTCACACTGAGCTTTTCATAAGCTCACCCCCCAATAGTGCTTAACTTTTCAGGTAAACCTCAAAATTAGGACAAGACTTGGCATTCGGAGAATCACCTTGGACCTCAAACTATTTTTAATAAGTATTAATAAGTTTCTATTGATTTTGGTTTGTAATTTTTATTGACTTCTGGTCTGTGTCTTGCTAACTTTTTTTTTTGGGATTTTTGCATGCGTGAATTACTCAAATATTATAACCGGATAATGCATTATATCGGGCGTAAGTAAAATTTGATATTGTTCCTTAGTTTCCATTACATTGCAAATGAACTGTTTTTGAAAAACAAATCGATAGGGCAACTACTTTTCCAAAATGACTTGAAAAATGGCTTTTCCGCTGCAATAGTTTAACATCGAGTTTTTTTTTTAAAAGAAGAGTGACAAGAAAACGATTTTTCTAAAACAACTCTATCAACAATAAAATGAATCCTAAGCATACACGACCTAATGAATGAATGCTTTTAAGCTAACTCAAAGTACAACTATAGTTTTCTCTAAAATGAGTTTATTTAAAGTCTTCAAAAGTAACGTAAGTTAGCTTAGCCATTTCAGTGGCTAATGTAGCCTTCTCAATCTAGACATAACGTCTAGGCCGGGTTTGGGAGGTTACAATATAAATATTACAAATGTATGTATTTTTATTAATACACTTGTACTAAATC
The DNA here is from genome assembly GCA_025698475.1 of Gossypium anomalum. NCBI lineage: Eukaryota > Viridiplantae > Streptophyta > Magnoliopsida > Malvales > Malvaceae > Gossypium > Gossypium anomalum. The sequence goes on from CM046967.1 coordinate 23,203,870, forward strand.
ATCACCCTATATTTGTCAAAATCTTAATTTATTTTATAATTTAATGTTTTAGTATAAAAATCTATTTACTTAAATAAAAAGTAATTAAATAAATATATTACAATTGTATAAATAAATGCTTTACATATGTATCATTTAATCACCATACACTTGTCTATTTCCAATTTATTTCATAATATATCAATAATATTTAATATAAATTATAATTTAATAAAATAATACTAACAAATATCTATTTATTTAATTTACAAGAAAATACATTAGTATTTTACAATTGTCCACATATATTTATTACAGATGTAATTTACTAACACCATACATATGTCAATTATTTAGTTTATTTATAATAATATAATATAATATAATTAATATAATTTAAAATATAATATAATATTTAACCAACATAAAATCTCAGATTTTTATGCACATTGCCGCCTCTTTCATTGCAATAGGCTTAATTGCCTATTTAATCTCTTTTATTTTCTTTTAATCTATAATTCAATTTTTACCCTTTATTTAATTTAGTCCTTTTTTCTAATTACTATTAATTAAGCTAAATTCACTTAATTAAAACTTAATTAAGCTCACTACTAGACTCATAATTACTCCTAATAATTATTTACTAATTTGGTTTACTAAGACGGAGGCCTAATATTGCATTTTTCGATGCCCGTGAATTTTGGGTCATTACAGGATTAATACTTTAAGAACTTAATTTTTTTTAAAAATTTGAAAACTAATTTAAAAAATGAATCATAGTTTGATGACCTTTAGAGTAATTAACCCAGTTACAAATTCAAAACAGTTTTATTTACTTCAATTATTAATTAGTGTATTATTTTTCTGGCTAAATAACAATATTTTATTTCAAAACTCTTTTTTTTAAATAATTAAATCAAATCAGGATAGTTTGGATAGACGGTGGTATAAGGTACGTTTTGCTTATTTTTTATCTTACGCTACAGTATCATTACAATATCTAATCTCATTGTCACTACTATTTTTATACTAAACACAAATAAACACACCGCCCATCTAAACTCACCCTTAATTATTCGTTTCACAATATTTAAAAATACCAATTAATCATTCAGATTTTGGATAACTTTTATGGGAAACATTTATCATATCAAATACATATTATAAATATTAGCTTCTTCGAAGGACGTAATGAGGGGCAGGTCGGGCCCCTTCGTATTTAACATTTAATATTTTATAGATATTTAATTTTTTAATCAAATATAAAATTTCTAATTCCAATCCTTCATTAACTTTTAATCTATTGTTTTAGTTGACCGGACATTAACAAAAAGGATATATAATTGTATATCATTTTGGGCGCGCCACGCATGCTGTAGCCGCATTGTCCAAATGATTGAGTAGAAAGGGTTAATTGCACTAAGTATCCTTAAATCATGATTTAAAATTTTAATTTATTCATAAATTTTAAAATATTTAATTGGATCTTTAAAGTATCAATATCATCTTGAATCTAACACGAAGCTGTTTGAAACGTTGTATACCTATTGCATAAGCAACTTAGATTTGACATGTTAAAAGAAATATACAATGCCATTAATTTAGGATATCTATTTCTTTTCTTTTAACACTTAAAAATCAAATTGTTCATGTAACAAATACAAACATGTTTAAAATTTGATCTGTATGTTTTAAATATACTCAACATAAAATCAAACCTAACAATCAATACTCAAGTTTGCAGCTATTCTCACAAAAAAGACTTGAATATTGATACAGGATTAATACTTTAAGAACTTAATTTTTAAAAAATTTGAAAACTATTTTAAAAAATTTTGAGGACTTTTAGAGCAATTAACCCAGTTATAAATTCAAAACAGTTTTATTTACTTCAATTATTAATTAGTGTGATATATTATATCACATTCCCAAAAATATATACTATTTTTAAAATAAAGCGCTAGTCTTGAAAAAATACAATAAATAGAGTTTTGAGCTTTTTTTAGTTGATTTGGGCATAAATGGAGAATTAGATAGTCAAACATTCTAATTGTAGTGTTTGATAAAATGGATGTTTGTAAGATCTTGTTGAGCTAAAACTTCCAAAATAAAAAATGCTGTGATGGACAACTTTTTTTAATAGTTGATTGAGAATGAGATATGTGGAATGACTCATCTGACCATGCTAATTTTCATTGACACATACTCTCAAATCTAATAGGGGTGCTAATATATCAATAGTCTCCATTCTCCCATTTTCACTTTTACCTCTAAAGTCCAAAGTAAATCTCTAAAAAAAAAACCTCCACTGTAAATCGACAAAAATTAATATTACCGCGAGAAATTTTCAATCGAGCTCATTCATTCTTGAATATTTATGTACTCTTAATTTGTTTTCAATTTACTTGTGTAAAATAATTTCTTATGCAACTTTATATTAATTGAAATATATTACTTGACAAATTTATTCAGATTGTGACATAATTATCATTGCGAATGTAGTTTACAATTATATTGATACACTATTGATATTTATCAATTTCCACAATGTTAATATCTGCAAATAAGGAACTTAAGAAATTTATTTATTTAGAATTTCAAAAATATTAAGTAATTAATTTCCATAATGGATGTTTTAATTCATTAGTACTAGTGTTTTATTCCAATAATTTCACCCAATAAAGACTAAAGTATTATAAACAAATAAATAGTTAATAATAAAATTTGTTATGCCATTATTTATCATTTTACATAAATCAATTTTCAGTTATTATCTAAATTTTACTAAACGCTTTTAGTTAAACAATTAATAGAATCAATTGGTCAAATCAATTAATAGAACTAGTTAATCAAACCAACTACTGTAATTAGCAATCAGTCAAGTGCTAAATAAAATCAAAATATCTATAGTTTTTTTAAAAGAAATTATTTCAAAAAATATCATATAAAAAATAAAAACAAAATAAAAAATAGCTTTTATAAATTTTAATTCAATAAAAATCATATATTAATGATAAATAAATACATAACTTTGATGTTGGTGGACTCAAAATTTAGTGCCTTTGGTTTTTGCTTCGTTGCAAATGCCATTTGTGAGACTTAAAAACGAAACCCAAATTCAAATCCATTTGCTAATTACAAAGGGAAACAAATAAATCCTTCATGGAAAAAGGAAAAAAAAAAAAAAAAAACCGATAAGATCGAGAAAAAGAAAAGGGGAAAATTATTATCGAGCGTCAAAAAGTGGGGCCCAAAAAAGCACATTTAATTATTTTCATGTTTTTTTAAAAAATCATTTAAAAATATATTTTAAAAAAGATGGGCCCACTTTTTGAATTTCAGGTACGTTAGGAATCGTTGGTTCTTAGATCAGACGTCTCAAATTCAAACCTAAAAGCATTATTTTTGAATTGGACATGAAATCATATCTTGGTTTTTAATAATTTTGGATTAAAAATTATGTAGAAATAATAATAAATTATAGTTCCAGTTTTGACCCTCCATGTGAATCAATAGAAAAATAAATAGTTAACACGTTGAATTCATTTCGTACCGTATGAATAAAAAGAAAATTAATAAGAAGGCAAGGGCTAAGGAACATGGGTTTTTTTTTTTTCCCAATTATTATAAATTTATGAGTTTAGAGAGAAATTTATAAATAGGGTCAGCGTTCGATCGAATCGAGTGAAAAAATTTCGAGTTAATTGAGTTGAGGAGTCCTATTTTATCATTCCAACTTGATTTAAAATTTTTTCGAGTTAAATTTAAAAATTAAACATGTCAAATTAAAATTTTGTTACAATATAACTAATTTTATGTTAGAGCACATAAATTTGGAACTATATATATTTAAAAAAATTTCAAAGCAAAATAATAAAAAAATACTTTAATATGATAAATTTAAAAATTAATTAACTTATTTAAGTTGCCAAAATTATTATTCTAGAAAATTTTTAATTTTTAATTTTTTATCTTTCTTTATATATTTTTTTTGTTGAGAGAAAGAGAAATTTGCTCATTTTTAAATTTGACAGGGACCAAAAGGGTATTTATACTAATATGTTATTCGAATTATTCGAGTTGTAAAATTCAACTTGATTCGAATAATTTAAATAACTTAATTCGATTAACTCAAAATTTGAATTTTTTTAATTTTTTTGAATAGAATAAAGTTTTGTTTACCCTTATTTATAAAGTTTCGTCTTTTAAAGGTTAGTATAATTTTCAACAGGTTTGATATTGTTCTAAGTGAAGGGTTGTGTATGAAGGGTGGCTCGATCCCTGAAATGGAAAATTAAAATTTATAAAGTTTTAAATTAATATACGATAGAATTTATTAAGATATAAGTTATTAAAATGATGAAATTACATTTTATTTTTTATTTTATCTTTTACTTTCAGCGTGACTCATGAGAGGATCACATAAAGAGAGTGCTTCACTTGTTGAAAAGCTCGACATTTTATAAGTTTCGAATCCAATCTCTTTCAAATAATTATAATTACAAATACAAATAATACGAAATAGTTATAAAAACAGGGATGAAATGATAATCAGTTTATTATTATGAACGTATTACGTTACATTTCAAGCGAAGCAACAACTTTTTGTTTATTCCTTTTTATAATTCCCTTTTCAGAAAAAAAAAAAAATAATAACAAATTTTCAAGTGAGAGAAGGGAGAGGGATAGTTATGTAATTTCAACCTCTTGTTTCTTATTTCGAAACTCCTAATTATAAATAAAGAAAAAAAATGGAGGATTTTCAAAAAACCATTAGAAACGAAGGCAGTGAGAGAGGAGAGTCAATTTTGAAGATCAAAGCGAAATTTCAAAAACACACACTAAAGGGGGAAAAGAGGAAATGGGAGATATTGCTTTGTTTATCGATGATTTACCATCAGATCCTTCGATTTCACACTGTAGAATTTGCCACGAAGAAGAATTTGAAAGCATGAAAAGCTTGGAAGCTCCTTGTGCTTGTTCTGGCTCTGTTAAGGTAAAAAAATAAAACGATTTTATTCTTTATTCTTCTGATTTTAATGCTTGTTTTCATGTTTTTGATTTTTTTTTTTTTTGATTCTCAGTTTGCACATAGAGATTGTATACAGAGATGGTGTAACGAGAAAGGGAACACAACTTGTGAAATTTGTCTTCAGGTTCGCAATCTAATGATCACATAAAAAGAAAAAAAGAAGTTTCAAAATTTTAAACCTCCATTTCTGGGATTCTTCAAAGCTTGTGATTCAGTGTTTAATGATTTTCATCGCTTCATTTAAAGAACTGTTGTTAATGATTGTTTGTTTAATCTTATTAGAACATTCAACAATTAGCAGTTATTAATGAAAAATTTCACTGTTCAATTAACCTTTTGTTTTAATGATGAAGGAATATGAACCAGGATATACAGTAATAGCACCTTCAAAGAAGTCTCAACTAATTGAAGCTGCAGTAACCATTAGGTATAATCTTTTAAACTTTCTTTCTTCGGATCAGTCCGGTACAAACCACTATTTGTTTAGCTAATAATTAGTTAAATTTAATCGCCGGTGAAATAATGATTTCCAGTAATCATAATTTTCTTGCTAAAGAAAATTGCCAGCTTTGTGCCGTTGAAATAAAAAGAAAATTATTCACTTTTAAAAAAAAGTGTTCATCTTTATTTTAAAAAAAGGTTCTCTAATTTTAATCAAAAAAAGCCAGAGACCCCAAACATGCTTTTTTCCGCTAATTACTGATTCACAACGGGGCCTAGTAGCAATTAATTATACTGTGATCTTCTGCAAATTCTGTATTTTACCTAGCAGCCTTTTCATTTAGCAGTCTATTATTTTATTTTATTTTAAAAAATTTTAAATTTTTGTTTTTGGTCCTTCAGAGATAGCCTGCAAATTCCCAGAAGAGAGGTTGAACCACAAGAAGTAATGAACGACGAAAATGAATTCTTTCAATGTACTTCAACCATTGAAAGAGGCGCCGCCTGTTGCCGATCAATGGCCCTCACCGTAAGTGTTTTTATTTTTTTTCAATTTATTTTAATTTGCTATATCCATATTATGAATTGAGTGAAGCCCTTTACCTGATCTGAAAACCACTTCATTGTTAACAAATCATTGATTTCTTTACGGTTTAGATAAAAGGTCAAATTCTATAGAAGGTTCCTGTGTTATGTGTTTTTGGTTGATTTCGTCCCTCTACTACAATTCTATTAATTCTATCAAATAATTTAGCAATTTTTGTATAGTTCAATAATTTTTTGCATATTTTAAAAATATAGAATATTTGGTCACTTATAAAAAATTGGAAAGGTGTATGGGCTGGATGGTAGTAGGAGCTGGGACCTGCCTCCACTCTCAAATTTTTTATTGGAAAATCTCATTAGACCCTTGAAATTTTTTAAAAATTTAATTGGCCCCCTGAATTTTTTAAAGTTTCAATTAAACTCTCTCAAAAGTTTTTAAAATTCTCATTATATCCTCCAAATTTTTAATAATTTTAATTAAACCCTCTAGAACTTCTTAAAAATTTAATTAAGCCTCCAAAACTTAATGTCTGAATCCATCACTTTTTACACTAAAAGTCGTCAAAAACATATGGTATAGGGACCATCTATACAATTTGATCTAAATAAAATGGGGTTAACTATTGCACATGCATTTTATTTTAGTATTATTCCACATGCATGTTAAGTTGCTAATGTTGGTTTATTATCATGTTAATGAATTGCCAGTTTACCGTGGTTTTGCTCATAAAACATCTCTTTGCTGTCATTAATGGCGAAACAGATGATTACCCGTTTGCACTTCTTATGGTAAGAAAATCCACCATTGTTGTACTAACTATACTTTTTTAGCATTTACAATATTAGGAACAGTTTACTTATTTGCCATAAATTTTTACAGATACTGCTTTTGAGAGCCACCGGAATTTTACTTCCAATGTACATAGTAATTCGATCAATTACAGCCATTCGAAACAACATTCGACGACGACGACCACGACAACATCATGTCAGCTTTCTTACCTCAATGCAATGTTATAAAATTTTCGGGTTTTTTCTTAACGATATCGCCTTGTTTCAATAGGATTCCGAGGAGATTGCCATGTCTGAAGACGATGATGATGATTGAGCAGCAGCAACTTCACATTGCCCGACAGATATAATCTTGTTGTATGTTCTTAAATCAATTCCCACTTTTAATCTGGGCATTACATTGATGCCTATCTTGTCCAAATTCCTCAATTTTTTTTTGGCATCAATGGGAAATATCGTGAAGTATTTATTTGCAGTACTGTTTTAAATGAATAGTCAAAATTTACAAGCCCATCAACCCATCCCGATTCTCAATTACAAAAATCTTTTAAATAACAAGTAATGCTATTACAGTGATATTTTTTTTATATAATTTTTAAACAAAATAACCAAAAATAACATATTCAAAGATTTTAATAAAATTTATATTATCTCTTCATTGAATAAATTTTAAGAGAATATTCATTTTACCTAAAATATTTTAATGGTTGATGTAATATAAATTAATATTTTATATAATAAATGGGTAGCAAGCAATGCAGCATTAAATTATATACGATAGATGGCCTAACTTAGAGATGACCGCAACATTTTCGACAAAGTCAGCTGATGGGCCCAATTTTTACATACCGGTTCGGAGATTTAAGATGAGTTTGAATAGGCGGTAGTGCGGTACGTTTAGTTTACTTTGTCTCATGTTACAGTATTATTATAGTATTTAATATCACTATCACTGTTATTTTTACACTAATTATAAATAAACACATTACTCATCTAAAGCCACCCTTAACTTTGCTAACAGTGCTACAATTCCATAACATACAAATGATTAATAATTTGAAATTTAATATATATTATAGTTAGGTTTGGAAGCAAAATTGGAAAGCTGAGTTGGTATAGTTTTCCATATGACATTTGGCAAAACAGAACAATGACACATGGATTGATTGTACTTTTATTACGCACATTAAAAGGTGAATAATATTTGAATTATAAATTTTCATTCAACACAATCAATTTCCCAATGTTGTACTTTAAATATAAAAGTTAATATTTTAAAACAGCCTGCAATTTGTTATTTTACTTATTTACATAATATAAAATAGTACATGTGCTTTTGATGTTAAATTTAAAATATTATTGATTAACTATGTATTTTAAATAAATTTAATATATTACAATGTGAAGGATATTTATATTTTAAGTTTCCATTAAACACTATTAGGTTCTTTATTTTCAACATAAAATCTAAAAGTTTATAATTTTAAAACTTTCCTAAATATAAAAAATTATCATGACCTAAGCAATATTAAGATAAATTGACCCATGAATTAAGGCATATATTAGTAGAATATTGAATTAATATAATATATTTAATCAAATATATTAGTAGAACATTGAATTAAGACATATTTTGTTAAGACAAGATACAAGTTAGTTAGTTATCTAAGTTAAGTTAGTTTAGTTAGTTGTTATATATTGTAAAGTTATAAATATACACTTCATGTAAGCTAGAAGTATGAAATATAGAATAAAGATATATTTTTCAGTTTTATGGTTCAAGATTCATCAATTTTAATATGGTATCAGAGCTAGGTAAGGCTCTAATTTTGTCATTCTCGAATGGTTTGTTTGTGGTTGACAATTTGGTAATAAAAAAATTATTTTCTAGTTTGTTTACTCAAGTGTTTTGGCAGAATTTTGGTATGATCTTAGTTGGTATTTTGTTTATTTGTTCTTTATTTTCTTACTTTATTAGTTGGAGTAACTTGGAAGAGCAAACAAATACAACAACAACTGCAGCAAGAGTGGAGGTGTTAGATTACAATAATCCATTGTATCTTCATGCTTCAGATACACCAGGTACACTTCTTGTGTCAAACCAATTAATAGGGATAGAAAACTATAGCATTTGGAGTCGATCAATGTGTACAACATTATTAGCTAAAAATAAATTGAGATTTGTAGATGGTGCATTTTACAAGGGTCTATATAATGCATCATTACATCCTCAATGGTAATGGTGTAATGCCATGGTTCTTTCTTGAATTTTGAATAATGTTTCTAAAAAGCTTTCAACATGCATAGTATTTGCTTATTTTGCATCTTTAGTGTCGAAAGACCTTAAAGAAAGGTATGACTAAAGAAATAACATCTTATGTATGGGGTGTAAGTTTTGTTTCTACATGCTTTACTAAGCTATGTTTATTGTGGGATGAATATGATGTGTTAGTGCCATACTCTTATTGTGCCTGTGAGAATTCAACGAAAAATGCTCAACATATCAATCAACAAAGGTTATTTCAGTTTTTGATGGCTTAATGAAACTTCCAATGGTGTCAAAAGTCAAATACTACTCATGCAACCTTTGCCTACAATTAATCAAGCCTATTTGTTGATTCAAGAAGAGTCACAAAGATAGATTGCTCATAGTTCTAGTAGCCTGGAATCAATAGTCATGTATGTAGCATCTCAAGGTGGTCAAAAGAAAAGGTTTAATAAAACATGTGACCATTGTAAACTAAAATGCCATGGGAGAGAAAACTGTTATAAACTGATTGGTTATCCTTCTGGTTTTAAGATCACAAAAAAGAAATCATATCAAGCTATTAATGCTTCTGCTTCAAATGGATCCCATACCAAAAATGCTACTCAATAAAGTTTAGAAGCTTCTATTCCTTCTAATAAAACTCCTATTTTTACACAAGATCAGTATCCACAAATTCTCGTGCTTCTTAACAAAAGTCCTGATGTTACCGCAGCTCTGCTGATATGGTAGGTTTGGCTACTAACACTCAACACAACAAAGAATTTGAATTGATTCTTGACGCAGGTGCTACCAATCATATGATCTCTATATTAGATATTTTAGAAAATCTCAGAGATTATAGTCGCAATTAAATGTAACACCCTATACCTGACTTGATTTACCAAACCTAGATATATGATGCTACAATATTTAAATACTTAACAAAATTTTACAATTGGCGAAAATCATACCGAACATTCTTCTTATTTATTTATTTTCTTTTCTAAGTTAAAATTTTTTAAAGGAAACGTTTATTGATTACAAAAAATTCTCAAAACAATATAAGACATTAGGACTTAAATCTTTTTTAAACAAGATTAATCATAGCGTAGGATACTATTTGCCATATTTTCAAAAGTGCCATTCTATATGCATAATATTGCTTTTCGAACTGCCACATTGGCGGACTCCTGGCTTGGTCCCTCCTGGTGCATTGGTTCAATTCCAAGAACCTACATTACATATAAACGCTTGTAAGTTCAACGGAACTTAATGAGTCTCAACCAATATTACATTTAAACGATGTTGTTGAATTCCTCGACTTAAGTATTTTGGACTTTCTTTTAGACTTTGGCTGATACTTTTCTAATTCCTAGCCAAAACCACATGCCAACTTCTGTACTTGAACCCATTATACACATTACAACACCCCAGTTTTAGCGGATTTAAAGTTTTAGGCATATAGCCGTAAACAGTCTGTCTGGCATGGTGTTTATCTGCCCAAATGATCATTTTGGTGCATATGTGTAGGCGTTTAGTATCTGCCACTTGAGTTAGTAAGAATTTGATTTCATGATATTCTGCTATATTAAGGAGACGTTCACGTTAAAGGATAAAAGAGAAATATGGGATGAGTATTCACCAAAGGTATAGTATGCCCGGTTTGTATGGAATACTGTGCTAGTTAAGCTTTAAGTAATTTGGTTAGAAACCAACCGTATAGTTTAGCCTGAAAAGTTTGATGAATGGAACTTATTTATATTTTTCTCAAAAATTGTAGGCCAATAAGAAGGCAAGTTCTAATACATATGACACTTGTTAAATTCCACTAAGAAAGATGAATCATATTTACATGTGAAAGTGTGTTATGAAAGGGGTTCTTTTTCCTTTTCTTTAAGTGGAATTTACAGATACCTTCCTTAAATCTGGATGTATCTCTTTATTGATAATCTAGAAGCTAAGGTTATGTCATTATCAGTGGCTATTCCATTCTTAGGTAAGTATTGCTATTCTGCATGTTAAATTCTAAAAGAGTAAGTCTGTAATAGGTGCATGAATGGTAAGATGTAAGTATAAGGCTTTACATGAGAGTTGTCAGTGTTTGAATCGATAGTAAATTGTATACAAATGAGTCTTAATGATGTTCTTATGTTCTGAAAGTAGTGTTTGTTGTTGGTTCGAGATGGATATTTGGATCTGGAGTTCTGAACTACCGTTAGTGAGAATCAGGTGAGTTCTTGCTGATTCTTGCATGTATACTGTTCATATTAAGAGATACCTATAGAAAATTGATTGAACTGTAAACCAGAAACTATGGAAAGTATAGTATGTATCTAGGCAGTGAATATGATAATTTCAAATATGTAATGATTGGTGTACGAGTATTGAAACATTGAAGTTTGTTGAAAATGTATGTCTTAAATGCATGCTATAAAATGTGTGCCTTGATTGGGTGTATGTTAGTGAAGGAAAATGTTGAATTTAGATTGTGTTAATGCATGAAGAGTCTGTTACGAGAGTATGTGCCTGTTCACCGCGGTGGTGTCTGATAGAGTCCATCGGGACTGAAAATATAAACTCTAATATGAACTTTGAAGGAAAAGTCCATGGCCATGACACCCTTTAAAATGATCTAATGAATGGTGATTTCCCAATAGGGTTCTCTGCATGCCCCAGGACGATGATGGGAAAAAAACTCGCGTAATGTAAGTTTAGGCGAATCCATATCGTCAGCATGGCAACTAATATTAACCTTTGTGGCAAACTCTGAAAGAATAGCCTTTGTGGCGAACTCTGGAAGAATAACCTTCGTGGCATACTCTATATGATTACCTTTGTGGCGTGTTCTGTTAGGCCTATGTGGCATGAATTGTCAGAAATATCTGGTAAGCTATGGATCTGAATGTGGCTGTCTGTCTTTATGATATGATATGAGTAAATTCTAGTAGTTCTGTAATAAGTATAACCAAGATAAGATATTGATATGCTCTAAAATAATAGTTGAATAAATTCGTAAGGGTTTAATGAAAAAAATGTGTATCTATATGTTGAGAAGGGTATCTGTAACACCCCTTACCCGTGTTCGATGCCGGAACAGGGTACGAGGCATTACCGGACTTGATCACTAATTATCGTATAAAAATCGATTCATAATTTCACTCTAATTTAAAACTTTTTCAAACACATTCAAGCTGTCCCTTAAAAGGAGCTTACAAGGCCCATATCATGCTTTAATTCAACCACACACATAGGCAAGCATGCACATTCATAAATTGCATCATTTAATTAATAACATAATCAAGACTATCTACCTTAAATGACTTTATACAATAGAGACCTTCAATTCACATAGGTCAGTATTTTAGGCCAATTCCTAGTAACTTAATAACAATTAAACGAGTCTCCATACATGCCAAAGACTTAAAAATACTTTAAAACCTTTATATATATCGATCAATAGTTTGATAGTGTGATTTAACCTCCGGCGACCTCCAACTCGAGCTAACATCTGCGGCACCATAGGAAAAAGGAAAGCAAGGGAATAAGCATTATAGCTTAGTAAGTAAGTATGTAAATATTAATAAATAATACATTATCATACTTTATATAAAGTCACAATATGTTCCCGGAATATTACCATCACAAACACACATACTTTCACTATTACAATCATAAACAGGTTCAAAATAAGCTGTCTAGCAGAGTACCAGTAGCTAAATTATTTATTTTTGGAGCTACAGAACTTCAAATTACAAACCGTTAATTTTCCTTGAAATTAGATTCATGTATATTCTTACTATAAAATTTTCAGAATTTTTGGACCAGCCAATTAGTACAGTTTATTCATTGAAGTTACCCCTGTTTCACTGCTCAACTGTTCTGACCACTCTTCACTACGAATCAATTTTCTCCTCGTACAGAATTCAAAGGATGTTCTCATTTATTTCATTTGAAACTAGACTCATTAAGGATTTTAAGCATATAAATTTGTACAATTTTTAGTGATTTTTCCAAGTCAGAACAGGGGATCACGTAGTCATTCTGAACCAGTCTCTCAAAAACTTAAATATCTCATAATATATAATTCCTTTGCTTGCTCTGTTTCTGTTATATGAAAATAGACTCATTAAGATTTAATTTGATGTCTCATTCAGCCTCTGATTCAATTTCTACTATTTTTGGTAAATTTTTAGATTCTCATCACCATGAATCGTCGAAACAGTTTTTTATTGTAAATTTTGATCTTTCACACGTCAATTGTATTCATCACTTACCCATAACAATCTTTCCAATTTCCAATCACATATCGAGCATATTACTCATAAGTTACACACGTATATACTTACACTTATTATCACAAAGTCATACACAATTTCATTTAATCAATTTCCCAGTTGAACGCTTCGGACTAATAACAGATACGCGATGGTATCGTACATAGCCCACCTTTAAAATCGAAGCTGTCTTATACACATAGTGGCCTTCACTTAGCACCACTCATGTGACCTAGCTCGATTGTACACATAATTTTGGCTCTCTTGTACACATGGTGAACACTTAGTACCACCCATGTGACCTAGCCAGTTTATCTCGGAGCTCTCTTGTCTACATGGTGTCCTTCACCTGGAACCATGCATGCGACCTAGCTACATATATCTCGTAGCTCTTTTGTCTACATGGTGTACACATAGTATCACCCATGCGACTTAGCTACATCATAATGTCTCGTAGCTCTCTTGTACATATGATGTGCACTCAGCACCATACATATGACCTAGCTACATACCATCTGTATCATCCAATCTTTCTGAAGGTTCAACCGAGATTTCTCTCTCTTTCTAATACTTGATTCCACACTTCCAATAGTCAATTATGATTCAAAAATCAGCTACAATACATATCATATGCTGAAATATAAAAACATAATAAAGATAATGTATTATTTACATACAAGCTTACATACTTTCTCGTTTCCATGTCGAATTAATATTGAACATTTAAATCATCATAATTATACTTACTTTCAACACCTCGGCAATCATAGTAAATATATCAAATTTACATTGAAACATGCGTAAATTAATGCTTATTATACATATGAACTTACCTCGATACTAAAACGGCCATTTTACCAACTTTCCCGATTTTTGATTTTTCTCCCATTCTAGGTTCAAATCTCATTTTTCGGGATCTAAAACATCATATTTTACTTATTTAATTAATGTACTATTCAAAACAGTCCTTAACTCAAACTTTGGAAAAATTACAATTTTGCCCCTAAACTTTTGCATATTTACACTTTTTCCCTAGGCTCAAAATTAAACTTCATCCCTTATTCTTATGTTTTATGACATGCTGATCATTTTTCCCTTCTATGGAAACATCAAATTCTCACTCTAACACATAGTTATGAACAATAACAACTTTTACCGATTAAGTAGTTTACTCATTTTTGCTTAAAACCGCTTAGCAAAAGTTGTTTAACATAATTTCAGCCTTCATATTCTACCATAAAACATCAAAATAAATGCATTTCACCTATGGTTATTTTTCCAAATATGAACCCTAGCTTAAATTATTGCTAGAATAAGCTTAATCAAGTTCTGAGAGATTCCAAAACGTAAAGAACTTGAAAAAGCGGGGCTAGAACGGACTTACTATTGAGCTTGGAAAGCTTGAAAACTCTAGCGATGGCTTCCCCATGCTAATTTCGGCCTCCATGAAAAAGATGAGTCAATTTTGGCTTTATTTTCCCTTTTTATTTCTTTTAATTACCAAATGACTAAAATGCCCTTAAGGCCTTTCTTTAAAATTTTGTCCTATTCATGCCCATTTTTGTCCAAACAAAATATAATGGTCTAATTACCATTTAAGGACCTCCTCTTTAAACTCCCATTTCAATCAAGTACTTATGAATTAGAACACATATTTTGCAACTTTTGCAATTTAATCCTAAAAGTCCAATTAAGCACTTTATCAGTAAAATTACTTAACGATATTTTTACACAATATTTTAATCAATAAATAAACCTTAAAACTTAATCGGGATAAATTTTTTGACTTCGAATTTGTGGTTCTAAAACCATCGTTCTGTTTAGGCCCTAAATCGGGCTATTACAACGACTTTTGCAAATAAGCCCTAATAGGCAAATTAAATATGCAATCTATAAAATTTCTTATCAATACTCTAACACATGCATCTAATCACTTGTTAAATCATAAAAATTAATCAAAATAAACTTTTCTATCTCAAATTTGTGGTTTCGCAACCACTATTCCATTTAGGCCCTATTTCGAGAGGTTACAGTATCTGTCACAATGAAATGTAAATATAGAAAGTAAGTGGTATTGCATCTTCTTCTAAAATTATTCTGAATCAAGTTAATGCTATTTTGGATTATGAGATTTTGGTATAGCATATTATGTTTATTTGGATGGTAGACACAGTGAAATATCAGTATGGATATGTGTATAGAACTAGATCAGAGTATGTTTGAGTGTGAACTAATGGTATGAAATTCTGTGTAAGTATTTGCCATATATATATGTATCCATTCAAGATAATGTCAGTGAGAAATTGTTTGAAAAAAGAGTAAGAGTTAAGGTATGGATTGTTGGAAATGATTTTTAAGGGTTTGTTATGTTAAGTAAGTATTATGGGATAAGAGGTCTGTGAAATGATTGGAAGAATTCCTCTGTTAACAAGATATAGAAGATTAGGTATGATAAATGCATGATAATTGGCGTATAAATGAATGCTAACACTATCTTGGTATCAGCTGAAGTAAATGAAGCAGGATATAGTTGGCTCATAGAAATTCATACAAGATCAGAAAGTTCCTATAAAGGTATGGTCATAGTGAGATCATTAAGTACTGTTGTACTTACAAGGTTTGTTATTGTTTTTCAAGTTTGTTGAGAAGAGGCTGGAAAGGAAACGCTAGGAATATGCCAAGCTAGTGGCAGAGTGGGATATTATGCATGCAGTGAATTTGTGGCGTAGTCTTGAATACACCTTTTTGAGTTTGTATTAAAATAAAATTCTAACTTGTAAACATCTGTATCAAATCTGATGTAATAAGTTATTTATCATATATTTTATTTTAAATTTTCAAATATTAAGTTTTTCTTTTGGAACTTTAAATAACAGGTTTTAAATACATAAGAAATTGCAAACTGATTTTGTTAAATGTTTTCTATCGTTTAGTAACACCTGAGATCTGGTCATTTCAGGGTTATTTTCGTTCACGCAATCAAACTTATACGAAGACCTAGAATATGTCGAAGACCTAATTTGGGCTGCTAACACCTCTATATATAAGGCATTAGGGGTTGATTGGTTTATCAATTTAATTCATTTTTTATTTATTTTTATTCTTCTAAATCTATTTTTATGATCTATCATAATATAGGAATTAACTATTACTACTTAGAATTAGTATTATAAAAAATATTTTCGTTATTTATTCCGCCCTCCTTTGGGTACGATCTTCAAAATACTTTCAAGTATTTCGTTGTACAATCTATACTACAATTTGACTCGTGCACTTATGGACACCGCCATTCTTAACTCTTATATTTTAGGGTGTATTATTTAACTATAAACGATAGGCGGTCAATCTACCACGCTTTTTGGACATCATGGAAGAAATCTTACGCCAGGAACCAATCGAGGATGTGCCTCATCAAAGGGACATTCAAATAGAGATAGAGAACTTAGAAGTTGAGTTTGTGATCCAAACATTGATGATCCCTCGGAAGGTGCAATGGAGTGGATTGTATTTTGGTGAGAAATGGCTCGAAATGTACATATCAAAACGGCTTAAGTCAAGGCGGGATCGGTATGTTCATTTGTTGAAAGAGGTCCTTATTAACCTGAGGATGAACGAGCGAAGGGTCAAAGTCTTTAGGACATGATGGAAGTTCCACTTTGGGGGTATGGCTTATCACCGAAGAGCTATTTTTTATTGCTTTTGTGCAAAATTCAAACTTGTTTTGTAAAAAATTAAACTAATTGTGCTAATGTTCTATTTTCTTTTATTAGTTTAGTTTTTAAATCCATTGCATGTTTAGATTTAGGACTTTATAGGTCTAATTTTTGTATAGTTAGGAGTTTAGCTAAAAAACTAAGAACTTTGGGTATTTTATAGTGCTATCGTGATATCAGTCTATGGTATCGCGATACCCTAAGCAGTTACAAAATGAGGCACCAAAAAACTTGGGATATCGCTATATTCGACCTCGATTTTACGATACTCTAATTGGGTCTTGCAAAATACCTGTTTTAGGTATCATGACCCATATGTTTTAACCTTTTTTAACCCTAAGTGCTCCCTAAAACCTCAAATCTATTTTATTTTCAAGCCCTAAACTCCCTACTTGGTTTGGATTCTTTCTTCTTCTTCTTTTTTTTTTGCATATATTTTCTTTGTATATTCTCTATTTTTCTATGTAGGTCGCTCCACTCGAAGACTACACTACAACTTCAAGCGATAATGCAAAGGTGGATGACCCGACCATAACACGATGAGCAATCTCGCTATTTGATCTGCTGTAATTCGTTTTAGCAAATTAAACCATTTTTCGTATTTGAAGAGCTCGTATAAGAGAAATCTAGTCATGTTTTTACCTAGCTTTTAATTTTGCTCATAGATAATTAAATGAGTGATTTGAGCCATTTATATGTCGTTAGGGGTCAAAATAGGCTTAAAGGAAGGCTAACGTATTCAGTGAGTGTGCAGGATATTATTCAGAGGCATCTGAACACGAGAATGGCTGTAATGTTGCAACATGAAGTGTCGATGTCGCAACATAGTGAGAAGAGCACTCAAAAGGAGAAAACTACCTTTGGAGTTGTAATTTGGACAGAGTGTGCTGTGACACAGCTTTACAATCCAGCCTGAGCTTGTAAACTGCCATCAGTGTCGTGACACATGCAAGAAGGTGACGCGACACCGATGTGATGAGGTGAAATGATGCGTCAAGGGCGTTTTGGTTCGTACAACAAACTTTAATGCAAAAAAGTTAGCTGAATAAGGTCGATGGACGACAGGCAAGCCTAAGCCTATAAATAGGCAGCTCTAAACACTTTATAAACAATTTTTATCCAAGTTTTAGTTTACGACTTCATTTAGCTTTGCTTTTCAGTTGTTTTTAGTTTATTTTGTACATAGGTTTATTTTCAATTGTAGTTCTATTTTAATTTTTATTTTCTTTCGTTGTGAAACTCGATTTGTGGATTCATCAACTCTTCGTGGATTGTTGTCTGCACAATTATCAATATATATCAGGATTTTTCTTAAACTCTATTCTTAATCTATTATTTATGTTCATTTTTTCAATTAAGTTTATGATGTTTATTAGATCTATGAGGAACTAATCTTTTTATAGGAGATTAGTAAGTGGATGTGGGAGTAATTAACTTCCATGTCGGGTTTCTTAACTGATAAATTGGTTGGGATAGGAAGAACTTAAAAACCTACGCTTGGCAATCCTAAGAAGTCATCTGGGTAAGAATGAACCCAAAATTGGTACTACCTATCTGTGAACACCTTACCCCAATTTGGTTTAAATTGTGAGGTCGAGAGATAAGTAATTCTTGCCGACTCATTAGTTTAGTGGAAGATCAAGGGATCCTGCTAGGTTAATGAATAGTTGGTTAAATAGAACTCGAAATAAGAGTTAGTTATGACCACCGAAGCTAGTTAACCTTATATCCTTAGAATTGATAAAATCTACTATTTGTTGTCCCTTATTTATTTTTATACCTTTAATTATTTTTATAAAATATGATTTTCCATCACCTTAGGGTTTATCATAATATAGTTTAATTAAATTACTAATTAGATCTATTAACGTAGATATTAGAATTAGTTTAGTTTTGCCTCCCTTGGGTACAATCCTCCGTGTACTCCAATACATCGTTGTATAAATCTATATTATAGCCCGATTCGTATACTTGCGAAAACCGCCTAACGATTGTATTTGGTTGTAGGATTTACACTCTAAACGTTAGTACGTCCGGAGACAGTCAAGTTGTTAGCGCCGTTGCCGAGGAGGCAACGCCACTAGATTAGTTTTAATTTTTGTGTTTAATAGGATAATTAGGAAAATTTTAAATTATAGATACGATTTTAATTTTTTTCTTTACTAACATGTTAGATTTTTCTTTGTGGTTTCAATGCATTACTTGGAGTAGGAGCACACCCATAGAGCCACCCACTGATCCAGAAAGAATTATTCACAGAAATCGTCGATAGTAACAACAACAAAAAATGCAGAATAACCCACCTACTGCTATCAATCTACCACATGAAAACCCGCTCTTCAACAAATCCGCAAACAAATAACAATTACAATAACCTAAAAATATTGCAAAAAGTAATAGTTTAAGCAACCAATTTCATATTTATTTAATGACACATAAAATTAGGTTTACAAGATTATCAGTTTTGAAGGTGTTCCAACTTCAGTGTCGACAATTTCTAGCGACTAATAAAATATCAGATAAATATCAAATAAAATATTTACTAAATTATAAGTTTAATATCAAATAAATAATCACCATTGAAAGATATTTAACATTAACCATATAAATTTCATCAACAATTTGCCAATCAACATCCTCTCACTCACCATCCACCTCAAAAGCCCCTTGACCAACACCCTTACCATCCCCCTCACAATCCCCCTTGTTGGACCTTTCTATAGCTCCCCAAAGAACCCCCTCACCAACTCCAAAAGCATCATTCTTATAAACATGTGATACATTATTCTCTTGTTTTACAAGTGGCTCACTATCTATTTCATGCTCCACATATAAGTCAATAACAAAATGCTTGTACCAATAATTCAACATATCTATGATGCTACTGTCATCCCATACTACCTTAAGCCCACCATCCAAACTCCCACTGTTAGGCACATAAAAGTAAACAATTTTCATAGCATGGAATTGTAGATCTTTTTGTACTATATTACATAACTCAAAGTAAGATATGGTATCAGGATCCTTTTTTATTTTAAGCTTCTTCCCACCCACGTATCTAAGATATGAGTTACACACAAAATCCCCACCCGGATGCAAGTTGATGTAATATTCATCATCATACATTTGCATTTAATTAGAAAATATAATTTAAAAAATTTCTACTACACACATTCGCATATAAATTAAATAACAATTGATGCTATATGATAATGTAATAAATAATAATTTAAAAAAATAACAGCCAATAATAATTATTAAATCAAGAACAAATCCAAGTAACAAATAATAATTTCAAAAATATGTTGTTGTCGACATTCAAAATAAATTCACATTATAATTAAAAAAATACACAAAATAAATTCATTATAGTAAATTGTCACCCACATGTTAAATACATACACAACAAAGCCACACATTGCCACACATACTAAACAAATACATAAAATAGATTATTTTACTGATTGTTCACTAGAATATTAAGTTATTGAAGAGTTTAATTAAGGTTAATTTGGCTTAGGTGTCTTTGGCTTCTAAAAACTAAAAACGGTGTATTTAAATTTCCAACCAACCCATGAAGTAATATGTTCTATAAATGTATTTGAATTTAATTATCGTTTCTTATTATTATTTCTATATGAGCAAGCAAATAACCTATCTAAGACCAAGAAACTAAACAAGTGTTGCTTCAGCTTTTAATGAGTTTACCAGTAAGACATCCATGCTGCCCTAGAGCACAGCTTTTTTGCTTGCTTCCAAAGCAGCCTACAAGGGGAGCTCCTCTATTGCCTCTTTTGAACTAAAATTTACTCTTAGAAAGTCATCTACAAATTATACATAATGAACTCAGACTTCTAAGGTGATCTTCATTAGATGGATTTACATCAATCAAAACAAATCAAGTGTACTCAAATTTTCAAAATTTTAAAAGTTCATGTAGGATCTAGAAATTTATATGCTTTAACATTTAGTGCACCTCTCATTTTTCATAAATAACTCCTTACCGAACAAGCATTTGAAAGTAATAATGAGGCAACTATGGATATCAATTCTAGAATAGCAATAGTTGAGCAGCAGGTCATAGACATGACTTTTGCTTTGAGCTAGCTTTAGGTTAATTATATTTTTAGTTCAAGTGAACTGGGATCTTTAAAAAGTGAGAAAAGATTAATGAGATTTCTTTGGACCTCTATCAGGAAACAAGAAAAAGCAAAGACATGCCCATGAGACCATCATTAGTAAATTTAAACCATATTGTTATCTTCTGAGTAATTTGAAACTCCAAAAGTGTAGAAATATTTTGAAGAGTAGCAATCGCAAAAAGAAACTTGATATGCCCTGTAGAAGGTAATTAAACGTCCTGGCAACATACTGTTTAAGTGCAACTTGGGCAGCGGAGACCACAAAAGAGTATCGTTCAATAGAGTATTGTCCTCAATATGAAAATAAACTATATTTACTCAGATTAAAGGAAGAAATGAAATATAGACTAAAAATATAATGGGTCAAATGAGATTCAAGAAAGACTTCCAGAGAAAAATTGGGTAGAATAGCCTCACTTAACACTTCATCCCTTAGAAGCACATCTATCCAAATAATCTATACAAAAGATTTGGCAATCAATAAGAAAAAGGTTAAATAAGTTTAAGTTTCAAAATACAAAGAAAAGAAATACAATAAATGAAAGCATTGTTTATATGATTCCAACAAAACTCAAAAACAAACAAATTCAAACTCACACCAACATTGATAAAATATGGTACCAAGGATCAGTTTTCTTATGAACACAAAGAAGCATCAGTTCTAGTTGAGACATATGCTCAACAAGCAGTAACATCAAGAGCACTCTCTTGTCTCCGTCAAGTACAAAATGCTAAAGACATCTCCAAATATCGAGATAATAAATGTGCATTTGTAAACAATGATATAATTGTTAATTAATTACGTTTAATATTTGGATAGCCATTGTGTAATCATGAACAAGAACAGGTCAGGAAAAGCAAATGCACCCTACTTACAAAGAGCACCCAGGAGATTGCCACAAGAAATTCGACCTTTACATATTGCTCAGTAGTTTCAAAAGTGCCAAAAGAAAAGGAACCATGTGAGTAAAATGTTTTCATGCTTTGTATTTTGAAAAAAAATAGAGTTACAACTTGTCATGGGAAATCGAATGAAGCTGCTTACTTGACAACCAAGTCTTGAGCAAGACCAATTAGTTGGCCCTCTGAGTCAGGAAATATTACTTGATAAGCAAGATAGCCTCTGCAAACCCATAGGCAGAACCCTGATTATAGATAATTGAAAATAAGAGATTCTTCATTAATCTATTTAGATGGCAGTTTTCCTCCCTCCCCACACCTCAAGCCTCCTTTTCATTTGAGAAGAAGCTGGGGAAGGCCAATCCAACAAGCCACATATAAAGAAATTAACAAAATGCTAGTTTATGCTCATTTACCTCATGAGTTGCAATAGGAATTGAGTCTGAAACTTTTCCTTGTTTAGGATCATTAGACTCCATAAAAACATTCTCAATTTCATTTGGTTTAAGCTGAATGTCTCAAAGATATTGCTTTAAAGCAGTTTTGCCTGTAAGCTATCCACCTGCCCAAATACACATAATCTATATCATGCATAAGATTATACTTCAAACCAATATATGAAGCAATATCAAAATCCTATTTAGAAAGTAAATGTAACAGCCTGTTTTTAGTGAAATTGGAACAGTCAAATTTTTTTATTTTAATATTATTTTATGGTCTACAGTATGATAGAAATATTGTATGAAAATATCGTTAAGAAATTTTACCGTTTACATGCCTAGATTGATAAAAAGGACCAAATTGCATAAAGTGCAAAAGTTGAATTCTAGTAGCTAAAGGTATCAAATAGCTATGAAATTTAAAATTTGAGGTCCTTATATGACAAATAAATCATTCAGAGGAGTTAGTAGATAAGAATGATTATTCATCATTGGAATTTAGTAAATTATTAAAGTTAATTTTGGAAAGTAAATGATAAAATGATGATAAATAAATAAAATAAAACAAATTTTCATCATTTTCATCATCTTTCATAAAATAAAACATGAAAACCCTAGCCATGGAAGCTTGAAGATAAACAAGCTTATTTTGATTAATTAGGTAAGTATTCTTGTCCCGTTTTTAATGATTTTTATGTTTCCAAAATCGTAATAACTTAATCTAGCTATCTCGGGGATTAATTTGTAAAACTATTAAAGTATTAGGGTTTTTCCATGAATGAGTATAGTTGAATTTTGAAGTTTTATAGTAGAAAAGGAAAGGTTGTTGTTAGATAAACAACTTTTGTAAAGAGAATTTTGATGAAATTATGATTTAAGGACTAAATTGAAAAGATGAAAAATTTATGGAAAAATTCTAAATTTTGTGAAAAATATGAAAATCATTTAGGCTTCAAATAAGGATTAAATTGTATGAATTTCATTTTCGGAGCCTAGAGACTAAATTGTAATTAATTAAAAGTCTAGGGGCAAAATAGTAATTTTGCAAAAGATGTGCATTGGATTGAATTGAATATGAATTGTATTAAATTGAGTTGAATTCATTTGTATAGATCCGGATAGACCTAGTACGGAATTGGATCGAGAAAAAGAAAAATTATCGGATTAGTAACTTACAAATCTACGTATACTTGTTAAGGTAAGTTCGTGTAACTAAATTGTATATTTGTATTATTTGAATTGAATATCATGTGTGATTTGTATAAAATGACATGTATATTATTGATCACATATCCGACAAGTAAAAAATCCCGTTTGAACCTTAGAAATTCGATGGATACACATGATATGTCATTAGGGTACCCGGATTCGTTATGGTCC
Organism: Gossypium anomalum; assembly: GCA_025698475.1. Classification (NCBI taxonomy): domain Eukaryota; kingdom Viridiplantae; phylum Streptophyta; class Magnoliopsida; order Malvales; family Malvaceae; genus Gossypium; species Gossypium anomalum. Next base: position 23,227,757 of record CM046967.1, read on the forward strand.
TGCATGTGTTGCGGACACACCACAGCTCTTATGAGCATCTCGATATTTGGCTCTCACGAGCTTACCGATTAATGGCTCTCTTGAGCTTTTCAATAATTGGCTCGCATGAGCTTCCCGATTTATTGCTCTTATGAACTTCCCGATATATAGCTTGATTGAGCTTCCCGTTACATGGCTCGAAAGAGCTTCCCTTTTACATGCTCGTATGGGTATTCCTGTATATGAATTAACGGATTACAGATTTGTACACCTCGTGTGTACTACCCGTGTATCCAACGATATTCTAAATGGTTCAACGGGCTAAGTTCTTATCTGAGACATTATGAGTTCGAAACGAACTATTACCGGTATATACTTAGAAGTACATGGAAATTATATTACATGATATATTGAAACATGAGAGGGATGATACATGTATGTTAAACTTGCCTAGTGATTATGTACATCCATGTTTATTGGTTATTGAAAGTCTTACATGGCTAACATGTTGAGGATATGTGTTTAGGCATTTGGCCAAAATAATTTGGATAAGTTTTGTATGCTTACCTTAAATGCAATTGAATGGTAAATTAATTTCCATGTTATACTAACTTACTAAGCTTAAATGCTTACTCTGTTTTATTTCTCATGTTTTATAGTAAATCGGAAGCTCATTTTGGTTAGAAGATGGTCAGAGCAGATTCACACTATCAGCGGCCCATTCCAGTATAAATAGTAAATTAATTTTGGTTATAATGGCATGTATAGGTTAATTTGGCCAATGTTGGCATATATACATTTTGTCAAGATTAGTCATTTGTATGGCTTGTATTTGGTATAAATTTACATATATGAGTATTTGGTCAATTCGGTAAATATGGATTTTTGGATATATGTGGTGTTATGTCATGTATAAAATTTGGTTTTGGCTTGGTTGATTGCCTTGATATAGATTGCTGATGTCTGAAAATGTTTGGTTAGATTGTTGGCAAATTGGGTAAGAAATGTTTGGTTAGATTGTTGGCTGAGACACGGCCATGTGTCCCTATTTCGAATGCCCACACGGCCTGAGGCACGGACGTGTTTATTGATCGTATGAGACACATGGCCTGGCCACACGGGCGTGTGTCTCTTACACCTTTGAAAGGCATGTGTCTCTTGCACCTTTGAAAAATTTTAATGTTTTCCAAAAAATTCTTTGAGTACCTAATTTTTTCCCGACTTGTTCTTAATGTGTATTTTGGGCTTCAAGGGCTCACATAAAGGACATTATGCTTAGTTTCGATTGGTTTCTGATATGAATGCTATATGATATGAAATATCTGTAATAGCCCAAATTTGATCGGGCTGAAAAACCAGAATTAAAAAATAACAAATGTTTATTTAAACAGTCCAGGTTACAAAGCCCAAATCATGGGCCCAAAACCAAAACAATTCAGCTAAGCCCGTTTACATCTTACCCAGATACACTAAACTAGCCCAAATACACGGACCCAATACCCAATAGGCCCAGACCTAAACTAGACCCAATTGACCCAAGCTCTCAGAGGCCCAAAACCTAACATCATCAGCTAGGGTTTCTAACCCTAGCTCTCTCCCTACAGCGCCGCAACAGCTTCTGGAAGCTTCGGGGAGCGTCGGTTCAACTCCCCAGATCGAGGCCATCAAAGCGCCATCAATGCGTTCGTCCCTCTTGCGACCGTCCAACACCGCGATCTCAGGCTTCCCCTCTGGCCTTGGTACCACCGTTAACGCCGAGATCGTCGGAGTACCTGCAAAATGGAAAAGGAAACTCAGAAGATAATGGCCAAAGATACAGTAAACAAGAAATAGAAAGAAATCGGAGATTTCTTTCCTTATGTAACAAATCAATGGCTACAAAAAGCCCTTTGTAACCCTTAAAAAGATACGCATACAGAAATAAAAGAGAATACAAGCAGTTTCAAAGAAAAGGTGATTTAACCGTGTGTTTTTATTTTAGAACATATGCATGTATATACATCATTTTAGCAAAAAATAGTAACTGTTAAAAAGGGGAAGAGATTACCTGTGGAAGGACGAGGATTTTAACCCTCAGACCACCGTACAGGACGGCGCGTGAGCGAATGAGAAGACCCCTGGACGGGGGCTCAGCAACTCCGGGATTGGCCCCCGAATCCTTCTTCAGAGGATTTTGCTTTTTTTTTTTCTTAAAAACGGATGTTAAAATGATTTTTAGGGGCGAAGTTTCACTTATATAGTCTATTTAAAACGGTGTCGTTTTGCAACTATAGGATCCGCGCGTTGACCCGATTACCCGGGGAAGATCTGCGTATTTTTGAAAATTGGGTTAATTACCCAATTGGTCCTCTCGCAATTTTTATACTTTTAATTTCGTTTTATTATTTTTTATTTGGCATTAACATTTTAATTCTATTTCAATTCGACCCTCCCAATGATTTACAATCGTATTAAGGAAAACGGTGACATTTTGGGAATAGGGCTATTTGCCCAGTGACCCCTTTTAATTTTACGTGTGTTTCAAATCGGGCCTTAATTCAGTTTTAACTTTTTAAATTTGCCCCGTAATTTTACAAAATTTTAAATTTAGTCCTATTTTTTTTATTTCTATATATTTTTATATTAATATTTGATTTATTTTAGTTTTACTTTTATACATTAAAATTATTAAAAGTGTTGTTTTTTTTATATGTATTACTATTACATATTATTTTCCTCAAATTATTATTATCTTTATATATTATTATATTTTCACATATATTATATATTTATTAATTATTTATATATATATATATATATTGTTTTACATGTTATTTTATATTATATCTATTATATTTCTTATATATTTATATTACATTTTATTATATAATATTTATTATATATATATTTTTTATCGTTTTTTATATATATGTTATGTATATCATGTATCGTCAATTATATTATTTATGTTTATATTATATATATTATTTTGAAAAATGTAAATTATTATTATTAAATCATATTTTTAACTCACACTATATACATATTTTTTATTAATTATTTATTTATTTACTATATATTATTTCATTTTAAACTAATATTGCTATATTATGAAATCTCTTACATATTCCTAAACCAATATATTATCATATAATTATTATTCTTTTATTCTTGTTATTATATATTATATTATCTATTAAATACTATTTTAAAATGGTTATGAAATGTCTTGTTTTTAATTGTATGTATATTTTGTTAGCAATCAATTACTTTTTTTTTATTAGTTCTTCTATATGTTTTATATTGTATGTATCATGTATGTGTTAAGTTTATTTTTATTATAATTATATGCAAATTGACACTATATTTCTTCTATTTGTATATCATACATTATTTGATTATGTTTTTTTTTATATCATGCATCATTTAAATATTATTTCGTATGTTTATATACTTTGTTTATTCATTTTCAGTACATGCTATATATATATATCTTTGTTTGCATTTTTTTTGCTTTATATGTATCATTCTTTTTATCGTAGTATTCATTTTTTTATCTACCTAGTATAATAATATATTATTATGATTTATAATGTAATACAATTCTCCACACATCATCTTTAAAAAGACAAGGCTCCAAAATTTTCAAAAAAATATAAAGGCAATGCTTGGTGTTTGGAAATTTCGAAAAAGTCGTGCCCTAACTTATTGGGTTGCAACTTTTCTCGTTAAGTTCGAATAGTCAAGTACCCTTCTAAGTTTTTAAAGGTTTTCAAAATATAAGTAACTGTCTTGGAATTGCAAAGTGATATGTCCTAACTTACTGGATGTAGCATTTTGCTGTTTCGAGATAGAGATTTCTAAAAGGTTAACTTATAGTTAATACTTTGATACAAGTGAACCCAAATTTTCAAATACTTTAAAGAGGATTACATCTTAAAATTTTTAATTTCCGACATTAAAGACATTTTGATAATCAGTTAGGTACCAATTTTTGGGCGTTACGAGGGTGCTAACCCTTTCTCGTACGTAACCGACTCCCGAATCCATTCTTTTGATTTCGTAGACCAAAACCAACGATTTTAAAACAAATGTTTTAAAGGTGATCCAATCACACCTAAAAAGATTGGTGGCGACTCCTGTTTTTCGTTTTTTTAAGTCGATTCCCATTTTCCAAAAATCGATTTTAAGATGGTCTCGACAATATCTGTTTATTTGTTCTGTAAATTTTGGTAATACTATGTAACCCTGTTCTGACGATAAATACGAATTAGGGGTATTAGCTGCTAGTTTTAAAGACTTCCAATAATTAGAAGTTCAATTTTTTAAAGAAAACAAGAGAGAGAAAGAATGAAGTCATTTACATCCCTTTGCTGATGCATTTCATGTGGAGTAAAACCATACATGGTAATTTAGTTTTTAAGCTCCATTTTGACAGAGCACAACCAGCTAGATAATTCAGTCTGAAAGATTGCGGTACAAACCGGAAAATCCAACTGCTTCAAAAGCACTGCAGCTTCAGCTCAAGCTTGAATGGATTCAGAGTCTAAGATCAGCTCTCCCCGAGAAGGTAATTTTCACCAAAAAACATTAAAAATTTTCTTTTATCTGCAATAAATCACCATACATGCATAAGGCAAAGACCAAACGTACGTGCAAGTTTTTTACTATTATAGCAATCGCTTCTTAGATGCTTGACAGTCCTGAAATGACGAATCTCCATATGCCTGGTAAGAAAACAATGGTGTGTGTTAAATCTTTTGAACAGAAAATTTTGACATAAAAGCAAAATTATGTAGAAAACAAAGTGTTAAAATTTAAAAAAAAATAGAAGAAAACAAACAAGGTAAGCAACAATCACCTAAAAATTGGCTTTAAATCTTAGGGCTGCTGTCACATTATTCACTAGCCACCACGTTGATTTAACGGTCTTTAATAACTGAACTTTAAGCAGAAGTTACGTGTCTGGTGCAACTTCTCTATGTGTTCTCTCTTATCAAAAAGAGGTATTGATCCCAGCACTTTTAGATTGCACTGACATTATCTACAATTATAAAAATGTAAAGAAGGAAAAATTTCAGCTTTGAGTAATTCCCTGTTCCTCGTTTCTTAATACATTATTCAAAAAATTCAACTAGAACTGACATGAAGAATATTCCAACACACCTGGTCAAGCAGATGCTCCATATTTGTTTCCATGCCTACAATATTACTTTTCATCATGTTAAAATCAAAATTCCAGTACAAGAAACAGTGCTTGTGAACAAACTTCAAAAGTCCAGATAACTTGATCGAACAAACAACAGTTGCTACCACATCAAAAATCTTGTTGAATCAAAAGGAAATAGCAAAATATCTACGAACAGATATAATATTGACAAACCCTATAGTTTTTCCGAAATTACGATTCTACTAGCAGTGGCGGATGTTAACATTGATTTTAAGAATTGAAACAAGTTACCGTTTAATTGCATCCGTGGTTCTGATAAACTGGTTGTCATTCTCGTAAACCAGCATTTGAAAGTCGGTATCGGTATTCTTAATTTCGGCTGCCATTTCAACATGCCTCTGACGAAGCGCTTCCAAATTCGACTTTCGTATCTATACATTTCAATCCAATCCATGTTTTAAGGTATCAAACCCTCCGAATCAACTATAAATCCAACCAAAAACATGAATAATCTAATCTAATCGACGAATTCCATTCCGAACAATCGATTTCTATAAACCTAGCATTAGAATTACGTAAAATTCCAATCCGTAATTCAGATCAAAACTATTTGGAACGTACCAGGAGATTCATGTACTGATCGGCATTGAAAGAAGTACTTTCGATAGCGTCTAAGCTGCCGTGGTTTGAAGGAGAGCCATTTGTCGAAGAAGGATCTGGAGAGTAGTAGCTCGACAGGAGATGTCTCATTCTCTTCGCCTTCTCATCCAAAGGAATTATCACTTGACTGAACTGAACTGAACTCCGACTCCGAATCTCACTTGACAGCAGCCACCATTACTCACCTTAAATGCTCCGAGTTCTCGTAAAATATAATTAAAACTGCTCTCTTTTAGATTTTTTTTTTTTTTTTTTTTTGGTAAGAATTTGGACAAATGCCTCGATTGGTGATTTCATAATCAAGAACATGCTTCAACGGGTGATTTATAAATTTTATATAAAATTAATAGATTAAATATAAATGTTTCTTATGTATTATTTTTCATTTTTTTAATTGTCCACAATAGTTATGATATTGACGTTGATTGGGTTGTCTTGATATTTCATGGCATATGGATAGGAAAATAAAAATGTAGGTTGGAAAGACTACATTTCGATTAAATACCAATTGATGTTACACATTATTAAATCGAGAGTAAATATATTATGGAGGTATTTATATTAAGAGTCGGATTATATTTTATCTTTTTTTCTTAGAAAATAGACAAATCAATCCATATATATTAGATTAAAGAATAAGTTGATATTTTTTTGTTAAAAACTTCATCCAATTCTACTCTTAAAAACTGGAGTAGCTAACGAAATAACAAAATAATTAAATATGACATATCACGTGTATCTCATGCTGATGTATATGAATTTAAAAAAAAAAAAAGGATAATTTTGCTCTTTAATCTAACTTAGAAGAACTACTTTACTTATTTTTTGAATTAATTTAACTCATAATATAAATGACTCAACGGTATTTTTACCTTAAATTCTGTATATATTTTGTGTATATATATAGTAAAAGCATTTAACAAATCCTCCTTCATTTATTAGAATCTCATATGAGATGTCATGCAATAATTATGATATCTTGTCTCATTTATATAAAATCTCCTAGGATTACATAAACAAAATAACCTAAAAAAATTTCAAAATCTTAATAATGTAACAAAAATTCATTTTATGATTTTAACATTATATAATTTAAAATATTCAATTTAACGCGATGTGCGATCGTTATAAACTTTATTTTTATAAAATAAACACGTGTCAATCACATCATATCGCAGTTCATATAAATTCTTTAATAAAAACACATGCGATAATTTAATATTAAAATTCCCGAAAAGTCATAAACAAACATAAAATAAAACGAATGATAAATAATTAATAATTAAGAAATAGAAAATCCAGTATAATTTATATTACCATGTGCTGGTATTACAAAACAAAAGGCTGAATTTTGCATGAAGCCAACGTGCATGGCTTTCCATGCCCCATTAATTTCCTTATTCTTTTTTATCCTCTATTTAAACATTGTCTTTTATCATCATTACTCCAAAAAATATATATATATTCTTAATTTTATTAAGCAAAATATAATCTCATCACATCCTTTGACAGTCCAGTACTCAGTCATCTCTCAGGTTCTATTTATCTTCTAAATTCTCATTCTTTTGATTTTTTTTTTCTAATCATTCATACATACATATATATATATATATATATATATATATATACTAAATTCTTATACATTAGGTAGTTTTATTTTGTTTAAGAAATAATGATGTAATTTTGTATAAAAAATAATGATGTAATCTATTACAAGTTTGAGATTTTTTTTTTGGATAATTAAGATTTTTATTTATTTGAGTTATGCCCAAAAATAATTTTTTTTCTTTCATTGAATTAATTTTTATATATATTTTTTCAAACAAGAAAGAAAAGGTATAATTCCGAAAAGATTATTACAATTATATATTGAAGTTAATGATAAAAAAATATCATCTTATTTTTCTTAATTAAGAGATTCATATTTTTTTAATTGGAAATTAAAATTTAAAGTTAATGAATCTCTTAATTAAAGAAAAAAGAAACAGATGAGATTGCATTTTATTCAATAAAATTATACGGATTGGAAAAGAAATTTTAAAAATGATTGAGAGAAATAATGGATTTTCTTAGATTTGTAAAAAAAATGGAAATTTTTTTAAGGTGAAAAATTACAATAATTAACCATTAGAATTTTTTTTAAGAAAAAAAAAACCCTCTTTTCCAAAAAAAAGTATCTTTAAGAAAAATCAAAGAAAATTCCTATTTCCTTTCTCAATGTTGAATTTTCTTCAAAGATGGTCATATATATATAAAATAAAATTTTAATTCAATAATTAAAATGTTGTTATTTTTCATCAAAATTATCAACATGATATATATATACACATATATAATGGAAAGGTGAATCTTAAAGTTGATTTTTTTTATAACACAGAAAATCTAATGAAGCTCAGCATTTCTATAGCGTCACGCCCTGTCATAATCCTCATCTTATTGGTAATTTATAGTTCTTCTTCTATTTTCTCTCTTTTCTACTTTTCTTATTTTTGTGTTATATGTATAGTAATTGCTTTATTAGTTCATGAATGGCTATATAAAATTATGAAAAGTAAATTTTGTTTTATAAATAATGGTTTTTTTTTCTAAATTGATAAATACTTTTTGGACAATTGAAACTTATCTTTGTTTTGAAAAAATAAAAATCCTTGCAAATTTGCTTATAATTAGATTCGCGCCATAATTGAGTATTTTTCGACCGTTTTATTTGAGAATTCAAAAAGTTCATTAATTATGTATATTTAGAAAAAAATATTTTAACTACCGAATAAGATATTAACTTATTTATTAAAAATAAAAAACTATTTCCTTGATATCTTGGTATAATGGAGACTAATTCATTTGAATCCTCTTATATGCCTAGTTATGATTTGCCTTAATTACTTTTACGTATTATGAAAAGTTTTATATTGATCCTTAGATTTAGATATAGCATTTTAGAGTAAAATGTATATATGAGACTTAAAAAATTTTCTAATGAACAAAGTTATCAATGCAGGCATTGTTGGTGTTGATACCACCAAGCATAATGATCACATGGTGGCTTAAAACAACCAGACAAATTGAACAAAATGTGGATTTCAATACCCATAGCTTGGATTCTGGATTTCAATCACAAATTCACATCATTGCAAATTCAATACCTCCACTAAATTCATCTGCTGCAAGTTTAGCAAAGCTTTTAAGTTCTTCCTTCAACCAAACTGATGAAATCTCATTCGATGAGATTGAAACTAAGGTATGCATTAAACCATATACATACATACATACATGTATACATTGATACATAGAATTAAGAATGTTACTTATTGTTTGCAGGCGGCACCTACATTGTTCCTTGCATTTACTACAATTCCATACCTGTCTCAAATTTCATATGTTGGATTAGAGGGTCTGTTCTTTTCTTACTACATTGATGGAAATCAAACTCTATCAACATATGCTAACTCCTCGTTTTCGAGCCGAAAGAAGCATGTTTGGTACAAGCAACCAGTGGATAATCAAACAGGGAAGCTATATGGAGAACCTGTTAGATCCCATTCATTCAATGTTGTGAATACAAGTTGGTTTCAAGTAGCATTAAATCATTCATGGGGGTATTCTTCATTAGAAAATGGGTGGAACAATGGTGGGGAACCTTTGTTTCTCACTAGTGTTAGCTTGCTTGGAAAAGGTGTTATTGCCATGGGAGTACCAGTTAAAAGATTAACTGATAGACTTGGTGGTATTAATCTTTATGGTGGAAGCTTAAGCTTGATTACAATGGATGGAAAATTGTTACTAAATGGAATCCCAAACACCAAATTCATCTATGTTAATGGTACTATTTTCTTACAGTTTATGTGGCCAAATGGTGTTAAAAATTTCCCATGCAGCAATGATACCTCAGAAACCTATATGATGGTCATTGATGGAAAAGAGTATAATGTTCGTTGTTCAACAGTCGAAATCTCGGGAGTACAATCCGTATGTTATCCGAATTCTTCATTTTTCTAGGTGTTTGCAGTGTTCACGTCTAGTTTTATTAACGAGTTTCGGTTTTTTGGTTTTGGTTTTCAGGTATATGCATTGGCTTTACCACATGAAGGAATAGCAAGCTTTATTTATAGCAAAATCAATTATTCTCACATTGCTCTTGTGGTAACAATGGTGTTATTAGTCATCCCTCTTGTTTTCTTCATATCATCAATGACCACCAATGCTCAAAGGGAGATTTACCTACATGATAAGCTCATTAAACAAATGGAAGCAACTCAACAAGCTGAGAGAAAAAGCATGAACAAAAGCCTTGCTTTAGTTGGTGCCAGCCATGATATCCGAGCAGCCTTAGCCGGTATTACCGGTTACATCGATTTATGCCTGGCAAATGCAGCGCCTGGGTCGGATTTCGAGACATATTTGAAGCAAATGAGCCTTTGTGCACAGGATTTATTAGGTAAATTCATTTCACTTGCCTATTGGTACCAAAACTTTGGGCAGTCTAATCTAAATAGTTGTATATATAAATTGCAGGGCTATTGAATTCTATACTTGATACTAGCAAAATTGAAGCTGGAATGATGAAATTGGAAGAACAAGAGTTCAATTTGGCTGATTTGATTGAACATGTGGTTGATTTATATCATCCTGTGGGTATGATTAAGGGTGTTGATGTTGTTTTAGACCCTTGTGATGGATCCATTATTAAGCTCTCACAAGTGAGAGGTGACAGAGGGAAACTCAAGCAAATATTAAGCAATATATTGAGCAATGCTGTTAAATTTACTGTTGAAGGGCATGTATGTGTTCGAGCTTGGGTCGGAAAGCATGATTTTGAAACCGAAAAACTTGCTTCTACTCGGAAAGGGTTAGGCAAGTACGTCTCCCGTTTGTTTTCCGACAAAAACGAAGGCAATGGTGATGTCAACGCGGAAAGTGCAGTTAGACAGAATCGTGATTTGGTGGAGATTGTGTTCGAGGTCGATGATACAGGTAAAGGTATTCCCAAAGAGAAACAAAAATCAGTGTTTGAAAACTATGTGCAGGTTAAAGAAACAGCAGCTGGACAAGTAGGTACTGGTTTAGGCCTTGGAATTGTTCAATCTTTGGTAAGTTACAACTATTACCTACATACATACATTTGCATGTATCGATGAATTAACTAATTCAGAACTTACTTTATTAGGTACATTTAATGGGCGGAGAGATTGGAATTGTTGATAAAGAGTTTGGTGAGAAGGGGACTTGCTTTAGATTCACCGTTTTCCTCACAGCTTGTGAGACTCAAGGTGATGCCATGTATGGTGGCACAAACTCGAGCTTTGCCATTCGAAATTCTAGTCCCAAACTCGGCATTCGTACTCCTAGTCCCAAGTTAGACGGATCACAAGTCGTTCTCTTCATGCAAAACATCGAAAGGCGAAGAGTTTCACAAAAATTCTTGGAGAGTCTTGGTATAAGTGTATTAGTTGTAGATCAATGTCAACAGTTTCCATCCGCTATGAAAAAGATACAACCCAAGCTAAATTCTTTACACCATTCTTCAAGGAGATCAGATATGAGTTGTAGAAGTGATATCTCAAGTTCGAGTTCTAAAGATATGCCTTTAAGTGCCACGGAAGGAGCCGAACATAAATTGCCTTTCAACCGACGAAAAGATACACCGAGCTTCAATCTACTTGTGATTGATGTCAATGCAGAGTCATTTTCCGAGCTGTGGAGGATTGTTGCTGAATTCCGAAGAGGCCTTCATAGTACATGTTGTAAGGTGATTTGGTTAGATAAACCGACTTCACCTTGCATCGATCCAAAAAGACTCGATCCTGATGATGAAATTCTGTTACAACCTTTCCATGGGTCACGATTGCATCGAGTGATAAAACTTCTTCCGGAATTCGGAAACTTGTCACAAGGTATTTCATCTAGTTCAGAAAGTTCAAAGCATCCATATAGCAAGACAAGGTTGAGAAACACTCAACGTAATGACGAGATACAAGAATACATCAGTTCGAGCGATGAACGGTATAGTAAGCAAGGATCATCATCACCTACACTAGTGCACACGCGTGGTAGGTTGAAATCAAAAAGAAAGAACGAGGACAGTGCCGAGTCGAGTAACGGCGAAATGCCCTTGATTGGGAAAAGAATATTGATTGCTGAGGACAACAAAATGCTAAGCATTCTTGCTATAACTACTGCTACACAGCTTGGTGCCGATGTTGAGCATTGTGAAAATGGAAATGAAGCTTTAGAACGAGTGTGCAATGGTCTCAAAGCTCAGAGAAACTATGATTATGTATTGATGGATTGTGAGGTAATGTATATAAATGATTTCTCACTACTTCATGAACTTTTAATGTGTGGTGGATTTAATGAGTTTTGATCTTTGTTTCTCTGTGTGTGTTCTGAAAGATGTTGCCGATGAATGGATATGAAGCAACGCGACGAATTAGAATTGAGGAGGAACGATATGGTGTTCGTATTCCGATCATTGCGTTGACCGCTCATACATCAGGGACGGAGGCGTTGGAAGCTGGAATGGATGCTCATTTGAATAAACCTCTTGTGGCAAATGAATTGATGAAAGTCATCGAAAGTCTCCAGACAAAAAAATGATGGCTGATTTATCTCATGCTATACTTTTATATGTTAGGTTTTGTACAACATGTGTTGATAGATTGTGGGCAAGAAATCTAGTGGGTAGTAGATCTCGAAGTACAAAGTTAGAACTATGTTTGAGTCATTTATTTAAATAAATAGCATATGAGGGATGCAAAGTTTGAGTCATTTTTGCTTGCATAAAACAAGTGTTGCTTCAGCTTCTAAGGAGTTTGCCAGTAAGACAACCATGCTGCCCTGGAGCATAGCTTTTTTGCTGGCTTCCAAAGCAACCTGCAAGGGGAGCTCCTGTGCTGCCTCTTTCGATCTATATTGTTATCTTCTGAGTGTTTGAAACTCCGAAAGTGTAAAAATATTTTCAAGAGCAGCAATTGCAGACAGAAACCTGATATGTGCCGTAGAAGGTAACTAAACGTGCTGGCAACATACTGTTTAAGAGCGACTTGGGCAGCCTGAGACCACATAAGAGTATCATTATACGGAGCATTGTCCTCAATATGAAAGTAAATTATATTTTCTTATGAACACAAAGAAGCCTCAGTTCTAGTTGAGACACATGCTCAACAAGCAGTGACATAAAGAGCAATCTCTTGTCTCCATCAAGTACAAAAAGCTAAAGACATCTCCAAATATCGAGATAATAAATTATTTGACTAACAGACACTTGTAAAATGTGCATTTGTAAACAATGATATAATTGTTAATTAATTACGTTTAATATTTAGATAGCCATTGCGTAATCATGAACAAGAACAGGTCAGGAAAAGCAAATGCACCCTAATTACGAAGAACGCCCAGGAGATTGGCACAAGAAATCTTGATATCTAATGGTAAAGCTTTGCCTATCTAGCTAAGTTCTTATACATTAACTAGTTTTATTTTGTTTATAAGAAATAATGATGTAATCTTGTATAAAAAAAAAGAAAAGAAATAATGATGTAATCTATTACAAGCTTGAGTTTTTTTTTGTGGTAATCGCCCAAAAATATTTTTTACCTTTTTTTTTCTTTCATTAAGATTAATTTTTATATTTTTTTTAAAAAAAAGAAAAGATTTAATTCCGAAAAGATTATTGTTATACCAATATATATTGAAGTTAATGATAAATAAATCTCATTTTATTTTTTTTCCTTAATTAAAAGATTATCTTAATTCGCATGTGTGTATATATAGCAGTATCACTATCTTTTAGTGTAGTTTCTTGGGGAATATCTTTATTTTTTTTAAATAAAAAAAAAAAGTCCGGGACGAAAGAGAAGAAGAAGGACAAAAAAATTTACGATACGAAAAGGAGCGAATGGAGAGAACGTAAAAAGCCCTAAGGTATGAGCTTAGAGCCTTACGTCACTCTAGTATGCTAATAACTTCATTGGCTACTAGATCTACTCTATTTTCTGTGGTGATGCTATTTTTTATTTATTCTTGGCAAAACTTAATTAAGTTGTGTTAATTATTTGGATACATTGTTTATGTTTTGTAGTATTTTCAAGAGTTATTATTTTCGTCAAGATTTTGATCTTATCAATTATTTTAGAGATAAATGGATGCGTTATATTTGTTCATACAATTAAAGGGTCATGGAGGTGTTTTTTCGGACTAATTGAAAATGTAGTCTACTTTTAATTGTGCAATTAAATTTGAGTTTATCATTGAGCGGTGACATTTCATGCAATTTGTATGAGTTATTTAGATAGATTCATTCATTAGATAAAAAAATATGAAATTGTAAAGTATTTTGAGGATGGCGAATATAATAAGAAATGCTTTTGTGAAAAGAAGAGTTAGACGAGGTATTTATATTCAATTGGCTAATTACTTTTTACTCCAATTTAACTTCATGTACAATGTGGATATATATATATATATATATATATATATATATATATATATATGCTATGGAAAGAGTAACAATGAAAACAAAACCATGTAACACCATTTTTGGTTAAAAGTAAAGGTATATAGCTCTATGGGATTTCATTTGGTTGTTAATGGCAACCTTTTTCGTCATTTCACGTTTTTCCAAAATTCAATTTCATCCAATTCATCACTTAAAATATATTGTATAACCTACCCTCAAAATGGGTGTTAGATTGGGTAGGGGCTCAAAATTACACATATATATAGGTGTAGGGTACATAGTACATACCCTAGTCCCCTCTCATATTTTTGTTGTGCGCCCAATATAAATATAGATTTAAAGATATATGGTAATTAAAAGTTAAAATCGGTGAATCTCTTAATTAAGGAAAAAAATAAGATGAGATTATATTTTATTTAATAAAATTATATTGATTTAATTTGCATGCAAACAAAAGGAAATAAAAACAATTTAAACAAGGGGGAGAGAGAGAATGAATTTTCTTAGCTTGGTAATAAAAATCAACATGAAAAGTTTTGAAGAAATTTCTTACATCCTTTCTTAATGGTGAATTTTATTCAAAACGATTCATATATAATGAAAATTTGAATGATAAAGTTGGTTTTTAAGCATATTTTTATACATTGATTTTTTTTTTTTTATAATGCAGAAAATCTAATGAAGTTTAGTTTATTTATAGCGTCTCGCCTTATTATAGTCATTTTATGGTAATTTGTAGCTCTTCTTCAATTTTCTCTCTTTCTTTAATTTTTTTGTGTTATATGTTTAGTAATTGCTTTATAAGTTAATGAATGGCTATATAAGACTTTTTTTTATTATTATTTCTAATTGATAAATAGCTTTTGGATTATTGAAAGTTATGTTTGTTTAGGAAAAATTTAAATACTGGCAGAGTTGTTAAAATTTTATTTTTTGGATAATTAAGATTTTTATTTATTTCAGTTGTGCCCAAAAATAAATATTTATTCTTTTTTTATTTTATTAAAATTAATTTTTATATTTTTTTCAAACAAGAAAGGAAAGGTTTAATTCCAAAAAGATTATTAGGATACCATTATATATTGAAGTAAATGATAAATAAATCTTATCTTTTTTTTCCTTAATTAAGAGATTCACTGATCTTAATTAAGGAAAAAAATAAAATAAGATTGCATTTCATATAGTAAAATAATATCGATTCAAATAGGAAAAAAAAACAAAAAGATAGTGAGAGAGATAATGGATTTTCTTAGATTTATAAAAAAGAAAAAAAAAAGACTTAGAAAGTTTTGTAAGGTAAAAGATTAAAGTAATTAACCATTATAATTTTTTTTAAAAACTCTATTTTTCATATAAAATTATCTTAAAAGAAGAAAAAAAAAGAAAAAGTAAATTCTTGTATCTTTTCTCAGTGTTGAGTTATATATATATATACGAAAAGTTGAATGGTAATTTGAAATGCAGAAGATCTGATGAAGCTCAACATATTTATAGCGTCACGTCCAGTTACAATCTTCGTTTTTCTGGTAATTTGTAGCTCTTCTTGAATTTTCTTTTCTTTTTCTTTTTTTTGTTAGTAATTGCTTTATAAGTTCAAGAATGGTATATAAGAAAATAAGAAGTAAATGTTATTTTATATGTAATGAATGTTTTTCTTTCTAAATTGATAAATAGCTTTTGGACTATTGAAATTTATCTTTGTTTTGAAAAAATTTAAATCCTTGTAAATTTGTTAAAAATTATTTTAAAATTTTGCTTTTAAGAATTCGATTGGCGTTATTATCGAGTATTTTTTGACCGTTTTATTTGAGAATTCAAAAAATTTGTTAATTAGGTATATTTATAAAAAAAATATTTCAAGTACCGAATAAGAGTTTAATACATTTATTAAAAAAATTTATTTCACTAATATCTTGGTATAATGGGAACTAATTCATTTGAATCCTCTTCTATGCCTGGTTATGATTTGGCTTAGTTCCTTTTACATATTGCAAAAGGTTCAACATTGATCCTTAGATATAAATGTACCATTTCAGAGTAATATATATATATATGAGACCGTAAAAATTTCTCTAATGAATAAAGTTACCAATGCAGGCATTGCTGGTGTTGGTACCACCAAGTATAGTGATCACATGGTGGTATAAAACAACAAGACAAATTGAACAAAATGTGCATTTCAATACCCATAGCTTGTATTCTGGATTTCAATCACAAATTCACATCATTGCAAATCCAATACCTCCATTAAATTCATCTGCTGCAAGTTTAGCAAAGCTTTTAAGTTCTTCCTTCAACCAAACTGATGAAATCTCATTCGATGAGATTGAAACTAAGGTATGCATTAAACCATATACATACATACATGTATACATTGACACATAGAATTAAGAATGTTACTTATTGTTTGCAGGTGGCACCTACATTGTTCCTTGCATTTACTACAATTCCATACCTGTCTCAAATTTCATATGTTGGATTAGAGGGTCTGTTTTTTTCTTACTACATTGATGGAAATCAAACTCTATCAACATATGCTAACTCCTCGTTTTCGAGCCGAAAGAAGCATGTTTGGTACAAGCAACCAGTGGATAATCAAACAGGGAAGCTATATGGAGAACCTGTTAGATCCCATTCATTCAATGTTGTGAATACAAGTTGGTTTCAAGTAGCATTAAATCATTCATGGGGGTATTCTTCATTAGAAAATGGGTGGAACAATGGTGGGAAACCTTTGTTTCTCACTAGTGTTAGCTTGCTTGGAAAAGGTGTTATTGCCATGGGAGTACCAGTTAAAAGATTAACTGATAGACTTGGTGGTATTAATCTTTATGGTGGAAGCTTAAGCTTGATTACAATGGATGGAAAATTGTTACTAAATGGAATCCCAAACACCAAATTCATCTATGTTAATGGTACTATTTTCTTACAGTTTATGTGGCCAAATGGTGTTAAAAATTTCCCATGCAGCAATGATACCCCAGAAACCTATAAGGTGGACACTGATGGAAAAGAGTATAATGTTCGTTGTTCAACAGTCGAAATCTCGGGAGTACAATCCGTATGTTATCCGAATTATTCCTTTTTCTTGGTGTTTGCAGTGTTCGCGGCTAGTTCTATTAACGAGTTTTGGTTTTCAGGTATATGCATTGGCTTTACCACATGAAGGAATAGCAAGCTTTGTTTATAGCAAAATCAATTATTCCCACATTGCTCTTGTGGTAACAATGGTGTTATTAGTCATCCCTCTTGTTTTCTTCGTATCATCAATGATCACCAATGCTCAAAGGGAGATTTGCTTACATGATAAGCTCATTAAACAAATGGAAGCAACTCAACAAGCTGAGAGAAAAAGCATGAACAAAAGCCTTGCTTTAGTTGGTGCCAGCCATGATATCCGAGCAGCATTAGCCGGTATTACTGGTTTCATCGATTTATGCCTGGCAAATGCAGCCCCTGGGTCGGATTTCGAGACATATTTGAAGCAAATGAGTCTTTGTGCACAGGATTTATTAGGTAAATTCATTTCACTTGCCTATTGGTACCAAAATTTCAGGGGGGTCTAATCTAAATAGTTGTATATATAAATTGCAGGGCTATTGAATTCTATACTTGATACTAGCAAAATTGAAGCTGGAATGATGAATTTGGAAGAACAAGAGTTCAATTTGGCTGATTTGATTGAACATGTGGTTGATTTATATCATCCTGTGGGTATGATTAAGGGTGTTGATGTTGTTTTAGACCCCTGTGATGGATCCATTATTAAGCTCTCACAAGTGAAAGGTGACAGAGGGAAACTCGTACAAATATTAAGTAATATACTGAGCAATGCTGTTAAATATACTGTTGAAGGGCATGTATGTGTTCGAGCTTGGGTCGGAAAGCCTGATTTCGAAACCGAAATACTTGCTTCCACTCGGAAAGGTTTAGGCAAGTACATGTCCAGTTTGTTTTCCGGCAAAAATGATGGCAACAGTGACGTAAAAGCAGTAAGTGCAGTTAGACAGAATCGTGATTCGGTGGAGATTCTGTTCGAGGTTGATGATACAGGTTCAGGTATTCCGAAAGAGAAACAAAAATCAGTGTTTGAAAACTATGTGCAGGTTAAAGAAACAGCAGCTGGACAAGTAGGTACTGGTTTAGGCCTTGGAATTGTTCAATCTTTGGTAAGTTGCAGCTATTACATACATACTTTATTAACAGTGTACTGATTTAATGAATTAACTAATTCAAAACTTACTTTATTAGGTACGTTTAATGGGTGGAGAGATTGGAATTGTTGATAAAGAGTTTGGTGAGAAGGGGACTTGCTTTAGATTCAATGTTTTCCTCACAGCGTTTGAGATTCAAGGTGATGCCATGTATGGTGGCACAAACTCGAGCTTTGCCATTCGAAATTCTAGTCCCAAACTCGGCATTCGTACTCCTAGTCCCAAGTTAGACGGATCACAAGTCGTTCTCTTCATGCAAAACATCGAAAGGCGAAGAGTTTCACAAAAATTCTTGGAGAGTCTTGGTATAAGTGTATTAGTCGTACATCATTGTCACCATTTTCCATCTGCATTGAAAAAGATACAATCCAAGCTAAATTCTTTACTCAATTCTTCAAGGAGATCAGATATGAGCTGTAGAAGTGATATCTCAAGTTCGAGTTCTAAAGAAATGCCTTTAAGTGCCATGGAAGGAACTGAACATAAATTACCTTTCAACCGACGCAAAGATACACCGAGCTTCATACTACTTGTGATTGATGTCAATGCAGAGTCATTTTCCGAGTTGTGGAGGATTGTAGCTGAATTCCGAAGAGGCCTTCATAGTACATTTTGTAAGGTGATATGGTTAGATAAACCTACTTCACCTTGCATCGATCCAAAAAGACTTGATTCCGGTGATGAAATTCTGTTACAACCTTTCCATGGCTCACGTTTGCACCGAGTGATAAGACTTCTTTCGGAATTTGGAAACTTGTCACAAGGTATTTCGTCTAGTTCAGAAAGTTCTAAGCATCCATATGGCAAGACAAGGTTGAGACACACTCAACGTAATGACGAGATACAGGGATACGTCAGCTCGAGCAATGAACGGTATAGTAAGCAAGGATCGTCATCACCTACACTAGAGCGTACTCGTGGTAGGTTGAAATCGAAAAGAAAGAACAAGGACGGTGCCGAGTCGAGTAACGGTGAGAAGCCCTTGATTGGGAAAAGAATATTGATCGCTGAGGATAACAAAATGTTAAGCATTCTTGCTGTAACTACTGCCACACAGCTGGGTGCCGATGTTGTGCATTGTGAAAATGGAAATGAAGCTTTAGAATTAGTTTGCGATGGTCTCAAAGCTCAGAGAAACTATGATTATATATTGATGGATTGTCAGGTAATGTATATTTATGATTTCTTACTGCATTAAGTTTTGATGTATGGTGGATTTAATGAGTTTTGATCTTCTTCTTTTTTGTGCATGTTCTGATAGATGTTCCCGATGAATGGATATGAAGCAACGCGACGGATTAGAATTGAGGAGGAACGATACGGTGTTCGTATTCCGATCATTGCGTTGACTGCTCATACATCTGGGACGGAGGCGATGGAAGCCGGAATGGATGCTCACTTGAATAAACCTTTAAAGACAAATGAATTGATGGACGTCATTGAAAGTATTGAGACAAAAGAATAATGGTTGATTTATCTCATGTTGTATATTCATATGTTAGTTTTTGTGCAACATATACCGATACATTTTGGGCAAGGAATCTAGTGGGTAGTATATTTAGGAAATACTAAATTATAACTATGTTTCAAAACGAATACAGATTAATCCTTCGATTAAAAATTCATCATTAAATGATGATGTAGAAAGTATTTTATGAAAAAAGTTGGATAAATGGGTAAATGAAAAAAAAATGTTAATCTTAATCTTAAGAAAAGTCAAATCATCACTTACAACACAAATGGAGGGAATATTTAAGAGAACCAATTTGCAATTTATTCTATCATATATTGAATATTTTGTCAAGTTTTTTAATAAAATGAATAAAATACAATCTTACTCCTTATATAGAGATCTCCATTATTTTTTTATACCAATTTGTTGCCATCCTCTACCCTGCAACCAAAAGCAAAGGGTTGTATAATTTGATAAGATGTGATGGAATTATGTCACCCTTCTACAATTTGATCTCAATCAAGGTTTTTAAAATAAAACTGATGGTTGAATTGATCAGATCATCGGTTCTTAATTTAATTAGTCCAACCAATTCGATCAAATAAATTATTAAAAAATATATAAAAAAAATCTTTTAAAAATAGAGATAAATAGTTAAACTGGTATTTTAGCCTAGTTAATTGAGTCAACCGATTCAAACCCTCTTTTCAAATTAATATCCCGATCAGTTCCTAATCCAACCTATCAATCTGGTTTGTTCTGAAAACAATGGGGATATTATTTACCAATAATATGCAGTTCAATTTTTCCTGAAAAAAAGAAGCTTAGAATGGGTGCAAACCGGTAGTCTCCTGCAATCGAGAAAAGGAAATAGGAAAGTGGGGGAAGCAAGAACATGCACGGGGACGTAATCATTTTAATGTATGTGAGATATCCATGATCACAAGGTACTTTTCAAGAATAGTAAATGGAAATTTTTTTTTTTTTTTGGGACAAAGAAGGGCTATGAAGAGTTCGTTGTACACGAGCTATGACGCATTGCAAAATGATTTTTCTAAGTCATACAAATCAGAAACCCTAAGGTTGAATCAGATCATCTGATTATAAACGCCAACTCGGTGTATGCCAAGATGTGAGCGGTAGCGAGTTGAACATGAATCACGTCAGGATCAGATACGAAATTTTCCTTTCCACCATTGAATCACATCAAAAGATTACAATCCAAGCAACAATAAAGCAGGGCCATTCGTACCACTTTTAGTTTTCAACTTCTAGGGTGCAACTGGATTCTGTTCCTTCCATTTTGCTAACTTAGCTTGTATAAGTCTGTCCAAAATTGGAGGCTCGAGAGGAATCGGGTCAAGACAACGCTCTGATGCTGCAACAATCACCTACCAAACAGAAATAATACCGATATTTATCATTTTTGTTACCAGTCATACAAACAATAAGTAAAAAAGAAAAAAGAGCAATATGCATAGTAGTTACAGGATATGGAAAGATCAAAGTTCGTAACCAGGGAATGTTTCTACTACCTCGTCAAGTAAGAAATCAATCGCTGCTTCGTCTTCAACAGTTTCCTTCAAAGGAGTCCTTAAGAATTGAACATCCAGTTGAATTTGCTGGAAACCACTTCGATTAAAAGTCTGGAGTCTGGCAAATTCTTGCAAGCTTTTAAGGCAAAGTTTTACTATAGTTGTTACAACGGACTCCTGCAAGAAGGAAATTCGGCTCATTTTGCTTCAATAGAAGCACTGGATATTGTTCCACTAGCTCGAGTATTCATAGACCATACCTGTGTATATTCAACTTTTGTAAAAATTTCAACCTTTTGTTTGAACAATTTTGCTAGATGTGTTTCTAAAAGCTGGCTCCTGGCTCTCTGTGTATTTGACCTAGTCATTTTATCATCTCGTAATTGGTTACTCCGGGATGAGGCAGTGCTTCCATTGCTGTCAGAGCGCCGGTGCTTACGCGAGAGCCCTTGAGGTAAAATCTGCCTCACCTCACTTCCTATTTCCTTCAACTAGAGCAGGGCAGAGCAAAGAAAATTGAGGTTAAGCAGAATTGTTGCATAGCCAAAATATTTAGGCATATTGAACTATGAGGAAAATAAAATAAAATCAATATCCTTATTCAATCAGAAATGTTTGAGGAAACGCTAACCTCTTGAAGTAACAAATCAACGAACATATGAACTTCTCTAGGTTCCTTGTGCTGCAAATATTAAAAATAAGTTGTTGGAAAGTTGAATGATGGACTATCTTAATTATAGGAGTTTCTTTCAATACAGCATACTAACCTTGACCCAGTTTGGTGTTGTAAACCGCTTTCTTAGCAGAGTAGATACCTTCTGAGTTCTCATTTTTGTATACTGCAGAATGGAATAAAATGAATTTGTAATTAACAATGAGATAAATGGCATTGCTTGAAAAAGGAAAACGATAGCTCAAATTATTAATCCAACACGAAAAATTAAAAACCATCAAAATTAAATTATGAGCTCCCTTGAGCACAATGGCATGGGATCAAATCATCGACATTCCATGAGGCTTCCAAACCGATGAACTGAATCGGGAGAGAACACATCCCGCAGTTGCAATATAAGTACTAAAAATTTCAAAAGAAGAAAGGAAGTGGTTCCTACATGAAGCAAAAGCTTTTCACCAGCTGACCGAAATATTCGACATATCTCCCCAGGAACAAAAGCAGGTCCATTTTCATAGCCTCGACCACCACCACCAGAAAAGGAAGTAGCTATTTCCTAAACAATAATACATGAAAATATGACCGAAGCCCACAGAAGCAGGGAGAGTAATAGAATTATTCCATCAGCGGGTAAGATAGAATTATTAGGTGAAGACAGAAAGTTACCTCGGTAATTCTTGGGACAGCAGTTTGTTCAATGAAAACGGAAAGTTGAGCCAACACCAGGACAAGACCAGCAAGAACTTTTTCGCCATGTGCTCCAGTTAAATCTTGATCTTGACTGGATGAACTCTTTCTTCCCGAAAGTAAGAGAAAACGATCATCAAGAGCCCTGAAGAAGTCCTGAAATCCTTCTTGAACCCAATCAATTATGAAATCTCTCAATTGAACTAGCAGCCCTAAGTCATCATCAAGAAGTTTGCGGAAATCCTGCAGTAAGCAAATAGATTAAAAGTGAAGTTCAAGGAATACACTGCACTTAAATTATAAACTATTATGCAAAGAATAACGAAAATAAAAGGTACAAGCTCAAAAAAGAATTAAATAACAAAAAAAGGCAATATATATATAACCCACAAATGCAAAGCAGCCTCCAAGCTTAGGCCATTTTTCAATCTAGAAAGTATTTCAAGCATTTACAAGGTCATCTATATGCATCCAAGTGTGATATGCAGAGAAGCAACATAAAAAATGGACTAGAATTATTTATATAAATAGGATATGAGGGATGCAAAGTTTAGTCATTTTTGCTTGCATAAAACAAGTGTTGCTTCAGCTTCTAGTGAGTTTACCAGTAAGACATCCATGCTTCCCTGGAGCACAGCTTTTTTGCTGGCTTCCAAAGCAACCTGCAAGGGGAGCTCCTCTGCTGCCTCTTTTGAACTAACATTTACTCTCAGAAGGGCATCTGCAAATTATACATAATGAACTCAGACTTCTAAGGTAATTTTCATTAGATGGATCTACATAAATCAAAACGAAACAACTGTACTCAAATTTTCAATATTTTAGAAGTTCATGTAGGATTTAGAAATATGTATGCTTTAACATTTAGTGCAACTCTCATTTTTCATAAATAAATCCTTATCGAACATGCATTTGAAAGTAATAATGAGGCAGCTATGGATATCAATTCCAGAATAGCAATAGCTGAGAGGCAGGTCATAGACATGACTTTTGCTTTAAGCTACCTTTAGGTTAATTATATTTTTAGTTAGAATTCAAGTGAACTGGGATCTTTAAAAATTGAGAAATGATTAATGAGATTTCTTTGAACCTCTATCAGGAAACAGGAAAAAGCAATAAAATGCCCAAGAGACCATCTTTAGTAAATTTCAACTATATTGTTATCTTCTGAGTGATTTGAAACTCCAAAAGTGAAAATATTTTCAAGAGCAGCAAGTGCAGAAAGAAACCTGATATGTCCCGCAGAAGGTAACTAAACGTGCTGGCAACATACTGTTTAAGAGCAACTTGGGCAGCCTGAGACCACATAAGAGTATCATTATACGGAGCATTGTCCTCAATATGAAAATAAACTATATTTACTCTGATTGGAGGAAGAGATGAAATATAGATTAAAAATACAACGGGTCAAATGAGATTCAAGAAAGACCTCCAGAGAAAAACCAGGTAGAACAGCCTCACTTAACACTTCATCCATTAGAAGCACATCTGTCCAAATAATCCCTGCAAATTATTAGGCAATCAGTAAGAAAAAGGTTAAATAAGTTTATGTTTCAAAATACAAAGAAAAGAAATACAATAAATGAAAGCATTGTTTATATAATTCCAACAAAACTCAGAAACAAACAAATTCAAACTCACACCATCATTGATAAAACAATAATGGCACCAAGGATCAATTTTCTTATGAACACAAAGAAGCCTCAGTTCTAGTTGAGACACATGCTCAAAAAGCAGTAACATCAAAAGCACTCAATTGTCTCCATCAAGTACAAAATGCTATTGACATTTCCAAATGTCAAGATAATAAATTATTTGTCTAGCAGACACTTGTAAAATGTGCAATTGTAAACAATGATAAAATTGTTAATTAATTATGTTTAATATTCGGATAGCCATTGCGTAATCATGAACAAGAACAGGTCAGGAAAAGCAAATGCACCCTACTTACGAAGAACACCCAGGAGATTGCCAGAAGAAATCCGTCCCTTAACATACTGCTGAGTAGTTTCAAAGTGCCTAGAGAAAAGGACCCATGTGAGTAAAATGTTTTCATGCTTTGTATTCTGAGAAACAATAGAGTTACAACTTGTCATGGGAAATCTAACGAAGCTGCTTACTTGACAACCAAGTCTTGAGCAAGTTTAGTTAGTTGCCCCTCTGAGTCAGGAAATATTACTCGATAAGCACGAATAGCTTCCGCAAACTCAAGGACAGAACCCTGATTTGAGATAATAGAAAACAAGAGATTCTTCATTAGTCTATGTAGATGGCAGTTTCCCTCCCTCCCCACACCCCAAGCCTCCTTTTCATTTGAGGGGATACTGGGGAAGGCCTATCCAACAAGCCATATATAAAGAAATTAACAAAATGCTAGTTTATGCTCATTTACCTCATGAGCTGCAATAGGAATTGAGTCTGAAACTTCTCCCTGTTTAGGACCATTAGACTCCACGGAAACATTCTCAATTTCATCTGGTTTAAGCTGAAGGTCTCCAAGAGATTGCTCTGACTTTTCAAGCAGTTTTGCCTGTAAGCTATCCACCTGCCCAAATACACATAAGCTAGGTCATGCATAAGAATATACTTAAACAGATATATGAAGTGATATCAAAATCCTGTTTAGAAAGTAGCATCACTGTAAGTCAAAGATATTAGCTGCACATTTTAAAGACTTTCAGTAATCAGAAGTTCAATTTTTTAAACAAAACATGAGAGAGAAAGAATGAAGTAATTTACATCCCTTTGCTAATGCATTTCATGTGGAGTAAAGCCATACATGGTAATTTAGTTTTTAAGCTCCATTTTGATGGAGCACAACCAGCTAGATAATTCAATCTGAAAGTTTGCAGTACAAACCGGAAAATCCAACTGCTTCAAAAGCACTGCAGCTTCAGCTCTAGCTTGAATGGATTCCGAGTCTGAAAACAGCTTTCCCTGAGAAGGTAATTTTCAGAAAAGCATTAAAAAGTTTGTTTTATCTGCAATAAATCACCATACATACATAAGGCAAAGACCAGACATACCTGCAAGTTTTTAACTATTATAGCAATCGCTTCTTCAGATGCTTGTTTACAGTCCTGAAATGACGAATCTCCATACGCCTGGTAAGAAAACAATGGTGTGTGTTAAATCTTTTGAACAGAAAATTTTAACCTAAAAGCAAAATTATGCAGAAAACGAAGTGTTAAAATTAAAAAATAAAAGAAAATGAACAAGATAAGCAACAATGACCTTAAAAATTGGCATTGCTCCAGTGTAGAACTTGACAGCATCAGCATATGCTTCTGACTTGATGCACTTTTCAAGTCTAACGGGCAGATCATAAATGAACTGTTCTCCAAATGAGACAATGTTTGAGTAACTAGCAATTGCATGTATAAAGAGGAAGTAATTTTTTTAATTTATCCTAAAGTGAAAATTTTTCTTTAATAACTTCTAATGCTAAGCTCTAAAACCTAAAACCATTATTTTGTCATGGGCATTATGATCTACTTCAATAAAACATTGCATTACTCACAATTGCTACATCCAGTTAACATGTTATCAGTTTGACCTTGGGGCTGCTGTCACATTATTCACTAGGCACCACGTAGATTTAACAGTCTTTAATACCTGAACTTTACGCAGAAGATTACGTGTCCGGTGCAACTTCTCTATATGTTCTCTCTTTTCAAAAAGAGAAGTGTTGACCCCATCACTTTTAGATTGCACTGACATTATCTGCAATTATAAAAATGTAAAGGAAAAAAATTCAGCTTTGAGTAATTCACTTTTCCTCGTTTGTCAATACATTATTCAAAAAATTCAACTAGAACTGACATGAAGAATATTCCAACACACCTTGTCAAGCAGATGTTCCATATTTGTTTCCATGCCTACAATATTACTTTTCATCCTGTTAAAATCAATATTCCAGTACAAGAAATAGTGGTTGTGAACGAACTTCAGAAGTCCAGATAACTTGATCGAACAAACAACAGTTGCTACCACATCAAAAATCTTGCTGAATCAAAAGGAAATAACAAAATCTCTACGGACAGATATAATGTTGACAAGTCCTATAGTTTTTCCCAAATTACGATTCTACTAGCAGTGGCGGATGCTAATATTGATTTTAAGAATTGAAACAAGTTACCGTTTAATTGCATCCGTGGCACTGATAAACTTGTTGTAATTCTCGTAAACCAGCATTTGCAAGTCGGTATCGATATTCTTAATTTCGGCTGCCATTTCAACATGCCTCTGAAGAAGCGCTTCCAAATTCGACTTCCGTATCTATACATTTCAATCCAATCCATGTTTTAAAGTGTCAAACCCTCCAAATCAATTATAAATCCAACCAAAAACATGAATAATGTAATCCAAACGACGAATTCCATTCCGAACAATTGATTTCTATAAAAAATCTAGCACTAGAATTCGGTAAAATTTCAATCCGTAATTCAGATCAAAACTATTTGGAACGTACCAGGAGGTTCATGTACTGATCGGCATCGAAAGAAGTGGTGTCGATAGCGTCTAAGCTGCCGTGGTTTGAAGAAGCGTCGTTTGTCGAAGAAGGATCTGGAGAGTAGAAGCTCGACAGCAGATCTCTCATTCTCTTCGCCTTGTCGTCCAAAGGAACATCTTCCGTCCCCATTTTCTGCTCTTTCTACTAATGATTTGTTCACCGCGAATCACAATAAGGGAGATTTTGGTTTTAGATCAGGAAACGAGTGAAATTTTTCACAGGCAATGAAAATGAACGACTTGGCGTTGAACAAACCAGCTTGGCTGCACGGTTATTTTGGTGCACCGTCTTTCCTTAGATGCGACGCAATTCGAAGGCAGTTAATTTGTCCGAAAGGACCCAAAAAGTCCCAAATTACAAAAACACCTATTCATTGTGTAAAAGTTTTATTTGTTTAGCGCCAATATGCAATTTATTTGTTTGCATTCGCAAATAGAAATAAATAGGTCGAATTCTGATATTAGTCCTCATAAATTTTATATTTAGGTCCTTATATTTTAATTTTAAAGGCTGAATTTTGCATGAAACCAACGTACATGGCTTTTCACATCCTTGACATTGGTTTTCTGTTTTTTTGCCTTGTTTTTTATCCTTATCAATTTCTATCATTCCTTCAATTTATTTATTTTGGGTAAACTGCCAAAATAGCCACTTTTATTTACCTTAGATTACATTTTAGTCACTTATGTTT
This sequence comes from Gossypium anomalum, assembly GCA_025698475.1. NCBI lineage: Eukaryota > Viridiplantae > Streptophyta > Magnoliopsida > Malvales > Malvaceae > Gossypium > Gossypium anomalum. Next base: position 23,255,766 of record CM046967.1, read on the forward strand.
GAAATGTTACGTTTTAGTCACTGAGCCATTAATTATCGTTAAGTTGCAACGTTAAGCTGTGGCACGTTGAATTACCATTTCAAATAAAAAAATTAGGTTAAATTATACAGTTGATCCCCATATTTTTTTCATTTTGAGTAATTTAATTTTTTTCTTTTATATTCTTTTAACTTTTTTTTCCATTCTCTTTTGCTTCACTCTTTGTCTTCCTTCCTTCTCCGTCTCTTTTAACGTAATTTTTTTATGTTTACTATTTGTTAAAAGTAATCTCTATACTTTAATTTTTTTGAACAATTTAAGTTTTTTCTTTTTATTTCTTTATTTTCCTTTTCCTCTTCCCCTTTCTTTTTAACAAATGAAAAATATAGAAAAATTACATTAAAAGATATGAAAAAGGGAGGAAAATAGAGAGAGAAGCATAAGAGAATGAAAAAAAAAAGAAAAAAAGGGAAATTTAAAAGAATATAAAAGAAAAAATTTAAATTGCTCAAAATAAAAAAATATGAGGACCAATTGTATAATTTAACCTAAAATTTTTATTTGATGATTTAACGTACCATGTTAACTTACCGTTACATCGTTAATAACAATTAACGACTCAGTAAACTAAAATGTTACAACAAATTAACATAATGGTGAAGCTTTGCTAGATAATATTTTTTTAGATTAAATTTTTTTTTAGTTTTACTTTATTTTTAATTTTTATTTTTAAAAGTTACGTTTTATTTTTTATTTTAAATTTAACTAGATAATATTTGATGTGCTATTTAATAGTTATATTAATAAATTTAATAATAAAGATAACATTTATAATTGAGAGATGATATTTAAATAAAGATGCACTTAATTCTAATTTATTACCATATATTACAAATTGTATTTGTGGATATTGGGAGATTTAAATTTGAACTCCAACTTTTACCCTATTAATTACATATTTGTTTTTATTATCTTCAATGTTTATTTTCAATTAAGAATAATAAAATGTAATTAATTAATAATCAATATAATTTTCGGGTAATCATTGTCAAAAAGGTCAAAAAAACATTAAACAACTCCAAATCCGGAGTTGGAATCGTAGTTGTACACACACTTCGCACGCCAGCGGTGACAACCAGCACTTTCCATTTTCCAATAAAATAACCAATTAAAATACCTTAAATACCCCTCCACCTCCATTATTATTATTATTTTAGCCACTAACCTAATCTAACAACTACCCCTCTTTTGCCTATAAAACAACCCTTTCTTCTTCATTTCAAAACCTTCTTCAGCTTTGCCTTTAATTGCTCTCTGTTTCTTGTTCGTCAATCAGCTAAGTATTCTTTCAAAATCTCCTCTCTCTCTCTCTCTCTTTTAAATTTGGGGATTTGGTTTTAGGGTTTCGTCTTTGTTAATGTCCGATCTGTGAATTGGGGTAAGTGTCGGTGTAAAAAAAAGCCGGTCTAATGATCTTGGGTGATCAATGAGTTTCGCTATCCCTATGCATCGGATCCATATTCTTCACTCGTTCTCGGTCGTTTTCCTTTACTGGTTCTATGTTTTCTCAAGGACTACCTCTTTGTTCATCAATGTGATCGTTTAAAGCTAATTTGTAGTTACTAGTTTAGTTTCTGTGATTATTGAAATAAATTAAAATCTCTAAATTTTCATTTAATTTGTTAAAAAAAATTTCCCTTCCACCTGAGATGGCTACTGTGCAAAAACCGGCGAGTTCCTACGATTCCGACCCAAGATACGCCAACATCGACGAGAAGAAAAGGAAGAGGATGCTGTCGAACCGTGAATCAGCGAGGCGATCGCGTATGAAGAAACAAAAGCTACTCGAAGATTTAGTTAACGAAGTGAGTGCATTGCAGAAAAATAACACCCAGATCTGTGAAAAGATCAAGTTCACAACCCAACGCTTCGTCAAAATGGAAGCTTCCAACAGTGTCTTAAGAGCTCAAATAGTTGAATTGACCGAGAGCTTGCAGTCCTTGAACTCGATGCTGCACATGGCGGAAGACGTAAGCGGGTACGACGTCGATATCCCGGAGATCCCCGATCCTCTGATGAAGCCATGGCAACTCCCTTGTGCGACGCAGCGGATATGCTCGACTTTTGATGGATAAAGTTTAAAAAAAAAAAACAAAAAAAAACCTTCTTCCTTTATGCACGGCCAATTTGTATGTTGCGTTTTAGCCTTTGGCGAAATATTTAAAGTAGCTTTTATCATTTATGTTTGCAGAAACCTTCTGGTATTTGCCCTTTCGTGTGTCTGTACTTTGGGATATTCTATAGATATATATGGAAATATGTTAATTTACAAATGCAATGCTTCCTCATCATCATCATCAAATTTCTTGAGGATTGATTTGATTATATCATTGCTAATCTGATTCAAACCAAAAATGTGGTTGTATTTACGTGTTCATTTTGAATTTGGTTCTGTACATAGAAAATTTCAAGACGGCATTGGTGTTTGCATGTGTGTTTCTCCATGCTCTTTAACAGGCTGTATGATTGTTCTTTAATGTCAATGAACTTAACCATTTCAGAATTCATGGCTATTAAATTTTTTAAGGTAAATTGAACTTTGAATCCAAGTTTTAATGCCAAAAAGCTTCTTGGTTCGATGTTGACATTCTTACTTCTATTATTGTTTATTGTTGGAGTATACCTTTAGTAAGAGTGATGGGTGGGCTACAAGTCCTTTGCATGCAATAACTAGAGATGGCATATTTACTTGAATTCAAAAATTAAAATAAAGCTACATCTTATTTCGATTTTGATCCGATCAATTGAAAAATTAGATTTCACTTACCGGATTAAAAAAATCTAACCATTTACTAGGTTTGAGTTTTTTATTTCTTTTGTTATCCACAATAATATTTAATGTTACCAACAATTTCATCGTGTTAAAGTATATTTTTTCACGGACCTAAAAGCAAATATTAATTTACTTATCTTAAATTCAACTAAAAGAAATAAAATTATATCCAATTTTGATCCAACCAATTGAAAAACTAGATTCAACTCGCCTTAAGATTCGACTTAACAAAATCTAACCGCCTATTAGGTTTGAGAGGTTTTTTTTTTCATTTGTAATAATATTCAATGCTACCAATAATTTAACTTGCTAGGCATATTTTTATTTGATCAAATAAAAAACTAAAATCCCTCGCCTAATATTTACTTGTCCTAAATCCAACAAAAAATATTATATTTGATTTTTATTATTTATCCAATCAATTGAAAAAAAACTAGAAACATTAATTTACTTACCTCGAATCCAATTGAAAGAAATAAAGCGATATTTGATTTTGATCCGATCAATTGAGAAACTAAATTCAACTCGCCCCAAAATTCGAAACCGCCTATTAGGTTTAAGTTTTTTCTCTCTTTTGCTATCCATAATAATATTTAATGTTACCAACGATTTTAACATGCTAAGTATATATTAAGTATATATTTGATCCGATCAATTAAAAAGTCAAATTTCATGGACCTAAAAGTAAACATTAGTTTACTGACCCCAAATTCAACTAAAAGAAACAAAGCTATATCTGATTTTGGTCGAACCAATTGAAAAACTAGATTCAACTCGCCTCAAAATCTGATTTAACAAAATCTAACCGCCTATTAGGTTTGAGGGTCTTTCTTTTCTATTTGTAACAATATCCAATGCTACCAATGATTTAACTTGCTAGGCATTTTTTTTCGCTCAAATAAAAAACTAAAATCCCTCACCTAAAAGTAAATATTAATTTACTTGTCCTATAACACCCGAATCTGTCTCCGTCTTCGAATTAAGGTTATAGAGTATTACGACACGTATTAAAACATTTATCATCATTAAACTATTCATATATTAATTTAAATATCAATAATCAAAACTAAATATTATTCATAGCACAAATACAGTTATGGGCCTAAAATTGAGTTTACGAAGCCCTAAAAATAATTTGAAAACAACTAGGGACTAATTGATCAAAATAGAAAAACATGAAAATTTTGAAAATTCTGGAAACATGGGTCATACGGCCGTGTGAAAAGGACCAGCCCATGTGGCCTCAAACATGGCTGCATGGCTACCCCACACGCCCGTGTGTTCAGACAGTGTAACTAACTGTGACCGTGTGAACGGCCATATGATAGCCCATGTCCCAGTCCGTGTGCACCTTAAAAAGTTTCCAAAACAAGGTAAATTTTCATTCAACACTTAGATACCAGATACCAAGCCAAATCAAAATCAATCATTTCCATACTTTAAAAACACATTCCAACAAGCCTAAAACATGTCAAACATTCAACCTAAGTCTCTAACCAATGTGTCATCATTAACAAAACAATTCAATTATCAACCTCAATTCACATATCACACCAAATTAATTTGCATTCAAGTTCATAAGTTCATACATAAAACTCATGCCAAACTTACCGTTTCTTATTATTTATTCACATTCATTCATACCATGATTTAATCACTTACTTAATGTTTATATCAAATGACCAAAACAACTTATATGAACATATTCACACCAAGATTAAAGGCACATACACAAACAAACTAATACCAAAGTTAAGCATCTTTATATCAATCTCATATATAACACATGAAATAAGTATTCAAAACATATACAAAACACACCTATTACATGACATAAACCCAAAATAAACGTATCAAAATCTACCTAAATATATATGGATAGTATGATCTTCAAGTTAATCCGATCGCCAGACTCCACAAAAAGTTATCTACAAGGAATATGAAAAATGACATGAGTAAGCTTCAATAGAGCTTAATAAGTTTAATGGTTAAAACAATAAAACTTACTGTATAAACATAGCTATTTCATTAACAAGATTAACAAATAATAAATTCTGTCAATCACAGTTACTCAACGGGTGAGTTTATACATGTATGTATACAAGTTGCAACATATATTCAATCACATGAGATCATTCAATACCAAGTCACAATATACATTCAGAAGACCATGTAGACACTTATAAGATTTAATAACATGTCATATAATCATTGGAAACATGCCCAATGAACGGTATAAATTGATTCGGATATGCGATTAACCATCCAGAATACACCAGAACGCTCAAATGAGACAAGCCAACCAAAAACACACTTGAGCACCAAGTGTCAAGCCCGTAGGCTAACATCCCTCTGGAACACACCTGGGCACTAAGTGAAAAGCCCATAGGCTTTACATCTGCCCCCAGAAACATACCAGAATCACTGTAAATATAACACGATAGTCCGCAACAAATGTTGGACACCAGTATATTCAATGGAAAGTAACAAATCAAAAGTCATCATATAATCACAAGTAAACCATGTACCACGTGCAATATAACATATTGACATGCCAATTGTATCCTATCATACGTTCATCTGGGCTCAATATATCATCAGATTAATAATATTTAAATCATTTCTTTTCTCGACTCACATCAAATTATAATAATTCAATTGTGTCTACATTATCCAACAACCACAACACAATATCAAAATAACATTTCAATTTATATTAACTAAACCGTATGTAGCGACGTAAAAATTTTGGTTTCGGGTCGCTAATTGTGGCGATCTATTGAGAGATTGAAAATTGAAGTTTGATTTTAAAATAAAGAGGGGAGTCGCCACCGATCTTTTTTCTAGGTGTGATCGGACACCTATTAGATTTCTTTTTTCTTTAAAAACAAGAAAAAAAGCCGAGTTAAGGTCTACGTTAAAAGCCAGAGAAAAATTACGGTTCGGGAGTCGGTTACGCGCGAGGAAGGTATTAGCACCCTCGCGATGCCCAAAAATTGGTATCTCATAAACACGTGTTGTCTTGATTTTCAAAAATGCGAGTTCAATGTAAAATTTAGTCGTGATTCGATTAAAAAGACGAGAAGTTTTAAATTTTTTTTATTTTTGAGAAGGATATACCGTCTTAACACGAGTCGATTGAAGTTCACCCAACATAGGGATGAAATCGACGACATGATGTTAAATCGATATGTTGCCTTATGTATTGAAATTAATAAAAACACGAATAAATATTTTAAAATAATGAACAACGAGGAAATATTATAAAAATGGACGGGAAACGAAAGATAATAGTTGAAAATACATCAAGGCATATAATACATACAACAATGATATTAAAACTAATGACAATGCACGTGATATTAAATGTAACAATAGTATCATATACGAGAATACAATGAGAATACAATGAATGTACATATAAAGATAATTAAGATATATATATATATATATAAAGAGTAGTAGTGTTAGAAATATACTATATATAGTGTTTGAAGTATATAGGAGATAGTAAAAATATATCACTAGCAACGATGAAATATATATAACATATATTGAACATACATAATACATATGTAACACTCCTAACCCGTATCCGCTGCCAGAATAGGGTTTCGGAGCATTACTACCATTTGCAGATCACTAAAAAAATTTTTACTTAAATATTTACCAATTCAATGCATCAATAAATATATTACCATTCAATCAATGGCTTGGCACTTGCCCAAGCCTCAACAATCAACACTTGTTAGTGTACTTACACATATTTCATATAAATTCTTATTTTCTCAATATGTCATATTTGAATTTAATACTCGTCTTAACTTACATATTTTCCTTATGTTAACATATAAAAGATAATTTCATATGTACATGTCATGATACATATCATTCTCTTACCGTTTCTTTAATAACATATATCATTTATTTTATTATATCATCATTTTATGCACCATCATTTCCTTATATCTTAGGTATTTTTATTTCGGTAATAGTTCGTATTAAACTTAACATAATTTAAACTCCATGTACCTATACTTATTTCATTTATCTATCTTATTAATTATTTCATACAAGTATTTTGTACATTTATTTCCATATGACCAATTCCTGTAAACATTTCACATTACCATTTTGTATAACCATTTCATTTAACCATTTGTTATATTACCTGAATATTAGTTGTTCAATAGATATCTTGGCGTTTCTCTTCCACGATCTTATTTATCTTCGACATGATGCCATAGTGTCTTTCAACTATGGTCTTACTCATTTTCTCTGTCATGTTGCCATGGTATCTTTTAACCATGGTCTTATTCGTTTCCGTCATGTTGCCATGGTATCTTTCAACCATGGTCTTACACATTTCATCTCGAAGTTGCCATGGTATCTTTCAACCATGGTCTTACACATTTCATCTCGGTTGCCATGGTATCTTTCAACCATGGTCTTACACGTTCATATCGAGTTGCCATGGTATCTTTCAACCATGGTCTTAGTTGCCATGGTATCTTTCAACCATGGTCTTACACGTTTCATATCGAGAGCACTCCGCGAACCTCATCCTTACTGATGGGATTACGGTCCAAGCTAAATCCACTGTAATATAAACTCATAGAGTATTGTCGGGATTACCATCCAGCTAAATCCCTGCAATGACAATTACTCTAATGAGCTTGATCCAATTACCATCCAGCTAAATTCGGACCTAATTCGGATTACCCTTCCAAGCTAAATCCATTTTCCACATATTCTTCGGGAGGGCTATATCGGATAGGATCACCCGTCAAGGCTAGATCCTTTTACCACAATTCCTTTTCGTGAGATCCATCGAATTTTCCTTTCATTCAACCGGGATTTCTTCCTTTTATATCAAATATATCAATGTTTCATCAATTTTCATACAATGAACATTCAAATCATATTCACATCAATAACATACATTTCAAGTATTTAAGAATATAATTCAAGTTACATGAACTTACCTCATTGCTTGTTTGTGTTTATAATTTCATTGATCCGATATCTTTTCTTTTCACAATCGAGTCTCATATTTGAGTCGCCTGATCTCTTTTAAATAAATTGATCATCATTTTCATTCATTTCATATTCTAATGCATTTAATTAATGCTCTAAGCAAAATTACCATTTTGCCCCTAACCTTTAATTAATGACGATTTCATCCTTAGGGTCGAGAAAATAAAATTCTTATGATTTAATCCTAATTTCCAACTATTATTCTTATATATATTGATAACAGTCCATGAATTCTATAAAATATCAAAAATTTCCATAATTTCAACACTTTTCAATTTAATCCCTAAAACATGTTTTCCCCGATCTTGAACTAAATTGATAATTTCGTTTAAATTTTACTAATTTAAATAATAAAATAATCTATTTCATGCAATTTAGTCATTTCTGACATTTTTACAAAATTTCCCATAAAGTTTTACTTTTATTCAATTTAGTCCCTGAGCCTAAAACATGCAAATTAGCCATGCTAGATGAATATTCATACATATTTTCCTCCTCCTCCTCTCCATTCCACATCCTTAATTTATATAACATGCAACAAGTAACATTATCAATAATTTCACTATTTACTTATATGTACATTCAAAACTGTCCATTTGCGTCATAGTCACTAAATTATTTATATATTAAGCTACAGAACTCGAAATTAAGATCCGTTAATTTTCCATGAAACTAGACTCATATACCTTCTTACCATAAAAATTTAATAATTTTTGGTTGGGCCAATTAATACAGTTTATTCATTAAATTCTCCCCTGTTCTGTTGTCTGACAGTTCCGACCCTTCTTCACTAAAAATTAATTATCTTCTTGTACAGGATTCTAATGATGTCCTAGTTTGTTTCTCTTGAAAATAGACTCATTCAGGATTCTAAAAATATAAATTTAAGCCCCTAATTATTTTTATCCAATTTTTGATGATTTTCCAAAGTCAGAACAGGGGAACTCGAAATCATTCTGACCTTGTCTCACAAAAGTTATTATATCTCATGATTTACAATTCCATTGCTTACATAATTTCTTTTATAAGAAACTAGACTCAATAAGCTTTAATTTCATATTTTATTCATCCTCTAATTCGATTTATATAATTTTTGGTGATTTTTCAAAGTTAGACTACTGCTGCTGTCTAAAACAGTTTTAGTGCAAAATGTTGATTTCCATTTTGCCCCAAATTTCACAATTCATACAATTCAGTCCTTGCTCAATTAACCCCTCAATTAAGATAATTTTCTCAATTAATAATTTTTCTAGACATTATAAGTTATTTCATAACTATTGAAATTCAGGATTTCCATATGGAACTCTAACTTCAAACTCTTTTACAATTAGGTCCCAAACATTCACTTTCTATTCAATTCTTTCAATACAACCAGCATATAAATAATTTAAATCTCTAATTCCATGCCAAATCATCATATACTTCCAGAACATATTCATATCAACTTTCAATTTCTTTCATGGAATCAAAAACTAATGAATTCAACAAGTGGACCTAGTTGTAAAAGTCACAAAAACATAAAAATTTCAAGGAGAAAGAAAGAATTAAACTTACATGAAGCTAGATTATGAAAACCAGCTTGAACCCTCCTCCATGGATATTTTCCAGCTGATGAATATGAAGAGAAATGAAGAGAATTCTAGATGTTCCAATTTAGTCCCATTTTTATTTAGCCAATTTTGGCAATTTTCCAATTTTGCCCTTATTTCATCCATTTCCTGATTTTTCTCAGCTATTGCCGCCCAAAATATCTCCTTTAGGATTATTTTCACTTTAGGTCCTTTCTCATTTGACAATTGAGCTATTTAATCCTCTAGCAACTTTTACACCCTTTTCAATTTAGTCCTTTTATTTAATTAACCACCCAAACGTCAAAATTTTCTGTCTAAATTTTAATACTACCTCACCAACACTATATAAATATTTCTAAAAATATTTATGGCTCGATTTATGAAGTCGAGGTCTCGATACCTCACTCTCGACCCAATTTACCTAATTAATTCTTTTAAATCACCAAATTCACTAATTCAAAAATGCTTTTATATTCGCATTTGACTCATAGGTATTAATTTATTAAATTTTTAACTCACCCGTTGAATTTGGTGATCTCAAATCTCTATTCCCGATACCACTAAAAATTAGGTCACATTATAATATCTCTAGCATCATTATTACTTTCTAGATTTCTCTCTCTTCCAATTGACCATTTTGCCTTCATTATCTTTTAAAATTCCATCCTTGAGTCATCATTTAATTTGGTAAAATTGCAATTTAGTCCCTTATAGTTTTTCATCTATTCAATTTGGTCCTAATTCATCCATTTTCCTTAGTTTCTAGATCATTCCACTCCTAAAATATTTACACTATTGGTCCTTCAAATTTTTCATATTTACACTTTAATCCTTTAAATTTTGAGTATTTACTCTTGGGCCACAAAACTTTTCTCACTTTTACAATTTAGTCATTTCTTGAATTAATATATCATAATATACTTCTCAATATTGACATAACTCAAAATTTCTCTTTTTGTCACTTTATTTCCTTATTTTACTATATTACTGATAATATTTTACTGTAAAAATTTCGGGATATTACAACATACATACCTTAGAAATAATAAATATAATAATAAAAAAACTAGTTTGTACATTACACACGTACGTACACATATATATACATATATATATTGATATATAAATAATAGTATTAGAAACATACAATATAATATTAGAGATACACATAATAGTATAAAAAAATAGATACCTAATAATATTAAAAAATATATAATAATATATATAAAATATAACATTAAAGCTTATGTACATAACATAAAAAAATATAATATTAAATCATTTACATGATATACACATATGATTTTAAGGTTAAATACATATTAGAATAATAACAATAATATTACATAAAAATATACTTATATATATATAATATATTAAAGTTATGTACATATATAATAAAATACATGAACAATACAACATTCAACATGTATATAATATATAATAAAATGATAATACACATAACATAAATTACATATATATAACAAAACATGTACTATGATTATAATAATAATAAAGATAATATTGAAATAAGAAGAAACAAATATAACATTCGTGAAATATTGAATAAAGTGAGATAAAAATATTGAATATTAAGCAATACATACATACATACACATATGAAGCAAGAAAATATATTAACACATAATAACAACAACGATAATAATAATAATATTAATAATATTAATAAGTCAAAAATAATAATAATCTTTAATAAAAATAATAAAAAGAAACGAAGAAGGGCAAAAATTAAATAAAAAGCAAAGTTTTGAGATCAATTCGAAATAACAACAAAGAAAAGGGACTTAATTGCACGCGCGTGAAATGTTTTTGGGGACCGAAACAGAAATATTTTCGTTCCCCCTGAACGCAGCGCATCAACAGGACCAAATTGATAATTACAAAAATCATGGGGCTGAATTGAAAACCATAAAAAAACCTAATTACGAAGCATCCGAACAACGGAGGGACTACGCGCATAAATATCTCACTGAGTTAAAAACACGCGGATCCTAGATCGGGTCGGGTCGAATTGGGTCGGACTATGGTGAAACGACGTCGTTTTGGGGTTAAACTCCTAGGTGCAAAACGGCACTGTTTAGACACGCTATAAAAACCAAATTTTTCTCAAAAAAATCATTTAGCCATGGTTTCTTAAAAAAAAAGAGGGGAAGGGGGTTAGGGAGCTCTGGGTTGAGCGATTTCCGGCGATCGGACCACTGTCCGTCCATCGCCGGCGGCCGCCGTATACGGTGGTCGTGGAAGCAAAATCACTCCTTTTCAACCCTCTTTCTCTCCTTTCCCCAGATCTGCGTTTGGAACGCCCGAAACTCTCGTAAAAACCGACAGATATGAAAGAAATGTTTCGTTTCTAGTTCTCCGATCGCGTTATCAAAACGGTAAAAATCTATGCTTTATCTATCTATCTACGAATAACCATGATGCACGGAAAGGGGATATGGAAATCACCTTTCTCTTGATTCGATTGCTTCTGAATAATGTTTTGTCTGTATTATTTTTTTCTACTATTCGAAAAAAAGAAAAAAAAACCCATTTACATTCCTTTTCATTCGACTTTTAAAGCCCAATTTTTTGTACTATTTATACACTGTTCTTTCATTCTTGCTCTGCTATTGCGTGTTATTGCTTCTAATCCCTTGTTTTGCAGGTATGGCCGACGCTGGTGGAGTAGGTGGCCAGATGGGACGGGGTTAGGTACGAGTGGGAAGGTGGTTGCGGCGCTGAGCAGGCTAGGGTTTCAGTTTCTGAAACCCTAGGTCAGGGCTTGGGTTAGGGGTTGGACTTCTTGGGCCGGTTAAGTTTAATTTGGGCCTCCGGGTTTTGGGTCCAGTTTGTAATGGGTCAGTTTGTTTGTAATGGGTATTGGGTTCTATAATGGGTCTTGGGTAGTTAGGTTATTGGGCTCCGGGTATGGGTTGGTTTAAATGGGTTGGGGTTATTTAATTGGGTTAACTGATGTGTATGGTTTGTAAAGGGGTTTGATGGTTTGTAAAGGGGATTGAAGTTGGGCCAAAATTGGCCTAGTACACCGTATGAACTTACCAAGGCTAAACTACAGAGACAGTGGAAGTTTAGAGATTATTCAACAACTTTCCCTTTTCCTCAATTATCTACTTGTTCTTGATCTATAAAATATTTTATTTCAATTTGTTCGCATCAGTTTCATATATTATTCAATTTAGCACATATTCCTTCTTATTTACAATTTTCACAATTATCCCAAAATTTTACACTTTATTCAATTTAATCCCTAATATTAAAACAAGCCAATTTTCACAATTATCTCATATACTCGTTTTTCCGAACATTCAACCCTATATAAATAGCCCCTAAATTTTGAAATTTTCCAATAAAATCCTTCCAATTTCACATTTTATCTATTTAATCCCTAAACTCAAAACTATACAAATTTACTTTACAAAATAACTTTATTTAACAACCAAACTTAATAATCTACCATTGAGCTTAAAAAACATAACAAACTCATCAATGGCATCTTTTAAAACTTTTAACAAATTTACAAATTAACCCCCGAGTTAGCTAGATCAAACTAAAATAATTTCAAAAACATAAAATTCATGAAAAACGGGTGAGAAATGGACTTATATGCAAAGAGATGAGTAAAACCAAAACTTTTTCTTCTCTGAACAATGGTGTTTCAGTTTCACTCAACACAATGAAGAAGATGACACAATTTGAATTTTCATTTGTTTCTGTCTTTTAATATAATTACAAAAATACCATTAATCAACACATTTTCAATCAAAATTTTACCTACTTACTGTCCACTAAATAAGAATGGCTTAATTGTCTTATTAAACCATCCTATTTTACTTAAACACTCAATTGGCACTAAAACACTAATAATAATAGATTTTTGCGCTTTTTATAATTAAGTCATTTTTCTTTAATTAATTATCTAAATGTTAAAATTTATAATCCAAATTTTAATACGACATTGATGACCTCGTAAATAGTAAAAAAATAATATTTATGAACTTACACATCAGAATTATGGTTCCAAAACTACTATTTCTGACACTACTGGAAAACGGGTATGCCTTGAATCCAACAAAAAAAAGAAGAAGTTATATTTGATTTTGACATGCTAGACATATTTTTTATCCAATCAATTAAAAAAACTAGACTTCAATCACTTCAAAGTAAACATTAATTTACTTACCTTGAATCCAATTGAAAAAAACAAAACTATATCTGATTTTGATCTGACCAATTGAGAAATTAAATTCAATTCTCCTCAAAATCTGATTAAACAAAATCTAATTGCCTATTAGGTTTGAGTTTTTTTTTTTTTTTTTGCCATTTGTAACAATATCCAATGCTACTAACGATTTAACTTGCTAGGTATATTTTTTATCTAATCAATTAAAAAATTAGAATCCACTCGCCTAAAAGTAAATATTAATTTACTTACCTTGAATCCAACAAAAACAACAAAGTTATATTTGATTTTGAGTTGATCAATTAAAAAAAACTAGATTTCACTCACCTTGAATCTCGATTTAAAAAAATCTAACCGTCTATTGAGTTTGAGTTGTTATTTCTCTTTTGCCATTCGTAACAATATCCAATGTTGTCAACAATTTTAACATGATAGGCATATTTTTTATCTGATCAATTGAAACGCTAAATTTCACTCACCTAAAAGTAAATATTAATTAATTCTTTACCTTAAATCCAACAAAAATAAGTTATATCCATTTTGGTCCAATCAATTGAAAACTAGATTCCACTCACTTTGAAATCTGATTTCTTTTAAAAAGAATCTAACCGTCTATTGTGTCCGAGTTTTTTTTTTCTTTTGCCATTCGTAACAATATCCAATGCTATCGATGATTTTAACGTGTTTGGCATATTTTTGATCCGATAGATTAAAAAACTAAATTCCACTAGCTTAAAAGTAAACATTAATTTACTTACCTTGAATCCAACAAAAAGAAAACAAAGCTAAATTCATTTTTTGATTTGATAAATAGAAAAATTAGATTTCACTCGCCTCAAATTTTGACACTTTAAAAAACCTAACCGCTTTCTGGGTTTGAGTTTTTTTTCCTTTTCTTTTGTCATCTGTAACAATATCCAATGCTACCAACAATTTTATCATGCATATTTTTAACCCCACCAATTGAAAAACTAGATTTCACCCGCCTAAAAGTATATATTAATATACTTACCTTGAATCCAACCAAAAAATATAAAATTATATTTGATTTTGATCCGAAGATCAATTGAAAAACTAGATTCCACTCGCCTTGAAACTCGGTTTAAAAATAATCTAACCGCCTATTGGGTATGAGTTTTTTTTTCTTTCTTTTTCCATCCATAACAATATCCAATGCCAAGAGCTATTCTAATTTGGTATATTTTTTATCTGATCAATCCAAAAACTACATTCCACTAGATGAAAAAGTAAATATTAATTTACTTACCTAAATCCGTAAAAAAAAAAAAAACAAAGTTATATATGATTTTGATGAAATCAATTGAAAAATTAGATTCGCCTCCAAATCAAATTTAAAAAAGAAAGAAAGAAATCTAATCACTTATTGAGTTTGAATTTTTTTCTTTCTTTTGCTGTCCGTAACAATATTAAATGCTACCAATGATCTAACATGCTAAGCATATTTTTTATCTGTTCAATTGAAAAGCTAGATTCCACTCTCCTAAAAGTAATTTACATACCCTAAATCCAACCAAAAAACCAAAGTAGTCAATTGAAAAAGTAGATTCCACACACCACAAAATCCATTTTTTTCTAAATCTAATTGCGTATTGGGTTTGAATTTTTTTCTTTTGCCATCTACAATAATATCCAATACTAGCAATGATTTTAACATGCTAGACATATTTTTTTATCTTATCAATTGAATAATAACTAGATTTCAATCGCTTCGGAATTTGATTTTTAAAAAATATTAGTTTACTTACCCTGGATCCAACCAAAAAAAGAAACAAAGCTATATCTAATTTTGATTTGATCAATTGAAAAATTAGATTTTACCCGTATCGAAATCCAACTTTTTAAAAAAAAATCTAACCTCTTATTGAGTCTGAGTTTCTCTTTTTCTTTTGCCATTCGTAACAATATCTAATGCTACCAACAATTCAACATGCTAGGCATATTTTTTATCCTATCAATTGAAAAACTGGATTCCATTAGCCTAAAAGTAAATATTAATTTACTTACCCTAAATCTATCAAAAAAAGCTATATCCGATTTTGATCCAATTAATTGAAAAACTAGATTCTACTTGTCTCGAAATCTGATTTTTAGAAAATAATCTAACAATCTATTAAATGTGAGTTTATTTTTCTTTTACTATTAATAACAATATCTAATGCTACAAACGATTTTAACATGCCAAACATATTCATAAGAATGATAATTAAGATTCGTATTTGAAATCTGCTCAATACTCATGGTATATAAATTTTGATGTTATAAGTATGATATTCAAAATGAAAGTTTGATGTATAATAAATTAAAGTTTATAAGTAAATTAGCAATTTATAAAATAATTTTATATTAAGCAAAAGGAAGTTTCCATATTGCAGATTGGGTGAGTGGGTGTGGGTGTCTAGTCTAATGGTTTTGCTAGACCCAGTTCATGAATAAATGGGAATACCAGCTGTGCCTGTGTGTGGTGCTAGAGTTTTAAAAAGTACTAACATGCGTTGCTTCCTCCCTATTACCAGCGGCTAAGGATGGACCCCTTCAGGAGGAGCCACTTGAATCACGTTTAGTAAGGTTGTCACATTATCCCACGGATCACGCCTAATTGAATAGCTGTTTGTTTGACTGTGATGAACCATTTTTAACCTAACCATTTTTAACCTTTTTCTTTTTCATCGACTTCCAATGGTAGGTTGAAATGACTACAAAAATTGTTTCCACATATTGAAATTTCAATTGTGAATCAATTTAGTAAAAAAATACCCGACAAAATTAATTAAAACTTATGGTTTTTTTAATCAAAATAATTCCATAATTAGAGTTGTACAACTCAAATCTCATTACTTGTTAAAAAAATAAAATACAATTGCAAAATAAAGGGATCTATGAGGGCGATAAGTAGAATCAGTATAGAACTACACTTCTTCTATCTGACATTGATTAGAATAAGGTTTTTCAACATTTAAATAAATATAGTCAAAACCGGTATTGCATCATTCAATTTTCAACTCTCCTCCTCTGTCTGTGATTTTTTCCCGAATGGGTTTCCACGTAAAATCTATGTGTTTTATTTTTCTTTTCTTATCGTTTTACGATTGTTCTATAGCAATTATCGACGTCTATTATAACATAATGGATTTGGATCTTTATACTTTGAAAATGGTTAAATTCAAATTCATTGCAAGATTTTTTTTTTTTTTTTTACATTGACTACCACGTTTTTCAAGTGAATTAAATAGAAAAACTTTACAATACTAATAATTGGACTAAAATTTTGAAATCTAAAATATAGAAAGATTAGTTTTCTGAAAATAAAAATAGATTAATTAAATTTCAAATATATAAAAAATATAAAGGCTAGGAGCATATTTTAACCTTAAATTTTTTTTTTCAAAAAATTTTATGAATAAATAATGTATATTTAATATTAAATATTTATTATATATTTTTATACAAGATCAACATGAAAATAAAGTGATAGATTATGAACTCGTGTCAAATAAATATCTGATAAAAAATTACCATATTTATTTGGTATCAACATTTCTATATTTATTAATATTTTTCTTGGAATCATAATATCGAAGTAAATAAATTTGGGCAACGCCAAAAAGGGAGAAAATAAAATAAAAGAAAAACATTGAATCTGGTCCTTTGCTTCGCAACCGAAAATATAATTTGTTTCATTTTTTTAATTGAAAAATAAATAATTTAAAAAAAAACATAGAAGATTTGTGTTGAATGAAGATTATAAGTGAAATTCATTTTAAGTAAAATTAACTTATTAATCTGGCATGCATCACACGTAGTTTTTTTAAGGAATAGGAATAGGAATGTAGTATTAAACTAAAATCGTTTCCCTGACATCATCACAGAGTATGGGGGAAAATTACAAACACAACTCAAGTCATTCAAACTAGAGTCCATAGAAAATAAAACATTCGGGGGAGCTGGAGTGTGAAAATTGCTTCCCTACCTAGTCATTCACGAAATACATGTGGGTGTCTTAAAAAAAATAAAATGGAATCCCCCATTCTCTGTTGAGTAAAATAACAAAGACAAAAAAAAAAAAAATTTCCTTAAGCGTTTAGCTGGGTTTGGATGGACCGTAAGATGAGGTGTAGACGCTATAGTATTGTTACAATATCTAATCTCACCATCACTATTATTTTTATACTAATCACAGACAAATACACCGCCCACCTAAACCCATCCTTAATTGTTCTTCAAGTCTTAAGAAGTTAGTGTTGGAGTTCGTGAGCAATCTCTGTTTTTGATTTTTTCTTGATTGGTATAGTTACATGACAATTTGATATATGCTCTTTCTTTAAATATGTTGTGATAATTTTAATCGTAAAAGATTACATTAAAATAAGAGTCTATTTCAATTTGATTATTGATGTATATATTCTATTTTTTGCCATTTGCAACATATTATATTAAATAATATATTTTTCTGTAATGGTTTTTGCCATTAGAATTTGTTTTATCATTCCTTTATATGCTTTTGGACAATTTTTTTAATGAAAAGAAAAATGGCAATCACCATTATAAAGGAAGCTGGCAATTTTAATGGCGCAAGGCCATCAATAAAAAAAAATGTCATTTGACCATTTGAATAAGGAGGACATTTCGCCATGTGTTTTTTTATTTTTGTTTTCATGTGCAGAGTAGAATGGCAGAATAAAAATATACAAGTTTAACATTTGTTTTCTTTTATATATTCATTGACAAAATGCTTTATGTTTGACAATTAGCCATGTTTAGATTTGTATATTTGTTTTGCCAGCAACGTATGATACATGAACATAAATAAGTAATTTGGAGTGTATAGGGATAACATGTACAAACAATGAATCAATTAAAATAAGTTTTAATGATAGAAATATAAGGTTTCTTAAATATTAATTGCTTTTTATCTGTATTGGTTACAGATCAGCATGGTGATACCTATTTGTATTCCAAAAGTGATTAGAACTGAAGAGGACATAGATGGAGTAATAAGTTTGATTGATGACTTGACTCTTTTTTGGATTGATCCAAAAGATGATATTATTATCCATGTCATGAAAGTCAATAGCAAAATAAAGAAGTTGCTTTGGGTGGGTAGTATAATGACGAGAGATGACGACATGAAAATTTAGAGTCTAAGAGACACATTGATAACTGATGTTCAAAAACGTCTCTTAGATGAAATTTGGTTCCCAAGTGATGATCAGTCATAAACTAATTCAAATGTTTGTAAAAAATAGTTTACGGGTGGGAGCTAGGTGAACTGCGATTTTCGCCACAAGTTCCACCACCCATCGAAGGAACCATAGCATGCTCATCACTCCGTGTATTGCCACAGTAGACATTCAACTTTCACTCGATTTTATGGATTCCATCTTGGTTACGAGACAAGTGCTTGAGGGTTTTGTGGACATAGATGATGATGATAATGATGATATCGAGTATGTGGAGCTCAATGATTAGGATTTGTTTTATGTATCCGTCTTTTGATGACTTATGTTTGTTTTTTCTATAATTTTTGTTGATTTGATTTTCTCTTTTATTTTCTTCTTTTATGTTACATATTGCACTAATAAAATGTATGGTTATCCTTATGTAAATATATGATGGTCACTAAAGTAACTATAAATACGATAAAGGCAAGCGCACCTATCGAACAATAGTACACCTATGATGAGTAAAGAATATCGTATCCACGAGGACTAAAAATATTAGTAATTACCATTTTTCTATTATTTAGCCGACAAATTAGAGTGATGCGTTTAAATCTAAAATTACTAAACTAATTTAACTAAGAACGCAACAGAGAATGAAATAGGAAAATAATCGAAGATAACTAATGAGAGAGACAATACCCAGGAGAGAATCCACCTAGACTTCAACTATTATTATGAATTTGAATTAAACGATTTATTCACTTGTGACTTGATCCGTAGAAATCCCTAACTTCTGTTAATATCTTTTTCAAGAGTAAGAACAACTGACTCTAGGTTGATTAATTGAAATCTCTTTTTAATTTAAACCCTTATCGTCGCATTAACTCGATTTATGGATTCCCCTATTAGATTTGACTCTAATCTGGTAGATTTACGTCGTTCTATTTCTAGGATTGCATGCAACCCCACTTAATTATACTAGATCTACTCTTAAATAAGGATTTTTCCTCCACTAAAATAAGCACATTAAATATGAATTAATATCCCAGAAATATTAAAATAAGAAATAAGCATACATAATTGAGAACAAGAATCAAGTATTTATTGCGTACAATAGAAATTAAATAAAAGGATTCATCATAGGTTTCATCCTCTTGAGGTATCTAGGGAATTAGTTCATAATCGTAAATAGAAACATCTCAAAGTCAGAATAACCACAAGACATAAGAAACTCAATAAAACTTAAAAAGAAATTAAAAGGAGATCTTTGATCTTGATGGAGATCCGCTTCTGAGTTGATTCCAATAGCGTTCTTCGAGTGTTTTCTTCAATCTTCTCTGATTGCTCCCTTATGTCTTCTTCTAATGGGTATTTATAAACTTTAGAATGATCAGAAAGCCTTCCGCGTATTCAGGAAATAGGATGCGAAATCAACACGGGCTGGCACATGGGCGTGTCTCCAGCCCGTGTGGAAATGCTCAGGCCGTGTGGCTCCTGAAAACAGCTCTATTTGTCTGATTTTGGCTTGTTTTTTGCTCCTTTCACTCCCAAATGCTCTCCTAAGTATAGAAACATGAATTTAAAGGATTAAGAACATTAAATTCACTAATTTGCATAATTAACCATCCAAAAACGCATTAAGAATGAGATTAAAATATGTTATTTTTATAGCTTATTAATATTTTATGTTTTTCATTCTTAGTTTGATTATTTCTTTATTACTTTTTATTTTTTATACCATTCGTGCAATATATCAAATAGTGAGAGTTCTATTATTACAATAACTAAATTAGTGACAATTAGCACAATATAGAATTTAGCTGTAAATATTGGTTTGTAGTTGGTTTTGTGTAATATGATAATTATTACTAATTTTATTTTATTGTAATAATATAATAAAATGGAGAATGTGTTTGCTAGGCATTAATATGTGTATGTCTTAATGTAGACAATATTCTGAAATGACATCTGCTAGAAAAATATTGTTGTTGAGCTTAACAAAGGTGAAAAGATTAATGAGAATAATTTTGAGATCTAGAGTATGAAAATTAAGTATTGTACTGGAACAAAAGGTTCATGAAATTGTAAATAATGTCTTAATTGAGCTTGAAGAGGGAAATACGACCTAAAATAGAAGGGATCGGGAGGCATAATGATGCTTGAAAAAAGAATAATTCCATAGCTCGCAAATCATTGTTGAGCAGTATAGACAATGACATCATGTATGAGTTCAAGAAGCATGAGGTCACAAAAGACATGTGGTTTGCTCTTAAAGAGAAATTTGGTGGCACTTCAATCACTAAACTTAGGCTACTCACAATCAAGTTTGACATTTATAAGAAACGACTCAATCATAATATGAGACAACATGTAAGAGAAATATCAAACATGATTAGTGCACTAAAAGATGTAGGTCACACTCTGTATGATGAATAATAGGTTTAGGCACTCATTCAATCGTTGCCTCACAGTTGGGAGCATATAAAATTGCACCTTACTCACAATGAGGGCATCAAGACTCTAAATGATGACACTCAACATCTTTAGCTGAAAAAAGATCGAATTAAGGCAACTAAGCCTAATATTGATGTATATATGGTAGGAATGAGTTCCAATGCAACTTTTGGCTCCAAGAAGTACAAACCATATGATGGGTACAAGGGAAAAGCTTTTAACAAGCAAAAGTCTAACTCTTAAGGCAAAGATAAGGCTTCACAGACATTTAAGAAGAAGAATAAAAATAAAGCTCAAATTAAGTGTTTCAACTATGGCAAGAAGGATTACTTTGCTCGTGAATGCATTGAGCCAAAGAAGGTAAAGACCCATAAAGTACTTTCAAATGCAATAAATATATTTGAAAGTACTACATTTGTTTCTAGTACTATATTACTAACTAAATCTTATCCTTTGTGAAATTTAAACTCAGGGGCCACAAATTATGTAGCTAGAGACCGAAATGTGTTTGTGGATTTCTGTCGGATTCCATTGGGAACTAAATAGATTTATGTAGGTGACCGGCTACGCCCGTGCGCATTAAAACACTAAATTTATGAAACTATATTTAAAGTCTGGTTTTACTGCAAGTGTACAATGTCAGTTGTAATATTTATAGTATTACAATGAAACACCGAAGTATTCCAAGGATCAAACCCAAAGGATTCGACGATTTAATGGTTTCTATTAAAAAATACATGCAAGAAAGGAGTCTAGCTAGCTACTCACTAATTATTATAGTAAGACAAAGCATAAACAGATATTTTTAACACTAATTTCTAAATTAACTATCCTGATGGTCGCTAAACTAACTAAAAATTTGACTAAGGCAAGCACACCTATCGAATAGTAGTATAGTTCTGGTGAGACCAGAAATATCGTATCCACGAGGACTAAAAGTACTAGTAATCACTATCTTTTTATTAGCTAGCCTAAGAATTAAATGGTGTTTTTAAAATAAAACTAATTATCTAACTAACTAAGATTATGACAGAGATAAAAATTGGAAAATACTTTAGGAAAACTAATTGAGAAGACAATACCCAAGAAAGAATCCACCTAGACTTTACTTATTACCTTTGAATTAGATGATTTATTCACTTGACTTATTCTGTAGAAATCCCTTATTTAATATCTCTCTCGAGACTAAGAACAACTAACTCTAGGTTGATTAATTGAAATCTCTTTCTAATTAAAACCTCTATTGTCGTATTAACTCGATCTATGGATTCTCTTATTAGATTTGACTCTAATCCGACAGATTTATGTCGTTCTATCTCTAGGATTGCATGCAACTCCGCTTAATTATGAATGATCTACTCTTAAATAGGGACTTTTGCTCCACTGAATAAGCACATCAAAACCTAAATTAATACCCTAGAATATTAAAACAAGAATTTAGAACTCACAATTAAGAATATTATATAACTCAAATAGTAATAAGATTCGTCTTAAGTTTCATCTCCCTTAGGTATTTAGGGAATTTAGTTCATAACAATGGAAAACATCTCAAAATAAGGAGAACAATAAAACATAAAGAAACCCAAAGAACTTCTAGAAAATTAGATGGAAATCTTCAGTCTTGATGTAGATCCTTGCTTCTGAAATGATTCTGATATCTGTCCTTAGGTATATTCTGCTTTTTACTCTGCGTGTCCCTCTAATCCTCTTCTAGGGTGTTTATATAAACTTTCGAATGCCTAAATTAGCCCAAAATTAGCCTTTTCCGAGTAGAACTAAACTTGGGCTTGACAGGGACATGATCGTGTGCCACGCCCATGTGAAAGTACTCAGGCCGTGTGTAATACTGACTTGAATTAATGTCGACACGAACATGACACAGGGGTGTGTGGTATACCCGTGTGGAAGTGCTTAGGCAGTGTGAAACACTGTTTTAGGCCCATTTGGTCCGTTTTTTGCCCGTTTCTTACTCTTTTTGCTTTCTTAAGCTTTCCTGAGTATAAAACATGAATTTAAAGGATTAAGAGCATCGAATTAAATAAAACCAAGGAAAAATCATCCATAAATATGCCAAGCATGGGGTAAAAAATATGTATATATTACGATTTATCAAATATCCCCACACTTAAGCATTTGCTTATCCTCAAGCAAAATCCTCAACTCACAATTAAAATAAATCCTTTTCAACTTATAATTCTCATCAATAATGTTCGAAATAATCCATAAGTAATCATACATTAAGAGCTTAACTAAAAGATCATTAAAGTTGCAAACAATCCAAATCGAGCATTTTAATCATAAAATCGTAGGTATCCCTCTTTATCTAAGTAATTACCTTTAATTCCAAATTGACAAGGGTTGACATCCTCACTAAAGATTCACTCAATTCACTCAAAGTGTTTAAGGTTTAACAATTAAGCATTCAATAGTCAAACATGAAAAATTATTACCATAAGCTTGCATGAAAATCAAATCTCCACCACTATAAATAAGATGATACACAAATCAAAAGGTCTTTAACAGGGTTGTAATGGGGCTTGGGTTAAAGGTGCGGATAAAGGCTGAAAAAGAGGGTTAAAATCGAGATTAATTTAATAGCTTACCAGATTTAGAAAGATAAATCTAATCACTAAATTACAAACAAGTACCAGAGGTCAAACTATCCAAAACAAATCAAGCGAGCTTTTTCTCTCAATATAATGACTTTAACTTATCCAAGATCTTTAGAACAATATGTAACTAAATATAACAATACATTTTTTTTAAGAACAAGAATAATAATGGACAATACATAATAAGAAATAATTCAGCTCTGGAATGAACAAACAAAGTTAGGTAACTAATTAAATCAAATCTCGATAAAAAGGAGTCAATGAAAAGGGAGAAATTCTTAATGAATAAAAAAGAGTTAAGTTGTGAGTTAAAATTAAGGGGAAAATCAAGAAATAATAGTCAAGGCCCAAAGGAGTTCACTAGGGGTCAATTATATGGGTAGGCTTTTTGTGGGGTAAGTAGGTTAAAACCTAAGTGTCTTTATCATTTTCGTATATCAAATCAGAGGTGTGGTCTTGACATGCATAATCGAAGCAAGTTCTAGAATAACAAATCAATGTTGACACACTAATAACCAATAAAATTAGTGAGCAAAAAATATATATGCTCTAAAAGGCTCAAAATCTCACGAAAATTATGGGTATTTGATGTCAGTCCTGTAAATTCAAAACTTCAAGGTAATACCTCAATTCAGAGAAATAACTTAGCAATTTTACTTCTTAAAAGTCAATTTATCATGCTTGATTCTCTAATGTCTTAACGTTTAAACAATCAATGCACAATTACCTATGATTTAATTCAAACCATATCAATAAAAGATCATAAGTAAATCAAGATTCATTCTAATAGTAATATGAGAAAATTAATTGAGAACAAGATAAAAATTCAGGGATTTTCTGATGATCATATAAATGATCTCCCCACACTTAAGATGTACATTATCCTCAATGTACAAAGATAGTTAGTAACAATATAAGCATAATATCAAAAGATAGGGAGAAAAGTGAAATTGCCTTGAATTGGAATGTAATCCTTGAAAGGGCGGAAACAAGTTTAGAGGCATTGAAAGTGATGTGTGTGACATGTAGACAGAGGTGAAGTTGGTGGTAGAGGTTGGGTTCCACAACCACAGTTCCCAGCGAAGAGGTTATCGTGGTGGTCGGTGTCGTGGTGGCTATGGTCGTGGTCGAGCAGGACATGACAGTCTTGGAGGTGTGTTTGTTTTTTCCTGAGTAGCTCCTATCGACTAAACCTTTGGAAACTACGATGCCATCAGTGATGTTTAAGGGATTTATATTTATAGGGTTGTTATAGTTAGTAATAATGAAATAACTAGATAAAACAAAATTTAAATTAAACTAATAAAAGTATTGGAAGAAAATGATAAATAAAGTCCAAAAGAAATGCAAAAATAAAAATAAAATGAAAAGAAAAACAATTTAAACATTAAATTGACTTAAAAGTCCTTGTCGACAGCTGGATCCTGAGGTGGTGGTGCTGAAGGTGATATGTGAAAATGTTGGCAAATTTGTTGTAGAGTCACCTCAATGTTGTCGAATCGCTGAGTGCAGTATTGCTCAAAGCGATGAAGGTGGTCTGAAACTTCAGACAATGAAACAGCCGCATGAACTGGCCGGTGTCTCAATGGTGGCTAAAAAGGTGGCCCGTCCTAAACTAGAGGGATATCATCAAGAATATCCTCGTCGTTATCCTCCTCTGTGACTCGTGCAAGTCGGTACTAAGGAGGGTCGAACCTATAACGATGCTCAATCATCCGCATATGAAGCATATTTTGGATGCCCTGTGGGGTTATCTGGCCAATGAAAGTGAGTGATGAAGACTGCGATACTGTATTCAGGAGCCCAAAATATCGCGCTAGACGAGTCACATATGGGCCGATACTAATGACTCATTTTCGGTGTCGTTCCGTCTGATGGCGAAAAGTAAGGGCGACGAAGTACGCGAGATCAAAGATGTGTCATTTCCTCATGCTCCACAGGAAGTATGTGTCGTGAGTGTTGACGACGCCAGTGCTCTCTCACCTCCCCGTTAATGTGTGTGCTAAAAGAGCATAGAGATAGCGCAGAGCTGGAGCTAGTGCCGATGCCTTTGATCGACTAGGATCATAAATACCTGTAGCAGGCTGGAGGTCGTTCCAGCACATAAAAGGTGAACGATGGATGTGACGGTAGAGGTTGGGAAAGATGTCAGCGTCCATGAACTCGTCTGTGTACAGTCCCAAAGCAATGCCAAATTTTGGGACATTCAACTGCCGTACCAGACCGCCAAGGTAGAATTGAACTGTTCCTGGGTCGTCGTGCTCTGCCATCACTGTCTGTAATTAGAAAGTCGACTCTAGTTCCAAGGTGAATTGTAAATATGTTGGCTAGATGATGTCAAAGAACCGATCCCATGGAGCGGTGGCTAGGAGAGCCCGTACTAAATCGGCAAGGTGGACCTGCTTTAGTGCAGCCCAATCGATACAACGACCCACACCAAAGGGTCAAGCACATAGAATCTGGAATGGTTTTTCTTGGTTTCCTAGTGGGAATTTGAGGAATGGGTGTCGTATTTCGGTAGTGGGACCCGATGAGGATGTTGCTCCTTTTTTATTTTTTTGAGGTGAGAACCGCAGCTTTCTTTCTTTTTGGGTTTGACATAGTGTGTTGATGAACACAGTGGTGCTTGACGGGGCTGGTGCGTGCGGCGTGAGTTAGAGAGGAGGTGGCTATCGGTGGTACTTAGTGGTCGGAAGGTGGGGGAATAAATGAGAGAAGAGAAAAAAAAAGGGGGGAAAGAATGGAAGAAAAGAAAAGGGAAGAAGAAGAAAAGAACAATAGAGAAAAAGAAAAGGACGGGAGTGAAGAAATAGGGGAGTAATGGAAACGAGAAGGGAAAAAAAAGAGTGGCTGGTTTGGGGAAGAAGATGAATAGTGAATGAAATAAAAAAGAATTAGGGTTAGGGGGTTTAAATTGGGGGCCACGGTCATGTAAGCCCCGTTTCAGGCCACACGGCCGTGTGCTATACTCCTAGCCCGTGTTTTTTGTGATTTCGTAGTCAGGTTCGCACACGGGCCCTTAGGCATGCCCGTATGTCCAGGTCGTGTGGGTCGCACGGCCACATCGCACAGCCGTGTGAACGTTCGTTCGCTTCTCCCACACCTGTGTTGGATTCTCCACGATTGTGTTTCTGGTTTATGCTTATGGGTTGATGTTTCAAGTTAATATCACACACGGCCTACGGACACGCTCGTGTGTACAGGCCGTGTGAGACACACGGCCGCATCGCACAGTTATGTGGTGCTCCCTTCGTTTCTCCCACGCCCGTGGAAGGTCTAACACGCCCGTGTTAATCAGTCAGGATTGCGCACGGCTTTAGAGCACGGCCGTGGCATAAGCACGTGTTCTATTTTGTCTTTGTTGAACTTTTTGATATTTGAACAGGTTCGCACACCGTCTCAAGCATGCCCGTGGGGATTTATCGTAGGCCATGTCTCTACTGATATTTTTAGAAATTAAGGTGTAGTTTTACCACGGTCTGGGGCACGCCCGTGTCTCATAACCGTGTGGTTCACACAACCGTGTCGCACGGCTATGGCTATTTATCGCAGCCCGTATGTCATCCTGTCTTGGGAAAATATCTATCCTATTTTAGCACAGTCATGGCCACGCCCATGTCTCCTGCCCGTAGGGGACTCACAGCCTCATGGACGGCTGTGTGCTAGGCCGTGTGTGCCAATTTTACCTGCAATTAGATTGTAAAACAAAAAAGAAAAACAAACTAAGTTATTTAGTGGGGTTAGTGCTTGGGTTGCCTCCCGAGAAGTGTTTATTTAGAGTTTAATCTCGACTCTACCTTGTGGGTATATTTAGGGAAGTTCGTGGAGCCGTAACTCCTCTTTATCATCTTTAAAATTTTCACTGTTATAAAGTTTGAGACGATGTCTATTTACCTTGAAGGTGCCTTGTAATGGGTGACTTACCTTTACTGTACCGTATGAGAAAATATTCAGTACCGTGCAAGAAGTCGCTCCATTCGTATTAAGCTCTGAAGTAACAATTCGGGGGTCCTTTTCATCTAACAATACTTTATCCCCAACTTTAGTTAACTTTGGTTCATCCCTACGCTCATCGTGGTGTCGCTTTGATTTTTCATGTGCTTTTGGTTTCTCCTTGACATGTATTCGCCATTAATCTAGTTCATCGATCTGAAGCCTTCGTTCTTCATGAGTTGCTCTGTTTTTATGGTATGAATTAGAATGACGCTCCATCACGTTCTTCCTAGGGGACTCTTGCAAAGAAGTTTGAGTTGTAACATTATTTAAATTAACCGAACTTAAATAATCATCTCAATTACTAGATATTTTAGCAGAATCACGAGCTTGGAGAGTAATCGTGTCATCGCCTACACGAAGTATCAATTCACCTGTGCCAACGTTAATGATAGTTCTAGCAGTTGCTAAAAAGGGCCTTCCTAAAATTAACGTGTCACTATCCTCTTCCATGTCTAGAACAACAAAATCAATTGGGAATATAAATTTGTCAATTTTAACAAGCACGTCTTGAATAATACCCCTAGGAAATCTGATCGTTTTATCTTCCAATTGAATGCTCATCCTAGTTTGTTTGGGTTTCCCAAGACCTAGTTGTTTAAACATTTTATAGGGCATGACATTAATACTTACCCCTAAATAAGCCAAAGCAGTGTTAACGTTTAAACTATCAATTAAGCAAGGAATCGTAAAACTCCCTAGATCTTTCAACTTGTTGGGTAGCTTATTCTGTAGAATGGCTGAGCAAACTGCATTCAACTCCACATGCGGCACCTCATCCAACTTCCGCTTATTTGCTAAAAGCTCCTTTAAAAATTTAACTGCGTTTGGCATCTACGAAAGAGCTTCAATAAACGGTAAGTTAATATGTAATTTATTTAATAATTTAAGGAATTTACCAAATTGTTCGTCCGTGTGGTCTTTCATTGTCGCACTTGGGTATGGCACACGAGGTTTATATTCTCTACCTACTGGTTTTTGCTCACTATAGTCCACCTCATCCTTACCTTTTCTTACCATAAATCCTCACCTCAGTTCTGGTTTAGGTTCAACTAACCCTTCTTCATCTTGAACGGTAATTGCATTAAATTGCTCTATTAGGTTATTTTCAGTATTACTCTGCAAGCTACCTTGTCGTCGTTCGGAAATCATCTTTGCCAACTGGCCTATTTGATTCTCGAGCCCTTGAATTGATGCTTGCTGATTTTTAAGAGCTGTCTCAGTGTTTTGGAAACGGGTTTCTGCTACTGAAATAAATTTTTTCATCACCTCCTTCAGGTTCGGCTTTTTCTCTTGCTGGTAAGGTTGTTGTTGGAAGCTTGGAGGGGGTGGTGGCCTTTGATTCCCTTGGCCTCCCCATGAGAAATTTGGGTGGTTCTTCCAACCTGCATTGTAAGTGTTACTATAAGGATTATTTTGAGGTCTAAAGTTGTTATCCATATAATTCAATTTCTCGTTCTCCATGTTATGGCTGTAGGATGGATATTTTGGATTGCTCATTCCACCTCCACTTCCATCGTACTGCATTACCGGATGCACCTGCGTAGAACTAAGTAAACCATCAATCTTTTTATTCAAGAGTTCTACCTAATTTGACAGTATAGTAACCGAATCGACGTTAAAAATACCTGCTGCTTTGGCTGGCTTAGTCATCATAAATTTCCACTGATAATTATTCAGTTACATCTCTGCTATAAACTCATAAGCATCTTCAGGTGTCTTATTATTGATGGTTCCACCAGCGGCTGCATCAATCATTTGTCTAGTTGAGGGATTCAAACCGTTGTAGAAAGTCTGAACCTGTAGCCAGAGGGGTAACCCATGGTGAGGGCACCTTCTCAATAAGTCATTGTATCGCTCTCATGCATCATAAAGTGTTTATAAATCCATCTGCATAAAAGAAGAGATATCATTCCTTAATTTAGCCATTTTAGCCGGTAGGAAATATTTAAGCAGAAATTTTTCGGTCATTTGTTCCCAAGTAGTGATTGACCCTCGTGGTAACGAGTCCAACCACTATTTAGCCTTATTCCTCAATAAAAAGGGAAATAACCGAAGGCGAATGGCATCATCAGAAACACCATTGATCTTGAAGGTGTCGCAGAATTCCAAAAAATTTGCTAAATGAGTGTTTGGATCCTCGTCCTGCAAACCATCAAACTGAACAAACTGTTGTATCATTTGAATCGTGTTAGGTTTCAGTTAAAAATTATTTGTAGCAACAGTAAGTCTAACTATACTCGATTCAGTTCATGTTAAAGTAGGTTTAGCATAATCATATATAGTACGAGGAGCAGGATTCTGTTATACTGGATTTACAGCAACCACATGAGGTAGCGGATTATTCTGATTATCAGTCATCTTTTCGGTTGTAGTATGACTATCGTCCTCTTGCCCTTCCTCTATGTATTGTAGGCTTCGCTTTATTTCTCTTTGATTTTTGCGAGCTGTGCTTTCGGTCTCACTATCAAAAAGTAAAGGTCCCGACAGGTTTCTTATAGTCATAAACTATGAAAACCTATCAGAAGTAAATAAAAGAAAACTTAGTAATTAAAAATAAAAACAAAGTTAAATAAAAAATAATGGCTAAAGTAATAAAAATTAAGTGTTCCTAATATCTTAGTCCCTGGCAAAGGTGCCAAAAACTAGATGGTCGCTAAACTAACTAAAAATTCGACTAAGGCAAGTGCACCTATTGAACAGTAGTATAGTTCTGGTGAGACCGAAAATATCGTATCCACAAGGACTAAAAGTACTAGTAATTACTATCTTTTTATTATCTAGCCTAAGAATTAAATGGTTTTTTTAAACTAAAACTAAGTATCTAACTAACTAAGATTATGACAGAGATGAAAATTGGAAAATACTTTAGGAAAACTGATTGAGAAGACAATACCCAAGAAAGAATCCACCTAGACTTTACTTATTACCTTTGAATTAGACAATTTATTCACTTGACTTATTCCGTAGAAATCCTTGATTTATTTTAATATCTCTCTCAAGACTAAGAGCAACTGACTCTAGGTTGATTAATTGAAATCTCTTTCTAATTAAAACCCCTATTGTCGCATTAACTCGATCTATGGATTCCCTTATTAAATTTGACTCTAATCCGACAGATTTATGTCGTCCTATCTCTAGGATTGCATGCAACTCCTCTTAATTATGAATGATCTACTCTTAAACAGGGACTTTTGCTCCACTGAATAAGCACATCAAAACATGAATTAATACCTTGGAATATTAAAACAAGAATTTAGAACTCACAATTAAGAATAAGAATAAGTATTTATCATATAACTCAAATAGTAATAAGATCCGTCTTAGTTTTCATCTCCCTTAGGTATTTAGGGAATTTAGTTCATAACAATGGAAAATATCTGAAAATAAGGAGAATAATAAAACATAACGAACCCAAAGAACTTCTAGAAAATTGGATGGAAATCTTCAGTCTTGATGTAGTGCCTTGCTTCTAAGATGATTCTGATGGCTGTCCTTAGGTATATTCTGCTTTTTACTCTGCGTGTCCCTCTAATCCTCTTCTAGGGTGTTTATATAGACTTTCAAATGCCCAAAATAACCCAAAATTAGCCTTTTCCGAGTAAAACTAGACTTGGGCTTGACAGGGACACGGCCGTGTGCCACGCCCATGTGAAGGTGCTCAGGCTGTGTGCAATTCTGACTTGGATTAATGTCAACACAGCCATGACGCACGGGCATGTGGTATACCCGTGTGTCACACACGGGCGTGTGGATCACCCGTGTGGAAGTGCTTAGGCCATGTGAAACACTGTTTTAGGCCCATTTAGTCCGTTTTTGGCCCGTTTCTCGCTCTTTTTGCCCTCATAAGCTTTCCGGAGTATAAAACATGAATTTAAAGGATTAGGAGCATCGAATTCAATAAAACCAAAGAAAAATCATCCATAAATATGCCAAGCATGGGGTAAAAAATAAAAAATATGTATATATTACGGTTTATCATATCCTAAGTACTAAATTATAAATAACACAAAACTAAGAAATTATCCAATAAATAACTAATGGTGGTTGGTTGATTTTGATGTGGTTTACCGATCCTTGAACAATGAACTTAAATTGTTTAAATTACTAAGTGGCTCTATTTTATCTCTCGATCTCAATTTTACTGACTTAGACGAATTAGGTCCGATTTATCTCTCGATCTCGCCGGTCCGGGACTAACGAATAGGTGCGCGACAAGATTACCTCTCGGTCTCACTTTATCTTGGTATTCCCTTAAGGGCGTCACTACTAAAGTTCTTAGTTCTATTCGATTAAGTCAAATTTATTAGAATTTAATTCTTTGTCCAAAAATCAGCTTACCTACATCTCCATCAACGAACCTCCTTGGGTTTAGTTACCCATTACCATATTAAAGCTAACAAACATGAAAGAAACAACTATGGAAGCTATTAACATAAACTTGAACAAAAAGATGAAAGCTTTGATTTTTAACTTGATAAACTTAAATGAACAGCAACTAACACAAAGATTAAAAAAAACAAGAACACTAAAGATGATAGCTTTAATAGATGAAAAGAAAGAAAACTGAAATAGTATTAACTCAAAGATTAAAGCGTGATTACAACTAAGTTTAAAGTCTTTAACATGTAAATAAAACTAAGCTATAGCAAAAACTAACTTAACTAACAATTATGAAACTAAATAAAACCAAAAAGAAACATGAACTAAAACCCTAAAACTATAGAGAAGAAAACTATCCTATTTTTAAGCTAAAAGATAAAAGAAAACCCTAAAACTAGAAAGCTTTCTAACTTAAAACTACAGCCACCTTTGTTCTTAGCAAAGAATAGCTTTAAAAGTGTCGAACCACTTTTTTTGGAAAAAAATGAGCAATTTTTATTTAACGAAAATGGAGTCGCCACCGATCTTTTTTATTGAGGTGTGATCGGGTTACCTTATGATTGATTGTATTTATAAAATATTTTGATTTACTAAAACAACAATTTTGGTCAACGAAATTTGAGAAAATGGGTTCGGGAGTCGGTTACGCACGAGGAAGGATTAGCACCACCGTGACGCCCAAAATTGGTATCTAATTGATTAATTAATGTCTGGATGTCGAAAGTTGAAAACTCGAAAGGAATTTAAAATATGATCCCTCTTTTTATTAATGTTAATTTTGCAAAAAATATTTGGATAAATCGAAGCTGATGCTAAAAACCTTCTTGTCCCGAAGTAATAAAATGTCACATCCAGTACGTTAGGACACGGCATTTTAAACCCTCGAGAATAAGCTTGTCTTTTGATTTTCAAAACTCATGCATTTTAATTTTAAAAGGATATTCCGTCATTTGGGTCAAACGAAAAAAATCGAAACCCAGTATGCTAGGGCACATCTCTCGAATTTCCAAACATGGAATATTGCCTTTATTAAAGAATCCCTTTTTTATGAATTTAGGTAAAAATTAATGCAACACTTTAAAAATAGAAAAAAAAATAGCGCGCGGGTAAGACATTATGCTCATGGATATTAATATACTAATGAACAGTTTATTATTCGTAATAAAAAAAATCATATAATGCAATTTAACACCAATATTAACAATCAAGATAAATGAAATAAATAATAACGATGACAACAACAATAATAATAATAACAAAACGGCACACCCAAAGGGATAATACTAAAAAACATAAATGAGACAAGTAAACAAATAAGTACGTAAAAAAATGTAAGGTAAATAGTTTATAAAAATATTGAAAATAAAGAGTCAAAATAGAATGTAAATAAAATTTAAAGCCACAATTTTATAATAGAACACGTGTAAATAGATAATAACAAATAAAATAATAATCATAATAATAATGATGAATAATTTGAATATTGAAAGTAAAGTAATGAAATAAAAAAATAAAGGCATGGATGAAAACAAACAAGTCAATAAGAAAAGTAAATGAATAAATAAATCAAAACTAATGCAAATTCGATAAATAAATGAAAAGGGTTGAAAATGAATAAATAAATGAAATATTGAATTAAAATATAAGTGTAAAATTAAAAATCAAAGTAAGGGATAAAAAGTAGGCTAAATTGCAAGTTAAACAAAATTTAAGGGGGAGAAATCAGAATAAAACAGTGTTGGGCCCAAATCATAACGCACGGATAATATTGAGGACCGAATGGGAAATATTCCTTGCTCTCAAAACGACGTCGTTCCTTATGGGACCCAAATAAAATCGAAAAAGAATTCAGGGGTAAAATCGAAAGATAAAAGAAAGTTAAATGGGGACCCAATCGAAAATAGCCTCAAAAGTGGAAGGACTGAGGGCACAAATAGACCCTCAGTCCAAAAACACGCGGATCCTAGGCGAGTTTCGGGTCGAATCTCAGGTTGGCCTAAAACGGTGTTGTTTTGGGCCTCTGAGACCTAAACCCTAAACGGCGTCGTTTTATTCTCTTATTTAAACCAATTTTTTTTAAATCATCCAATTCCACCACTCTGTAAAAAAAATAGAGAAAAGCCTCCATTTTCTCTCTATCCCAGCCTTAACCGACTCATGGGGTTCATCGGTGCTTCATGCACCTCCGCCTCTACCGATGACCCACGAAGTGAATCCACCATTTCCTTTTATTTTTTACCCCTTTTTATTTAAAATAGATTTGTAAAAACAAAAATAAACAAAAATATAAAAGGGAAATGAGAAAACGAAGAGAAAATTCAGAAAAAGTTTAAAAAATGACACCTTTTAAACTTTGGATCTGATTCTTTTGATTGCTATTGTGCCTTTTTGTATTGATTTTCTCTCTATCTCTAGAAGAAGTTAAAAAACAATTTCTCTTGGGCTTTATAGCCGAGAAAAAAAGAAATAATACAAAGAATTTCTTTGCTGTGCTATTTTTCTCTTTTCGTCTCTTTATTGTTGTCGTTTTTGCATTGGCTCGCAAGTACAGGAGTATGGAGGTACGTGGTGGTACGGAGGCTGTACGCTGGAGGTTGCTGAAGCGGCGCAAGGCTAGTGGGGCTAGGGTTTCTTGAGAATTTTTTTCCATCTTGGGCTATTTGGGCCCTGAGTTTGGGCTAGTTTTATTATTATTTTTGGGTATTGGGCTGTTTTGTAACATTTTGGACTGATAACTTTAGCTTTGGTTTGTATGGACTGTTGTAAATGGACTGGACTTAAAAAATTTTAGTTTAGTCTTTGCTTTTTTTTGGTTTTTTAGTCTAGGCCAAAATTGGCCTGTTACAGCTGCCCCTCTTTGTTCGTTGTCGTGTAACGAGAATGGAACAAAGACTATAAAAGGGCCAATTTTGCCTGGATCTGCTGAGTCTCGGAACTTCTTTTCTTCTTCTTCAAGTAACCTCGTTCCAATCCACTTTATCTTCGGAGGTATAGGAATTGGTGCTTCAATCCGCAACTTCAAGGCTGTGGGAATTTTCGCTTCAATCTACTCCACTGTAACTTTAGAGAGACTAGACTTGTAGCTTTTAATCTGCTCCACTGGAACTTCAGGGAGATTAGATTTGTAGCTTTTAATCTGCTCCACTGTAACTTCAGGGAGATTAGACTTGTAGCTTTGATTTATTTCGCTGGAACTTAAAGGAGATAAGAATTAGTAATTTCAACCTGCTCCACTGCAACTTCAGAGAAATAAGGTTTGTATATTTGTGGCTTCAATCTGTTCCGTTGAGACTTTAGGGAAATGAGATTCGCTGTCTTTAGTGTGCTCCGCTGCAACTTCAGGGAGATAAGACTTTTGGCTTCAATCTGATCCACCGCAACTTCAGGGGGATAAGATTTGCCATGGTTTGTAGCTTCGATCTGTTCCACTACAACGCCAGGGAAATAAGATTCACTATCTTCGATCTACTCCATTGCAACTTCAGGGAGATAAGATCTATGTTCAACCTGCTCCACTGCAACTTCAGTGAGATAAGGTTAACGGCTTCAATCTGCTCCATTGCAACTTCAGGGAGATAAGATTCGCCATGGTTTGTAGCTTTAATTTGTTCCACCGCAAATTTAGGGAAATAAAATTCGCCATGGTTTGTAGCTTCAATCTGTTCCACTATCACTTCAGGCAAATAAGATTCGCTATCTTCGATCTACTCCACTGCAACTTTAGGAAAGTAAGATCTATGTTCAACTTGCTCCACTGTAACTTCAGGGAGATAAGGTTAGTGGCTTCAATCTACTCCATTGCAACTTTAGAGAGATAAGATTCGTCATGGTTTGTAGCTTTAATCTGTTCCACCGCAACTTCAGGGAAATAAGATTCGCCATAGTTTGTAGCTTCTACCTGTTCCACTGCAATGCCAGGGAAATAAGATTCGCTATTTTCGATTTACTCCACTGTAACTTCAGGGAGATAAGATCTATGTTCAACCTGCTCCACTACAACTTTAGGGAGATAAGGTTAGTGGCTTCAATCTGTTCCATTGCAACTTTAACGAGATAAGATTTTTGATGGTTACTTAATCTGACCTACTGTAACTTCAGAGATATAGGATTTGTGGTTTCACTGGTCTGTTACATCGTTCTCTGGGGAACAAAACCTGTAAAATCTATTTGATGGACCTATTTATGCCAAATGATTAGGATGTCATGTTCAGAATGAATCAAATACTCCTAACTAGATGTGTATGAATGATATTTGCATGAATGTAGAATATTATTTTCGAGAATGATCTCTTTTTAATGCTTGGGTTGTCATTGCTCGTCGTTCATCAAGGTTCTATCACTGATACGCTTTTGTGCCTTCTTACCCAGTTGGTATTTTTAACAGAAGTTTTGAAGAGATAGCCATAATTTAGATTATCTTCCCTCCAATGTTTTCAATTTTTGAATTTGGGTTAGTTCTAAGTAGTGGTCATGTTTCAGGTTCTTGTACCATTTAGAAACTTTTTAGAGTAATATGTAAAACTTCTTTCATGTGAATATTGTAAGTCCAATAATAATTGTTTCAATGAAAAATGCTTGAAAAAGGCTATCATAATGAACAAGATACAATTTTATTAAGAGCAAGGCTTGAAGTGGACAAATTGATCAAGATAGCAAATTTTGCTAAAGTATAAAATGAATAAGATAAAAATAGGTGCCCTAGATATCGCAGTACGAGCTTCTCTGTTTAAACTTCTCGAAGACCATTTCAAGCTAAATATGTGTATAGGAGATTTATAGTATTTGTTGATGCCCCAAGATGTAACGCTTATCCTTCTTATTAATTTTGAGAGGATAAGACTACCAGATACCCCATTTTCAACATTTGAGCAGCCCGTTTTCAGGTTTTCAACTCAAAACCCTTTCGGTCTCAAAGCGCCTTTTGCGGGTTTTTACCTTGGCCTCTCTCTTTTTAGGTGAAATACTTCTTGACGGAATTCGAATTCATAGGATTGAGCAAGTTTTTACCATCCATCTCGACTAGAATCAATACTCCTCTAGAAAAGGCTTTCTTTACCACATAAGGTCCTTTCTAGTTTGGCATTCATTTCCCTCTGAAATCCTTTTGTATTGGAAGGATCTTTTTTAAAACCAGATCTCCCTCATGTAATTCTCTTAGGCGAACCTTTTTTTCATAAACTCGCATCATCTGTTTTTGGTACATCTGACCATGACGGATAGCCCTTAGCCTCTTTTCTTCAATCAAATTCAACTAATTGTATCGATACTGGATCCACTCTACTTCATCTAAATTTACCTCTGACAAAACTCGAAGAGAAGGAATCTCAACTTCGATAGGTATAACCGCCTCTATTCCGTAGACTAAAAAGAAAGGCGTTGCCCCGGTGGAGGTCTTGACAGACGTTCGATAAACATAGAGGGCAAATGGTAGCTTCTCATGCCAATCTTTGTAAGTTTCAGTCATTTTCTCCACTATCTTATTGATATTCTTATTGGCTGCTTCCACCGCACCATTCATTTTTGGGCGATATGGCGACGAGTTGTGGTGTTTGATATTGAATTGACTATAGACATCCGCTATTATGCTGTTGTTAAAATTCAATGTATTGTCCGATATGATCATTTTTAGCATTCCATGTGGACATATAATTTCTTTCTTTAGGAACTTGCTGACTGCCGACTTCATGACACTGGAGTATGAAGCGACTTCTACCCATTTGGTGAAGTAATCAATGACCACAAAAATGAATCGATGTCCATTGAAAGCTTTTCGCGATATTGGCCCAATCATATCCATGCCCCACATTGAGAAAAGCCATGAAGAAGCAATAACATGGTGAGGTGAATGAGGCATATGAATCTTGTCTCCATAGATTTGGCATTTATAACATCTTTTGACGTAGTTAATACAATCCCCTTCCATGGTGGACCAGTAATAACTGAATCTCATAATTTGCCTAGCCATTGTAAAGACATTAGTGTGTGTCCCACAGACGCCCTCATGAACTTCTTCCAAGATTTTCTTAGCCTCTATAGCGTCCACACATCTTGATAGCACCTAATCCTTTCTTCTTTCGTATAGGATCTTCCTATCCAAGACGTAGTCAATAACCGGTCTTCTCAATGTCCTTTTATCATTCTCGGTTGCCTGATCTGGGTACTCACGATTCCTCACATATCATAATATATCGTGATACCAAGGGTGATAATCTTTTTCCTTTTCTTCGTCGATGTTATAGTAATGAACCGGAGCTTCATAAATACTCATTTGGATAGGCTTCATGTCCTCTTGCTTTTTTACTTTGATCATAGAAGCTAAGGTAGCTAAGGCATCAACCATCTGGTTTTTATCTCGCGGGAGGTACCAGAAAGTGATGTTATCAAATTCCTCTATTAACTCCAAAACTATCTTTCAATAATTGATCAATTTGGGGACTCTTGTCTCCCATTCGCCTTTGAGCTGATAGACTACTAGTGCAAATCCCCATATACTTCTAGCACTTTGATCTTTCGTTCTATGGCAGCACGGATACTCATGATACATGCTTCGTACTCTACCATATTATTTGTGCAATCAAAATCCAGTTTGCTAGTAAAAGGATAATGATCTCCATTTGGATATACCAAGACTGCCTTGATTCCGTTACCCATTGCATTTGAGTCTCCATCAAAATTTAATTTCCAGGTGTGGTCTTCTTGAGAATTTTCTTTGGTGGTTGCAACACACATCAGGGCGGCGTTCGGGAAATTGAAGTTTAAAGGCTCGTAATCTTTCAAAGCTTTATTGGCCAAAAAATTAGCTATTGCACTCCCTTTTACGGCTTTCTGGTTCACGTAGATTATGTCAAATTTGGAAATCAGAATTTGTCATCGGGGCATTCTTCCATTCAAAGCTGTTGTCTCCATCATATACTTCAGAGGGTCCAGTTTTGAGATGAGCCAAGTGGTGTGATACAACATATACTATTTTAGCCTTCGGGTTGTCCAGACCAAGACACAACACAACTTCTCGATTGGTGAGTACCTTGTCTAAACATTCAGTGAACTTTTTACTAAGATAGTATATAGCTCTTTCTTTCCTTCCTGACTCGTCATGTTGGCCGAGCACGCACCCAATGGAATTCTCAAATACCGCCAAATATAGTATCAAGGGCCTATCTGGGTTCGATGGCATCAGTATCGGAGCATTGGTTAAGTACTGTTTTACTTTGTCGAAAGTCTTTTGGCATTCCTCATCCCATACACCTAGATTATGTTTTTTAAGGAGACGGAATATTGGGTCGCACTTCTTAGTTAGCTGTGAAATGAACCGGGCGATGTAATTTAGTCTTCCTAGAAAACCTCGAACTTCTTTTTGAGTATGTGGCAGATACAATTCTTGTATGGCCTTGACTTTGTCTGGGTTGATCTCAATTCTTTTTTTACTAACTACAAAACCTAGTAATTTTCCAGACCTGGCTCCAAAAGTACACTTGGCTGGATTAAACTTTAGTTGGAATTTTCTCAACCTTAAGAATAATTTCCTCAGGACTTGTACATGTTCCTTCTCTGTTCTGGACTTTGCGATCATATCATCAACATAAACTTTGATTTCTTTATGCATCATATCATGGAACAAGGTTACTGTGACTCTTCGGTACGTTGCTCCTGCATTTTTTAGACCAAATGGCATCACCTTGTAGCAGAATATTCCCCATACAGTTACAAATGTGGTCTTCTTCATGTCTTCAGGATGCATCTTTATCTGTTGTATCCTGAGAAACCATCCATAAAGGAGAACAGTGAATAACCTGTCGTATTGTCCACCAAAGTGTCAATATGAGGCAGTGGGAAATTATCTTTTGGGCTGGCTTTATTCAAATCTCTGTAGTCTGCACACATTCGTATGTAGTCTATACACATTTGTACTTTTTTTATCTTTTTTAGGGACGGAAAAGATGTTGGCCACCAATTCTGAGTATTTAACCACCTTTAAAAATCCAGCGTCAAACTACTTTTTGACCTATTCTTTTATTTTTAGCAAGACGCCGGGCCTCATCCTTCGAAATTTTTACTGAACTGGCTTACATTCTTTCTTTATGGGGAGCCAATGTACCACAATGTCAGTGTTTAACCCGGGCATGTCTTGATATGATCATGCGAAGACATCCTTGAATTCTTGGAGTAACCTAATAAGGTCTCGCTTTGTCTCTGCAGTGATACAAGCCCTAATATTCACCTCTTTTCTGTCGCCTAAGCTCACGATTTCCACTGACTCTTTGTGAGGTAGGATTTTTTTTTCATCTTGTTCTACCATCCTCAATAAATCAGGAGATAGGTCACAGTCTTGATCATATTCAAAATCTTAAGAATCCTCCATACTCATATCTTACTCAAAAGGAGACTCTGAGTCATTAGTTTTGTCGCTCATATTATTGATATCTGGAGACCTGTTATAGTGATGGAGGGCAATCCAAATAACAATAGAGCCTAAGAATAATTATTTGTATGATGAATGAAGAATGAAAGAATGTTCGAAAGAAAGTCCAAAGGACAAAAGAATCTAAGAATAATTATTTGTATAGTGTAATTATGAATGGAAAGAATGAAAGAATAAAAGAATATTTACTCAAAATGATAGCAAAAATGTATTTTATTAAAATAAAGATTTTAGACATAGGCCTATTTCACAAAGGATTCTCATTACTCCTAGGCCTAGAGCAATAAGTGTGTTTTGAATATTACTCTGAGTTAGTTCTAAAAACTACAGGAATCTCTTCCGCAGTCCAGTTGTTCAGAACACTTCCCGACTCATAAGGGCAAATGCCCGACAAATTTTCTTCTCCAGCTCCTTCTTTAGATGTTGCTTTGATGTTTAAGTTTCTCAACATTTCTTCCATGGTTTCTTTTATTGGGGTCCCTTGCTCAGGGTGAATAATTCCTCCTGATATGAAAGTTCTGGATATGTAGGGGAAGATCATTGGTTCCCGTTTGATCTCATCCCCTTTTAACCGTGCTTTTCTCGTCTCTTACTTCTTTTCCAGCTCCTTCTTTTTTTGTCTAGCGTCTGGCTTGAATTCCAAGTCGAAGCGATCTTGCTTGTCTTTTAGCATCTGTGCCTCAATACTTTCTTAGAGATATCTCCCAAGTCCTCTTATTGGTAAGGCTCATTTCCCAACAGTTAATTGCAGGCCCATTCTTGTAGTCTTGGTTATCTTAGGTATTGGGATCATGTTCCCTACGGTGATGAATGTTGTGTTCACAAATTCCAAAGATCAAAAGGAATATTCGATCACGTCATCGTTTGCCTCTAAATATGGCACGTCACTAGTTACAGCTGCAATAATGTCTTCTTCAGCATTTATTGTCACCAGCCGACCTTCTGTTACTAACTTAAACTTTTAGTGCAGTGATGAAGGTACTGCCCCCGGTGAATGTATCCAAGGCCTCCCCAGCAAGCAATTGTAAGAAGGCTTGATGTCCATCACCAGAAAGTCTACCTCATATGTGTTTGGTCCAATCAACAGGGGTATCTCAATTATTCCAATTACTCTCCTTTCTGTGCCGTCGAATGCCCTCATTATGTTTTGGCACATTTTTATGTGAGAGCTATCCACAAGTAACATGTTCAGCATGGATAAGGGTAAGACATTTAAAACTAACCCGTTATCAATCAACACCCCCGGTAGCGTATACCCCTTGCAGCAGGTGGTAATGTGCAGAGCCTTGGTCGATTCCATGCCTCCGAGTGGTATTTCATCATCATTAAAGAAGATGAAGTTATCAGCGCTTATATTTTTAACCAAGCGATCTAGCTTTTTGACGGAAATATCATTAGTGACATAGGTTTCGTTTAAGACTTTCATCAGTGCACTACGATAGACCTCCGAGCAGGAGTAAGGCTAGCATCGAAATGCGAGCTGGTTGTTTATGCAGCTGCTCTACAACACTGTATTTGCTGTGCTTTAAAATTTTTAAAAATTCTTTAGCCTCCTCTTCATTTACTGGCTCGTTAACGGGAGGTTCAGGTCTGGTTGTTTTTTCTTTCCTCTGTTCGATAGCCAATATTTTTCCTTTTATGGGCTCTGCTCTAGCATTTGCTAAATTGTAGCACCTCCCACTACGTGTATAGAAACCTACATCTTTGCCCTCCTCTAAAGCGTTGATCGGGTTCTCCTATCCCGGGATTGTCACATTACAGTCATAGTTCCAAGGAACCCTTTTACTATCCTTGTAGAAAAAGGATATAGGTTTCTGAATTATGACTCGTGGTGCTGTTTGCGTTCCAGCTTCGTTGTTTCTTGGTCGTGAAATGATGACCACCGGGTAGTTGACTTTTTATTTTTTTGCTGTCGATTCTCCTTTCGACGCGCATATATTTCCCTCTTCGGGGCTTTTAAGCTCTTCATAAAATTCTACTACTTTGTTATCCATCATGTCCTGCACTAGGGCTTTGAACTCGACGCATTCTTGGACTTCATGCCCTTCTCCATTATGGAACTCACAATAGTTCCTCTTTCCTTCA
Organism: Gossypium anomalum; assembly: GCA_025698475.1. NCBI lineage: Eukaryota > Viridiplantae > Streptophyta > Magnoliopsida > Malvales > Malvaceae > Gossypium > Gossypium anomalum. Next base: position 23,298,516 of record CM046967.1, read on the forward strand.
GATCTTTCTTTCGAATCCAGTATGATCAATCCTCTTTTCATCATTTCCTTCTAAACCTGTCTCAATGGGGTTTTAATTTTTGCAACATCATATTTGAGTTTCCTGCTCCCACCTTCATTTATTCCATTTACCCCTTGATCAGTATAATTAGGTAAGGGGTTTCCCGCTACATTTGGTGCGGATGGGTCATCAAACTTTACGATTCTAATTTTTATCAACCTTTCGACTAATTTCTTGAATGCAGTGTAATTTTCGATCGAATGCCCGGAGATTCCCGCGTGATATTTGCATTGAGTGTTTGCATCATACCACTTGGGAAAGTGGCATTGCAGCGGCTTTAAGTAGAAAGAGGAAACCATATGTGCATCGAATAGGCTCTAATACAGCTCCCTGTACGTCATGGGTATAGGTGTGAACTGTATCCTTTCAGTGTTCGTCCTCGTGTTGGATTCTTGTTTCAGGGGACCCTGATGACTAGTGGTTGCTATCTTTAGCTGGCTCACCGTGATTGATCTCGAATGACCCTTGTTGTATGTGCTCATGTTATTCACCTCATTCTCCCTCTTTCTTGGGGTTGATCTCTTGATGCTTTCTCCCGCTTCTATTTTTTCGCACTTTATCGCATTCTCTATCATTTCACCAGATATTACTATGTCTGAGAAACTCTTGGTTGTGCTCCCTAGCATGTGATTAATAAATGAAGCCTTCAAGGTATTAATAAAAAGCATGGTTGTTTCCTTTTCAAGCAGAGGTGGTTAGACTTGTGTGGCAACTTCCCTCCACCTTTAGGCATACTGCCCAAAGCTCTCGTTTGATTTTTTTCTCCATATTTTGCAAGGTGATTCTGTCAGGGGCCATGTCTGTTACGTGGCCGTACTGTTTCATAAAGGCCTGTGCCAGATCTTTCCATGAATTGATTTGGGCACGGGTTAGCATGTTGTACCATTTGGCCGCGGCCCCCGTCAGGCTGTCCTGGAAACAATGAATTAATAGCTGATCGTTATTAATATAACCTGTCATTCTCCGACAGAACATTGTGATGTGAGCTTCGAGGCAGCTGGTCACGTTATATTTTTCAAACTCTGGGGTTTTAAATTTGGGCGGGAGCACCAAATCCGGGACCAGGCTCAGAGCTTTAGCGTCAATTCCATAATGGTGATCAGCGCTCTCTAATGCCTTAAATTTCTCCTCCAGCCATCTGCATCAGTCATCGAGTTGCTTTGGGAGCTCGACTCTTGTCTTTTCTATTTCAGCCATGTTATCAAGATCAGGGACGACAGGGTTGGCTGGATTGTCTCCAGGGTTGGTGCTCGAACCTATCGGGAAGCTTGTTGGCACCAAGATACCTATCTGGTATTGGGGGTTAATGCTGACAGCCACCCTCGGTGGACATGCGTTTGGTTGCACTTGGGCACTCGTTGGGGTGAAGCTAGGAGGATAAGCGGGGTCTTCATTATCGTCCCCAGGATTGACCATAGGGTTTTTTCCTTTTTCTTGCTCCCTAGTCAACAACTGGGTCAATTGGTTCATCATGTTCCTTTGGGATTCCAGCATCTGGTCCCTCATATCCTGTTGAATCTTTGTCAACTGCTCTTGCATCTGTGTTTGCATCTACTCTTGTATTTCCATCTGTATTTGTTCCAATCTTTCCAATCTTTTATCCATCGCTTTAGTTTTTCTTCGTGTACCGTAATGATGCATACTTGGTAGGTTTTTATCGATTTCCAGATTATTGAAATGATTTTTTTAATTAATTAGGGTCCTTTTGTGAAATTTAATGCATATGATGAGGTGTAATGCAAATGCATGAATGTAAAAAGAGGCGTCAACTCTGATTCAATTCTATTTAGAATAACTTTACTAGAAAACAAAGTTCTTTACATAAAATGGATTACATATATGGCTTCACCCTAATGCTCAAAGTTTTAACTTTCCTAAGATGCCAAGCTAGTTCCTGGCCCCAGTGAGATTCTAATTCTTATTTCAAACTAAGCACATCAGCTTGAACCGCCAGAGTTTGTAGATGATCAACCACTTCTCTTATTTGAGCCACTGCTTCACCCATAATATAGTCTCTTTCCCTAACTTGACTCTGAGATCGATGGAGTTGCTCATTACACTACTCGTTACTTGTTTCTAGAAGTTCAACCCGGAGTTCACTATTTTGTAACGCAGTCTCAAGCTCTTCTACCTTCCTTTTCAACTTTTCAATCTTGCTCAAGCTCGCCTTTAACTCAATCGCAAAGTTTCGACTATGATACTAATGGAACGACTTTTCCAATTCTGCCACTCTAGCCTTTAACTCGATTTTCTCATTTCGGGTTTCTGATAAACTCTTTTCTAAGGCTTCTTTGTGAACCTGAGCCTCTTGGTCTTTTCTTTTTGAATCTCGTGTCGCCACTGTTTCGACGTTCTTCCCAACCCGACGGTTCTCATTGATAGGCGCAGCTTCTTATCTTCGTTTTTAGACTATCCAAATTTTCTTTAGTCTTATTCTTTTCTTTTCTTAATTTCTCGATTTCTAGTTTTTGAACATCAACGTCTAATCTTAGATGCATTTTTTCCTCGTCCAACTACTCGATCTTCTTTCCTAGATCCGAGTTCCTTTTCTAAAAATCCTGCTTTATGATTTTTATCTCGGATGGGACCACTTGCAGATATTCTTCCATCGGTCACACGCCTTCTTGATTTGGTCCGAGGATATTGTCGTTGATTCTTTTACTCCACCACCCATTATATTCAGAGGTCGTCATTGGACCCACAGCCAATCTTTTCATTCGGTGAGTCTGGCTCCAAGCGTTGCACATTTTTCGTACCTTTTTCTTATAGTTATCCCCCTTGTACGAAAACTCACACTAAGCTAACCCTTGGGTTGCTGGTATAAACTGTCTCGATTTGTACTGCCTCAAAACGAGCAAATGAGTGTATCTGATGGCTCCCCAAATCCCAAGTAAGGGAACCTAGTCAAAATCGCCACATCGGTACAGAATTTCATCGGGGACCATCCAAAGGGCTCTCCACTCGACATCTTCTTCTCGGACATTTTAGAAGATCGCTGTCCATCTTTCCTTTGATATATCATCCCGTCTTAGTGTCGCTACTATTTCTTTTAATGGGGAATAATTCCCGAAAAACACCAGATACGAAACTTTGTCCACTTTCTAGAAATGACTATAGAACCATGCTAGTAGTAGTTGCGCGCACCCAATGAATCTTCCCTTACCAGCTAAAATTGCTAAGAGATAATATCCTATAATATCCATTAGAAATCAAATTCCTAAAAGATAATATCCCATAATAATATCACAATAAAAAGCAACTCTTCCACAAACTGAACCAGGAGAAAGACGGGAAACAAGAACCAAAAAAGAACAATGACCCGTGAAAGGATAAAGAGGAGATGAAAGCAATCAAATGTCTCCCATCGTGATTGGAGAAGCCAACGGAATCGATGGCAGCAACCCTCTTTGGGATAGCAAAACGATAGAGGAAAAAAAGCAATAACTTTTTCAACATATTATAAAAATTGAAAATGAGAAAAATCGAGCCTTGATTAGTGAAGCTAAATTCAACCTATTTTTTAAACAGCTTTAATGTTATTATCTAAACTTATTTTTAAGATTTATTTTTATTCAAACCCTTCAAATATTATTCAAACTTCATATTTCAACTAATAACTAAAGAATTATATGTATTTACAAGCTTCACTGATTCAAGTCCAATCTCTGATTTTGGACTTGTGTAACCTTGAGAATAAGCTTGTCTTTTGATTTTCAAAACTCATACATTTTAATTTTAAAAGGATATTCGGTCATTTGGGTCAAACGAAAAAAATCGAAACCCAGTATGTTAGGGCACGATCTCTCGAATTTCCAAACACAGAATATTGCCTTTATTAAAGAATCCCCTTTTTATGAATTTAGGTAAAAATTAATGCAACATTTTTAAAAAAAAAAATAGCGTGCTGGTAAGACATTATGCTCATGGATATCAATATACTAATGAACGGTTTATTATTCGTAATAACAACAATCATATAATGTAATTTAACACCAATATTAACAATCAAGATAAATAAAATAAATAATAACGATGACAACAATGATAATAATAAAAACAAAACGACACATCCAAAGGGAAAATACTAAAAAACCTAAATGAGACAAGTAAACAAATAACTACGTAAACAAATGTAAGGAAAATAATTTATAAAAATATTGAAAATAAAGAGTCAAAATAGAATGTAAATAAAATTTAAAGCCACAATTTTATAATAGAACACATGTAAATAGATAATAATAGATAAAATAATAATCATAATAATAATGATGAATAATTTGAAAATTGAAAGTAAAGTAATGAAATAAAAAAATAAAGGCACGGATGAAAACAAACAAGTCAATAAGAAAAATAAATGAATCAAAACTAATGCAAATTCGATAAATAAATGAAAAGGGTTGAAAATGAATAAATAAATGAAATACTGAATTAAAATATAAGTGTAAAATTAAAAATTAAAGTAAGGGATAAAAAGTAGGCTAAATTGCAAGTTAAACAAAATTTAAGGGGGAGAAATCAGAATAAAACAATGTTGGGCCCAAATCATAACGCGCGGATAATATTGAGGACCGAATGGGGAAATATCACCTGCTCTCAAAATGACGTCGTTCCTTATGGAACCCAAATAAAACCGAAAAAGAATTCAGGGGTAAAATCAAAAGATAAAAGAAAGTTAAATGGGGACCCAATCGAAAATAGCCTCAAAAGCGGAAGGACTGAGGGCACAAATAGACCCTCAGTCCAAAAACAAGCGGATCCTAGGCGGGTTTCGGGTCAGATTTCGGGTTGGCCTAAAACGGTGTCGTTTTGGGCCTCCGAGACCTAAACCCTAAACGGCGTCATTTTATTCTCTTATTTAAACCTTTTTTTTTTAAATTATCCATTTCCACCACCCTGTAAAAAAAAGAAGAGAAAAGCCTCCCTTTTCTCTCTATCCTCGCCTTGACCGGCTCATGGGGTTCATCGGTGCTTCATGCACCTCCGCCTCTACCGACGACCCACGGAGTGAATCCAGGTAAGCTTCCCTTTCCTTCTATTTTCTGCTCCTTTTTATTTAAAATAGATTTGTAAAAACAAAAATAAACAAAAGAATAAAAGGGAAACGAGAAAACGAAGAGAAAATCCAGAAAAAGATTAAAAATGACACCTTTTAAACTTTGGATCTGATTCTTTTGGTTACTATTGTGCCTTTTTGTATTGATTTTCTCTCTATCTCTAGAAGAAGTTACAAAACGATTTCTCTTGGGCTTTATAGCCGAGAAGAAAAGAAATAATACAAAGAATTTCTTTACTGTGCTATTTTTCTCTTTTCGTCTCTTTGTTGCTGTCATTTTTACATTGGCTCGCAGGTATAGGAGTACGGAGGTACGTGGTGGTACGGAGGCTGTGCGCTGGAGGCTGTTGAAGTGGCGCAAGGCTAGTGGGGCTAGGGTTTACTGAAAATGTTTTCCGTCTTGGGCTATTTGGGCCCTGGGTTTGGGCTAGTTTTATTATTATTTTTGGGTATTGGGCTGTTTTGTAACATTTTAGGCTGGTAACTTTAGCTTGGGTTTGTATGGACTGTTGTAAATGGACTGGACTTATTTTATTTTGGTTTAGTCTCTGTTTCTTTTTGGTTTTTTCGTCTAGGCCAAAATTGGCCTATTACAAATAGCTTATTACAACCCAATTTTTAGTGACAAAAATGCCCCTGGATGTTGTATTTTGATTGATGTTGGACAAAAACTACCCCTTGCAATCATTTTTCTCCACGTCAGACAGTGATATCGCGATACCCACAACAGTTTACAAGTAAGGGGTCCTTTGTATTAATATCCCATTAAGAATTAAATTGCTAAGAGATAATATCCTATAATATCCATTTGAAATCAAACTGCTAAAAGATAATATCCCATAATAATATTTTAACAAAAAGCAACTCTTCCACAAACTGAACCGGGAGAAAGACGGGAAACAAGAACCAAAAAAGAATAGTGACCCGTGAAAGGATGAAGAGGAGATGAAAGCAATCAAATGTCTCCCATCGTGATTGGAGAAGCCAACGGAATCGATGGCAGCAACCCTCTTTGGGATAGCAAAACGATAGAGGAAAAAAAGCAATAACTTTTTCAACATATTATAAAAATTGAAAATGAGAAAAATCGAGCCTTGATTAGTGAAGTTAAATTCAACCCATTTTTTAAACAGCTTTAATGTTATTATCTAAACTTATTTTTAAGCTTTATTTTTATTCAAACCCTTCAAATATTATTCAAACTTTCATATTTCAACTAATAACTAAAGAATTATATGTATTTACAAGCTTCACTTTATAGGCAATAAAAAAAACAAAGAAACAAACAAAGATCCTCAAAAGATTTTATAAGATTTTAAAAAAAAGGAAAGAATAAGTTAATTTTTCCATATGAATGAAAAGTCCAAGTTCAAAATAATTAATACAAATGGAAACACAAAATCTTCAAAGTATTTGTTTCCATATTGGTGAAAATTTCAACTTTAAACTTAAGACGTATATATATGAAAACCCAAATTCTTAATTTGAATCATACCATCGTTTTGTCTATTGATATAATGGCAAATTTCAAGTTTTTTTCTATTTGTCTAATTCTCTCATGTATTATCTTCGCTGAGAACTTGGATTTTTACGAATGTAAGTATATATGTGTCATACTAGTAAATAATTTATATGAGATTTCAGGTTTAAATTAGCTAAAAAATTATATTTCTTACTCCTCAATAAAAAATATATATTCGTATCTTTTTTATTTCATTAGAAAAATACTTATATATTGGTTGTTTAATTTTGTAGGTAAAACCAGAAAACTTGTGGGTACCGAAAATGATATGGATTGGTTTGAAAAAAATGGGAAGAAAATTGAAAGTGATGCGATAACGTTGTCACCATGCCATAGATTGCTTTGCAATGGGTTACATAATTGTTATTGTTGTATTGCAAAACCTGATATAGGATGTTTTAACGTACAGGCTGATTGTGAAAAGATTTGCCCTTATCAATAATCTCATATATTTTGTATTAATTTCAATAATTTCATGAAATGGATAAATAAAATGATTTCCTATTGATTGGCAATATTGTTTTTAATTTTTTAATTTATAATTATTTATAAGTAGTAACCAACAGTAGAAAATGCTTGGTAAATATGAAAGCTATTATAATTTCGTATTCTTTCTCATTCATGTATTAGTATTACACCCTTGTTCCGCTTGAGGTTAAAACTAAGATTAAGATTAAGATTTTTTATTAATTAAAATTAATTTTATCAAAAGTTCAGGAAACATATATAATTGAACCCAATACATGAGAGACCCAAAATCTCTCATATCACATGAGAGCCCGCAACCCCAGTGTTATTATCTAGGGTGTGTCGTCCACCTCCACACCAGTTGGAGTAGGAGTATGTTTTCTATTAAATAAATATTATTTGCGTTATTTTTATTTAACTTGGATTCACCTCTCTCTCTATATAAATAGACACCTACGGTAAAGGAAAATATACTTGATTCATACATTGTTATTTTATTGAAAAATAGGGTGAATTTATTCCTAAGCATAAATTCTATTTTTCGAAATAACAAACTTTTCGATTTATTAAGAGAGAAATTACTTTTCCGCTGAAAGTAATCCTTAAATTTCTTGTTATGTATTTGGTTCGTGTCACTCAAGCTTACACTCACACAATTCAGAGTACGAGGATAGCAGGAAAGGTCGCTCGGTTGAAAGCCAGGAATGTTTCAAATTCGTCTCACACAAAGCACGTGTACTTTTTCGAGAAAAGTTAATTGCTATAAATATTACAAGTCGGCTCAGTTTTCAAAATTTTAAACTTCCGCTATAACTGAAAACTCTTTTCTTAACCGAATTTTTCCAACACTCGAGACATGTACCCTATAGTATCGAGTCAAGTAAACATCAAACCTAAATTAATTTTTCCCTGTTTTAGGTCTCGAGAGAGATACCCTTTGTCTCAAGCATCCAACATTAAAGCGAAAACAAGAAAACAGGGGAGGCATGTCTCTAGACTAGTCTCGAGACATGAAAGACCTAATCTCGAGACATTAACCCAATGTCTCAAGACATAATTACTTCAAAGCATAAATAGTAAATAAGGAAGACCGGTCTTGAGACACAATGCTGAACTTTGGCATTTTAAATTAGATTCAAGTCCTATCTCTGATTTTGGACTTGTGTAAACTTGAGACTCAATAATTAAATATATTCAACACCGATAATGCATGTACATGGTTATAAATGATGATTAAATCGATATGATTGCAAATTTTAAGTTAAATTCATAAATTAATGAAGTGAGTTAGCCTGAGTTATTTTGACAGTATAATATAATATCACACATTTAAATCTGTTAGAATTAAGTGACCCTAATTCTTATTTAAATAAAATACGATGGAAAATAAAATAAAAGTAAAATCCATATAGAACTAGACTTCTTTTATTTTATTTTAGAATAAGGTTTTTTAAACCTTATTAAACTCCATCTATTTTATATTTACTAGGATAAGGTGTTTCAATCCTACTAGAATATGGCTTTACAAGCCTATAAATAGACACAGTCTATTCCTTTTGTATTGATTCAAATTTTCGACATAGTAAATTTTCTTCTCCTCTGCCCGTGGTTTTTTCCCGAAAGGGTTTCCATGTAAAATTTTGTGTTCTTTATTTTTTATTTTATTTTATTTTTTTCACAATTGGTATCCGAGCTTCCGGGTTGTTCATCTCGATCGCGGTAATGGCGTCTTTGAAATATGAAATTCCGTTGTTGGATCGCAACACCAGATTTGCGTTGTGGCGATTAAGATGCAAGCGCTTCTTGCGCAGATGGATCGGAGGATGCCTGCTAGGGATAGATAAGATGCCTTCGACATTAACAGATGAAGAGAAGAAGCGTAAGGATCGAAAGGCATTAACACAATTGCATCAGCATTTGTCCAATGAAATTTTGCAGGATGTGATGAAAGAGAAGACTGTCGCTGCATTATGGAAGAGGCTAGAACAAATATGTATGTCGAAAACTCTAACAAGCAAGTTGCATATGAAGCAGCGTCTTTATGCTCATCGTTTGGAGGAAGGTGCGTCAGACACGAAACACTTAACAATGTGTTTAAAGAAATTCTCTCAAACTTGGAGGCCATGGAGGTTCAAGTATGATAAGGAAGATCTAGGGTTGATTCTACTTTGTTCGTTGCCTCCGTCTTATTCAACCTTTAGAGACACGATTTTATATAGCCGCGAGTCTCTCACAGTTGATGAGGTTTATGATTCTTTAACCTCGTATGATAAGATGAAACATCTTGTGGTTAAACCTAACTCTCGGGAGAGAGGTCTCATTGTTCGTGGGAGACAAGATCGAATCTCATGATGATCGTGGTAGGACACAGGAAAAAATCATCGTGGTAAATCTAAGGGTAGATCAAGTCTTCAAATAGAGGTAAAACTTGTAACTTCAGTAAGAAGAAAGGGCACATTAAATCTGAGTGCTATAAGCTACAAAATAAGATTAAAAGGGAGGCTGCGAATCAAAAGGAAAACAACTAGAAAATTCAGGTGAAGTCGATGTTGTAGAAGACTACAAATGATGGTGAACTTCTAGTCGCTTCACAATGATTCTAAAGTAAGTGAGGAGTGGATACTTGATTCAGTTGCACCTTCCATATGAGTCCCAATCGGGATTGGTTTACAACTTACGAAACAAAGTCCAAGGTGTTGTTTTGATGGGAAATAATGCTTCGTGTAAGATCGCAGTGTTGGAACAATTAAAGTTAAGATGTTTGATGGAGTTGTCGAAACACTTAGTGACGTCACGGTATGTTCCGAATTGAAAAGAAATTTAATTTCGTTGAGTACTCTTGATTCAAAAGGTGCATACATACACAAAAAAGTGGGGTTTTAAAGATTTCCAAAGGGTCCCTTGTTGTGATGAAAGGGCAAAGAAAAACCGCCAAGTTATATGTTTTGCGGGGTTCTCTCATATCGTGGTGATGCAAATGTGCCGCTTCCTCTTCCTTGTCGGATGATGATATTACTAAACTTTGGCATATGCGCCTAGGGCATATGAGTGAGAATGGCATGGTAGAATTGAGCAAAAGAGGACTTCTTGATGGGCAAGGAATTTGCAAACCGAATTTCTGTGAGCACTTTGTTTTTTGGGAAGCAAAAGAGAGTTCGATTCACTAGAGGAATCCATAACACGAAGAAAACGTTGGAGTATATTCATTCTCGCTCTATGGGGACCATCCAGAGTGCCTTCGAGAGGTGGAGCTAATTATATGCTAACCTTTATTGATGATTTTTCCTAAAAAGTTTGGGCGTTCTTCCCGGCGCGTAAAAGCGATGTGTTTCGCCGCATTTAAGTCTTGGAAAATTATGATTGAAAAATAGACGGAAAATGGATAAAATACCTCCGCATGCATAAATGGCTTAGAGTTCTGCTCGATGAGTTTAATAGATTGTGCAAATCGGCGGGATCGTGAGACACTTGACGATTCGTCATACTCCACAAAGAAAGCGGCGTTGCGAGCGAATGAACAGAATGATCATGGAGAAGGTTCGATGTATGTTGTCAAATGCCAACTTACCGGTCGTTTTGGGCGTAAGCGACTTCTCGCATGTTTTTGATCAACCGATCTCCATCCGTGGCCATTGAGAAAAAGACTCCACAAGAGGTATGGTCCGTAATCCCGCTAATTATTCTGATTTAAAGATCTTTGGGTCTCTGCGTATGCTCATGTTAATAATGGAAAATTGGAACCGAGATCCATTAAATGTGTTTTTCTTGGTTATAAAGTCGTGTAAAAGGGTATAAGTTATGGTGTCCTGAAAATAGGAAAGTTGTGATTAGCAGATATGTTGTTTTTGATGAAACTGCTATGCTTCCTAACTTATCTCTTAAAGACTCTTCCAATAAAGAAAATCAAAAGCGGTGGAGAATCAGATTAATACAGAGTCGACTTCTCAAGTCAAGACAAAAAATTGAGAATAGAGTTGCTTCTTCGCCTCAATACTCTATCGCCAAAAATAGAACTAAAAGAGAAATTAAACCTCCAAAGAAGTATCTTTGAGAGGTGATCTAGTTGCTTATGCTTTAAATGTGGTCAAGATATAGATGCGAATCAAGAGCCATCAAATTATTCTGAGGCGATTAGTCATGAAGACTCGAAAAAATGGATGTTTGCTATGCAAGAGGAGATGGAATCACTCCACAAAAACAAAACATGGGATCTTGTGAAACTTCCTAAAGGTAAGAAGACTGCTCGTTGTAAATGGGTGTTTAAAAAGAAAGAAGGGGCTCCAGGAGTTGAAGAACCTAAATATAAAGCAAGGCTTGTTGCAAAGGGTTACAGTCAAGTTCCAGAGTGGACTTCACAGATGTGTTCTCCCAGTTGTGAAGCATAGTTCGATTCGAGCTTTGCTTGGTATTGTGGCCATGCATGATTTAGAGCTTGAGCGATTAGATGTAAAAGCGCATTTTTGCATGGAGAACTTGAGGAAGATATTTACATGCAACAACCAGAGGGTTTCTGATCTCTCTGAAAAAAGAGGATTATGTTTGCTTGTCTGAAAAAAGTCCCTTTACGGTTTGAAAAATACCACCAAGGCGATGGTACAAGAGGTTTGATTCCTTTATGACTTCTCACGATTTCAAAAGAAGTAGTTTTGACAGATTGTGTTTACTTTAAGAAAAACAATGATGGTTCTTTTGTGTATCTACTTCTTTACGTTGATGACATGTTGATAGCAAAAGAAAAGACAAAGGAGAGATAAGAAAGGTCAAAGCCCAACTAAGTGAAGAATTTGAGATGAAAGATTTGGGACCAACAAAAGAAGATACTTGGTATGGAGATTCTTAGAGATAGAAAAACAAGTAAATTGTACCTAAGTCGGAAGGGTACATTGAGAAACTTCTTTGCGGGTTCAATATGCGGAGTGCTAAGCTCTGTTAGTACTCCTTTAGCGACCCATTGTAGACTTTCATCGGCTTTGTCTCCACAATCGATGATGAGATTGAGTACATGTCACATGTTCCATACTCTAGTGCAGTGGGATCTCTCATGTATGCTATCGTTTGTTCACGTCCGGATTTATCATATGCAATGATCGGTGCGATTAGCGTATATATGGCGAATCCGGTAAAGAACACCGGAAAGCGATTCGATGGATTTTAAGATACTTACGAGGTACTATCGATGTTTACTTACGCTTGGAAGAATCAAGATGGAGTTATTGGGTATGTTGATATCGATTTTGCTTTGGAGACCTTGATAGAAGATCTCTCACACAGTTACGTCTTTACAATCGGAGGTTGTGCAATAAGTTGGAAAGCCACTTTGCAAACTACGATCGCTTTGTCTACCACATGAAGTTTGAGTACATGGCGATTCATCGAGGCTTGTAAAGAAGCTATTTGGTTGAAGGGACTCTTTAGTGAACTAAATGAAGACCTTCAAATCAAAGACATGATTTTTGTGACAATGAGTGCCATCTTTCTTACAAAAGATCAAATGTTTCATGAGAGAACAAAACACATTGATGTTCGGTATCATTTTGTTCGTGATATTATTGCTCGTGGTGATATTGTTGTGAGCAAAATTAGTACTCATGAAAATCCTGCAGATATGATGACCAAGTCACTTCCTATAACCAAGTTTGAGCATTGCTTAGACTTGGTTGGTGTTCATTGTTGAAGTTAAACCCTTAAGGGTTTTATGGAAGAGGTGGAGAACTTGTTCGCGATTAAGAACTTGTTCATTGAGAATTTGTGTCAAGGTGGAGATTGTTAGAATTAAGTGACCCTAATTCTTATTTAAATAAAATACGATGGAAAATAAAATAAAAGTAAAATCCATATAGAGCTAGACTTCTTTTATTTTATTTTAGAATAAGGTTTTTAAACCTTATTAAACTCCATCTATTTTATATTTACTAGGATAAGTGTTTCAATCCTACTAGAATATGGCTTTACAAGCCTATAAATGACATAGTCTATTCCTTTTGTATTGATTCAAATTTTCGACATAGTAAATTTTCTTCTCCTCTGCCCGTGGTTTTTTCCCGAAAGGGTTTCCACGTAAAATTTTGTGTTCTTTATTTTTTATTTTATTTTATTTTTTTCACAAAATCCGGCGACCGAATTGGGCGTGAAGTGTAACATGATAACTTTACATTGCTCTGTTTAGGAGATTGGTGTGCTAAGGATGATTTGGAGGATGCGTGGAGGGAGTTGGTAAGAAATGCAGTTCCCTCCTAATGCATTCCATCTTTATCCGACTTGCTTAAATGTCCACTTGCTCTTTACATTGCAGAATTATCCCTTATAAAGAAAACCCATTACTTAATACATAAAAAGAAACTTCAAATTACCAAATTAATTAATACCATTTTCTTTTCTAAGAGTGTAGAATTTTAGGATTACATCATTATAACAAACTATATAAACCAACAATAAAATATATTTCAGATTAACATCCAACTATAATCTAAGAAACTAGAAAAAACGAACATTTTCAATTATCATAAGTACGACACTCATCCGTCTCCGGGTTGTCTTTACAGTAATTCTCCAAAGGATCATCGTCTTTCTTCTTGTCCCTAGCGTGGCTAGCCGCCGCACTCAGCTCTTCCACTTCGTCCCAAGCCGCCACACACTCGCCACTCGCCGGATCATCCGAACACATCTCTTGTGCCTCTTTTATGCTTTTCTCCACCTTCTCCGATATTCCATCCGGTGCAGCTCTAACAGGCCCGACACACAGCTTCATTGGGGATACCCTTTTCCAAGGCCGGTTAAGGCATGGGACCTTGGCGGTTGGGACGTCTGGTCCATTGGCTATGATTCTTGGCGTTACGAGGTTCACGCTAGACAGGGTTGCCATTGGTAATGTTACTGTGTTTGGATATTATGAGTGGAAATGATGTAATGGTTATGTTATGACCGGGGATGAAAAATATAAGGGTTTTTCTAATGGTTGATGAACACAAATTTCTTATCATTTTGGGACCAATAAGATGGAGAAAAATGGAGATATTTTATGAGAATATCTTTTTGTTTTTCTTTCTACATTTTATGGGAATATTTTGTTTTGTTTCGAATATCTTTATAAACCACTCGTGTAGGAATGTTACTGATCTACGACTCTCCATTACTTACAACACTTTATCAAAATGTCGACAATTATTCGGATAGAAATAATGTGTATTAAATGTAATAATAAAATACTGGGTAAATTGTTAAAATAATTATTTTTATTTTTTTAAGTTATGTTTTAGTCACTTATATTTGAAATGTTATGTTTTAGTACGTTATCATGTTGTAACATTTTAGCCACTGAGCATTAATTACCGTTAACAGTGTAACGTCAAGCTGACGTGGTATGTTAAATTATCATTTCAAATAAAAAATTTAGGTTAAATTATACAATTGGTCCATATTTTTTTTCATTTTCAATAATTTAGTTTTTTTTTATGTTAAAAGAGATGAAAAATGGAAGAAAATAGAGAGAGAATCAGAAAAGAATGGAAAAAAAAAAAAGAATAGTTACAAGAACATAAAAGAAAAAAATTGCTCAAATAAAAAAATATGAAGACCAATTATATAATTTAACTTAAAATTTTTATTTGAAATGATGATTTAATGTGCCATGTCAACTTACTGTTATACCGGTTACGATAATTAACGGTTCAATGACTAAAATGTTACAACACGTTAACGTAAGTAATTAAAACGTAACATTTTAAACATAAGTGACTAAAATATAACTTAAAGAAAGCAAAAATAATTATTTTGATAATTTACTTTAAAATATATTATATATATTTTTAAAATAAATTAGACAATATTATTAGAAAAAATATCTACCATCATCGAATATAAACTGTGATAACAAACGTACGTGAAGGATTGAAATATCAATAAAAAGCGTAAGCTGCTTAACACCATAAATAATATCTTGACCAAGCACACCGATCTATATGTGACTTCATTGATAGTGATATGATGTCGTATTTTTCTTTTTCTTTTCCTTTTTTTGTTTTTCATTATATTAGTCGGCGAGAAATATAGTACATACGTGATATCAGTCGTCGCTGCTGGTTGAGTGCTAGCAGTCAGTGAGAAATATATATATTTTTAAATGAATTTTATTTTATTTTAAGTAATACAACAA
This sequence comes from Gossypium anomalum, assembly GCA_025698475.1. Classification (NCBI taxonomy): domain Eukaryota; kingdom Viridiplantae; phylum Streptophyta; class Magnoliopsida; order Malvales; family Malvaceae; genus Gossypium; species Gossypium anomalum. Next base: position 23,313,771 of record CM046967.1, read on the forward strand.
ACATATTTTATAACTTAAATTTTAAATATTAAAATTTTCAACACTTACACCTCGTTTGGTAAGTAAATTGCTAAGCACGTAATAAAAATATTTTACTTTATTTGGTTAAAGTGTTAAACAAGTAAAACATAAGTGTTATTCTATAAAATATTAATTTTATCCTTAAAAAAAGGTTAGGCTGTTAAAATATTAATTTAAAATATTAATTTAACTATAAATTTATCTCTCTATTACTCTAAAAATGTTAAGATCAAATATAACTACCAAAATATGAGTCAATTAATGTTTAAATACAATAATTATTTACGGGAAGGATAAGAAGAAAAAACAACCTTAATAAGACATGAGAGTGTTAACCTTTTAATATGTAAATTTTCAAGCAACCAGGATGATTTTATTTGTAAAATAGAAAAAAAATAAAATAAAATAAAACCTAAAAAAAATATTGGGAAACCACTTATCCGGATCCAACAACTCAAATGGTCGGTACGAAAGTGAAAAGCCAAAAATTTGAAAATACATAGATGGTATTTGTTGGAAAAAAATGTAATACTCCTGCCAAATGTTTATGGTCGAAGATTTGAGGTTAACAAATCATGAATAATATTATGCGGAGAAGTGTACCTAAATTCATCGATTCCTTAAAAAAAAATTTTAGATAGTTTTTCTCTTTTGTATAATGCTTTGACAGGGATGGAAATGATATGCGAGATAATCTTATTTCTTGGGGATCACCACTTTTTTAAAATTTTGATTATTAAATTATTTTTTAGTGTTTATAATTTGGTCCCTCATCATATTATAAATACAACTTATAATATCTACACATTATTTTTATAACACTTTAATACCTGTGACATTTATAACATAATTGGTCACTTAATTTTATATTATATTTTATAATAACAATATACATTATACATATGTATCCACGATTAAGGATTTTAATCCAACAAAATTAACATTCGATCAATTAAGAAAAGAAAGATAAATAAGATCATTTAAATAATTATTTTTAAATTTAAAATATATTCATTTGCAAATCCATTTCTTCTTCTATTTCTAGAGGATATATTTAAAATAGTTAGCTTACACGTTAACTCATGGATCAATCAAATATACACATTCCATTAAGGGTAAAGTAAGAAATTTTTCATTCAAGGATCGATATTGAATTGTAAACTCAGAGGGTAATACTTTTACCATTTAATTAGTTAATAAGTTCACAAATTTAGAGGACTAATAGAAAATTTTTACCAAACTAAGACGGCCAAGGCTTTTTACCTACTCCCTTGACGCCTCTTGATAAAAGTTTATATACTTTTTCATATTTGAAATGATTTAATATATTGCATTAACAAAAAATTAAATAAGTATCTATTATTTAATAAAATTTTTCTTAAAATATTAAAATTTGTTGATACAATGTACAATAAAGGAAGAGAGTGGGAAGGAATATGTGGTAGTGCCGAGGAAGTCGGTTCACCTAAAGAGACAGAGAGCTGGAAAGGAACAAGAGGACAAATCGACTGCTGAAAGAGAGGATATTTGCTCGGAGTAACTTTGAAGACTCAAAGGTCGACCCGTTCTTCATGGTTAGGGGGTATTTATAGAAGGGGTTCTCTTATCTACTAGTATGACGTGGTAAGTTATTATGAAGAAGGTTGTCATTATACAATACATGAAGGACGTGCACCGTGTGACTCATTTTGTTATGCCTTTAGTTAGTACAAAATTGTTATGCACAAGTGGATCCTTATTACCTTAAGAGTGTGTTCATACCTAAAATGCAAGTGCTTGTCTCATCTTAGAAGAGCGGAAGATCTTACCAAGAGTGCCTGTTAAGTGGGTGGTCTTGAACTTGGAAGGTTGATACTTTTCTAGTCAATATGGATGGTGAGGCAAGGCACTTTTTTAGGTGAAGTCAAATGAAAGGTCAACATCATTTGTTTTGTTGACACGTGTTCAGGTTAGGGAGAGTCAAATTTGCGTAGTAGAGAATATGACAACCACTACAATGCCGAACTTGAAAGGAAAAAACCCAATAGATAAAAGGGTAATGTATGAAGTAGTTGTTACTAGTGAGTACGAATATAAGTTTAGTCCTTCAAAAACTTATTTTACTTTTTAAATATTTTATCTTATTCTAAATAAAATTAAACTTTAAAAGTAAAATTTTAATAAGGTAATATAATATTAAAATAAACATTTTCAATTTTTTTATAAAAGAAAAAAATTAGAGTTATTTTTATTTTAAATTGTTAAACTGTATGTAAAAAAAAATTAAATCGTTAAAATATTACTTATCAAACAATAACTTTTATTTTTAGATTTTTTCTATTTTCATTGTATTTTCTGTTTTTTATTATGATAATTATTGAGCAGACATCAATATTGTTATCAATCAAGAGGGCCTAGCTTTAAGCTCCTTGAAAGGGAAAAAAAAAACCATGGATAAACCAAGCAACATGGAGGAAATTATAATTTTTTATTTTAAAATAAAAAATACAAAAGAAATTATGATTTTCTAAAAAGTTCTTTGAGTTGCAATACAGAGTTTGGTATCATCATAGATTATGGAATCTAAGTTTAAGGATTAAATTGAGAGAACTTTCAAATTCAAAAACTAACGTGGATAAACAGTTCAAGGATCAAAGTGAGAGAAAATATCAAATTCAGGGACTAAAGGTTACTTTACCCCTTCAAGAAACCACAAATTCCTTTAGGGCTACTACTTTATTTTCTTTTCTTTTATTCTTTTTTCTTAAATAATATAATTGTAGCACTTCAACTTTTAGTCGCATCAAAATAAAAAATGATGCGACTTTACAAAGTGCATCATCGGCTCTCCCCTTTCTCTTCATCTTGTTGCTGTCTCCTCCATCCTTTTTCTCTCGGCAACGCTCGATTCCCTTCTTCTACCCTTCGCTCATTTCGCCACCTCAGAACTCATTCTACAAACCTCTTCAAACCGGCCATGTCCGCTTTCCGCTTCAACCGTCTCGTCCCTGTTAACTCCGCTCTTGCTGAAGACGGCTCCGCTGCCGGCAATGGCTCCGCAAATGCTTCTCTTACTTGCGCTGAATATGACGATGGTACTCTTTTTTTTCTTTTTTTTGGTGTTGAAAATAATGATTTTTTTTTTTTTATATTTCAGTTTTAAGTTAGTTATGCTTAAAAGGTTTTAATTTTGATATTTGATTTATAAAGTGTTGCAATCGGAGTTAAAATATCAAAATTTGAATTTGATTTAGCTTCTTTTGTGCTGAATTTTGCACTTTTAATTTCAGTTCCAAGTTAGTATCTTTTTTAAAATTAATTTAATTTAGAGAGTGTTGCAATCGGAGTTAACTATCAAAATTTGAATTTGATTTTAGTTTCTTTTGTGCCGAATTTTGAACTTTTAATTTCAGTTCCAAGTTACTAACTTTGAAAAAAAATATTAACTTAATTTTGAATTTGATTTAGAGAGTGTAATCGGAGTTAAATACCGTGTCCCGCCGCCGGAGATTCGAGATATAGTTGATGCTGCGCCGCTTCCCGCGCTGTCGTTTTCGCCATTAAGGGATAAAATTCTGTTTTTGAAGCGGAGATCTTTGCCTCCACTGGCGGAACTAGCGAGACCTGAGGAAAAGCTTGCTGGTCTTCGAATTGATGGGAAATGTAACACCAGGAGCCGGATGTCTTTTTACACTGGCATAGGGATTCATCCACTGATGCCTGATGGTTCTTTGGGACCTGAAACAGAGGTTAGAGGATTGCCTGATGGTGTTAAGATTAATTTTGTTACTTGGTCTAATGATGGTAAACATTTGACCTTTAGTGTTCGTTTTGAGGAAGAGGAGAGTAGCTCAAGTAAACTTAGAGTGTGGGTTGCCGATGTCGAGACTGGAATGGCTAGGCCGCTGTTTCAGTCTCCAGATATTTATCTGAATGCAGTGTTTGATAATTATGTTTGGGTGGATAACTCTACCCTCTTAGTTTGTACTATTCCTTTGTCTCGTGGAGATCCACCAAAGAAGCCTTTGGTTCCTTCGGGTCCGAAGATTCAATCCAATGAGCAAAAAACTATTGTTCAAGTTAGAACTTTCCAGGATTTGCTGAAGGATGAGTACGATGAGGATTTATTTGATTACTATGCCACTTCTCAACTCGTTTTGGCTTCCTTGGATGGCACGGTGAAGGAGGTTGGTTCACCGGCTGTTTATACATCTCTGGATCCTTCCCCCGATGAGAAGTACATTTTGATTAGTTCAATTCATAGGCCGTATTCTTTTATTGTACCATGTGGAAGATTTCCCAAGAAAGTGGATTTGTGGACAGCTGATGGGAACTTTGTTAGAGAACTTTGCGACTTGCCCCTTGCGGAGGATATCCCTATTGCATCCAATAGCGTACGAAGTGGGATGAGGTCACTCAATTGGAGAGCAGATAAGCCTTCAACTCTATACTGGTATATATGTATCTGTATTTTTAACCCACTTATGCATTTGTTAAGATGAAATTGAATGTAATTATATAGGACTATTGATGGTCAAACTTTTAAGCATTTTATGAAGTCATAGTTTCATCATGAAGTTTCTCTATGTAATTTTAGTTCCCTGACTCTGCTGAAGTTTTTAGGGCAGAGACACAAGATGGAGGTGATGCAAAAGTGGAAGTTTCTCCACGTGATATAGTTTATACACAGCCTGCTGAGCCACAAGAAGGTGAAGAGCCCGAAATCTTACACAAACTTGATCTTCGCTATGGGTAGGTATACATGTTTCACTTCTTATATTTATCTTTGTAGGTTTCTTTATATTGATTTTAATCGATGAATGTAGCTGGCCTTTCTTTCTTATGTATTTGCAATGATGTCACAAAACATTGGAGATGTGAACTTTGTTTGGTACTGCTTGCTGGTGTCAACTATATCATCAGAGTATAGGAATTCTAAAATTGAGTCAAAGATTTGTAGTCGATGGAGAAGGATGTTCTGAACTGAATTGCTACTTACTAATCTATGTTTGACTGCCATCCCTTGGCTCTCATTTCATTACCTAACATGGAGATCCTCGAGTTCCTGCAGCAAATGTTGGGATAAAGATTTTTCTTAGCATGCATCTATATGACTTAACTTCCATGTATTCATTGTCTTTGCTCAATAGTTTATGGCAAGGGGATTGATCGGCTTATTAAGTATTGAGTTGTACACAGTTTCTCTAATTTGTGTGACTCTTCATTGTGACAGAGGTATTTCCTGGTGTGATGATTCATTGGCTCTCGTGTACGAGTCATGGTACAAGACTCGTCGAACAAGAACCTGGGTTATATCTCCTGGATCAAAAGATGTGAGTCCACGCATACTCTTTGATAGGTCATCTGAGGATGTGTACTCTGATCCTGGTTCTCCAATGCTGAGGAGAACCTCTACCGGGAATTATGTGATAGCTAAACTGAGGAAAGAAAATGACGACGCAACTTATCTTTTGCTGAATGGAAATGGTGCTACACCACAGGGGGACATCCCCTTCCTTGATTTGTTTGATATGTAAGTGTTTAAGAATTAACCTTTTTCTTTTGTGTGCGTGTTCTTGTTGTGGGGTCTATTGGTGCCTTTGTAATCTAAAAGCAAAAATTTTCCAGAAACACTGGCAGCAAAGAACGAATATGGGAGAGTGACAAAGAAAAGTATTATGAGAGTGTTGTTGCTTTGCTGTCGGATCAAAAAGAAGGGGATATACACATCAATGACCTGAAGATTCTTACTTCTAAAGAATCGAAAACTGAGAATACCCAATATTACATCCAAAGTTGGCCAGATAAGAAATTATGTCAGATCACAGACTTCCCTCATCCGTATCCACAGTTGGCATCATTGCAGAAAGAGATGATTAGATATGAGAGGAAGGATGGGGTTCAACTCACTGCAACATTGTACTTGCCGCCAGGCTATGATCCATCAAAAGACGGCCCTCTTCCATGTTTGGTTTGGTCTTACCCAGGGGAATTTAAAAGCAAAGATGCAGCTGGGCAAGTTCGTGGTTCTCCTAATGAGTTTGCAGGCATAGGTCCAACATCAGCTCTCCTTTGGCTTGCTAGAAGGCATGAAACTATTCTTTCAATATTTGCTATATACTCTTTTTTGTGTTTTTAGTTTCCTGTCCACCGTTTTTTCCTTTTCAGCTGGATGCCACTAGACTAAATTATGGTGACTCATATTTCCGCTTTGTAGATTTGCTATCTTATCCGGGCCAACGATCCCAATAATTGGTGAAGGGGATGAAGAAGCCAATGATAGGTAAAGGTTACTTGCATGATTAATATACATGTTTGTGTATGTCTGTGTATGTATGTCCTATTCCATCATATCATTATCTGTGTAGGTATGTAGAGCAACTGGTTGCAAGTGCAGAGGCAGCTGTTGAGGAAGTTATCCGACGTGGAGTGCGTATATCTTTCGTTCCCATACAAATCATCATCCTGTTGCAGCATACTGGTTATAAAGTTCTGACTTGAGCTTTTCTCATGCTGCATGTGTTTAGGTAGCGCATCCTAACAAAATCGCTGTAGGAGGACATTCCTATGGAGCATTTATGACTGCAAACCTTCTCGCACATGCTCCTCACCTTTTCTGTTGTGGCATTGCCCGGTCTGGAGCTTACAATAGAACCCTTACACCTTTCGGTTTTCAGGTAGTGAACTCAAGTATTTGAATATATTTAAACAATGCCCATTTCTGTCCTTTCTTCTCTTTCTTCATTTCTCGTTGGTGGATTTATTTCTTCCTTCCTCTCTTTGGCGCAGAATGAGGATAGAACACTTTGGGAGGCAACTAATACTTATGTAGAGATGAGTCCATTCATGTCTGCAAACAGAATCAAGAAGCCTATCTTGCTTATCCATGGAGAAGAAGACAACAACCCGGGAACATTAACCATGCAGGTACATGGCTTCCCACACCCTCGTATGAATTATGCTATTTTAGATAGCCCTCTCTGTCTCCTTGATAGAAAGGCAGAACCTGTTACACATTTCTTTTTAGATGCTTATTATTAATCTCTTCCTTTGTTTGCTTACCTACTTGTTGGCCATATCCATACGATGCAGTCGGATCGTTTCTTCAATGCCCTGAAGGGTCATGGAGCTCTCTGTCGCCTTGTTATTCTACCCTTTGAGAGCCATGGCTATTCTGCTCGAGAAAGCATCATGCATGTCCTTTGGGAAACTGATAGATGGCTTCAAAAGCATTGTGTGTCAAACACTTCTGAAGTGAGTGCAGATATTGGTAAGAGCAAAGACAGAGAGGGCAAAGAAGTTACAGATATTGAAAACAAAGCAGTTGCCGCCAGTGGAGGTGGTGGTGCGGAGCTGGCTGATGATATTGAAAGTGGACAGTTCCATTCCAAGACAAGGTCATTAATGTGGTAATTTAACCGACACCTCCGTTCTTTCTAGTCTTTATATTTGCTATGGTTAATTGAACAACAGTTTCACTGAATTTCTGTTGCGGATCATGTGTTTGTAGATTACATTACTGAGCTTCAACCCCCGGGGGGAGTCATGATGAGTGGCACCTAAACAGCAAATGCTGCGAATTTCAGTTCATACTTTCATAATCCCAGATGATCGCTGCAGACATCATATAATATCAAAACCCCCAGAATGCCATTTGGTTTGAATTCTTAATGCACCGGCACCATGGTATGTGATCTAAAATCAACGTAAACGGCCCTCGTTTTCCAGTCATTGCCGGCTATCTAGTTGTAAGTTTTATGAGAAAACGTTTAGTCACGTATTAGTTGAGAAAACTCGAAATTCAGAAACTGGGTATTGTTGGGGGGTCTGAAGCAAATTGTGACAAAATACGATGATATTTTTGTTACTCTATTTTAAACTCTGGATTTGATTGTTTAAGTTGCAAAAGATTTGAATGCTAGGGCAATACGTTCAATATGGTCGTTGTTCAAGCTCAGCTCCTTGACTCCTTCAAAAAGCGGGTTTTACTTTTTAAAATTAATAAAATATTTTTAGTGGATATTTTATATATTTTTTATTAAGTAAAATTTTTAAATATTTATTTTTTATTATGTAAATTGAATTTGGGATAATCCCCATTTAATTGTGAAATGGTACATTTTCATTCGCATAATGTAAATGTTAAAAGCTAAATCTTGTATGGATGTATAATTTTTATGAAACGATTGATTGAGTTAAATGTGAAGTGTCACTCAAGTGAGGTTGGGTTGGGCAAGTCATCTGGCTCTTGAACTAGACATAAATCAATGGCCTTTTGTTTTAACTTTCAGTTTTTTATTGGCTTAAATGATTTAGTTTGTATTTGGTTTTATGTGACTAGTTAGATCATTGATAATCAATTCTTATCAATTCAATTAGTGGATTTGATTCGATTTTAACATCATTTATTGTAACTTTAATTTTTTTTAATAAATTTAAATTTAAAATTAATTCAACTTGATTTAATCAAAACTTGAAAATTTTGTTTGAACTAGAAATAGTTTGAAATAACTTTAAGTGAGATGATTTAACCTGCAAAATTATCACAAATTTTAAATGATTTAAACTTGAAAACAGCTCAACCCATCTAATTGGTCGGAAAATTACCCACTTAATTAATTGGAAATAATTTTCCACTTAAATGATTGATTAATTATGGCCAAAAAAAGATTAATTAATTTAATCTATGATATCCTATTTTTGGTTTCATAGGGTTTAGAGGACCCTAAGTTTAGGCATGTGCATTCAAAATAAATTTATTGATTAATTTTTAATAAATATCTTTATCCCTTGACACAGAAGGGATCATATACAAATAAAATTTCTTTTTCCTTAATGAAAAAATAATAAAATAATTATTACTTACATCACTTTTTTTATTTGACTTAAAACACAAGCAAAGAATGCTTAATAACCTTAAAAACACTATAGACAAAATTTAAGGATGGATTCAGAGTTTTGTCAAATATATTCAACATCGCTTTGCTATATGTCTTATCTAACTTTAATTGCACAGTCTCCCTAACGTATTCAACATTGCCCACCACTAGGGTTACTATATCTTTTAGTCCTTAATCTTTATAATTAGGTCCATTTTGATACTTAAATTCTTTTTAGCTCACTTTGATATTCAATTTTGGTCCTTGTGTTTGGTATATGTAAATATTTGATAACTTGACGCTTTGAGATTGTGCCATGTTATTACCTGAAAATTTTAAAAAATATTTTCTTTTTTAATTTTCAAGTGATGATAGGTATGATTGTTGGAGTGGACCGGCTAGACATATTGGACCAGAAACTGACTAGTATACTACTTTGGACAAAAAGTTGAATTGACTTTTAAGCGAACCGCTCGAAATCAATTGAATGGGCTAAAACCGGACTGATCAGTTAAATTGTGAATTAGTAGTCTAACTAGTTCGAACATCAATTTTATTTTAAAACCTTAATAACATGGCGCAATCTTAAAGTATTGCACCGTCAAATCTTTAAGAATCCAAGTTCAAGGAACTAATTACCAAATTTAAATATAAAAGTAAACCAAAAAGAGTATAAATATCAAAGCGGACGTAATTGAGAAGTTGAGGGGCTAAACATTATACTAACCCTATATATATATATCACATATGGCTTATTGTTGCCGCCAGCTATGTCTCTCGTGTCGTGTGGAAAAGTGGTTCATATTCTAGCAATTTTCCGATTTCTATATTTTTTCCCTGTTAAACTATTTGGTTATTATTGTTATTATTATTTTATGTGTTTGGTAAACTAAAAACACTAGTGTTCAATTATTTTACAGTCGTTTCTTTTGATAATTTCGTACTTTTATCCTCATATATTCATTAACATGCTTACATGCATCTCTGATAAGTTTCTCTACCAAATCCCATTGAAAAACTATTCTTTTAAACTATTTTTCCTTTTTTTTTTGAAGCATTTTTACTTGTGAAGCTTCCATTGATGGAGAAACAAAGAAGTTTCTCATTGAAATCCACTAGATTCTTAGTGTTTTCTTTCATAATTTCTTCTTCTTTAATCTTCTTGGTTTTTTTATTTACTTGGGTCATCAAATCTAACCCTTCAATCCATCGAGAAACCCATTTTCAGTTCAATAAACCACTTTTTAATCATAAACCCATAACCATAGAGAGCTCAAGTAGTTTCAGTAGCAATGGTTCAGTACAGAGTGTAAACCATTCGACCCATTTTTTGAAATCTGAAAATGAATCTAGGTCTGTAAAATTTTCAGTTTTTAAGCAGATCCAGAGACAAGAAAGTGAAGGTGAAGTTGTAGAAGATGGTGATGGTGATGGTGAAGGTGAAATTGAGGATGTTGAAGAGGATACACCTGCACCTGCAATGGAAGAAGACATTGAAGTTGATGATAAACTTGAGCTTCTAAAGGAACACAAAGAAGTGAAGATGACAAAAGTGAGTTCAGTTGATGAATTTAAAGCTCAAGATGATGGGAAAATGGAGGAGAAGAAGATGAATGGCTGTGATGTAACCAAGGGGAAGTGGGTTTACGATGAGAGCTATCCACTCTACACAAATGGATCATGTCCTTTCATTGATGAAGGTTTTAGTTGTGGTACCAATGGAAGGCAAGATAGGGATTACATGAAGTGGAAATGGCAACCACAAGACTGTGATTTTCCTAGGTAAAAAGATTGATTTACTTGATAC